>CM031239.1:994958431-995615588 GCA_018340775.1 Taxus wallichiana var. yunnanensis
GATAAAAATTTGTGATATTTTTGCCTACCGTGAATTTTAGAGCCCAATTTATTTTCATGAGGAGACTTTTTCAAGTCTAACAATACAACACAATCTTCCTTAATCAATATAAAATCCTTAAACAAATGAAATTATGTAACAAATCCAAAAGAAACACTTCAAAATCAATAATACATATTTCTAAATAAATATATTTAAAATATCCACACATTACCACTTAATAAATTTATCTTGTCATAACGTTCACATCAAATATAAACTAGCAATCACACACGAGTATGCACGATGTGAATGTCAAAAGGTATTTTGTGAAAGGAAGAAATGTGGAAAAGGAAAGTAAATTGAGAAGCATAGTTGTGTTAGTTATTTGATTTGTCAATTATATGGAGAAAGAGAGAGTGTAATAAAAGTCAAAATTAGTACGAAGGGTGGTGGTGTAATGTGTGGTAATGTTAGAGAGGAGTAAATATTTGTGAATATTGTTTAAAGGAAAGCACTTGAAATGTGAGCAGAGAGAATGCTAAAAATTTACTGAAAAATGCAATTGACATGAAGAATAGTTTTATGCAACAATAAAACATGATGGGGAACAAGAGCAGAAATGGTCGCTTATATGGACACCAAGAAAAACATATTTACAATGGGGATGTGAAGGACAATTGGAAATGGGAGATGAGGAAGAGTTTTATGGAATTGTTTATTCTAAATCTATAGGCATCTTGTGGGTAGTTAAAACACACATATATGTTAGGGTAATTCACATTCATGTCTCAAGTGACAATTTGTAGATAGAGAGATGTTGACCATGCATGACATGCAAGGGTCGTGATTTCATATATATTTTTCATTAGGGTTTCTCTTTAACTATAAGGGTAATGATTAAGATTTCCTCGATCATTAGTGTTGATGGATTCATCGATCAACATGTATTATAGTCAAGGACTATGAGTGGGTGTTATTCAATTTGGTACATAAGATGAAGGCATTAATGAAAAATTAGAAATAAGGTGGTAATTAAATACGTACATGCCCCACACTTATTCAATGGCTGAAATTGTTCTTACCAAAACAATATTTGTTATATGTGCTTTACATTATTGTCTTCATCTCACTTGCATCATTCATGCGAGTGCAAGTAGGGCTTAAAGAGTTAAAATATAAAATGTGGGAAATATAATATGTTATTCACTCAAAACCCAACCATGATGTTTTCTCCTTGTTGCTCCCTTTCAAGTATAAGTTTGAGTAAATGTAGGAAAAAATCAATTTGCAAACAACCATCTATGATTAAAACTTACGATTATTGTCCCCACTTGATGGGCAAATTTGAAAACATGGTATTGGGTGGTCACGAGCCTCCTCCAGGATGTAACCTTGTAGTTAATGAAGATGATTAGAAAGCAAATATCTATAGCTGACATTTACAGAAAAGGAGACATCATCTAGAGCCATCAATAGTCGCAATGGTGCCAACCATCTATGAGCATCAGTGTGAGGTGGTCTTCATTTTGTTAGATAAGACAAAGACATGAATGGAAAGTTAGAAAAAATGTGGCAATTAAATACCTATATGGCTCACACCTTTTCCATGGTTGAATTTTTTCTTATAAGAATAATTTTTTATTGTATGTAGCTAATAGGTTAATGATTAGGACTTTTATCAACAACATTTGCAATGATGGCCATAAAAATCTGCTACATTAAAGGCACAACAAGAAGAGTTAGGAACATACCTCGAGTGAATTTTATGTAAAATATTCTCTCTAGTCCTTGGTAACTAAGGCCAAGAAATATGTGTAAGCTTCATATTGGATAAAAAGACCTTGTTTATAAAAATATTTATGTTTAATTTTGTATATATATATGAAAAGGAAATGGTATTTTTTTTTAAAAAAGGATATGATATGTGAAGTAATACATATTTGTAAAAGCAAGGAAATGATTTAATATCATTTTAATAAAATTTCGCACTAAGTAGGGCATATTTTGAGTGGAGTATAACTAAAATTCCTCGATTTCTAGGAGACATTTTGCATATAGTTATTGTACTATGTAATTTTCATTCAAAAGATCAATGTTATAGAAATGAAATGCGTTGTTGGTTTACATAAAGAAGTGAGCAATAGTAAAATGGTAATATTGAACATGTATGTTGAAAATTTAGATTTTGTAAGTGTAGAAATATAGATGAACCACTTCATTTAAAGGTATCATCTCTACATTTCAAACTTGTTACAAATTCGTACATATACAATTGCAAATCTTTTATCTTGAGTGGTAGCGTTTTGCAGACTATTTTATTTGAACTTAACATGAATACATGAAGACTCCGGTGCATGTGCATGTGTTGATAAGGGGTGTGATTGATTTTGTAAGTGTAGGAATATAGATGGTGCAATACATTTAAAGGTATCATCTCTACATTTCAAACTTGTTACAAATTCGTACATTTGCAAATCTAGTACATGTGCAAATTTTATATCATGAGTGGTGATCTTTTGGGCCATTTTCGCACACTAAAACATGAATAAATTTTATACCGATTTGGATAGTTAGTTGCTTTGTTATTTGATGTGGTTTGAAATTATATTGGGGTAGTTGTGTTAGTGTTGCATTGGTTGTCTGGTTGGTCTATTGTTCACAAAAAAAAAAATTGTATGGTCGATAAGGGTGTGATTGATAGTTGTTGTGTAGGAATATAGATGAAACATTACATCAATCCCTCAAATTCCAATCTTGCCATCAAATACAACTACAAGGATTTCCAACCAACATTCCCAAGTCACTTCCACACAAAAAAATACAACTACATGACCATACCAATTACTTCCACACAAACTCTTCTTTGCTAACTACTCATCGTAGAAACATGAGATCTACTTGACGCAGTAAAATCATACTTTTAAAACTAGCTCCTTCCTTTTGTATTCGAACGATGTCCAAATCTCCATATACAATCCTTCAATAGTTGTATTTGATTGCAAGATTGAATGTGAGGGGATGGGGAATCCTACAAACTCCCCATGTTTTTGGGTTGAATCTTCCTATTATTAATATGTGAGTCTTTGCCCATGTTTTCAATTACATATAGTGTATAACGATGTTAAGTAAGTGTAGATCTAGATTATTCTCTTCCTTTGGCTAAGTAGCCATGACCATGGGGATTCCAATCCATCAAATTCGGCCAAGAGCATTAGTAGGAAGTGCATTACTTGATGTGTATTCCAAGCATGGAGATGTAGACGATTCCAGAAAGTGTTTGACACAATGCCTCAACTAAATATGGTTTCCTAGAATTTAATGATCGGGGTTTATTCTTGAAGTCAAGTAACATTAAATGGATGAAAGGAATTAAGCAACCTATTCTACCCTTCCCTCCCGAGACATCATTAGCATTATTCCATCCCAATTCTCGATTAGATTGCAAACAAGGCTTCTTATAATTAAATAAAAATAACTCAAATAAATGTGTACAATAGTAAAGAAATAAAAACTAACCTAGAAACCAAAGAAGGAAAAGGCATGATTAAATGAGAAAGATCTAGATGTGAAACAAATTCTAGATAGACGAGAACATTGTTCTACTCGAAACTACACCAAGCGATGGTTGAGGTATTCTCGATAAGTCGAGTTACTTCATGATGGTTTCATATGGATTCACGTTCTTGATTATGAGAATACGATCTTTCGGTGAAAATTATGTCACCAAACTAGACACCTACAAGAGGCTTGCTTGCTCAATAAGACTCAAAAAAAGAAAAAAGTGATCGCTTCATGACCTAAGGGTTGTGACCATTTACAAAGGCATGGTATTGAAGAGAATCCTCTCCTAAAGTTTAGAGTCCATGAGTGAGGAGATTCCCCCTATTGGAAGTTATGTTCAAAGAGCTCATGTGACTGATTCTTTTGAATTTGACCCAGAGCAGGATTGTCCTCACTTTGATTCTTCATTAGCCTTACCTTCCTAAAATTTGAGAATTGGACTATGGTCATGAGGCATAAGGAGAAGAAATGAACCTTTGTGACTCCTTCTATTCGACTTGTTACTCGATCAATGATGTCTTTGGAATCTCCGCTTCTTTTGGCCCCGTGGCTCCTTCTATGATGGCTTCAGCCTCTCTGTTTGTTTTTGACTCCGTGGCTCCTTCTAGGTCGGGGCTCTGCTTAGTTCCTCTTCTTTTTCTTCCTTGTTGTGTCTTATGGGAATTCGTGTTTCCTTTTTGACATTTGTGGGACTGTGAGTTTTCTGCAACCCTTACTATATAATCTTTATTTCATTTTAATATAAAGGGCAGTTCCAATAGTAAAAATAATGCTTCAATGTACATATGACGGATGCACAATATTTAGTTTGTTGATGTACTTTTGTAATAACAAGTATGGTCTAAAGACATGAATTTTGTTGTTTAAGGTAATTAAGCTTTCCCCTAAAAATACTAAAAGTAGACATTCATGAAACACGTTGTATAGGAATCAATGATTTGAAAATTAAATTCCCTAAGGTTGAAATCTAAAACATATTTTCGGTAGTCCCATTTATTTTGGAAATCATGGCCTTCCTAGAACAAAATGTCTACGGATTAGAATCAGCGTTGTCATCACAATTGTGGGTGTCCATACCATCAAATAACTGCTCCTTGATTATATTTCTTGGGAGCCTCTCACACACTCGTGGGCTAGGATGCAACGCATTTGTGGAAAACCCCATCGCAACCAGCAACAATTTCACATTTCTCAAGGAGCCTCTCATGCAATCGTGGGATGGGAATCAACGCATTTGTGGAAAACCCCATCATAACCAGCAACAATGTCGCCAAAGTTGTCAGCTTCTAGTAAATATTCCCAGAAAATATTGTTCTGCTCTTTGGCTTTGGTAAGGGTGCTTATGTGTATATACATTGATTTGGTTCACGATAAGCCAAAATAATTTAAAAAAGGCACAAACCTAGATCAAGTATGTTATCGTCTATGCCTTCAAAGATTGATAATTTCAGGCGTACACAGGATGAGGTCGAGACGCTCATGAATTTGATGCACGACAAGCTGGAGGCGCTGATCGAGAAGGAGAGCCTCGTCAATCAATACGGAATTCACGTTCAGATTTTAGGAGATCTCGGGCTTCTTCTTGAGCGGGTAAGAAAAGCGGCAGAGAGAGCCATGGCATTTTCTAGAGATAACGATAAGGTGGTTCTGAATATCTGCGCTCCTTACACTGCCACTAAGGAGATCGTGAATGTTGTTAAAGGTGTTATTACTGTGTAGTGCTTCTCAAGCAAGCGCTTCACCGACCAGAAACCCATCCGTCCCTCTTGTTACACATATTGTGACTTTCTTCCCCATCGTAGCAAGATTGAGAGGGTTCAAATGGGAGACCAAGAGAAGAGCTAATGTGGGTGCCACAAAAAAGCCAAAAATGTTTAAAATGCCGTCAAATTTAACATCGTCGCAGAAATGTCCTAAGCCCTTTACCATAGGGGAACACCTTCAACATAATTAATTTTGTAATTGACGTGATAAGGGGTGTGATTGATTTTGTAAGTGTAGGAATATAGATGAAGCATCACATTTAGAGGTTCTATCTCTACATTTCAAATTTGTTACAAATTTGTACATATACATTTGCAAATCTTATATCACGAGTGGTAGCATTTTGTAGACTATTTTATTTGAACTAAACATGAATACCCAAAGAATTCCGTACATTTGAATATTTTATAAGTGGATTAATGCAAGAAATAAAGTCTATCTAATTAATTTAATGTATTTTAGCTAAGCAAAACATAGATCACTAGAATTCATGATGATAAATAACCACAAGCTATTTAAATTAAAGTTAATATTCTTTGCCTACATTCAAAGGTGACAACTAATTTTGAAGTTAAGATGACTTTCATGAATATCTTCATTGTTATTTACTACAATTATTGGTTACTATTATATTATTCTAAGTTATAGTGCCCCTATCATCCTCTAGGACATAGGAACAAACATACAACCATCAAATTCTCAAGAGGATAGAAAACAAGTGGCAATAAATCTAGATAAATATGCAATTAACGTATGCTCCCTTTTCTTGAAGAAGAGTAAATTTAAGTAATTATCCTTGTCATTAATTGGTAATTAAGAATATATATAATATGTAATGCCATTGGTCACAATACGTAATGTCATGGCAGACTTTACAGAATCACAAAATATCCTTGTAGTTATTGTATCAATTCAGATGTAGAATCATTTGCAAACGTTATTATACATTTATAGAAGCAATATTAAATTGATGACCTCTAGTAAAGAAATCCACTATTTACCCTTACATCTGCATTCGCTTAGATAGAATAGATCCACAGATCCAAGTACATTGGATAAGGCAAGATTAGTACATATCAAACATATTAACACCATGTATCCATGGATACATTGCCTTGCAAGCCTATTCACCTTTTCAACTTTTCTTACATTGGTATAACAAAACATCATCTACTCTTGGATCCCTATTAGGTAAAATACATAGTCCAAGACCTCGTTTCTGATAACGCATAAATTAAATTCGTCCACTGCAGTTCTCAAAAATATTGGAAAATTTCTTCTTGTCTCAGTTGCTACGCATATGCTCATATTAAAATACTGACAAACTAGACATATGAATACCAAACATAAGTTTAATGCCATCTAAGAAGATCTATGAAACAACAACATTCTATCATATATAACCAATTGAGATATTTTGATAATGGTCAACTTTTAGTGAGGCACACATCTAGTTGTTAAACATACTAAAGATGTAAATCCTGAAAGTTATGATTAGCTTGTTCATTTTATTTTTTTCATGATGAAAATCCTGTATATCTAACGTATTGAAGAATCATTTTTTGAAACTGCAGCTTAGCAACATGAACAAAGTGTCATGTTCTGGATTGAAGGTATTTTTTCTGGTCTGAGCACTAAACAATATGCACATAAATCAATTGACATAGAATAGGATCTAAGAGGATAGGAAGAGTAGGACAAAAGTAGCAACCAAATTGACAGGTTTAGAATAGAAAGAATAAGAAAATTGAATGGCATTCAAAGTATAATTCTTTGGGGTATTTTGTCAAACAATTCATGTCCATACCAATTTTAAAAATCTGGTTACAAATTTCACTTCAATGCCCAACCATTGTCACTCTTATTGGACCTACATCATTTTCTTGTTATATCAGTTCAATCCTCTAACGAGGGGGAAGTTCATCACAAGATTAATACTGGACCTACATTTATGCTTTTCCATGTCAACGTGATCTACGATCATGCAAGCAAAGCATTTAAAGAGAACAAAAACCCAATAAACATATTATTCTTGTATTTTATCTGTAATTATATCTACAATTAAAATGTGCATGTACAATGACATAATGAGAACCACAAAAAATCTAAACGAGAAATATATAATTGGCTATGGTGCTACAAGCACTGTTTAAAAATAGCATAACTTATATTCACACCTGGGAGGCCAGATATAAGTAGGCACAAAAATTTAATCCCCCTACCTTGCTCCATAGGGGCAACCAAAATAGAGCAACTGAGGCAACCAGAGTGAATGAAACCTCATTTCGATATCATGCTATTCTGCAGGTTTACACTTCACAATCCTAACGAGTCTGCTAATTTTACACAATTGCAATCTGAGTTGGAAGCATCAAGCATCCAAATCTTGTGCATCTTCATGGATATTCACTTTTTCCATATGGAAACCTATTGTTTTATGATTACATGGTAAACGGAAGTCTGTGGGACATCCTACATGGTGAGTACAATGATTATGTTATGAAAAAAATGGATATGTACACTGTAGATTCATATTTTGAAATAGAAGAACCCTATCAATCTCTAACCTTATACTGAATACTAAATATTGAAGCAAACTCTTATATTTTATGACAAAATTATCACTACACAAACACAATTATGGAATGAATAGGACAACATAACAGTCTTGTACAGATGAAATAACATTCCTCATTAATGCATCAGAAAAATAGTTACAAGCAGCTGATTATGCTCAGCCATTAGAGCTCACTCAAAATACTTGAAGAGGTGTACAATGTCCTCCCTTTCATTGAAAATTTTGAATCTCTTGTTTTAAAATCCAAAATCCATCTCCATGAATTCCAAAGCACCAAGAAAATAGGGGCCGCCAACTGATATTTTTTGGTGATGCAAGATCACCATTACCCCAGGATACCCTTGCATGATGGAGAGCTATTGATCTTATTTCTCTCACAACTTTTGTTTATTCCTACAATGGTTTCCAGTCTTCTTCAATGACAGGAAAATGAGCAGTAACAAAAAGATGACTCCTGTGATAAACTTTAATCATTCTCCCAATTTTGGATGAGTCTTTTATGACAAAATTATCACTACACAAACACAATTATGGAATGAATAGGACAACATAACAGTCATGTACAGATGAAATAGCATTCTTCATTAATGCATCAGAAAAATAGTTACAAGCAACTGATTATGCTCAGCCATTAGAGCTCACTCAAGATACTTGAAGAGGTGTACAATGTCCTCCCCTTCATTGAAAATTTTGAATCTCTTGTTTTAAAATCCAAAATCCATCTCCATGAATGCCAAAGCACCAAGAAAACAGGGGCCTCCAACTGATATTTTTTGGTGATGCAAGATTACCATCATTGAAAATTTTGAATCTCTTGTTTTAAAATCCAAAATCCATCTCCATGAATGCCAAAGCACCAAGAAAACAGGGGCCTCCAACTGATATTTTTTGGTGATGCAAGATTACCATTACCCTAGGATACCCTCGCATGATGGAGAGCTATTGATCTTATTTCTCTCACAACTTTTTTATTCTGCAATGGTTTCCAGTCTTCTTCGGTGATAGGAAAATGAGCAGCAATAGAAAGATGACTCCTGTGATAAACTTTAATCATTCTCCCAATTTCTGGATGAGTCTATTTTGGCAATTTGTAGATGTATCCAACTCGGTACAGTGTCAATCCTCAGTGCGATGGCTGCTTCTTCCTCACTGACATGAAAGGTGGTCGAGAACTCTTCAATGGCCTCAATAACGGATTGATTCACCTGTTTGAGATTTTGATTAAGAATGGGAGTAATGCAGTCAAGTAAATCGCTGGCTCTCGAATATTTCATGCAATGTGAACGCTGAATGGTATATGTTATTTGATTTAGAGGGATAGTTATTATTTTTGTAATTGATGTTGATAAGGGGTGTGATTGATTTTGTAAGTGTAGGAATATAGATTAACCATTACATTTAAAGGTTCTATCTCTACATTTCAAATTCGTACATATATATTTGAAAATCTTATATCATGAGTGGTAGCGTTTTGCGGAATACTTTATTTGAACTAAACATGAATACATGAAGATTTCCGTACATTTGCAGATTTTATATCATGAGTGGTAGCCTTTTGTGGCCATTTTTTTGACATTAAACATGAATACATTTGATACCACTTTGGATAGTTAATTACTTTTGTAGTTGATGTGATTTGTAATTATTTGGGGGAAATTGTGTTAGTGTTGCAACGTGTTTGAGATGGTGGTTGCATCGGTTGTTTGGTTGGTTTTTGTTAAAAAAACATTTTTTGTAATGTTGATAAGGGGTGTAATTAATAGCGGAAGTGTAAGAATATAGATGAAACATTACATTGAAAGATTGTATGTGTACATTTCAAATTTGTTACAAATTCGTACATATACATTTACAAATCTTATATCACAAGATCTGAACTAAACATGTATACATGAAGACCTCCGTACATTTGCAGATTTTATATCATTAGTGGTAGCCTTTTGTGGCCAATTTTATTTGCACTAAACATGAATACATTTCATACCCTTTGAATGACACTCCTCGTTTGGATATAATAAGTGTTGAGTAAAGTAGTAGTGGAGGTGCTATCAAAGTAGAGGGTACTATTTACAATGGGTTGTTTTAGTTGAGTGATAGTAGTCTTGACTTCTTTCTTTTTTCTCCAAGTGTTAGTACAACACGTTTTCGGGGAGTCCATAGAGTACGGCATGCGGTTTTGTATTATGAGTTGTTTCTATAAAAAGAACCCATGGATTGTAAAGTTGTACGATTGTACAAGATTGTAATCATAAGAGCTAGTGCATGGTGAGTCCCATTGATGTAACACCGGATTTATTCTTGGAGTAGTAAAATACTGAGAGACCTTTGCCCGTGGTTTTTCTTGGCACAATTACCAGGTTTTCCATATTTGTGTATGAGTTTTAGATATGTTTATTTCTTGTTCTTTGTCATTGTGATCATTGTGATAGTTTCTATTTACACTGTTTATTTTTCCTAACACGGAGCAGGTTTATTCCTGTGCATTGTTAAGATGGTGTGACATTTGTCAAGGGGCAGCGCTCTGGTCTATTGCCTCGAGAGATGAGGCATTGTTTATTTTTTGTTAGAAGTTTTATAAGTAGTAAAGAGTGTGAGTTCAGCCTCGTAAAATATTTGGCATAAGTTTCGGTATTGTTAGCCTTTTTCGTGCCTTGATTTTGTCTTCCACCGTGTTTCACCCGTGTATCTACAAACTATAACGGATCTGTCAAGGTGTCAACATTAATTTGAAATCTTAGGTCTCGTGAACATGCTATCTTGAAGCCAAACAAGCTTCTGGTATGAGTCCAGTAGTCACTTTTGTGGTTCTGTGAATCCTGACAAGCATCTCCATGCAGTTTGACATGGTCTAACGAAAATATTTGAGTGATTATCAGTATCTATCACAATCGGTATTGCCATATTTGTATTTATGCAGCATGCTATAACCTGTCGGCTGTCATAATTGTAGTGGATTCTTTGAGCAGTTTTGTGTGGTACTATCATTTGTGATGCCTCGCATTTGTTCCAACAAAATTGACCAAGCAGATATATTGCTTTTGTTCATTCTTCCATACACTCATCCACCATAAACTTTGTTTGGGTTGTATGATCCATGACAAGCGCCTTCAATAATCAGATCAATTTGTAATCCTAAGTGGCATTGTGCGGGATTCATGCTTTGGAATGGAGATGTCCCCTGCCCTTTGTGCTACCTTCTATGCGTGCTTACTACTCAAACCTGTACACGTGCATTTCAGTGTTGTTCAACCATAGCCTGTAAGTCTTGCATCAATGTCATGTTGCTTCCATCTATTTGTTGCCTTGACCTCCTATGGTTGCAAATTTTTAGTTTTTGACGCTCAAATTCGAAGGAATTAAAAGCATCTATGATTTCATGAAGACATGCAAAATTGAAGGATGGTAGGCAGGGATGGAATAACCCATTGCAGGAAGCGACACAATTACAACGTGTGGTTTTTTACTTCCAATTGTTATTCTATTAAATCCAATTTCCGTTATCTGTACCGACCCAACTTGTCGATTATGAATGGAAAATATTTGAGATAAAACGAAATAAAGGGTTAATAGCATACCAGGAATGGGGGTAGAATTAGCGGCAACTACATGGGGCACATCGAAATTAGACCAACACGTTTTCTGCAAGACAAGCAGCGATTGGGTTTTTCAACACCAGCCATGGCCGACGTTGCTTGCGCTTCCTTCAAATTGATATCTCTGTAACACTTAGAGCACAGATTCCTTGTCACAGAACTTTTGAAGAACCCACAGCTATTGATGTAGTACTTTAACAACCTCCCGAAACCCTCCCGAACAAAATAAGCACACGCAGGCTAAAAACACAAACAAAAAACGTCAAACGTACAGTCAAATCCTCAAGGGAACAATCTTGCCGCCATTGGAAAAGGATCGAAAACAACTGCTAAATACACAATCTTGACGCTTTACTTTTTCCATGGCCGCGTGTCTCAAATTACACAAATCGCTCCTTAAAGAAAAAGCAACACAACAAAAAATTGAAAATAAATTGTTAAAAATTGCTGGAAAACATGAAAACGTCTACACGGCCATAAAACCGTCAAATTTAACACAGTCTCAAAAATATCTGGAAGTGCCTTTCCCATAAGGGGAACTCCTTCGGCGTATCAGCGTAATTAGACTAAGCTACAATCTAAATTAATATTTATTCTAATTAATGTTTATAAGAATATATCGCTTATGTATCTGATTAGAATTCTATTATTAAAATGATGATTTACACTAAACAGGAACTAATACTACATGTGACACTCAACTAGGTATTGCTTAAGAAGGTTAATAGAATGGGTGAAATCTTGAACCAGATTCAAATGTTTCAAAATTGACAAATACACTTAAAATAACCATCACTTTTCAAATCAGCAAAAGTATAAATTCTGAGATCATGAAAATGAGCGTTGGCAAGCTTAAAATATAGGATATAATATACAGTACATCTCCCAAATAATGGGTTCAACACTGAAATCCAGAAAATAATTACAATGTTCTAACTTTCGAAATGAATAGATTCAAAAACTAATATTAGCAAACTCCACTTTTCACTCTCAATCTAATAACTATATAACATGAAATCCTCCAACCTTAAGAATATCAAACAATCTTTAGATTAATTGTTATTCAGGCGAGCATTCACCTGCAAGTTTTGGATGAGCGTTGAAGAACGCCAAGCTATCACTGCCTTTCTATTCATGGCAGAACACTGTTTCTTCTTCCTCTCAACTTTCTTGCAACGTTCATAGCAGCTATTAAGTGCTTGAATTATTAACTGATATACATAACTCTTTAAATAAGAGTTACCACCATTGTCATCTTCACCCTCCATTTCTGCTTCTGTCAATGTAAAAAAATTATAGATGAAAATATGGCAGTCACTAAATTGGCTGGTCTTGACCTTTCTTCAATGAATATTGGGTTTCTTTATAGCAAATGACAAAAATAGCAATTATCTTTTACAATGACAAAAAAAAAAAATGGCAAATGACCGAGCACATTAACTTTTTCCGGATTTTCTGGAATGGATATTGCAATTATCTTTGTTAAGCAAATAGTGAAAAATTTTAATTAACATGGTGTGGATTGTTTTGGAATCTATGAACAGTACCCACAACAGTTGGAGGTGGCCAACGTCAAAAAAGGAAAACAGTAAGGGCGTACAGCATAAAATCTTAAAGTTGTCCCATAAATTAGTGGGGGAAGGAGCACCAATACATTGGGAACACATGTAAAGTTTAATTGATGCCTCAAATAATTGAGGACGTCCTTTCGAGAATGGAAGTCGTTATCAAATGATAGGCTAAAATAGCTTAAACCCTGTATTGGGTTTGTTTTTGTGAAGAAATCGTTTTTGTTATAGACCTAAACATGTTTATGGAGCGTGCGGATCTCAACAAGAGCTCTCATGTAATAACCGGATTGGAGCAAACCATAGGACAATCTAAACCTCCCATAGTTATCTCCCCAAAGTTGAGTCATTCATTCTTGTTCTATTAAATAAAGTGGAGTTTAGGGTTAGTGTGTACGATGCATGGCATGAAAGTATAAGAAGTGCTCATCATATAGCAGAGAATGTTTGCTGCTTGGAAGCGAGATGAAGATTGAATGTTGTCGCCAAGGTTTTATGTGTTGTACGGCTACCACCATTGGTGTTTGGCCGTTGTCATATCGCCGCCTGTGAGATTTGTTTCCATATGCAATCACATTTACTTTGGCTTTTTAGGTATTCCCACCTTCAAGCAGACATTTTAAAAATGGCTTCTTATTTATATAGTATGATTTTTTCGATCATAACGAACTATAATGACACCTTCGAGAAACAATCGAGGAAGTTTGTGCCCAAATTATTCCATGAGGTAATGTTTCTGCCCCTAATATCCTATTCCTGTTGAAGGGTTTAATTTTGCAAGCCATTGGCTTGAGCACTTTTGCATGATAGATTGTTTTGTTGGAAGGATTCCCTTTGAAATCATGCTTCACTCTTGGGTGCAAATGGTTTGGTCCTAGTTTGGTATCAAGATGGACTTCGTCCGGAACATGACCAAAGGGTTTTTCTTATTCCATTTTGTTGACCCTAGCAATGTGGTCCCGATGCGAAATAAGTCCTTCACTTGGTATGTTCACATCTCCATCCTCATTGTGTCCCCTTGGACTCATAAGTTTATGTTTATAAGCATATGACCTTAAAACCTAGTTTTGGTGGACTATCTAGGACTTCCAATGCCTTTTATTGTTTTTGACCTGATTGCTTCATCTATAGGTCGAGTCATTACAAAAGAACCTCTTTGGTTCTATGTTGCCAAATCACAATGACAAGTTTGTTTCTAGGTCGACCTTTCTCGTGAGCCTCAAGGAAACCATTGACATCCAGGTCGTGGATTTGGCACTTTACAATAACCTTTCCAACACTTGTTTTCGATGCCAATCTATAGACTATAAAATTTGAGAAGGCCCTTTTTAGTTGAGTGTAATACTTTTTCCAAGTCCAATATTGTGCCATCTCGAGGCTTAGTTGAAGATGGTTGGACCACATGATGGTTTCTAAAATAACTAAAACAAATTACCTATTCTCCACTCTTCTCCTAATACTTCCAAGACTATTAAACCACAAGATGATGACGAATTAGTAGTAAGCTTATTGGCCCTTCTCTCTCTAAGACTTTTACAAATTTCTCGGATCGTAGGAGATAATGTTTTCTTCTCTGCCACAACATTATCCTCCTTTCGAGGATTCCACAAAGTTAAGGGGTTTTCAAACTATTTTACAAAATAAGGGTTGTTTACCATCTAGCTCACAACTTCCATTTTCTCATCACTTAATGGGAATTTTGAACTCTCGCAGCCCTCCTAACCACCTCAAGGAAGGAGATATTGTGCCTTCTACAAATAGAAAGTTTACACTAGTGAATTCTTGCTTTCTAACAAAAATGGATTTTGTAGAATAATTATGATGTCGTTTTGGGTCAATTCGAGGATGTCTCTAGATGCTTAATTTCACTGAATTTCTTCTCTTGGAATGTCATGGATTTAATAGGATCCATTGGAAAGTACATTTTGTAGTATTTTAGAAAGTGATTTCCAATTATGGACATTTTATGTTTACGAGAAATTAAGGTGGCAAGGTTTTGGTATCCACGATCACCGAAGTTATTTGGACAAAAATTTATCTCTAATAGTCATCATAAGCCTAGTCATGGAGGAATTATGACATTTATTTCCACTAAATGGAGGCCCCATTATACTAATTATGGATGTGACATAACAAATCACATCCTATGGGTGTTATTCAACATTAATAATCATTCTTTTAGAGTAATTAATGTTTATGCATATAATTTGTGGTTGAAAGGATGACACACTAGTTGGTTTGCGATGAGGTCCCCAATGCCCATTGGGTGATTTGTGGAGACTATAACATTCACTAGAGTTTCCTATTGACAAGATAGGCCTTCAACCCATGCACTAGATTGCTAGTGAAAGGGAAAGCTAAATGTATATGTGCAATAAATATGGGTGTTAGGGCCCCAATGTTTCTCTTCATTCTGATTATGTCATTTATAAGACTTGGTCTAATTTACGCCAACAATTTGATCATGTCTTTAAGCACCTTGATTATATCATGTTGACAGTGTAGCCTTTTATCTCCTTCAATGGTGATTTTTTAGTTACCGATGGAAGTTTTATCAGATATGGTCCTTTCCAACCACTTCCCCATCCACTTTAGGATCAAATGGAACTTTTGATACCACACATTCACAATTCTAAGTTATATATAAATAATACTATTTTGCATCATGGGCCCACCCTTCACTATATATAAGTGAGTCTAGGGCCTCGTGGCATGCTCAACTCGAGCATAGGATGCATTTCATAGTGGATATATGTCATTCACTGGATGAGGTTTTTTTCACACCTTCGGGCATAAAATGACACATATTTGGAACAACTCTTACTCCACCACCACCTATTATTTGACCCACCCTTTAGCCTCTCGGAAAAACTTCCTTTGATTAACCTTTGAAAATAAAGATGACAAATATTACAAAATACATCCAAATTTTAGATTCTTACAATGTGAGAGGTACTCACATCAAAATTAGATTACATTGGCTTTAAGTGGGTGATCAAGTTTCAAAGAAATTCTTTTCTCCCCAAAATACAAACATTACCACACACAAATAAAAGCTATCCAATAAGTCTCCCTTCATTTGTTTGAAGTTCCATAGATGGTGTAGGACTTTTTTTGTACCATTATCAATAAATTTTCAAAGCTCATGAAATTTTTCTAGAGTGAAAAGTGGCTCTTGATCAACTCTTAGCCATGGTCCCTTATAACTCTCTCAATAAGAAAGTATTTTTACCATAAAATGGTAATCATCGAGAGGATATTTTGGAGGCAATTTCTCAAATGGAAAATAATAAGGCCCGAACAATGATGGTTTCATATGTAAATTTAATAAACCCTTTAGAATTGGTTGTATATGACCCTTTTCATGTCTATTTAGAGGTATTTCATTCCAATTCACTTGGTCATTTCATCAACCAAGGGCACATAGATTTCATTTCCAAGATGGAGGATCTGAAGCTCATAGCCAATTGGTGGCCAATTACTTCTCTCAATATTTCTTATAAGATCATTTTCAAATCTATAGCCTTGCATACTCATAACATGTTACCTACAATTGTTAGTTCAGAACAAATATGTTTATTTGAAGTAGATATTTTTATAATATTATTAAAATCAGGAAGGTGTGTAATGAGCTCAATCAATCACAAAAATACCCTTTTTATTAAAATTTTTTTATAAAGATTATGACATGATTGAATGACACTTCATTCTAGCAATTCTCACAAGTTCTTGGGTTTGGGTCTACGCGTATCATTACTATAGCCATGATTTTTTCTGATGCTTCTACCTATCTCTTTGTCAATGGTGTTCACTCTCAACCTTTTAACATATTTTGATCTATTTTCCAAGCCTACGCTCTTGCTTCTTCTTTGTATTTGTTAGCGATAGAAGGATATTCTCATCTTCTCACCAATGCCACTTAGAGTGGCTTGGTGAAATGAATTTTAAAAAAGGTTTACTTCCTACTCAAATCGTCAATGGTCATTTTGTAGACGATTTTTATAACTTAATTAAAGATGAGGCTAATATTCAACAAATTTCTCTTTCTTAGATGTTGATTTCCTTGCCTCTTGTCAAGCATTCAATGGAAATTGATCAATGCTATAGGTTGTTTATTTTACCTCCTCATCCATAGATATCATTTTTAAATGTAATTGGATCCAACATGGAGAGATCTTCAAATTTTTGGCATCCCTTTTGGATTCCAATAAACTCCCTCATGAATCTAGCAATATGTTGTGGATTGGATTGAAACGAAATTATCATATTACATCACAAAACCTCTTTTTAGTAGGTGTTAGCATATGGATTCACATACATCCAAATAACATGTAACATAAGAGGGAACGAAGTCCCTCCTCAATGAAGGTGAGGCTGCCTTTATTGAAAACCAAAACAATATTTACATATGTACATTCAAAATTATATGTGGGGGGTGTTTTGGAACATCAAATGGAAAGAAATGTGAATGAGGGAGATGTAATGGAATGAAGGGAAGAAATGGAAAGGAATGAATGAAAGGAACATGCAATAGTTAGGTAAAAACAGAGCCTAATATTGCATAGAGGAAGAACAATGAATAAATAACTCAAATAAAGAAGAGTTCGAATCAGCTAAACATGAATAAGTAAAAGGGAACACACTTGAGCAAGTAAATATTAGATCTTGATCACTGTATGAACAAGAACAACAAATTAATAGCGTTGACAATAAGATCCAAGATAATATTTAAACACTAACACTCTACATCTAACGAACATAAAAAACAAAAAATGCTACACAAGATAATGAATGGGGACACAAAGTTCATATTTCATTAACTCCAAAATGTCTTCACAAAAGAACACAAAGTTTCTTTGCTTGAAAAAAACCTTCACAAAAAATTATTTTCTTCTCCTCTCTCAAAGTCACCCTTACAAATGAGCATCTAACTTCCTTTTATAACCCAAAAGTTTGTTAGAAAGTAGTTAGGGTTTATAAGAACATTCAATAGGGCATCTTAAATGAATTTTACTTGTTCAACCAGCTCCTAAAAAATAAATTGAAATTAGAAACCACTTAAGTTATCAAAAGTTCGCCAAAAGTGAGTTTAACAATAACATCACTTTAAAATAACCTTTTAAAATATATAAAAAGACCCATTGCCTTATCCATTAAAGTGGGGTATGCCTATTCAATCATATGAGAAATGGACTCTTCCACTTTGTTAGATACTTAGAAAGATATCCCCTCATCTCATTGGTGAAATTAGGATTCACCGTCTTTGCCAATTGAAAATATCTGAGCCTTCTCAATGTTTCAAACATTTTATCTTCTTCAAGAGGTTCACTCGGTTGAAGCACAACCTCGCAAAACACCAACAATTCAAAAATCCTACCTAGCATATCATTTAGATTGACCATTTTTATTGATAATTCTCAAAAAAGTTCCTCAATTTGATACAACATTCCATTGAAGTAGAAGAGAAATTGATGGCAGGAATATACATGTCCTTGAACAATTGCGAGAATTGTTCCTCAACATGTTTTGATGGATGCCTCTGATTATGCTCGTTCACAAGATCACAAGGGATTTTAGCTATGAACTCTTGAATTGAGGTAAGTGAAGTGAAGGCTTCACTACATATGCTCTCGTAATGAATCATAGAATCTTTGAAATGCATCCTCCATGAATTGAGATGTAGACACCAAAGAAAGTGTGTCCTTCAAAATTTGAATTCAAGGATACCTTTAATGGCTAGAGTTGTAGATTCCATGCTTGTCATCTCGTGTATACTAGGAAATATGTCATTGAAATTTGATATGTTAGAAACAAAATATTCCTTAAAAGGAAGGGTTGGATCTAGGTATGCACTAATGTCTTTATAGAGATTTATAACTACTTTGATTGTTTCTCTACCAAATAAAATAATTTCAAAGATATGATTTAGTGACATGATCCAAAGTGTTTATTTGTTTTGACAAATTGAGTGTTTCTTCATTAGGGCAACTAGTGCATCAAGTCTTTGGGAAAGTGGTGGATATTGGATTTATTAGATGTTGAACATAATCCACCAACTGATTCTTTTCAGCCTTGAGTTGAGAGTTTTGAGATTTATATTTATCAAGCCTTCTTAGCACAATATCCATGGAATCTCGGGCCATTTCCATGTCAATTTCCAATGTAGACTTCCCAAGTCCAAGCCTAAATACTTCAAAGTCAATAGTTTTCATGCTATTATTATGCTCTTTCTCAACTTGTGGGATGGTAAGATCCTTAAATTTGTTTCCGTATTCATCCACCACTAGTCTCGAGATTACCTTAGGATTCTTATGAATGACATCATTTGAAAGCTTTAATAGAAATCCAAGTCGATATAAAATGACTTGAAAACCCTTTTCTTCTTAATTTCACAATCAACCCAAAAGGGGTCTCCTTCACCAACTCTGCATATAGAAGCATGGAGTCCAAAGCAACATTCATATTGTTATCAATATCATTAGATTCTACAAGCATCCTTTCCACAACTTCAATCTCTGGGAAATAAATTTATATAAACCTCTTAAACCTCAAGGATACCTTTGAGAAACCTCCTCATGAAATAAAGGTTTAGAAGAACTTCTTATTTGGACCTCTTACACTTGAGTAGAATCTTTTGCATGACATGGCTGAGTAATGTTTACTTTGTAAGATTCCTTGAACTATCAACAATGTGAGTAGATGAAACTCTACTTGAAAGTGGAAATATCTAATACACGTTCTCTTCCTTCAATAGGGCTAGGACCCTTGGATGTTTCTCCTCGTGACACCTTCTTTGGAGAAGTGGATTTGGGCAACCACTCTTTTCTAGCTTGGTGTGTATGGGTAGATGGCACAGAGGTTGATTGAGAAGAGGCTTTAGTTGACTGGAGACCTCCTCGTGTTGGAATTTTCGTGAACCTAGGGTATGAACTTGGATTGATGGTAACTTTACAAGTTCTCATTCATACCAGGCTATGCTCCTTTCAAGAATCGATTGATTCTTGTTATCAAGAGAAAATTCATCTCTTTTGGTCTAATAAATTTGGGGCAATGGAGTAAAGGAAATGACATCATATGATGGATCAATAACATCTTCACCATCATCCAATAATGAATCTGAGCATTTCTAATGCATAAATCCTTGATCTAAGAAAGGGTTAGATAGGAAAATTATATCCTTCTTACTTCGTGTTCATTTGAACAGGTAAGCCAAAAAGTTTTCCATGGTGGGATTATGTTGGTACTTCACTCCAAGAATATTTTGCATATATCCATTGATGTCGAATCAATATCTCTTCATAAAAATATGTATGGGAATGAGATCAAAATCCTTCTCCATGAGTTGTCGCATTTGAAGAAGTTTAGACATTGGTATTCCCAATTTGGATTGGGAAATGGATGCTTGAACGATGTTTTTGCGAGAGAAGAAAATGAACTTAGAAAGTTTTTCACACAATCTCCATCAATGCCCTAATCACCCGCATACTTGGGAAGCTTCCATGGAGTTCCTACAAATCCACTCACTCGAATGTAGGAAAAGGTTGGAAATTGAATAAACCATGTTCCCCACTGAGAAATGACAACCATGGCATCTTTGGAGAATATTTCTTCTAGATTTTTTTCAAGTTTCTAATTACGTGAAGGTGAAAGAATCACGAACTCTCCTGAAGTGATGAGAGCTATTCTTGAAACTCAACTACGAATAATGATGAAAAACACTATTTGATGGATGCATGACCTCTTTCATTTCTATCCCGAAAATAGCTTCCTTCTAACCACCGAATAAGTTAGGTATGATGCCATGTAGAAACACCTAATAATCTTTACTTCAATCAATTATTTGTGAACAATATCATTGATGATGGTGGCCCAATCTAAAAATCTCTCTTGAAAGGATGATGCAGATGAAATGATACATCCATGGGTGAAAAATCTTGACAGAGGGTAGACCAAAGACTTGGCTCAGAATAGTGATCATGTCACCGATCTCCTCAACTATTTCAATGCGGTACAATTCCTTAAGAAGTCTAGGCAACATGAGGCCTCTAGTCACTAGCCAATTGTTATTGACCATCTTGCTCCACCTAAGGGGTTCTTCATCCCAAAAATATTGTGTTGAATTTCAAGTGATGTCAACATTCTTAGGGAAATCAGGGATGTTGAGCAATTGTTCATGTGCTCTAGTGTGATCAAGAGGAAAGGATCGCGATTATCTTTGAAAATTCCTTTCCTTTTAATATTATAATCCTCTGCATAGAGAGATGACTAGCTTAGGGCATTACAGTGAAACATGAGAATTTTTTGCTTGAGGTAGACCACTATGATAAATCCTATCCAAGATTATGGTTTTCCCTTCGGCTTTCACCCGATCACAAAATTGTTGCACGTTGACATGGCCAAGATCAGTGTCGGTGATATTATCATATGTAGACTTGATGGAAATGGGAGGAATAACCCCTTGGAAGTTGTATTTGAGTGCAGAATTGTTTGACCTCTCATTTGAATTCTTCAATTTTCCTACGGATTTGCTAGATTTTTCTGCCATTATCAATTTTACAAAAACAACGCAAGCAAACAAAATGGTGTAAACAATGTCAAGTCTTAGTATTCGAACCACCTTCAATGCAAGAAATATAACTCATTTTATTATTAGTATTATTATTTAAAACATAATAATAATAATCGATCCCGGGTTACAAATATATATTTATATATATATAAAATGCTAACACAAGCAAAATATCAAGACTAAGCTCGAGTTACAAACCGGGAAAAATAATAATTTTTTTATTATCTAGTTGAAAATGGCTTTATGCGAAGATCGAATTGCATTATTTCATTCTTTGCCTCTTTCCGATCTTTGCGTGAATTTTTTTCAATCTTTCATTTTCGGTAGCGTGTTAGCAAGTTTTCCTTTGCATGTGTGAACCGTGACTTTTCTTCAACTGCATGCAACTATTTCTAAGGATAAAAGCATGGGATTTTTATTCTTTGGTGTGGGTTCTGCTATTTCTTTCAACATGGACTGTTTTCTTTCTTCTCAAAACCTGTGTTGATTATTCTCTTTCCCTCCTTTACAGCTACGTGGGCCTATAATTTTCTTGGGCACTAAAACCTCTCATGCATACGTGACAGTATTGTTTCTACCTTGGCATGGTGACTTGTTATTCTTCCTCTAGCTGGGGTTGGAAGATACTTGGATTGGTGTTTCTTAAAATGCGTGGAAAATTTCTCAGTAAAATGCATTTTGTAATGTTTTCTTTCTCCTGCCTTGCATTTTGTTTCATCAATGCATGGTGGAATATTATTTCTTGGCTTAGGCAGCGTATTCATTTTCCTTAGCACGTGAATTCTCCTAGTTGATGCAAATGTGTGGGAGCTATTTTATTTCCTCCATGCATGGTCTTCCTCCTCCTTGCTTTCAACTACGTGGGCATGTAATGTTTTTTTATTTCCTCCTGGAACATGGATCTTGCTCCCTCAAAACCTATGTGGAGAATGCTACAAAAATGTGTGGATCCTTTTTTTTTTTTTGACTAGGTGGAAATGCAAAGGAAATGGATTTTCTTCTTGGTTTGGCGTGACCTATTTTCCTTTTCCATCAGCGTGCAAACTTCTTAATTCTTCTATTTGCGTATATTTTTTCCTTACTTGGTAAATGGCATGAAAACTTGTGACCCATGTTTTGGGAAGTGCGTGTGGATAATGTTCTCTTCCTTTCCCACATGGTCTTCTTATTCTGCCCAATGGATGCGTGATGAGTAATTTCAAGGACGAATGAGTGAATATTTGGTCTTTGTTTATGAGCATGGACTATTGCTTCCTAAGTCTTCTATGAGGGATGTGATTAAAATATTTCTCAAAAACACTTCTACAGAGGAAATAAGAAGAAGTTGAAAATAAAAATCTTGAAAGCTTCTTCGCATGAATTTTTCCAACATACTTTCACGAAGGAAAAATTAAGAGGATTAAAGAAGCTTCCTCATAACCATTTATTTCTTTCCATTGAAATAACCAATTTCCTCCTTCTTCGGGTAGTGGGCATTAATTGCCAAGGAGTATGGGAAAAAACTTAATCATTTTCCCGTGGCAATGGCAAAGCGAGTGACAATTCCCATCTATTTCCCCATGTGGGAAATTGGGATATTTTTCCATTTTTCCATCCAATCGGGTTGGAAATCAACAAGGAAATCTCCAACAAGTGGGGAAAAATGAAAAAATTTTTTTCCAGAAAGGAAAAATTGGGAGTGGAGAGCTAACTTGACATTCCCGATAATTGAGGCGAGTTTAATTTCCCACAACAATGAGAAAAACTTGTCGATCAATTTTTAATGAATATTAAATTAATATTTATTTAATTAAAAACCCCAAAAATTAATAAAATTAATTTTATTAAATAAAAGGTAAAAAAATTAATTAATTAATTTATTTAAACGCACTCATGCGACATGGAGGAGAAATTCTTACCCGAAATGGATGAAACGAAGGATAAAACGATTAAGCAAATAAATTGATCATGATAAAGGTGATAAATCACGAGAAATGATGCTTAGGAATTTTGTAAAATTTTTACGCTTATTAATTTTATGAAGTCAAAAATAGCTGATAACAACTAGCTCTAATTGAGAACAAGGACTTCCTGGATGCAACAATGAACCTAAACCTAGCAATTTAATGAACACGATCCCAAATATAATGATGCACAAAAAGGGGATAGGAAAAGAGAGGAAACTGAAAAACAAGGAAACGAAGCAAGCCAAAATACCAAATTACCTATGTACATACGGGGGACAACCCGTTTTCAATTTTGATAGTGCTTGAGATATTTTGCACTATAGGGCAGAGGCAAATGAGTTCCATTAGGATATGCCAAGTAATATGTGTTATCTCCACAAACATTCCTGATTTTGAAAGGGCCTAACCATAGTGAATCAAAATCTCCTTACTTTCCTTTTGGTTCACACCTTTTGTCCCAAAGAAGAACTAGGTAATTGATTTAAAATTATCTCTCCTTAGTTTTTCAAATTAAACAATTTCTTTACTTTGGATTGGTGTTCCTCGATCCTGTTTCACTACTTGAATTATGTGCTCTTCAAGTTTTCTCAAGCACATGATCCTTTTATCCAACACATTGGTGAAGCATTCATTGTCAACTACTTGAGCCAATTGTAATGCCGATAACTCCAATGTAATGGGAATTTGAGCATTGGTTCCATAAAAGAGTTGGAATGGAGACATCCCAATTGCTCTTTTGGGAGTTATGCAGTCAGACCATAATGCATCATATAACTTCTTGTGCCAATTTATTTGATTTTTTTGACTAACTTACACATGATAGTAATGATGTTTTTGTTACTGGATTTTGGTTGACCATTTCCCGAGGGTAGTAATCGAAGAATGAGACAAAGATATCCCATATCCATAACATAAAACTTTAATCTCCACAAGATAAATTGGTGGCAATTATCTCATCACGATATTTTGTGGAATTCTCAGTAATGGACCAATATATTCACTTTTTTGAAGTCACAAATTACATGGAAATAGACATTTGTTTCACTGGAATGGCTTCTACCCACTTCGTATAGTAGTTAGTCGTAGTGAGCATGTGAGTATGACAACACTAGAATTTGGGTTCGAACCCCGATGAAATATAACCTACATTGTTGAAAGGGTTCTTCAATAAAACCGGCTTTAAAGGAAAAAGTTCCAATTTAGGTCTTCCAACAAATTGTTTTACAAGATTCACATTTGGCTACCGATATTTTGGAAAATCGAAAAAACATGGTGGGCCATTAATAATGTGTTTGAAAATTTATGAGCTATCATTTTTCTAGAGAAATGACACCGCAAGCATGATTGTGAAAAGCTTCAAGCAACCTGGGTTGTTGTTCTTTATCAACACATCTAAGGAACATGCCATCAATTCCTTTCTTGAACAAGGTGTTGTCCTAAATGATGTACCTGACAGCTCTTAATTTGATAGCTCTTTTTTCCTTAATCGTCATATTCTCATGACATTCATCCATATGTGAGAAAGTAAGCTATATAAGAATACCACTCATCATGGTGCTAACAAAAACTAAGAGTGGTGAACTTTCTTCAACTAGTTCTTCTTTAGAGTCATCTCATGGCTCGTTATTTTCTATGACTTGCGAGTTTCTCTTCCTTGAACTAATCTTGGTAAGCTTGATATCCAAGTCATATTCCTAAATAGATCTTGGAGACCTAGTTACCTCTTTTAGATACTTTGGTTCCCGTTATGTCACATTGATTTAATCATGATGTATGAAACTAAGACTTTGGTGTGAGAATTCAATACATACTAACCAAATGTTTCACACTCTAACCAAAGCGTACGCATTCCTCTCGAGGGGAGTGTAATTTATTTCATGTTTCATGAATATTAAACTCATGAATGCAATAGGAGATTAAATTACCTCTTGATTATGTTGAGTCTAGATGGTAGAGATCATGTGTGGGGAAGCATAACAATAGATTATGAAATCCTTTTTAAAATCGAGACACACCAATGTAGGGGATTTCATAATAGCATCCTTGATTTGTTCAAATTCTTCTCCACCTTCCTTCGACCATTTGAAGGATTCTTTAATTTTCATCATACCAACGATTTCTTTGGTTAACTTAGCGAAATATGGCACAAACCTTCTCAAACCATTTCACCTTCCCAAAGAATGAGTGAACTTCAGGATTACTTGTGGGTAAAGAAAGATTCTTGATAGCTTGAACGCACTCAGGATCGATCTTAGTTCCTTATTTAGAAACAATATGACCTAGGAGTTTCCCTTCTGTAACTCCGAACACTTATTTTTTTAATTTAGGGAGATCCTATGAACCCTGCATCTTTACAATATTTTCTCCAAATATCTTATTTGATCTTCTCACTTCTTTGAGAAAACCGTCAAGTCATCTAGGTATATTACGATGATTTTGTATTTATAATTTGTGAATGCCATGTCCATAAACCTTTGAAAGGTTGAGTTGGCATTGATCAAACAAAAAGACATTCTTCTATATGCAAACATACCCTGGGGGTGGTGAATGTGGTTTTATGTTCATCTTCTCTAGCCACTTCAATGATTATAACTAGAGAATACACATAACATGGATAACATTTTTGATCTAGTTATTTCCTATATAATATGGTTCATGACTGAAGTGGATAGTTATCATTCAAGGAAGATTGATTAAGATTTTGAAAATCCACAAAATTTCTAATTTCTCCATTTTTCTTGTGAACTGGGACAATATTAGCTATCCAATTTGAATGTCGAATAGAAACACTATTCATGTTCTAACACCTTTTGAACCTCATGGAATATTTTCCCTTGGGATTATACTTTTTTCTTCTACCTAAATGGAGTCAGCACAAGGTTTCAAAGGTATGGCATGTTCCATTTCCCTAGGTTAGAAAGACTTCAAGTCTTCATATGAGTAAGCCAAGACATCAAAATGTTTGATAAGGTGACTTACAAATTTCTTGCACTCTTCAAGTGAACAAAACTTACCAATATTGACCAAGTGAGGTTTTTCCTTGGTACCAATGTCAAATTACTCATAGTCAATAGAATTCATAGGTCCTACCTGCTCTTTCTCTTTGATAAACATGTCATGCTTATGAAAAATTTCTTCAAGTGAAACCAATCCTTTGGAGTTTTATTTCCTTTGAGTTGAATGATGCCATCACCAGATCCTCATTCAACTCCTTCTTGACTAGGTGAGGTCATCAATTCATGAAATGTAGAATCACTTCCTTCAATTACAATTGTTCAAAATTATCTTTCTTTTCCAAGAAGGCCATAATTTTTTGAGCATCATTGAAGACTTGTCAATTTTCTACATTATCATGAACACTTGGCCTAAAACCATTTCAATGGTGTATTTTTCTTGATCAAACTATGAATGAGGGGTCATCAATGAAGCTGATATTTATAGGGAATCTAATTTTTCATTCTTTTCACGAGGGACGGATTATATGGAAAAATCATCGAATGTTTCTATCATGTCCCACACTTTATTTATATGGTGTCTCAAACAATCATTCTTTACTTAAAACTGATTTTTTACTTGTTTCATGATAAATGCTACATCTCAAGACCTTCAAAAATTTTATCCCTTTCTCCTTTTGCATCTTGGAGGCCAAGGATTAATGATTCATATTCTGTAGTGTTGTTCGTATTCAAAAATTGGTTTTTAAGAAAAAGGAAACATTTTACCATTTGGAGATATAAGCACCACTCTTGCTTGAAAACTTGTTGAGCAACAACTTCCATCAAACTCAAGAGTCTAGATCTCATTGGGATCTTGGCAAGTGACCTCAGGTGCATGAACCTCTGTAGTCATCATATAATTACCCATACTTGAGTTTTGAAATAGGACCTATGCACGAGGATCATCGGTTTTCGTTACCATGAACTTTTCTTGAGTCTCTGGTATTAGCTTCTTCATTTCTCCACTGATAGGGATCATAGCATGAGACCAGTCCATTTGAATCTCACCACCTATATTTCTATAAAATTTCCTACTCAACAACATACCATATGAAGTGGGAATGTTAGAAACTAGAATGGTTACCTTGACTCACTTTTGAGGAAATTGAGCTAAAACCATTTGAGCTATTTAATATGCCAAATCAAAGGGACTTGTCTTATTTCCATGGAGAAATAAGATCTGAATGTTCTCGTAAAATTCAAACCAAGAGCATGTGCTACTTTTGCAGCCGTCACATAATCGAGGCTCCAAAATCTATAATGCAATTACTTAATTTGCATCCATTGATGAGAAAGGATAAAAATAAAGGCTCAACCTTTTCATTTTAAAGTGTAGTGGCCAACACAATATTTTGAGTCTTCTTATTTTTGGGAGTTTTAAACATTCATGTAGAGGAATGAACATTAGAGTCACCTTTGATAAACTCGACCAATTTCTAGAGTTGATCCTTATTGGACTTCAAGTACTCTGCTTACGATGGAATTTTTTTATTGATATGATCAATTATATCAAATTTGGGTAAAATGACTATATTTAACATCTCACATACTAGTTCTTTCAACTTGATGATGGATCACTTTTGACCTTTGCTTCGGGCTTGGTTGATATTTTCTCGGTAGAGGAAACTTTCTTCGTAGCTTATTTATCAACTGATTGACTTGACAAAGGTCCCCCTTTCTTTAAGATAGTTTTGACCTTAGAAACCTCAGTCATTTTGGAATCTTTAGGAGTCTCATTTTTCTTGGATTCTTTAGAATCTTCTTTCATTTTAGATTCTTTAGGAATTTCCTTGAACTCTTTTATCTTCCACCTTAGTGGTACTTTGCTCCTTTTTCTAAGAGCGTGTGAAGACAACGAAGGATTGATTGGTCATATCTTCTACAATTTCTTCATATTCATCTTCTTCTTCTGAATGGTACTCAAAGAAATGATTATTAATTTCTCCTTCAGGATCTTCAACTTCATGTTTAGATGTCACAGAGTCTAGCTATTCTTTTCGACTTTGACGCCCTCAAATTCATCATCGCTTTCTTTAACAACATCACACTTTGAGTTAGTTGTGGGATCTAGTTCAATAACATGCCTTGTTGGAGCACTTGTAATTCTGGCTTTGTTAGGAACGTAGCCTTTTCTTGGGATGTATTTGTAAGTAACATGTTTACTACTTTGAGAAAATTATTTTTCAAAGCTAGCACATCATTAGCCAACTTAGTGAGTATGGTATTAGAAGCATTGGGGTTTCTTGACTCTTTCCCTTGAGGGAATGTTTCTTGAATTTTCCCGCCATGATTAAGTCATCCTCAATTTCTATGGCCAAGGATTGAGCAATTTCCAAAGTAGCCACTCTAGCCCTTCTTAGTTGATAACACACTTCTAGTTGTTGTGCATTAATAAAGAAACATTTTGTTTGTCAAATTCAGAGGATTCACGAAAGGAAATTTGGTCACCATTTTATTGAAGTTAGCCATGAAATTCATTATGCTTTTTGTTAGTAATTTCCTCACTTGAGATAGTTGGGTAAGAAGAACATGTTCATCTTCTATCATTTTAAAATGGTCTTCAAACTTAATTTTCATATCATTTTAGTTTGTAATGCATCCATTTGGGAGATGATCAAACCAATCCATGGTAATGTCTTGTAACCTTTCAATAAGAGGAGAACAACAAAATATCTTATAATCCACCGACAAAACTACACATGTGCAAAGAAGGAAAAAATTTGGTCATCAAGTGAAGTCTTCCCATCTCTATTTAACTTGGGAATAATTTTCATCGATCCTCATAGGAGGTCATGTCGAGATGGTAAAGCCAATGGGCCTATCAAATTTCCCGATGATATGTTAACTACCATCTTGGGAAATATGGTATGCGAGGGTAAAACAATGTGATAAAGAACAAGTGCTTGACTTGTAGTGATTCATCCCTTACTTACTCTTTTAGGACTTGATGCAAGGATTACAAATTTATGGGGAGTGTTCCTCCTTGAGGAGATAACTTGAAACCAAAATTTCTTTGAAAATAAAAAATGGGATCGATCAACCCTTATCTTTTTTTCCTCGTGTAAACCTCTTTCCTGCCAGTTTGAAATATTTACTATTAAAGGATCACTAGCATGTTCCGATCAGCTCTATCCTTTTCTCTTTTCTCTATTTCTTGATCTTTTGTGCGTGAATGAATTTATCCACTCTCATAGCTTGATTTTATTCATTATCCAATACTGATGTGGTCAAATGAAAAGGATAGTCATTTGTGTGCTTTTCCCAAATAGTTTGCCTCAAATCTAATGACACGTCTTCTCGAGTATCTACAAAAAGAATATTTGGTTTCAAGATAGGTGGGTTACTTGTAATAGTCATAGAAATTATTGCATTAGTGGAAGAGGTTTGTGTCGGTGAAAATGATCAACACGTGTCTAGGAGGTTTTAGCCACAAGTGCGAGTGTTCTTTTTCTAAGGCCTTCAATGTAGTTTTCTCTGTCAATGGCCTTATCAATAGCCAAAAATTGCTGCAATATTTTTTTTTTTTCCCAAGCTACTATTTGAAGGTTGGAAGAAATGTCTCCTTGAAAATATTCGTTCGACATAAGGTTTGATTGAAGAATTGGCGCTTGTGCAGAGGGGATAGTCATAAATATTTTAACCAATCATCAGTTAATGATTCTAGAATCCCTAGTGGAGTCGCCAAAAATTTTTAGCATATGAATTTTCATGCATGCAAATGAAATGCAACAGTAAGGGAATGAAGTCCCTCCTCAATGAAGGTGAGGTTTCCTTTATTTAAAACCAAAACAATATTTTCATATGTACATCCAAAATTATATGTGGGGGTGTTTTGGAATATCAAATGGAAATAAATGTGAATGAGGGAGATGGAATGTAATGAAAGAAAGAAATGGAAAGGAATGAATGAAAGGAATATGCAATTGTTAGGTAAAATCAAACCCTAATATTTCATAGAGGAAGAAAAATGAATAACTAACTCAAATAAATAGAAGTTTGGATAACCTAAACAAGAATAACTAAAAGGGAACACACGTGTGAAAGTAAATATCAAAGCTTGATCACTATGAACAAGAACAATGGATTAACAACGTTGAAAATAAGATCTAAGAAAATATTCACATGCAAGATTTAAACACAAACATCTAATGAACATAGGAACATCAAATACTACAAGAGATAATGAATGAGACACAAAGTTCATATTTCATTAACTCTAAAATGTCTTCACAAAAGAACACAAAGTTTATTTTTTTGAAACAAAGCTTGCACACAAAAGTATTTTCTTCTCCTCTCTCAAAGTCACCCTTACAAATGAGCCTCTAACTTCCTTTTATAACCCAAAATTTGGTTACAAAGTAGTTAGGGTTTACATGAACATTAAATAGGGCATCTTAAGTGACTTTGAATTTTTCAACCAACTCCTAAAAAGTAACTTGAAAATAGAAACCACTTAAGTTATCAAAAGTTCTCCAAAAGTGAGTTTAACAATAACATCACTTTAAAATATCATTTTAAAACATATAACAAGACCCAGTGCCTTATCCATTAAAGTGGGGTCCACCTATCTCAATCATATGAGAAATGAACTCTCTCACTTTGTTAGATACCAGAAAGCTATCCCCTCATCTCATTGGTAAAATTAGGATTCGCCACCTTTACAAATTGAAAATATATGAACCTTCCCAATGTTTTTAACATCTTATCTTCTTCAAGAGGTTTAATTGGTTGAAGGAAAGCCTTGTAGAACACCCTGCAATTCCAAAATTCTACCTGGCATATCATTTGATTGACCATTTTTTTATTGAGAATTATTAAACAAGTTCCTTAATTTGATACAATTTTCCATTGAAGTGGAAGAGAAATTGATGGCAGGAATATACATGTCTTTGAAAAATTGTGATAATTGTTCCTCAACATGTTTTTATGGATGCCTTTGATTATGCTCATTCATAAGATCACAAAGGATTTCAGCCATGAAATCGTGAATTGAGGCAAGTGAAGTGAAGGCTTCACTACATATGCTCTCATAATGAATCATATAATATTTGAGAAGCATCTTTCGTGACTTGAGATGTAGACATCAAAGAAAATGTGTCACTCAAAATTCTAATTCAAGGATCCCTTTAATAGATAGAGTTATAGATTACAATCTTGTCATCTCCTATAGACTAGGCAATTTATCATCTAAATTTGATATGTTAGAAACAAAGGATTCCTTAAAAGGAAGGATTGGATCTAGGTATGCACTAATGTCTTCATAGAGATTTATAGTTTCTTTGATAGTTTCTCTCCTAAATACAAGAATTTTTGAAAGCCAAGATTTAGTGACATGACCCAAAGTGTTTAACTCTCTTTCGATAGATTGGTGTTTATAGTTTCTTAATAGGGGCCAGCTAGTGCATCAAGTACTTCGGGAAAGTGGTGGATATTGGATTTATCAGATTTGAACATAATCCACCAACTTATTCTTTTGGCCTTCACTACCCGAGAGTTTTGATATTTATATTTATCGATCCTTCTTAGCACAATATCCATGGAATCTCGGGCCATTTCCATGTCACTTTCCAATGTAGACTTCCCAAGTCCAATCTTGGATACTTCATAGTTAGTAGTTTTCATGGCATTACGCTCTTTCTCAACTTGTGGGATGGCAAGATCCATAAATTTGTTTCCGTCTTCATCCACCACTATTCTTGAGAATACCTTAGGATTCTTGGGAATGACATCATTTGAAAGCTTGAAAAGGGCATCAAAGTCGATATCAATTGCCTTGACAACCCTCTTTCTTTTCTTAATTTCACAATCAACCCAAAAAGGGGTCTCCTTCACCAACTCTGCATACAGAAGCCTGGAGTCCAAAGCAACATTCACATTGTTCTCGATATCATTAGATTCTACAAGGGTCCTTTCCACAACTTCAATCTCTGGGAAATAACTTTGATATCAACCTCTTGAACCTTAGGGAGACCTTGAGAAACCTCCTCATGAAATAAAGGTTCAAAAGCATTTGGTATTTGGACCTCTTGCACTTGAGTAGAATCTTGTGCATGACATGGCTGAGGAGTGTTTGTTATGAGCTTCCTTGAACTATCAACAATGTGAGTAGATGAAACTCTACTTGAAGTGGAAATCCCGATACACGTCCTCTTCCTTTAATAGGTCTAGGACCCTTTGATGTTTCTCCTCATGGGACACATTCTTTGGAGAAGTGGATTTGGGCAACCACTCTTTTCTAACTTGGTGTGTATGGGTAGATGGCACAGAGGTTAATTGAGAAGATGCTTTAGTTGACTAGAGACATCCTCATGTTGGAAATTTCTGTGAACATAGGGTATGAACTTGGATTGATGATAACTTTGTAAGATATTTTTCATACTAGGCTATGCTCCTTTTAAGAATTGGTGGATTCTTGTTATCAAGAGAAAATTCATCTCTTTTTTCCAATAAATTTGGGGAAATGGAGTAAGGGCAAACAAATCATATGAGGTATCAATAACATCTTCACCATCATCGAATAATGAATCTAGAGGATATTTGATGCAGAAAACCTTGATCTAAGAGAAAGGGTCGATAGGAAAATTCTCACCTTTTTACTTCATGTTCATCTAAATAAATAGCCCAGAGATATCTTCCATGGTTGGATTATGATGTTACTTCAGTTAAAGATTCTTTTGTATATATCTCATTGATGTCAAATTAGGATCTATTCATAAACTGATGTATGGTAATGAGATCAAAATCATTCTCCATGAGGTTTGCACTGAAGAGATTCAAACATTGGTATTCCCCATTTTGGATTAAGAATTGGATTCTTGAATGATGATTGTCTCTGAGAAGAAATGAACTTAGAAAATTTAATGTGCAAGGTCGATCAATGCCCACTTATCAATGACATAATTGGGAAGATTCTATGGAGTGATCAGAATCTGCTCACACGAATGTAGGAAAAGTTTTGAAATTGAATAAACCTTGTTCCCCACTAAGAAATGACAGCCATGTCATCTTTGGAGAATATTTCTTCCAAATTTCTATTCATGTTTCTAACCATGTGGAAGGTGAAAGCATCTTTAACTCTCCCGAAGTGATGAGAGATATTATTGAAACTCAACTTGTGAATAATTATGAAAAAACTATTTGATGGATCCATGATGCCTTTCATTTCTAGCTACGAAAATTGCTTCCTTTTCGGCCATTGCATAGGTTAGGTATGATCTCATGTAGAAACACCTAGTCATCTTTGCTTTGATCAATTATTTTTGAAGAGTATCAATAATGATGGTGGCCCAATCTACAAACACTCTCTCGGTGAGGATGATGCATATGAACCGATGCATCCATGGGTAGAAAATCCTGACAGAGGGTGGACCAAGAATCATCTCAAAATAGTGATCATGTAACCGATCTCCTCCCCAAATTCAACGTGGTACAATTCCTTAGGAATCATTTCAACATGAGGCCTCTTGGTCACCAACCAATTGTTATTATTCATCTTGCTCCACCCGAGGGGTTCTTCATCCCAAAAATATTGCATTGAATTTCAAGTGATGTCGAATTCTCAAGGAAATCGGGGATGGTGTGATATTATTCAATGTCCTTTGGTGTGATCAAGAGGAAAGGCTCATGATTATCTTTGAAAAGTCATCTCTTTTTGGGATTGTAATGTTCCACGTAGGTGATGACTAGCTCAAGGAATTGATCAAACATGAAAAGTCATTGCATGAGGTAGACCACTATGATAAAGCCTATATGATAATATGGTTTTCCTTCACTTTTCACCTAATCATAAAATTGTTACACATTGACGTGGCCAAGATCAATGTTGGTGATATTATCATATGCGAAAATTAATGGAAGTGGGAGGAATGACCCCTTGGAATTTGTATTTGAGTGTGGACTTATTTTATGTCTCCATTGACTTCTTCGATTTTATTGCAGATTTGCTAGATTTTTGTCCATTATGAATTTTATAGAAAAACAATGCGGGCACGCAAAATGGTGTAAATGATGTCGGATCTTAGTCTTTGAACCACCATCAACGCAAGAAATATGTATCATATTATTATTATTATTACTATTATTTTAAAAATAATAATAATAATCGATCTCGGGTTACAATTTTTATTTTAAAATGCTAACACAAGTAAAATATTGAGACTAAGCTTGAGTTACAAACCGGAAATTTTTTTTTTTTTTTAATTATCCATTTGTAAATGGCTTTGTGTAGGATCGATTTGAATTATTTAATTCTCTAACTCTTTCTTGATCTCTCGTGAATTTCAATCTTTCATTTTTGGTAGCATGTTAGCAAGTTTTCCTTTGCATGCGTGAATCGTGACTTTTCTTAAATCGCATACATCTATTGCCAAGGATAAAACCATGTGATTTTTGTTATTTGACATGGGTTATACTATTTATTTCGATGTGCACTATTTTCTTTCTTCTCAACTCCCGCATTGATTATTCTCTTTCCCACATTTATAGCTACATGGGCTGTAATTTTCTTAGAAACTAAAACCCATCATGCATGCATGGCGATCTTGTTTCTACGTAAGATGGAAACTTGTTATTCTTCCTCTGGATGGTTTTGACATATGTTTGGATTGGCCTTTCTTTGAATGTGTGGACAATTTCTCAGTAAAATGAATTTTGGACTGCTTCTTTCTCATTCCTAGCATTTTGTTTCATCAATGCTTGGTGGAATATTCTTGCTTGGAATGGGCAAAGCGTATTATTTTTCCTTGGTATGAGAATTCACCTAGTTTATGAAAATGTGTGGGAATTGTTTTCTTTCATCCATGCATGGCCTTCCTCCTCTTTGCTTTACAGCTAAGTGGGCCTATAATTTTGTTTTTTTACTTTCTCCAAGCACGTGGATCTTGATCCCTCAAAACTTGTGTGGATATTACTGCAAAAATGCATGGATCTTTTTATTGTTTTGGTCTGTGTGGAAATGCAAAGGAAATGGACTTGTCTTCTTGGTTTGGCATGCCTATTTTCCATTTCCTTCTCTATGGAAACTTATTAATTCCTTCTCTCTGCGTATGTTTTGACCTGCCTTGGTAAATGGTATGAAAATGTGTGACCAATTTGTTGGGAAGCACGTGTGGACAACCTTCTCTTCCTTTCCCATGTGGTCTTCTTATTCTAGCCCAATGGATGTGTGATGAGAAATTGCCATGGATGAATGAGTGAATACTTGATCTTTGTTTTCGAGCATGGACTATTGCTTCTTGAGTCGTCTGTGAGGGATGTGATAAAAATATTTCTTGGAAAACACTTCTACAGAGGAAATAAGAAGAACTTGAAAATAAAAATCTTGAAAGCTTCTTTGTGCGAAGTTTTCCAATAGAATTTTATGGAGGATTTTATGTGGATTAAAGAAGCTTCCTGTAACCGTTTATTTCTTTTTGTTGAAATAACCAATTTCCTCTTTCTTCGGGTAGTGGGCATTAATTTCCAGGGAGTATGGGAAATAACTTAATCATTTTCCCGTGGCAATGGAAAAGTGGGCTAACAATTCCCATCTATTTCCCCATGTGGGAAATTGGGATATATTTTTCCATTTTTCCATTCAATTGGGTTGGCAATCAACAAGGAAATCTCCAACAAGAGGGAAAAATGAAAAATTTTCCAAGAAAGGGAAAATTGGGAGTGGAGAGCCAATTTGGCATTCCCGACAATTGGAGGTAGTATTTTAATTGCCCATGACAATGAGAAAAACTTGTTGATAAATTTTTAATGAATGTTAAATTAATATTTATTTAATTAAAAACCATGAAAATTAATAAAATTAATTTTATTAAATAAAAGGGTAAGAAATTAATTAATATGAATTAAATAATATAAATGTAGTTTCTGCAACATGGCAAGAAAAATTGAAACTGCAATAGGAATGATAAGATGATTGTTCCAAGTCATGATCTCGAGATGATAATAGCACACCACATTAGATTTGCAAAATAGAAGAGCTAAAATACCATTTATGGAACTCCATCATAATCAATAATACTCAATACATTACAATATAATGACTTGAATTACTCATTAAGAAAGTGTTAGGTTAATTAATTATGCATAGTATATATTAATTAAATTAATTAAATAATGTTGTTATATGGTTTTTAAACCATATTTGTCTTATTCCATAGTTATAGGATTATTTGTTGCATAGTTGCAACTTAATCATTTGTTTGTATTAATTTAATTGTTGCTTCCTGGATGTATTATGGAAGTTGTATTTTTGGTTGTACCTGTGCAACCTCTCTTTTTTCTGCACATGACTGTACAACCTATAAGTATTGCAGTCCATCTATTGTAATATGGTTGATTTCACATTAATATAATTCACAGGATACTATCCATGTTTTGTGAAATTACATTTGGTACCAGAGCGTATTGAAGCTTCTGGAAAGGTTGGAGAAAGTTTGCAGAAGAAGGAGAATTCGTGGAGAAGAAATCTGCTTCATCGGAGAGCCGAGTTTCCTCTCTACATCTCGCTTAGAAGTCCCCGCAAAATCACAACCTTCTATGCATTCTCTAGGTAAATGGAAAGAAAAAAAAAAATCTGCCTTGATGCTCATTGCACAAGGAAAATTTATTCGGAGTAGTTTTTCTAGATTATAGCAATCAGATTTTATAAAAAAAATTCCTCGAGTTGCATTTGCATAAGATTTGATTTTTTCTACATTGGCATATTGCATTGAGCCATTGCTAAAGAATTTCTCATTGCAACCGAACTATTCAACTACATTGGCATTCGAGATCATTGCCATTGACCTCCACCAAGGCCGTGTTCTATTCCTTTAGCCACCGAGTTGAAAATTGTGTTGTGCATTGGCGGATTGATTTACTCACACTAAGTTGACTTATATCCTACAATGGAGGTCGAACCGGGGATCATTGAGATCGATCCTACAACAACAAAAACCGCGAGCTAAATATTACAAAGCACAACAAATACAATCTAAAGAAAATAAACAACACATGGTGATAACAAAAGGATAGCTCAAAACAACAAAGAAAGGGAGATAAAGGCAGTTTCATTCTTCTCCACGCTACCTACAATCCAAAAAAAACACAACAAACATTCAATGTGAATCTACCTCCAACTCAAAGCTGGTCTCTCCAAATCAATTCGCAGAGAAGAAAAATCAATAATCAAAGGCAAATTAAATCTAGAGGAGCAAATAAAAATCCATGGCAGCGTAGAAAAGGATATACAAAGTCTTAGATCTATTTTTTATGCAAGAGGAACCCTAAATCACCTTCTACTTATTTACAGACACATGGAGCCTCTACCAAATCGCCATTTTTAAAGGTACGTCAAATTTGGCTTTAGTTAAATATAATTTTGTTCATTCTATCTCATAAGTGGACAAGCGGCCAAGGCGGTTAGAGGGAAAGCTTTGGGTGTGGGAAGTGTGGGGTTCAAATCCCACCCCAATTTGTCTTTTTGAGTTTAGTGGAAAATTTGGTGGAATTGTTTTTTAAATTTTAGCGGAAAATGCAAATTTAGTTATAACTAACTAAATTTAGTAGGAAATCCCTAATTTAGCGTAAAAAATTGTTTTCCCCATTCAAATTGCTTTTCATTTTGGACATTTTTGCTAAAGGAGGCCTATCCAAAATTACATTTTCAGCTATATTTTTGCAATTTTTGGCGTAGTGGGTCATTTTGGGCTCAGAGGCCACCAAGGCCCGCAGAAAAAAAAACATTTTTTCTTGCCATTCAATTTTTCCATTTTTTTTAATGTAATTGCATACTACGCAATATATTGTACTAATTTTCATGTTGCCATAAGTCAACTACAAAATTTGTAAATCGATCGAAACTCGGAAGAATTGTAATAGAAAACAAAAAAAATTGTTCTTAACACTCACAAGATCCTAGATCTCATTCGCAACATTCGGTATATATGGTTCCTCTAGGAAGCGCTTACGGGTAAAGCCATTGTGACTACTACTTAACGCCTAATATAGCTGCAACAACATCATCTGAGCATCAACCCTTTAAATTGATGGGGAGTAATAAGGTCACAAAGACACACTATGAGCCATCCCATCCATCTCGTGAATGATTGCACGACATAAATCCATACTCGAGAAATTATTTGATTATATAGCAAATTTACATGTGCGTATGAGGATATTTCTTTGAGCCGGTGTCAATAATCACACAAACCCCTTTCAGTATTGTCTTGGTACCATGTATTGAATTCTTTCATGTATACGTTAATGCCTCTTTCACGTATTGCCGTATATATAAAAGGGTGAGCTTCTTCCACGTACCGCTAGGTATATCGAAGAGACACGTATATAGAAAGGTTCGGTATATTGAACCGACAATATATAGATTGGGAGACTTATACCTAGAGTGATAAGAGCCAAACCCTCGCCAAGTGATCTCTCCAAAATGGGCACCAATGCCCCCAAATTTTTTCTTCCAGATTCATAACTACTCAGAGGAAACAACTATGTTGTATGGAAGACAAAAATCAAGACACAACTTGAGTTTGAAGAAATCTTGCCTTGTTGAATGGTACTCTCACCGTGATTAACTACGATATAACACAATAATGGTAGTTTTATAAAGTAGATAAGAAGGAAAAACTCATCATCTTGTTTAGAGTGTCTGACGATGTGCAACCCCACATTCGAGATGCCAAAAAAACCAAAGAAGTATGGGATAAGTTGAGCACGATATACGAGGACAAGAACAAGAATGTTATATTGAATTTGTAGAATCGATTACACACATTGAATTTTAAGCGTAATGAAAAAAATAGAAGCTTTCTTAAGATGAGTTATAGAATTGAGGGCTTCACTTCTAGCCCTAGGAGAAGTGGTTTCAATGATTATCTCTTTCCCATTGTTTTGAGAGCACTCCCTCTTCTTACCACCGCATTTTTGTAACAACACTAAATGTGTCGATACGATTGTTAGTTTTGACAAATTGGTAAACTTATTTCAACAAGAGGAAGCCATACATAATAAGGATGATAAAGAGGAGCAAGAACTTTCTTCACATAAAAAATTGAAAGGAGAAGGTAAAGGAAAACCTAATTCCTATCAAAAGTCCCAAAATCAAAATCAATATCAAGGGGATAGACAACGAAGAAGAAATGTCCAATATTCAAAAGATGACATAACCTACAATATTGTTGGTATAATACTTATAAGAAAGGTTCATCAAGAAACTCGGACCTCCACAATAATCTCACAAGGGACATTCTAACTATAATCAAGGGCATAAAAGGGGAACTGGAAAGAAGATCCCATCATTAAGGAAATATTTTTGAGCAACAAGAACAGTTAGACAACGAAGACTACTTGTTCACTGCTCGATCAAGTGAACCATCCACATCATCTAATGATGTTTGGTATGTTGATTTATGGGCCAGTTGACACATGAACAACCATAGAGACTAGTTTATTTCAATGAGGGACACGCCATCAAAAATCATGTTTCATTGGGAGATGATTCTTCATATACAGTTTAGGGGATTGGGAACATTTCTCTACCCATTGGTTCACACAACTATAGAATTTCAGATGTCTTATATGTCCTTGGGTTGATAAAGAATCTACTTTCAGTTAGTCAACTCCTTGATCACAACCTAAAAATTGAATTTGATAGTCATTCCGACAAGAAAACATGTTTGATTCGAGATAAATCATGAGGCTCAAAATAGTTGTGAAAGCCTCTAATGTGGGACGCATGTTCCAACTTGATTTTGTTCATAGAGACGATCAAGCATTGTGGCTAAGAACTCTACCTCATAAAATTTATGGCATCGAGACTTGGTCATGTAAGTTTTAAATATCTCGAGACACTTCACCGGTGTAATATGGTACATGGGCTACCATCTCTTCAGAAGGATACAAACAAGTGTCCTCACTACCTAGCAAGAAAACAACACAGAGCTTTGTTCTAGAGGAGTACATTTCGATCTCATGGAAAAATTGACCTAGTTTATACCGATCTTTGTGGTCGATGCAACCAAGTCATTATAGGTTCCAGACTTCATGCTTTATGTTGCCGATGACTATTTGAAAAAAATGTGTATTTTCTATCTTCGCAAGAAAAGTGAAGTTTTTGAAACCTTCAAAAAGTTCAAAGTAGTAGTTGAGAATGAAACTGGTCGTCACATCGAACTCTTGACTTAGATCAAAGGGAGGAATTCACCAAAGTGATGAATTCAGAGACTACCTACAAACTCACAGATTCATCAAAAATTCCTCCTCCACACACACCACAACAAAATGGTGTTATTGAGAGAAGAAATCATACTATCATGGAAATGGTACGATGCATGATCGATGACTCTTGACTTGCAAAGGAATTCTAGGTAGAAGAATCAACAAAGACAACAAGGTGTATTTGTTGAGACAGTACCCACATTTTCTCTTGATGGAGTAACACCACAAGAAGCATGGTAAAAATAGAAGCCATCTATTGCATACCTTAGATTATTCGGGTGCAAAGTAAGCATGCACATACCCAAGTAGAAAAGATATAAATTGAGATCATGTCACAAAAACTAACCTTGATTGGGTATAGTGAAGAGACCCTTGGGTATAGATTGATGGATCCTAAGACTAGAAAAGTCTACACTAGCAGAGATGTTGAGTTTTTTGAGAAGAAGGAAGTAGAGTCTCCTACTCCAGACTCACTAGACGTAGATTTTTCTCTAGTTGTAAAAATTGAAGTTGATGTTCCCTCGAGATGATGAAAGTGACGATGGGGATGATGGTGTTGATCAAATAGAACCACGACCCACGGGAACAGCTTCAACATATGCCTAAATGGTGTAATAGCATTTACGAGATGTAAGAATGGATGCTCCACCGATACATCCACCCCTGGACCACGGAATCACAAGAAAAGTAAGAGAAGAAGTTAAGTTTTCTTTGATGAGTAGAGTTATTGAATCTGATGAGCCCAATACAGTCCGAGAAGCCCTATAGGCAAAATCTTGGAAAGATGTCATGGATTCGAATACCAATCGGTGATGAAAAATAACACTTGGCAGCTTGTCGATCTTCTACCGGAGAAGAAACCCATTGGATGTAGATGATGGAACAAGTAAAAACATATGGGACAAGTATAAAGTGAGACTAGTAGCAAATGGGTATGCAAAAAGAAGGCATAGACTATGTTGAGACATTTGCTCCCACAACTAAGATCAAAAATATCAAAATGATATTTTCTCTAGCTACACAATTTGGTAAAAGTCCACCAAATGGACGTAAAAAGTGCCTTCCTGAATGGATATTTACAATAACAAGTCTACATGACTCAACCTTGAGGATATATAGTCCTTGGTCAAGAAGCAAAGGTAAGAAGACTCACAAAATCTCTCGTATGGCCTCAAACAGGCACCCCAGGCATGGTACATCAAGATTGATGAGCATCTCATACAACATGGATTTGTTATAAATCCATATGATCCCAATCTTTACCTCAAAAAGAAAGGGGGAGATTGTGATTATCATTGTCTATGTCGACGATCTAGTCATCACTGGTAGTTTAGTGAGGATGATCGATGCAATGAAGAAAGATCTTAATCGATCATTCAACATGACCGATCTCGGGATGATGCATTATTGTCTTGGATTGGAAGTATGGCAGAAAGATAATCACATTTTTGTTTCTCAAATGAAATATACCAAGAAAATGCTCAAGAAATTTAGGATGATGGATTACACACCAATTGCTACACCCATGGAGAACAGATTGCAGTTATCTCATTCAGATCCATCTCCTGAGGTAAGTTCCACTCTCTATCAACAGTTGATTGGGAGTCTCATTTACTCTGACCTACACTAGACTAGATATTAGCTTTGTAGTGAGCTATCTATCTAGGTTCATGCAGAGAACCAAAGTTTGTCATTGGAAAGTAGCAAGGTGCATTTTGAGATATCTCAAGGATCAGTGGATCTTGGTCTATAATACAAGAAGAACGACAACTTATTCTTGACTGGATATTCGGATTCAGATCATGTAGGTAACATTGATGATAGAAAATCCACTTCGGATTTGTATTATTTATGGTATCTAGACCAATATCATGGGGAAACAAGAAACAACACTTTGTTTCTCGGTCTTCGACATAAGCAAGTATCGTTCTATAGGAGAAGCTTTTACGTGAAGTGATTTGGTTACATCGCATACTAGAAGGACTTGGAATACCACATGACAAACCAACCACCATGTATGTTGACCATGAAGGTGTTCTCAAACCTATTCGTAATCCTATTTTTGACAAGAGAATAAAGCACATTGAGTTACAAGTTCATTTCATGCGTTAACATGTGTTGAAGCACAACATCTAGCTTCAATATTGTCCAATAGCTAAACAACAACAACTGGAGATATATTCACAAAGTCACTTTCATGTGACAAGTTTGAGTTGTTTAGAGAGTTCCTCTCCTCATCTCTTGAGACAAAGCATAATTAAGGGGGAATGTTAGGTTAATTAATTATGCATAGTATATATTAATTATTTAATTAAATAATTTTGTTATATGTTTTATAAACCATATTTGTCTTATTCCATAGGTATAGGATTATTTGTTGCATAGTTGTAACTTAATCATTTGTTTGTATTAATTTAATTGTTACTTCCGGATATATTATGGAAGTTGTATTTTTTTGTTGCACTGTGCAAACCTCTCTTTTGTCTACACATGAATGTACAATACCTATAAGTATTGCAGTCCATCTATTGTAACCTGGTTGATTTCACATTAATATAATTCACAGGCTACTATCCCTGTTTTGTGAAATTACATAAAGATGTACATATATGAGGAGGGAAGTGCAACTACTACCTAAATTAGTGGTGAATAACTCCCACTAATCGATATTGTTAGTTATGTTAGCTCTAGAAGACTAGTAAGCTAACTCCACATAGCTAAAGCTAACTAACACAACTAGTAAGCTAAATCCACACAACTTGTACACCTAAGTAAGCTTATTGAACACGTGTTGGGCTAACACAAGTGTAAGAATTATCGTAATAAATAAATTAAAGGATAAATAACCTACACTAACACCTTCTATAAGCATAGCTTAGGTAGGTGAAAAATAAGGTGGGTCCTAACAACAAGCCCTGATGAGGTACCCACATATAATAACTAGAAAAATTGGACACCATAAGGTACCCAAAACTAGTAATAACAAAGTAGAGAGAAAAATCTCGCTATAATCCTAAAATGTTTGGCTCCAAAAACTCATACAATGCTGAAGAAGTTTGGTGCATACTGTGGTCTAAATCCACTGCTCGATCATAAAACTCAAAAATAACTAACATTGGGCTTCACCAAAATAGATCCATGCAAGGAGACTATCAATGAAGTGATGTCGAAAGTGCAAAAAAACACCAAACATAATTTGATCAACTACTACAAATAGGTGTGTCAAGATCTCGTAACAACCAAGGCAACAAGGCAAGGACATAGGATCCAAATAAATAGAAGTACCACAATGAAAGAAAATCCAAGGTAACAAGGAAAGGACACAAAATCTAAGAAGCAAGATCAACCTACAAATAGGTGTGGAACGATCCAAGAACAATAACCAAGGAAACAAGGCAAGGAAACGAGATCCAAATAAATAAGAGTCCCATGATCCAAACAAAGCCAAGGTAACAAGGAAAGGACATGAAACCCAAATAATAAGTATCAACATGTATTAAGGCAAGGACACAAAACCCAAAGAATCAATATCAACACCACACCCTCCCATATTGTTGAATGGGTAGAGTGACACCACATATTTGTATGAGATTTCAAAATCAACTACTCGAACACATACAAACTAACATTGGGCTTCACCGAATAGCTCCCCACAACATAGACTGTTAACATGCCAAAAAAGTGTCAAAAATACGGATCTAAAATATATCAACAAATAAGAGAGATATAAATGTATACACCCATAGATACAAGAATGCAACACCCACAACTTTACGACATCGGCTCAACTGAAATTACGTCCACAAGTGATTACAACACCCTCCCCAATTTTTCACTTTATAATTTAGTGCATGTAAATATTATAATGAGTAAAATTACCTTTTACATTTGAAATATGTGTATAAAAATTTCACCAATGCGTAGACCTTGAAAAAATACACCATTTCAAAAAAAAAGATCACCTTAATCTTAGCTATGGATAAAAATTTATGAGCTCTAGAAGGTTGTTCTATTAAAATAATATTTAATGTGGATGTTTTTTTAAAAGGTACACGTGACACCCAAATGTCCAAAGGGTAAAAGTGTGTATCCACATGATATAAGATTGCGACCAAAGGCTAAAATCCTGCACCCAAAACCTAAATGTCCAGAGGGTAAATAATTGCATTCGGAGGGTTCACGTTTATATCCAATGGATAAAAGAATGTACCCAAAGGGTAGAGATCTGCATCTAGTGGATAAAATATTGCTTCTAAAACAAAAATATCCATAGGGTAAAAGAATAAATCTAGAAAGTACATGCTTATATCTAATGGATAAAAATGCACCGAGATGGTACAAATCTGCATTTAGTGGATAAAAGAATGCATCCAAAACATAAATATACGAGAGGGTAAAAGAATGCATCCGGAAGGTATACACTTATATCCAATGGATAAAAGAATGTATCGAGAGGGTACAGATTCTACGTCCAAATGGATAAAATCATACACCCAGGGTAAAATCTACATCCATATTTTATTGTCTCAAAACATGGTCAAGTTTACAATCGATTATAGAGTTTTGGAACCTTCCAAATCCAATGGTACACTCCATTTTACATAAAAATGCATGTTGCATAAAAGTGCTAACAAATTCCAAATACATGAAAATAATAAACTTTTGCTTGCAAATAAAAACTTACAAATGGATGTCTACATCATCTATCGCTCTAATACCATGAAAGGAACGATAAGAAGATTGTTCCAAGACACGATCTCAGATGATAATAACACACCACATTAGATTTGTAAAATAGAAGATCTAAAATACCATATATGGAAATCCATCATAATCCATAATGCTCAATACATTACAATACAATAACTTGAATTACTCAATAAGAAAGATGTACATATAGGAGGAGGGAAGTGCAACTACTACCTAAATCAGTGGTGAAGATCTTCCACTAATTGATACTTGTAGTAAAGTTGACTCCATAAGACTAGTAAGCTAACTCCACATAATTAAGAAGCTAACTAAACACAACTAGTAAGCTAACTCCACACAACTAGCACACCTAAGTAAGCTAACCGAAACAAATGTTGGGCTAACACAAGTGTAAGAATTATCCTAATAAATAAATAAAAGGATAAATAACCTACACTAATAGAAATTCTTACCGAAATGGACGAAATGAAGGATAAAATGCTCATCGAGGAGAATAAAGCGATCATGAAAAAGGTAATAAATCATGAGAAATGACACTTCAAATTTTTTTAAAACTTTACACTTATTAATTTGTGAAGTCAAAATTATCTTATAATAATAGGTAAATTTCATATTTGTTCCGATTTCTTATGGTCATTTATGCTTATTATTCTTCGTAGTGGGACCCATCTCAAGTCTCTTATAAAAAGGTAGAGAAATTTCTTTTCTTTCTATCATGGGACAGCTCAAAGCATGGTAAGGGTTTTGATTGGGTTTCTAGGAGTATTGTTTCCTTCCCAAAGATACTAAGGCGATAGTTTTATTAGATATTGGCTTCCAGTAGAACTACCCTTTTTGTCAAATGGATTTTTGCACCATATAGGGATACAAATAATGTAAAATTATATTTTTGATGGGCTTCCTCATGATCGTTAGACATGGAAGGGATTGGGTCTCCTAAATTTACTTCTGATTAAATCCCCATGTGAAATTGGTTGGATCATTTTTTATGAAAAGTATTTGGAAAGATAGGGAGAATATTAAACCCAAATTTGTTTAGAATGGAGATGAGTTAAAAAAAGGTTTATTTCTGAATTCCCACTTGGCATGAAAGTCTTTGGTCATTACATTTCACAAATTTCCTCTTATCGAGGATCTTTAAGTATATACCCTCAAGATTTTTAGATTAGGGATTTACATGTTATAAGAAATATTTAGTCTTGCATGTCAATGGCTTTTGACTTGGCCAAAAGATAAGAAAAAATTAATGTTAATGAATGGGGATGATAGCTCTTTTAGGCCATTTTCGAACATATTCAACCAAGATGTCACAAAAATTGGGATTTTGTCCTCTAGGCCTTGGTGAAGGATTGGGAATGATTTAATACACTATTTCTCAATTATTCGCCTAGAGAAGGTTATGCTTTAAAATATCCCAATATTTCAATGGTGGATAGACCCAAATTTGGTTAGTCTTGTCATTCTTCTACTTGCTTTTGGAAAAAACATATTTTCTACTATCTAGTTTGTCATTCTAAAGCCCAAGCTTGGTCATTTATCCTAGTGTATAATATATTATAGATTACCTATTAGATAGATTCTCAATCAAATTGGTGTTCTCGACCCACATTTCTATTTCTATGGGTTCATTAAAACAATTATGCAACATTTCTAATTTTTCCATAAAAATCAAACCATCTATGACTAAATTCATGAATTCTTTCAACCTTTTGGCTAGAAACCTTCCTCTAGAAAAATAATTTACTAAGGGATTGGCTGCGATTTCCCATGTCCTTCACCCAAGTATGGCATGCTTTCATATTAAAAATCCTTTTTTATCTAGAAAGAGAGAAATACTTCTCTTTTTTCATCATATTATTGTAGATTACAATCTTTCAAATTTCAACAAAGTGATGATTGTGACTAATTATTTCTTACAGATTTAAGTCCATGCTTGGAAGATAAAATTGAAAGTATCCCACCTATAGAATATCCAAGAGCATTAACCAGGAATGCCCATTACATAGTTACTTCTACTATTTTCTACCCTCTAACAATTGGGAACCTTCTCGTAGGGGTCGCGAATGTCATTAGAGTCACTCTCATCACCGCTTGTAAAACCATTTTCGGTAGGCCTTGCCTCATTTACACCGCTCTCCTCCTCCATCTCAACAATAAGGGTGGGGATCGATACCTTCTTTCCATCACATCTCATTACCTCCACTAGATACCAAAAAATTTACCTCAATTGGATTTGGCTATTTTGTTGGCCTAGAGCGGGAGAATCCAACTAATGATCCACAAGAGTGATCTCTGTCACTATAACCACTTGTTGGGGGCCCATTCCTAATGAGAAATAACTTTCAAGAAGTATATAAGGAAATATTGATGGCTGAGATCCTCCAAATTCTTAAATATTTTGCCACATGTATTGATTTATAGTTGATTTTTTCTTGCATGCTTTGGTTTTGTTTTTGTTTCCCATATCTTCGGTGACTCTCGAATTTAGGCATACTTCCATACAACCTTCTTTTTTTTGAATAGTGTTAATTCCTATTTATTGGTAATATAGAGCCTATTACATCCAAAAAAAATTATTGCCACCTTATAAAAATCCACTAGTATGCAAGACAATAAATGTTAAAATTTATTTACTAGGAAAAGGTTTCTCTCCAACGAATCATTTGGATAATTTTTCGAGGTCAACTTCCATTGAAGTCTTGGAGAATTGAAGATTAGGTAAAATAACCAATTTGGATTACATAATATCACAAGTTCTATTGAAGACTTGAAGAACTTAATAATATACAATAGAAACAATAGTTCATACCCATTTGAGAAGTCTAGATAATTTTTGAAGTTTCTAAAAGAGAATGTAGTTTGTAGATGATATAAAGCCACAACTATTTTTTTACATTCATTTTATAGTTTTTAGATGCTATCATAACATATACATTTTTGTTTATTTATGTGTACGATTATTGTTGGGTCTATATAAAGGAATTCACTATGTTTTTCACGTTATCTCTCATTTATCCTCAAGAATAGGTAGAACACATACATCTCAATGTAATACTTCATTTTCCATTCCCATGAATATCAAAATTTTGATATGTAATTAATGTTGATGTCTATAATGTTATGTTAGTGATTTAACAAATATAAGATAGAGTGTAGATTGCTTTGTTAAATTCTTATGTATGTTATAAAAAATAAATATGATATTAAAGTATATAAATCTAACCCAAGAAATAATCAAAAGGAAGTAAAACCCTAAGCGTAATACGAGTTTATGTTAATTAGCTGATTTCAAAAATATCACGAAAGTTTGTGAAGGTGGAAGAATGGCATAATGGTAGTACACTACCTCAAAACTGAAACCATAAATGTGTACGAGTGCATGAGGCACAAGGACCGTGTGCTTTTATTGCTACTTGGGATGCCTAGGCACTTTAGGATCCCTTCGTAGGTACCAAGATTTGTGCATGAGGTCTAAAGATGAATTTTACAAGGTCACAAACCCTCGTTATCTGTCGTTAGATGGTTACACTATAATCGTTGATGTTATTGATAACTTGTAATAAAGAAATCACTGCAAAATCCTCAAATGAAAATCAAATCCTAAAAATAAATATGCAAAATAAAACGTCGATTGTCCTTAGTTGTCAAACAAGTGATCTTGCAATTAAGTGCTAAACTACATCTCATACCCAATCTAGTTTTATGTATGCATGTGCGGAATCATTCCTTAGGTGGCACTTGTATGTGTCACACTTGATAGCTTGAGAATAATAGCTAGATATTAAAATATGTAATAGATGTCTGCATGGAATAAAATGAACTTTTCTCCTATGTTTGTGATGTATAAAACCAACCCATGTCTCTTCTAATGGTGATATCTCGAATGCAAAGATACTCTTGAGTGCTTGTGAGATGTAACCTTAGGTGATAGTATAGATTATTAGAGTTTGGTCCTTTAATTAGGTCACATAACTTTATATTGATATGCTTCTCTTGTTCAAATTTCGTAATTGATCGGTAAAAATATGAACCCTAAGAGATAGGGATGCCCAATGGATAGAAAGAACCCAAGAAGAAGAAAGCAACGTCAAAGAGGTATAGGTAACTCGGAGGGGGACGAGGGCACTGGGTGCTAGTAAACTGATTGGGCGTTAGTGTCCAAAGCTTGAAAATGTGAAGTATGAAGGGTTAGGCTAGGTCAATGAGTTTTGGAAGGCCAAGATGGAGGCTAGAAAGGAAACTAAGAGGCCAAATATAATGGTCAATCAATTCTATTTTCCCGTAAGAAGCATATGAGTATTATTATGTGATTAGGACCTTGTAATGTACCCAAAGGGCATGATTTAGTGTCTACATTTTCCCTCAATTTATGTTGGTGTGAAAAATCTTGGTAACATAAAGTAGATAGAGGCATAACTGATAACCATGTAGATCAATGTAGAAGAGTTTTCTCAAACAAGAAAATCATGGAGTGATAAATAGCGTGAAACATAGACTCTAAAGAAGAGGAAGTAAAAAGAAAACTGATGAATAATGACCTTAAGGTGAAAACACACATGTATATGTGATGTTGTACCTATTTTTGATGATGTGTGATAGGTGTCATTATTCCCTTCATTTAATCAACTCTCTGTCGATGTCATATTCAACCAGGGGTGTGTCTAAAGTTATATGTAACAAGAAGAATCTTAGCGATCTAGTAATTGATTGTAGGTATTTTGTATTTTTTGGGGGATCTTTTCAATGTCTTAAGGACTTCTTGATTAAAAACCTTATTGGAATCAAACTATGAAAACTTGTTGGAAGTAAACACACTTTACAAAAATGAATTGTTGGAAATAAACACACTTTTCCTTAGAAGTAAACACACTTTGCAAAAATGAATTGCTGGAAATAAACAAACATTACAGAAATAAACACACAATTGAGAATGCTTGGAAAATGATTCTAAAGAAATATGAACTTAATTTAGAAGACCTACGGGGACAAGTCTATAACATATTTCAACTTAAGGAATTGAAAGTGATACAGAATTAACAGATCTAAACTATTTGCTTTAAAAATATAAATACCAACAAAATGAGGATCTTGGTTCTTGGAGGAGTGGGCCCTTGCTCCGCCTTGAAACATGATTGGACAACTTAATTTTCTCTCAAAACATAAATGGATATTTTATTGATAAAACGTTAATATTACAAAAATGTTCTAGATACGTGTGTATCAATCTATATTTGTTTCTGTTCCATAGCTATATTCCTATATATATATATATATACACTTCTTCCAGGTGCATTTATGGCCATAAGCTTGTTTCAACGATACGATGGAATTAAATCGTGCCCATAATAGATGTTGAATTGGAACATGGATGGTCGTACAACAATGTGATAATTATCCTAGATTTGCAAGTATGGAGAGTCAAAAGTCTTATAATCTACTCTTGATTGATAGGATCATTGATTTGACAAATCACCAACCATTTGGAATAGATTCTTATCGGTTCCAAAACTTTAGAAGAGTTCCGGAACTAAAGGAAATCGTACCAGATCTAACCGAGAGAGTTTTGGATCTATCTATAGGAGTTTCAAACTAATTGCAATAATTATGGAACTAAGTGACATAACTCATAACTTGCATGATGGAGTTCTAGAACTAAGTATGATAGTTTCATAACTAAACCGTATTGATGCCAATGCTTCCAAAAAACATTGAATTCGCTTCATATTTGTTCTTCTACCTGATTGTGACCTGTTTTATTACAAAAATGAATTTCCAAAACACTTTGTTAGGAATTACAGAGATTTTAAACGTTAGAATCATAATCAAAAATATGGATAATTACATCCTAACTTATATTAGATCAAACTAAAGTCACAAAATGCGGTCAAACTTAATAAAAATGAGAGTAAGATGAGATCATTTAATGTACATTTAACAAGCATATTTTTGCCTCATCATTTCCCCCATACTTACTTGTTTGTAAGTCCCTTTACAAACTTTACTCTTTAAATTTTGATTTAATTATTCCCGAGCCCTGAAATTGAGGCAAATTGTGCTTTTGGTTTAACCTGTTGTGGTCTTATGTCAATATTCCCATATACCAGTAGGGGTTTTAACGAAATGCCGAGACTACCCCATGTTGGAAAAAATTTACCAGAATGAATCTTGGGCTTTATCTGTGACTTCGGCAGCAACATACGTTTTGCATTTTTGGTGTTTTCCCGTTTTGTTTTCTATGAAATTTCTCTAGGTCAATTCCTTTGCGGTTTAGTCTGATTTCTTTCCTGGAGTATCTGGAGATCATCTATGGATGTTATGCCAGAAGGAATTTTCCACAAGAGGTCTGGTTCTCTCTGAAAAGATGAAGTCATGCACAAAAAGCTTCTTCTGGGCAGGTCACATTTTTGGAAAAGAAGGTTTTAAGCTACAATGGGATTTTTGGTAGTAGCAGGCAGGTGGGAATTTTGTACCTGCCTAGCAGGGTACTTTTTCCATGGGGGGCAAAGCCACTTAAGTCATGATGGGATTATTAGAGGCGGCAGGGCGGAATTTCTTACCTGCCTTGCAGGGTGAAAATTCCCATTGTGAAATAAAAGAAAATCACTTAAGGCATTGATGGGAATTTCTTACCTGCCTTGCAGGGTAAAAAATCCCATTATGAAAGTCAAACAACTTAAGTGGATCATGGGATTTTTGGAGCTGCGGTGCAGGGTGAATAATCCCATTAGAAATTGACTTTTAAAAATAGAATTCACCCTTGCCAAAAAGTGTGACCCACCTTGGGTGAATAATAATGCATTTAATAATATTTATTAATATTTATTCACCCAATTTTGGTGCCCAAGCATGAGGAAAAGTCAACGCATGATGAAAGGATAAAGAAGATTGGAAATAGAATTCTAAAATTAAATAAATTTAATTTATTTAATGCAGCCCCCTCTCATGCAAAAAAGTGCGACCCATATTGAGGAGAAATAATACTTTTAAAGTATTAATTAATGGAATTAATTCCTATTTTTGGTGCATAAGGTCAAAGCACACTATGTGAAGTCAATGTGGACTAGAAGTAGAAAGCTAAAATTAAATAAATTTAATTTATTTAATGGCAGCCATGAGCATGCACAAAATAGGCGCCCAAATTGAAGAGAAAAACATGTTAATTAATTAATTAATTAATTGCCAGGAATAGGAGAGGCAATTATTAATTATAGAATGGTGAAGGTTATATAAGAATGGGCTGCCATAATGATGAATTAATTAATTCTTCAACAAGGAAGTGCAGCCCAGGCAATTTTGGCACCCAATTAAGGAGGAATTTTGCACAAAGAAGGTGTTTTTACTGCTGGAAGGCTTCAAAGTTTGGCGCCTAGGTTTGAAGGAGCTTGAATTAAGTCTGATTAATTGTCTACATAGTGGTACAGGTGCTCAGGTGAAGTTGACAAAATTCATGCTTGCTTTGCATGCAAACAAAACATCAAATTTTGGGGCAGCAGGCTTGATATATGCAGATTTTTATAATTAAAATCAAGTGTTCATGTTCCGGTTGCCATCTTTGTCTGAATTAATTGCAGAATTCATTACAGGTGCTTTTATAAGAGAAAGGGAGCTTAAATCAATGTCCAATACATTGAACATATCCTCTAAATCTGAAGAAATCTCCAGATCTGCACCGGTTGTAAAGAATTCCGGCTAAATAAAAAGAAAAAGAATTGCTCAGACAAAGATCGCTCCAGCCATGGCAAAGCATGGCATGAAAGCGGGATGAATGAAAAGATCAAAGATCATCATGCATAGATCCCAGATCATGAGATCCATCCGAGATCAGATCCATCCATAATTGCAAAGGCTTCATCCTCTTGTTTCGAATGCAGCCCGTGAAGAAGTCAGTGCATGGAGAATTCCTTCCAGGACCTTGTGCATGTTCTCCCAATCTTCCAGTTGAAGCCTTCATTGAATTTGCATTCACCCAGAGTGCTTTCCAGAATTTTTAATTGCTCATATGCAATTAAAAATAAAAATGATGAGTTATTTATGGCAAACATTGCACTGATGCATGTACTGGAGAAGAACTACAAAAGCTTCAAGGATAAGAGGAAGACATGTCAAAGGCAATACCCAAGAAAATCACAATCACTTGCTTCCAGATCCAGTCACTTCCAGATCCAACCGCTTCCAGATCCAGCTGCTTCCAGATCCAGTTTGGTGAGAATCAAAGGCAAAAGAATCAACTACATGCAGAATATGAAAAAGGACAAGACTGCAACTTTCCTCTTTCTTCTTCTTTCTCTTATTTCCTCGACAAAGTAATTGAGCGATCAATTAAATTATAAAACTTAAGTGATTGGTTTAAAAGCCATTACTTGAAGAAGTCAACTACTTGGAAATAGGTGGCAGACATGCAAAATAGAAGGTTCTATCTTCAGTTGCAAATCATGCATGTCATGCAAAGAGGAATTCCAGGAGGGAGATTGCCAGTTGTTTCCTTTCCGACTTCCACATGTGCCAATTCACTAAAAGCTTCCTATTTGTAATTTCCCCTCTACATGCTATAAGTAGAGGAAGAACCTACGGGTTAAAGGATCAGAATTTGTAAGCAACATTCTTGTGTTCCAGACTTTGTGCTGAAACCCTTGATAGCTATTTGAAGCAAAGGAATAAAGGAGCAGATTTCCGAGAAACTTTGTGTCACGGTGCATTTTGTTTCTAGCTTTTTATCTTAGATCTACTTATAAACTTTGTGTTATTTTAGATCTAGATCTGAAAGTTGCCTTTGCTTATAATTCTGTGTGTTAATATCTATTGGTTTGTCTATGTGCATGCAATCAACTCTATAATCTATTGATTGGGTTGCACATCTTCCCTCTTTCTTTCCTGTGTGTTTTTATTATTTCCTTCTTCTTTAGATATTTCCTTTCTTTAACAATTGCTTACTTGCTGCAAAACTATACAACTATGGTTCATGAGCTGCATGGTTAAAGTAAAACCCCCAAATAGATACTAGCATATTTTATTGACAAATCTTACACAGGAGCCTCACCGGTAAATGAGGGAGATTTATCTCATGATTGCCTAGGTTTTCAGCTATGCAAGAAAATCTAGCCAATAGTTTTTTGGTGACTCTCTTGGGGAACAACACAAATTAGCATATCTCTATGATCAAGTCATTTTCCCAATTTTAACTCTCAACATGGTTTCATTGAGCTGAAAGGCACAAGGAAGGACCGATCATTTCTTCGATCAAGTTAATTTCAAGCCATCCCTCTCAAGTTAGAAGCCGATCCAGTTTTCACCAGAAGAAGAGTGCAAACACATCCAGATCTAGATCATCTTCAGCATAATCCGGCAGCTATGAATTATTCATCAAGTCTATTCTCAAAGAAGACGTGCTCCTTTCATGATGCATAATCAACCACTTGCCCCAGCAACACCTATTCCATGGGGTGCAGCCTTTGGACCTCTGAATCTAACTCCTCCTATGCATGATCTACCTAAAGGGATGAGAAATAATTTTCCAAAATTCTTTGGAGATGGCAAAGCAAATCCAGATGACCACTTGGCTATGTTTTTCATATCTTGTGGAGTGCTTGCAGTCGAACATGAAGATGTATCTGTCAGACTCTTCATAGAGACTTTGCATGACTTGGCTGGAGAATGGTTCTACCAGCTAGCTCCTGGTACCATAACCAACTGGGCTACTATGCGGATGCATTCTGAAAAGATTCAAGGCAGCCAAGATTCCAGTACATTGATTACTCAGCTCACTCAGTTGAAGAAGGAGCCACATGAGCACATGCGGGATTTTATTGCAAAATTCCAAAGATTACTTGTAAAATTCTAGCTTACTTCTGCTTCTCTGAATGATGAGAATCAAAAGGTATTCTTCATCAATGCTTTACTTCCTGAAGTAAGCTATCAACTCCAAAGAGCACGTCCTGCTGACTTGTTAGTAGCTCAAAACATGGCGGTTGAAATTGAAGATGACCTCATCATGGCTGGAAAGATAAAGAGCAACACTTCTAGAGCTGAAAGTTCATCCTCTCTACTACTACTTCTGATTCATTATTGCAAAAATTTAGCAAATGAGATGTTGCAGATGAAGAAACAAATGGCTCAAATGGCTCAAGGCAACAACACTTCCCCTGCTTGGAATTTCAACAACAACAACAACTGAACCGCATTGCTGGTTCCCAAAGATTAGCAATTGAAGCTGCTCCCAAAAACAATGTGGAGATGAATGAAGAAGACCGGAAGTTGAACGCTTGATCAGCTCGAGAATGATGATTTTGTAGGTCCTGCTGGCGACTCCAACATTAATTACCTAAACTACAAATCTGAACATGACTATGAGGAGCTTCTTGAAGATGATCATGGTCATGCATATGCAGTATTTACAAGATCACAAACTCACCAAGCTGAGGCATTAGCAGATGAACAAAGAAGGGGCATCCCTTTGCCTTCTTCTTTAGCTCCCAGAGATAAGAATGTGAGTTCTTCATCTCAACCACAAAAGTAGCTCAGGTATCTGAATCTATACCTTCTTTTGACATTATTGATCATGTCAAGAAAACTAAAGTTCAAATGTCAGAAGCTGAATACTTGAGAGCCTTTCCTGAGTAGTTAAATAGGCTAGTCAAATATGTACAATCACCAGACAATCCAATACATCAAAAGGCCTTTTGCCTAAGCCCAAGGATACTCCTCCCCAAAACAACACTGCAGTTGTTAAATCCTCACCATCTTCTGAAAGAGTGGAACCGTTCTATGTTTCCCTATTGCTTAATGGTTTCAAGTTAAGCAATTGCATTTTAGATTCAGGTGCTTCTGACAATGTCATGCCAACTAAAGTTGCAGATGCTCTTGGGCTTACCTTGACAAAGACCATAAAAAGGTGCTACTCCATGGAGAGACAAGTCCCTTTAATCGGACAAATCAAAGATGCACAAGTGTTTTGGCAGCTTTTCCTGACAAAAGATTAAAGATGACAATCTTAGTTGCAGATATTCCTGTCTCCTACGGGATGTTGCTGAGTAGAAACTTCTGCAAAGAGTTGGGAGGAGAAGTAAAGATGGATTGGTCCTGTGCTCATATTCCTATCAAGGGGATTAATCAGAAGCTAGAGCCGAAAAGAAAGTCCAAGTACATGGTTACAAAATCTGAGGATCCTAGATCTCATATTCTTTTTCAGGAATCTGACCATGGGGTCTATTTCTTGGAAATGGATAAAGGTGTTCCAGAGCCAGAACTTCAACTAGAGCCAGAGCAAAAAAGAAAGAAGAAAAAGTTTGGACTCTAGAGTTTAAAGGCACATGTTGTTCTTTTGGATCAGGAGCCGACGTTCTACTAATATCTCCAGATCATGAGATATTCCCATACTCCCACAAGCTGATGTTCGAGAACACCAATCATACGGCGGAGTATGAAGCATTGCTTCTAGGAATGGAGCAAGCTAAAAAGAAAGGAGTAAAACTCCTCAAAGCCCAAGGAGATGTTGAACTTCTAGTAAAGCAGGTTCGAGGGAAAATCAAGTCAAAAGAGATAAGTTGAAGCATTACAGAGATAAAGTGCTTTCTGCACACTTCGATTTTGTAGCCTTCTCTATCAACTTCATTCCAACCAATCAAAATTCCAAGGCAGATTCTTTGGCGGTCACAACTGCACTATTGAATCTAGATAGACCACCATCCATATTCAGACAAAGGAAACTATAAAGTGGAGATGGTCTACCACCCAAAGTCTCTGATAATGTTGAACATTGGCAGACTTTCAATGATGAAAAACAAACATCTGCATTTTTGGAACAAGGCAACTTTGACAAGTTGTATGTTGAAGGAGTAAATCACCACCACAAAAAATAGTCACAGGAAAAGCTGATCCAGGTTATGATGATAATAGTGGAGTAATCCACCAAAAGGTAACAAAATCCCCAAGGGTTTAGTTTCCTTAGTGAAGACTTTCAACAAGCATGATCGGTACCTGAATAAGAACAAAGAACATGGTGATGGTGATAGTTCTTCCTCAGAAATGCAGCAAATAAATCTGGGAATGGAGGAAGTTGATGCAGACTTACCCACCACAGAGAGAAGAAAGGATGAGCCACCACCAGATGAAGTTGATAAGGACTTGCCCAAGGTATTTGACAAGAAGGCCAAGAGAAAGGAAGTTCGAGATCGGAGACTGGGTACTCTGTGGGACAAGAGACATGAACCAAAGGGCATGCACGACAAATCTGATTCACTCTGAAAAAGGGCCCTTCATGATCAAAAGAGATGCCGAATGGACACTTTCTTCCTTGCCTACCGGGATGGAATTGAGTTACCACTGCCTTTCAACGGGCAACATCTGAAGCTTTTCCGGACATAAAAAAAAGGGGTAAAACCTGTATGTATATAAATAAAACTTTGTTGTTTTTCCTTTTTTTTTTTTTTGTGTTGTTTTTGTTTGCTTGACCCCGAGCCCAATGGACAAGACACGAAACCAGAGATGTTGGGATCTCATCTTCACTCCTTTCATTTTGAAAGAGGCAAAGATGTCCACAGACGGAGCCGACTGGTGTCCCCAGATTTCACCCTGAAATCTGAGACTACCCCATGTTAAAAAAATTTCATTCTTTTAAAATAATGGGTCGTTTTGTGTTTTTAATTGCAAAAAGTGTCTGTATTGTGTCAAGATATTCCCAGAGAGTCATATTAGCCAATTTCACCAAATACCCAGATGCCCAAAATCGTTATATTTTGTCATTGGGGTTTTCCTGCGGGAAATTTTTATTTAATTATTTTAAGCCCCATTTGAGGCAAATTGTGCTCGGTTTAACCCTGTTGTGGTCTTACATGTCAATATTCCCATATACTAGTAGGGTTTTAACCAGGAATGAATCTGGGCTTTATCTGTGACTTCTGAAGCAACGTTTTGCATTTTTGTGTTTTCCCGTTTTGTTTTTCTGTGAAATTTCTCTAGGTCAATTCCTTTGTTGGTTTAGTCTGATTTCTTTCCTGGAGTATCTGGAGATCATCTATGGACGTTATGCTAGAAGGAATTTTCCACAGGAGGTCTGGTTCTCTCTGAAAAGACAAAGTCATGCACAAAAAAGCTTCTTCTAGGCAGGTCGCATTTTTGGGAAAAGAAGGTTTTAAGCTACAATGGGATTTTTGGTAGCAAGCAGCAGTAGGTGGGAATTTTGTACCTACCTAGTAGGGTACTTTTCCCATGGGGCAAAGCCACTTAAGTCATGATGGGATTATTAGAGGCAAGAGGCGGGAAAATTTCTTACCTGCCTTGCAGGGTGAAAATTCCCATTGTGAAATAAAAGAAAATCACTTAAGGCATTGATGGGAATTTCTTACCTGCCTTGCAGGGTAAAAATCCCATTATGAAAGTCAAACAACTTAAGTGGATCATGGGATTTTTGGAGCTGCGGTGCAGGGTGAATAATCCCATTAGAAATTGACTTTTAAAAATAGAATTCACCCTTGCCAAAAAGTGCGACCCACCTTGGGTGAATAATAATGCATTTAATAATATTTATTAATATTTATTCACCCAATTTTGGTGCCCAAGCATGAGGAAAAGTCAACGCATGATGAAAGGATAAAGAAGATTGGAAATAGAATTCTAAAATTAAATAAATTTAATTTATTTAATGCAGCCCCCTCTCATGCAAAAAAGTGCGACCCATATTGAGGAGAAATAATACTTTTTAAAGTATTAATTAATGGAATTAATTCCTATTTTTGGTGCATAAGGTCAAAGCACACTGTGAAGTCAATGTGGACTGGAAGTAGAAAGCTAAAATTAAATAAATTTAATTTATTTAATGGCAGCCATGAGCATGCACAAAATAGGCGCCCAAATTGAAGAGAAAAACATGTTAATTAATTAATTAATTGCCAGGAATAGGAGAGGCAATTATTAATTATAGAATGGTGAAGGTTATATAAGAATGGGCTGCCATAATGATGAATTAATTAATTCTTCAACAAGGAAGTGCAGCCCAGGCAATTTTGGCACCCAATTAAGGAGGAATTTTGCATAAGAAGGTGTTTTTATTGCTGGAAGGCTTCAAAGTTTGGCGCCTAGGTTTGAAGAAGCTTGAATTAAGTCTTGATTAATTGTCTGCATAGTGGTACAGGTGCTCAGGTGAAGTTGACAAAATTCATGCTTGCTTTGCATGCAAACAAAACATCAAATTTTGGGGCAGCAGGCTTGATATATGCAGATTTTTATAATTAAAATCAAGTGTTCATGTTCCGGTTGCCATCTTTGTCTGAATTAATTGCAGGAATTCATTACAGGTGCTTTTATAAGAGAAAGGGAGCTTAAATCAATGTCCAATACATTGAACATATCCTCCGAATCTGAAGAAATCTCCAGATCTGCACCGGTTGTAAAGAATTTGGCCGAATAAAAAGAAAAAGAATTGCTCAGACAAAGATCGCTCCAGCCATGGCAAAGTGGGATGAACGAGAAAGATCAGCAGAATCATGCATAGATCCATATCTAGATCCAGATCCAGATCCATAATTGCAAAGGCTTCATCCTCTTGTTTCGAATGCAGCCCGTGAAGAAGTCAGTGCATGGAGAATTCCTTCCAGGACCTTGTGCATGTTCTCCCAATCTTCCAGTTGAAGCCTTCATTGAATTTGCATTCACCCGGAGTGCTTTCTAGAATTTTTAATTGCTCATATGCAATTAAAAATAAAAATGATGAGTTATTTACGGCAAACATTGCACTGATGCATGTACTGGAGAAGAACTACAAAAGCTTCAAGGATAAGAGGAAGACATGTCAAAGGCAATACCCGCAAGCAAATCACAGTCACTTGCTTCCAGATCCAGCTGCTTCCAGATCCAACTTTTCTAGATCCAGTTTGGTGAGAATCAAAGGCAAAAGAATCAGTTGCATGCAAAATATGAAAAAGGACAAGACTATAACTTTCCTCTTTCTTCTTCTTTCTCTTATTTCCTCCGACAAAGTAATTGAGCGATCAATTAAATTATAAAACTTAAGTGATTGGTTTAAAAGCCATTACTTGAAGAAGTCAACTACTTGGAAATAGGTGGCAGACATGCAAAATAGAAGGTTCTATCTTTAGTTGCAAATCATGCATGTCATGCAAAGAGGAATTCCAGGAGGGAGATTGCCAGTTGTTTCCTTTCCGACTTCCACATGTGCCAGTTCACTAAAAGCTTCCTATTTGTAATTTCCCCTCTACATGCTATAAGTAGAGGAAGAACCTATGGGTTAAAGGATCAGAATTTGTAAGCAGCATTCTTGTGTTCCAGACTTTGTGCTGAAACCCCTGATAGCTATTTGAAGCAAAGGAATAGAAAGGAGCAGATTTCCGGAGAACTTTGTGTCACGGTGCATTTTGTTTCTAGCTTTTGTATCTTAGATCTACTTATAAACTTTGTGTTATTTTAGATCTAGATCTAAAAGTTTCCTTTGCTTATAATTTTGTGTGTTAATATCTATTGGTTTTGTCTATGTGCATGCAATCAACTCTGTAATCTATTGATTGGGTTGCACATCTTCCCTCAAGTCCTCATTAGATGTCTTGGCTTCACTGAGTTCTTTGCAAGTATCATCCCATAGCTGTCTAAGTGGCCAATAAGTTAATTCAGTTTGTGCAGAGACTATTGAAAGAGGTTTGTTTTCTAGAATTTTGACATTCCTCCTCTTTCTCCATTATCTGTTGTTTAACTCTTGTCAATTCCTCAATCTTGTCAGTGAGCTGAGTTGTTAATTCCCAATAACCATTTCTCTCTGTTCCAATTTAAGTTTGAGAAAATTCAACTCCTCATCCTTTTCTCTAATAATGAGTTCTACTCTGGAAAAAATAGAGCCTATTTAACTTGTTGTTTCTCTTCTTTCTTTGAAATTTCCTTGGGGTTAAGCATTCTTCTTCTACCATAAGGATTTCCTTTTCGTTTCAAGATGCCAATTCATCTTCTTCATGTGATGGTGTTGCTTTGATTCACCCATCTCTTGAAAACTTGTTCCTCAAATATCTCATCTTCTTTTTCTATCTCTGTTTGGCTTGGTCAGGAGGAGTCATGGCCATCTTTGCCCAAAATATCAACAGCTTCCTTTTCCATCCCTTCTTGATCTTCCATCTCCTTTAGAATTTCTCTAGACCTTTTATGAATTCTCCTTCTTTGAGGAGCCTCAAAATGTACAGAAATGGGTCTCCTCCTAGAGATTCTTTTGATTTTCACCTCTTGCTCTTGTCTAGAAGAACTATCACTAGAGATAGATATTAGCTCTCTGTATAGCTCTACGAGAGGAAGGAATTTCTTTAGAAGGCACAATAGGTTACTGTAGTTTTAGTCCTTCTTCCAGATCTTCTTCTTTTTGGTATTTCCTCTCCACCTAGTTCTTTCTTTTCCTCTATAGTGGCATCAATTTCCAAATTAATTGCAGGGAGAAGGGAGTTGTTATTACTCTCTGAGAATATCAGGGTTCTGCTTAAACTTGCTAAGAAATTTCTCCCACATTTCTTCTCCATTTTTCTTTGAAAAGAAAATGGTGTTGGCACACTAAATGCACTAACCCATGATGTTTGATTGTTCCCACACCCCAGGAATACCTTTGGGCCATTGTATGGATGGAGTCAAAAAGAAACCCTAGAAGGTTTACTATATATTCTAGTTTTGTAGCTCCATATCTAAGGTATATGAGGATCTTTAGAACTTCTCTTCCTACTGACCCAAATTGACCATCACAGGTTAAATACTTGACTATCCAAAATGCCACTCTATCAAAGGGTTTGGGAAAGTGGCCCTTCTGACCCCTTTTATGATTTTCTTTGTGTTGTAAATATATTGGGGTTCAGCTTCCCCCTTTTTCAACAAGGTTTCAACTAGGTCTTTTAATGTCCCTCTGACAGGGTTTGGGACATGCACAATTGGCACTCTAGATACATTACTTATTGTATTCACAGAAAAAGGAATAAAAACTTTCTAACCTTTGTCCTGGATTGCTCTAAATTTATAACAAATTCTCTTACCAATTCATTTCATTATACTTGGGAAACTTTCTCAGAAATTCCAGCCATCCTGCCTAATGAAAGATAGTTGCCACTTCTTCATCTTAATGAGTTGGGTATCATCCTCTGGTTTTGACTTCTTTTTAATCCCCATGATACAGAGGTGATTCAAATTCATTCTCCTTTAATCTTGTGTGGGTTGGCTGAAGAACTCTTCACTTAGTTGCGGAATTGACGAATTTAGCTACGGAATTACTATACTTAGTTATGGAACTTCTATGTTGTAGCTGTGGAATGCAAACCTAATTCATTGCTTCTTCCTTGAAGTTTCTCTGCAACTAGTTTTCACTTTGTTGATTCCACACTAATGATAACTCATTATAACTATGCCACCAATTTATTCCATCAATATCTTTCTCATGATTACTCACTTTTAATCATGATGTACAATAGATGACTCATCATATCAACTTTTAAATCAAATCTAATCACACATGCAAACTTTTAATCTAACCTTTAATAAGTTAAAGACATAATTACCATCCTTGATGATGTAATCCCTCTCATCATGATGACTCATCATTCCTAAAAAGTGAAACAAAAGGAAAATGGTTAGAAAAATAGCTGGAATTCCAAAGAATTTTTTTATTTTGAATTAGCCATTTATTTGAGAAGATCAACCACCATTGTTGGTTTTCAATTGATCTCTTGAGAGAAACTTTTTTTTTGGGGAAGAGAATGCCATTTACTGGTTTTCACTCTCTTCCCTTGTTTTTTCTTTTTTTTTTTTTTTTTTTTGGGAAGAGAATGTCATTTACTAGTTTTCATTCTCTTCCCTTTATTCTAGATCTATCCATCTGATTATTTGATCATTTTGGAAGAACTAGGTTCTTCCATATGATCAAATTCTTTATCTACTTCAATCTTCCTCAAGAATTCATCCTTAGTAGGAGGCTTCCTATAAAGCTTTAGCCTATGACCATTGACCAAAAGTGTTCTTCTGCTTTGCCATCAATGGGAAGTAACTGAATAGAACCATTGTCAAATATTTCTCAATCTGATAGGGTCCCAACCATTTGGTTCTCAATTTTCCTTTGAATTGTTGGTACTTAGAATCAAACAACAATGCCCAGTCTCCTACTTTGAATTTCCTTTTCTTGATATGTGTATCATGTCATTTACTTCCTTTGATCTTGGATTATCTCTATGTTTATTGAAAGTGCTTCCATCCTCAATTCATCCAACTCATTGAGTTGAAGGATTCTCTCCTTTTGAGTTGCATCCAACTCAATACCCACCTTAACTATTGTCCTCAATGTCTGTAGTTCAAACTCAATAGGAAACAAGGGATTTTCCCATAGACTAACTCATATGGTGAAAACCCTGTTGTAGTTTTCCAAGTTGTATTGTTATAAGCCTAGATAGCTTCAGGTAGTCTCTTTACCCAATCTCTTCTTCTACTTCAACTATTTTGGTAAGGATGTTTTCCAATTCTCTGTTTATTACTTCATCTTGTCCATTTGATTGTGGGTGATAGGGAGATGACTTCCTATGATTGATCTGATAATACATTGTGAAATCCTGGATCATATTAGACATAAATTGTGGTCCCTGGTCTGAAACTATGCTCCTTGGTGCTCCAAACTTTACCATAATTTTGTGCCAAAGGAAATCAACAACTACTTCTTCAGTGGCATTTGTTAAAGCCTACACTTCTTGCCCACTTTGTCACATAATCAGTACACACAAGAATATGTTCCTTCCCTTGTGAAGAAGGACTAAAGGGACCAAAAAATCCAACCCCCATCTCTCAAATGGTTCAATCACTACTTGAGGTTGCAGAGGCATTTCATTGGTAAAGGTTGGTTGTCCCATCCTTTGACAAGGATCACACCACTTGATATATTTCTTCACATCTTTGTACAGAGATGGCCAATAATAACTAGTGCCAAGTATCTTGTGAGTTGTTCTTTTCACTAAATAGTGTCCTCCACTTGGTTCATCATGACATGCCGGAGGATGTCAAAGATTTCATCTTCTCTTACACACTTGCGTAAAACCAAATCAGACCACATTTAAATAGCATTCCATTTAACCATTTGAATTGTGCACTTGGTTTTGATTAACTTCTTTATTTGTTTCTTGTGAAAGAAGGAGGAAACTTCCCTGTTGTAAGATAATTTTCCATATCAGCAAACCATGGTGTATCAGCTAAAATAACAAACAATTGTTCATCTGGAAAGTTGTCCTTGACTAGATCTTGCTCCCCTGTAGTGGTTAGTCTTGACAAGAAATCAGCTACCACATTAGATTTACCTAGATTGTCCACAATGGTAATATCAAATTCTTGTAAAAGCAATAACCATCTAATTATTCTACCTCCAACCACTAGTTTGTTCATTAAATATTTAATTGTTGAGTGATTTGTATGTACAAATATTTTGTACCCTATAATGTAATGTCTAAACTTATTAATTGCATAGATCACAACAAGAAATTCTTTTTCAGTGGTGGTGTAATTTCTTTCAGTGGGAGTAAGATTTTTGCTAAGGTAATAGATAGCATACATTTTCCCTTCTTCATCTTTCTATCCCAAAACTACACCAATGGAATTATTTGAGGCATCTGTTTGGATATGAAAAGGTTTCTCCCAATTAGGTCCTCTCAATATTGGGGCAATTATTAATTTCTCTTTAATTTCTTCAAAAGCATGTTGACACTTTTCATCCCAAATAAATTCACAGTCCTTGGTAAGAAAATTAAACATGGGGGCAAAATTTTACTAAAATCCTTGATAAAGCATCTATAGTACCCAACATGTCCTAAAAATGACTTGATATCAGTGGGGGTTTGAGGAATAGGTAAGTCTGAAATAATTCTATTTTGTTTTGATCAACCTGAATTCCTCTTTTTGAAATATGGTGTCCTAATACAATCCCTTCATCAACCATCATCAAACATTTTTCATGGCTAAGAGACAAGTGGTGTTGCTCACATCTTGTCAATACTCTGTCCAAAATTTTCAAGGCATCATCAAATGTATCTCCATGCACAGTAAAGTCATCCATGTATACCTCTACACAGTCATTTGTTAGGTCTGCAAAAATTGCTAATACAACTCTTTGAAAGGTTGTTGGAGCATTACATAATCCAAATGGTAATACCCTATAGGAAAAGGTACCCCATGGACATGTAAATGTAGTTTTATCCTGATCTTCAATAACAACTCTGATTTGATTATATCCACTAAAGCCATCCAAGAAGGAAAAGTATTGTTTACCTAAAAGGTTGTCTAAGACTTGATCTATGAATGGTAAGGGAAAATAATCTCTCAGTGTGGCTTTGTTCAGTTCCCTATAGTCAACAAAAATTCTCCATTTTCCATTCTTTTTAGGGACAATTACAAGAGGAGACACCCACTAGCTATCTAAGATAGGGTAGATAAAACCTACTTGTAATAGTTTTTCAATTTCTTGTTTGACTATATCCCTTAAGGATGGATTAATCCTTCTCTGAGGTTTCTAACTTGGTTTAATGTTTTTAGTATAGATGTGATGAGTGTAGATACTTGGGTGGATTCCTTTCATATCTTTGTAATCCCAAGAAAAATATTTAGTATGATCTTTTAGAACATCAAACAGTTTAGCTTCTTCATCATTCTTCAACTAGCTATTAATATTCAAAATTTTACCCGGTTGAATCTCAACATGTTTGGTTCTAGTGTATGATGAATTGATTTGTTGAAAGGGTTCCATTAAAGTATTTAGTGGACATGCATGTGGCAACAACATATGATATGTAGCAACATCTCCAAAAGTTCCTTGAGACAAAATGTTGGACAAAGGACAGTAAGAAGAATTATGATACTTATCTTGTTGTAGGTCAAACTCTTCATCACTTTGCTTGCTTTCCATAAAATTCTTCATCATCTCCTGATATATGTGAAGCTGAAGCTATAGATTCTTCCTCTCCCCAAGAGAAATCTCATTCCTCCGGAGTGAAATTATCTTCATTTGTAGGGAATTGTTGTTGGTGTGGTTCGGAACTAATTGTGATGGTTCTAGAACTAACTGTGATGGTTCCAGAACAGATTCTATCTAGGTTTCTAGGTTCCGAAACTAATTTCGTAGGTTCTAGAACTATTCCCAATTGCTCCAAGGATGATTGGTGTACATTCAATGGTGGGTTAATCATATCTTCTATTTCTCATGTACGTGATCTTGCAATGTGATCATGGCCAATGAAGACAAATTTTTCTCATTAATATCAGGATTATCAACCCATAATTTCTCTTGATTATCACTAAAAGGTCATGTAGAGGGATATAATGAAATTTTCTTAGAATTCTTACCATTTGAAATAGTCATATCACTTGACCTGTAATCAATTAAGGCAAAGCATAACCCATGGTCTGCCCAAAATAATGGGATAACCCAATGTTTTACCTTTTGGCTATAATATAAGGAAGTCAACTGGATATTCCCATGACTCCACCATAACCCACATCTTCAATAACTCCTTCTAGTTTTTCTACAGACTGATCTTCCATCTACAATATATGGTGTTAGTAGGTTGTATACCTATTAATGGTAATGTTTTTAGAGTGTCCACTGTCATTACATTTATAGTTACTCCCAAATCAACCAAAACATTATGTATATCTTTATTCCCTATAGAGACAGAAATAACAGGGCTTCCAGGATCTCCATATTTGGGAAGTAGGAGCTTTCCTACTAATAAATCAACAAGTTTCCCATCTACCTTAATAGTCTTGGGGTACTGCTTCTTTCTTCCAGGCCTTTTCAAACATAGCATTTTGATTAATTTGTTCAATTCTAGAATGTCCTTAATTTCTTGTAATAGTGGTATTTCAATATTCAATCTCCTTAGTTCCTGCACCAATTCAGATTCCTTGATTTCTATAGCTTCTTTAAATCTCTCTGGAAATGGAGTTTTAGTAGAGTTTCTTTCTAGTTCCTTATCTCTTTCTTTTTCATCTTTCTTGGGGAAACCAGACTAGGGGTTTTAGTTTCTTCTATCATTTTAGTGATGATAATAGGTGGACTACTAACTATTTTTCCAGATCTAGTTTGAATATCCTTACAATCCATGGCATTTAGATCAACTGATTTTTCTAGTTTATTCTATGTAGATAGGAGTTTGTTTGTTTGTTTCTTGGGTTTTCTATTGGTTGTGCTTTGGCATTTGCATTTGGACTACATTTTCAGCCTGTGAATTTTGTGTTGGGGCACCCATTATGGCTTGTTGATTCTGATTAGGATATGTTTTCCCTTGAGCATAGTTATTAGGGCCCCATCTAGGTTGTGACCAAGCATAAGGTTATTTTGACCAGTCCATGGTTGTTGATGTCCTTGAGTATACCAAGATTGACTTGCCCAATCTGAGGATTCCAAGTTGGTGAGGGCCCAAGGTGGTTGTCCCCAATTTTGTGGTACTGTTTGAGCAGCCCATGGCATCATCCAAGGATTAGGAGATGACCTTGGCATGAACTGTCCTTGGGTAGGTTGTCTCTGGACAAAATTCAATTCTTCTATTGTGGATGATGTACTAGTTTGTTTGAGCTGATTCTTTAGGAGTGGAAGAAGAGAACAAGCATGAATATCATGTTCTTTAGATTCACAGATAAGACATACTTCTATTTTATCTAAAGGACATTCCCTTATTGCATGCTTCTTCCTACATCTAGGACAATACATGGCTAATGGTTCAGTTTTGGCATTTGCTTTAGCTTGTAATCCATCCATAGTAGAGGTTAATTGAACTAAAATGTCTATTTTAAAGTTTTCTAATTCATCCATTAGTTTGTTCATATCTGGATTCAAAATTTTCACTAATTTTCCTTTCCTAGGTCCACCCCTTGTTCTAGAATAGCTTCTACAAATGTCTTTAATTTCATTCATCCTTAATTGATCAATGTTTCCACCTCCTATCAAGTTAAGAGCTTCCCTAGATTCATCTTCCAAACCTTTAAGAAAAATGGTTTTACTTAACTCTTCTTGAAGTACAAATCCACACCTTTTACTTACAAAGAGGAATCTGTCCAAATAATCTTCTATATTCTCATCCTCCTCTGCTTGATTTTGAAAAACTCTTCCTTCCTATTTCTCCCTCTACAATAATCTTGATATTTGTCTAGGAAGGTAGTTTCCATTTGTGCCCAAGTGGTAATAGAGTTGGATGTTAATCCCATGAACCACCTCATTGTTGCATCCTTCAAGTGGATGGAAACAACTTGAGTTTTTGATTATCTATTTTTGTAGTCATAGGTCTGACATAGTACCTTAAACTCAAACAAAAATTGGTCAGGGTCTTTAGATGACATCCCTCTAAATGTGGGTAAATGTGTAGGTGAAATATTTTTCATTGGTGTATCATCATCATCCAATTGAATTGGATAAGTAAAGGTCCTATCAGGTTCCCTTTCAGCTTCTCGTGCCATTTCTGAAGTATTTTCTAAACTTTTCTCCCAATCAATGTGGTATGTGATCTGCTTTGGGGAAGGTGAAAAATCAGGAGTAGGAGGTTGACTACTCAATTGAGAATCAAAACTTACCCTAAATGGATCTTGAGAAATAATCCTTCTCCTAAAAGTTCTACTTCCTTCTGGTGATTGATCCAAGAATTCCAAAGGTGGCAATTCTGCTTCTTGTCTTACAGGGGATAATGGTGCCTCCAATTCTTGGTCAACTTCCTTATTTAAACTAGAGGATGATGTTAATTCTTGTTCAAGATATTTTTGGGAGAAATCTACCCTTGGAGTCTCTTGGTCTACTCATAAATTTTGTGATAGCTTAGGGAAGATTTCTTCATTACTAAATGTATGATTGTTGCTCTTGTTGACACCTAATTAGAAAATTCTAACTAGTGGTTCCCTAAAAAATGCCAAAAATGATGGGTGTCATTATTCCCTTCATTTAATCAACTCTTTGTTGATGTCATATTCAAACCAGGGGTGTGTCTAAAGCTATATGCAACAAGAAGAATCTTAGCGATCTAGTAATTGATTGTAGGTATTTTGTATTTTATGGGGGATCTTTTCAATGTCTTAAGGACTTCTTGGTTAAAAACCTTATTGGAATCAAACTATGAAAACATGTTGGAAGTAAACACACTTTACAGAAATGAATTGCTAGAAATAAACACACTTTTCCTTGAAGTAAACACACTTTGCAGAAAATGAATTGCTGAAATAAACACACTTTACGAAATAAAACACTTTGCTGAAATGAATAAATAAACACACTTACATAAATAAACACACAATTGAGAATGCTTGGAAAATGATTGCAAAGAAATAAGAACTTAATCTAGAACACCTACAGGGACAAGTCTACAACAAATTTTAACTTAAGGAATTGAAAGTGATACAAAATTAACAGATCTAAACTATTTTCTCTAAAAATATAAATACCAACAAAAATGAGGATCCTAGTTCTTGGAGGAGTGGGCCCTTGCTCCACCTTGAAACAGGATTGGACAACTTAATTTTCTCTCAAAATAGAAATGGCTATTTTATTGATAAAATTTACGCATTACAAAAATGTGTTGGATCTATGTGTATATCAATCTATATCTATCTCTATGTTCTATATCTATATCTCTATATATATATCTATCTATATCTATATATATATACTTCTTCTAGGGGTGCATTTATGGCCATAATTGTTCCACTGATATGATGGAACTGAATCGTGCCTAGAATAGATGTTGAATTGGAACATGGTGGACATACAGTTTGTGTGATAATTATCCTAGATCTGCAAGTATGGAGAGTCGAAAGTCTTCTAATCTGCTCCTGATTGATAGGATCATTGATTTGAAAAATCACCGGCCATTTGGAATAGATTCTTATCGGTTCCAAACTTTAGAAGAGTTTGAAACTAAAGGAAATCATTCTAGGTCTAACCAGAGAGAGTTACTAGGAGCTATCTCTGCGGGGAGTTAAACTAATTTGATAATTCCAGAACTAAGTACTAGAGTTCCGGAACTAAGTCTAAAAGTTCGAACTAAGTGATAAAACTTGTGACTGTGTAATGGAGTTCGAACTAAGTATGGCAGTTCGAAACTAAACCATATTGATTCCAATGCTTCCAAAAACATGCAATCCACTTCATATTTGTTCTTCCACTTGATTGTGACCTATTTTATTACAAAATTGAGTTTCCAAAACACTTTGTTAGGAATTATAGATCTTTTAAATGTTAGAATCATAATCAACAAAAGATGGACAATTACATCCTAACTTATATCATATCAAACAAAAGTCACAAAATGTAGTCAAACTTAATAAAAGGAGAGTAAGATGAAAAGCATTTGTGCATCTTTTCCCCGCATCCCGAATCGGCCGAACCACGTACTTCACGCTTTCGCGTCCCTCGTGTCCCAAATGAACCAAGTGCCATTCATGCTAATTTTTCCCGCTCTACCCGAATATCTTGCTTTTCAATTTGGTAGATGTGTATTTAATGCACATTTATTGTCTTTCTCTCTCCTAAACGGCTATATAATGAACTTCCCCCTATGCATTTTTACACACTGCTTTCATGTTATCTATTGCTCGAACCCTTGCAGACCAAAATTTCTACGTGCGTATCCATTCCCCCTACAATTCCATCCCAAGTCTAGCTTGCAGCTTTGCTCTCTGAGTTACTATCAACATGAAGATCAAATTCCAGGGTAGGAACAAGTTTCACCACTCGAGTCTGCCGTTCCCGATATCGGGGACAGTGAAGTTCGCCACCTTGATTTTGGGGATTTTGGGCAAGGATGACAGATGCAAATCCTTCACCAGCTATGGCACAGATGATTCATGACAATGGTCTAGGCTTTCGCAGGTGGTTTCCCTATCTCGGTGCAATGCAATGTGAGACGGTGCTCTCATGCGGGGCTCATTTCAAACCCGATTCAGTGAACTGACAAATGTGCATGGAGAACTCATCGCCAAACTTGACCCACCACCATTAGGCACTACCTAAGGATTCCGAGAAATGGACAATGCTATAGTTATCTCTCAGAATCAGGCACAGGCCCTTTTCGATCAAGACAGATGAGAATATAAGGCGAGGGTGGCGAAGTCCTGGCTAAAAAACCCTAAGAAGGGGGCATCTCATCTATCCAAGACTCTTTTCCATGCCGATTTCAATGAAGAATTATCAGATTTCATAATCCTACTAGCTCGGGTTATGGGTTTACCCTCTACAAATGAGTTCCATTTTTGGATGTGCCCACTTATCAATATGGTGTGCGAGGGAACTCAGAATATCAAGCTGGTAGAGATCATCGTATGAACCTAGCGGGAGCAACTGTCAATGTACAACAAACAAAGAAATTCTATATGACTTCATACCCTGATGTATACTCTAGCAGCATCGAGGCAATGGTTTGGTTTTCATACATCGATGCTCACAAGGATGACCCCATGTATGCCTACTACCCATAATTCACCCTAGAAACCAGCAATCACAATTTCCGAAGGGTGAATGATGCTTTCACCATGTACATTGTCTAGCTTCTTGAGAGTGACACAGTGAGAAGATTTTCTGATGAAGCCATGAGTCTGATATCGCACTACGGTGCTTATTTTATCCAATTCAAAAAATTTTCCTATATCAGGCTTGCTGGCTATGAGAGCACTCCTCTCAAGCTTCCTATGTTCTGCAATGACAAAATGGCCTTGATAGAAGTGTGCAGGCAATTGGACAAATTGCATAGAACTGCTAGAGATAAGAAAATTATTGGTTTGCACTTCCCCATCTCTTTGGGAAACTACACCTGCAAAATAGCCCTGGATGCACAAAATATAGAAAGAGCCCTAGCTCCCATTACTGTCCATTTCTTCAAGCCAAGAACTTGCTTTGACTTGAAGAAGTTTATTGAGCAGAACATCAAGATCACCTATCATCATAGGGCAGACACAAGAGACTATTGGGCTGACTGTGCTTTGATGATTTTGAAGCAGAAGGAGGCATTATGGTAGGTTTTCCTACAATTGATTCAAGAACTCAATTTGTACCAAGTTCCTGAAGGGCTTCAAGATGATAATTCTGACCTGTACTCATATGAGTATGACAATGTGGTCAAACACACTCCCTTGGAGGACTTGGATTGGTTCAAAAAGGAGAAGGATGATTTGGCTGAAATCCTAGCTCCGGTCTTAGTCAGGACCAAGATCTGGTTTGATAGGAAAGTCCGTGAGCTTAGGAGGCACTCAGGGGAATCCTCCTCCAAGGATGCTTCAACACCAAGGAGGGAAGCATCGACACCCAGATCAGAAGCACCTGTGCAAACCCCTCCTGCCTCGTCAACTCAAGGACCTGCAGTCTCTACTCCTTCCTCATCCACCCAGGTGTATCAGAAGAAATTCAAAGAAGTTAAGAAGGAGCCTGTGGAAAAAGACCCCCTGAGGAAGCATGCAGAATTGCCTTGGGACTAGAGAACATTATTGTTCTCAGTGAAAGTGAAGAGAGTGAAGTGCCAACTCCTGCAAGTGCCCCTGAAGCCCCAATGGATAAGGATAAAGAAGTCCAGAGCACTGAACTTCCAAGCACTGTTGATTCCTCTGCACCAGGAGCCCCAAGCGCTCCACTCATATCTCAACTCGAGGCAACAGTAGTACAAACCTTGGGCACCATGAGTTCTCTGTCTCTTGGTCCTCTTGCCCCACCTACTTCTTCCTCCTCCTCTTTTGCATGGGTGCAACCTCTTGTCGACAGTAGGAAGAGAAAGTCTTCCTCCCGGATCTCAGGACCAAATTTTGATGTTGTGGCGGCCTTGTTAGGCACTACTCCTCCTTCTCGTGCCAAAAAAGCTAGAATTACCTCCAGGATAGTGTCGATGCTCAAGGCCAAGCAATTCTGGAGAGATAGCCAAGCCTAAGGTAGATAAGCCAGAGCAAGATTTGCAAGCATCTGATCTTGAGCTCTCAAGAATTCCCATGGGAGAATCTACCCCTGAAGGTGAGATCCACAATCTTCAGGAAATAGTCACCAGAGTCATTGGGAGGGTAGAGAAAGGGCAGCAAACCATAGAACAGTTGGAAGAACAAGCCCAAATTCTTACAAGTTTCATCAAATCTCTTTTGTCCAAGGACAAAGTTTTGGACCCTACCCCATTGACTACTCTTCCACCACCTGTAATTTTGAGCCAAGATGAAGTGCAAAATATCAATATGCACAAGTATTCTGTATATGGAAGAGCTATGGAGGCCATGGTGGATGATATGCTTGGTTGCAGGATTAAACTTCATTGATGAAGCCTTCAAACTCCACGGGAAGGTGAGTAATTTGCAACAGAAGCTCTCCTCCACTATTGGGAGCATTGATAAAGAACTTAAACTTTGGAGCAGTTGCATAGTAGACCTCCGCCTCATGGGACAAACAGATGAAAATATTTTGATGGCAAGCAAAGTCTTTGAGGATACAAAGGATAATTTGTCAAAGTCCTGGGTCTACAGCATGGAATGGAAGATCAAGGTCCTGGAGGAGGCTTTGGGAGAATTAAGGAATAGCTGGCAGAAGGGTGAGGCCTTCAAAACACTAGTTATATCTACCTTTAAAGATATACATTGCCATCTTCATGATGAGACTTCTGGTGTGCCTCTCACTTTACAAGAAATCAAAGCTCAATTCAGAGCTTTTGTCAAAGGGATCTATTCAGGAAAGCTCCATTTCCAAGGAAAAAAATGAAGGAGATCTTTCTCTTGATCTGCTTCCATAGAAGAAGCAAATAAAGATTATCATACTCATGTCGAGTTTGATAAGGAAATGGAGAAGTGCCTCGGATTTTGGACTCAGTCTACCGCCAACACATCAGTCCCACGTGGCAGAGACATAGCCGAGGCGTTGAAGAGATTCAGACAGCGGATCTTAAAGTCGGTGGGTCCCTCCCAGTCATAAGCACCTGTCTTCTTCTCCTAATTCTTCTCTTCTCTTCCCCTTCTTTCTCTCGGATTTTTTGTAATTAGTTGGGGTATTGCGATTTTCAGCCCTTTAACTAATCATTAGTTAAAAGAAGTAGTTACTGAGAGTAACTAATTTGTAAACTATATAATGGCCTCTCCTCACCATTTTGAAAGGAGGAAGAACTTGGCTTATTTCAAAAGTGTAAATAAATCTTAAAGAAATCAATACAGAAGGACTTTTCATTCTTTGTCTATCTGGTTTCCTTTATTCCTAAGCTATTCATTTAATCTTGTTAGATCATTTGTCTGTATTATGCTGAGAAGCTTTGTATTCTTGCAGATGTTATTTACAGAACTTTGTGTCTTTTCAAATTTCATCTTATTAATGTGATACAAATGATCTTATTCCAATTCACTGTACCCTCACATGCATAAGGAATTACTCTGTCATCTATAATTCTGAATGGTGCCTTTCTGCTCGTTCTCACATTTTCATTCCTCAGTCCTTTTGTGATTGATGATCCTTATAGAAAACACTTTCATAATATCCAAGTTCCACAAGAAAATCATGCTTTGTATATGTGTAAATAGGTTCGTTTCTGAATAAGGGAACCTCTCCCATTAAAGAGGAGGGACTTCTTGTCCCCTGATTGTTGCTCTTCTTGAAGTCCTTTTTGACGACCAACAGTTTTTGGTGACTCCACTGGGAATCATATTCCAGTTCTATAATCATTTATTGATCATCTTTTGATCTGCGACTCCACATTTTACTCGAGGGAGAAGGGCCCTTGGTATTGAAGATTCTCAGTTTCAGCTTTTGGAACAGCAGGGTTTTCCTTTCCCTTCACAAAAGAAATAGAAAGGCTCGTTCAACAAGCACTCCACCTGTCAAAGATAGAATCCCTACGGGTGGTATTCCTTCAGAGAAAATCAGTCCTAATCTTGAGCTCTGATTCTTGCTGGTGTTTCGGTTCCTCTTCAAGCCATTTTTCCAAGAATGGTGGTACCATTGCCTTGGGGTCATCGTGTTGGGCCTCTTGCCCTTCCTCAGCCTTTGCATGAGTTACCCAGAGGTAACTGGAAGAACTTTCCTAAATTCAAGGGTGATGGTAAAGTACATCCTGATGAACACATCGCAGCCTTCATAGTTGCATGCGGAGTTCTGGGAGTTGAACATGAAGACGTCTCCGTAAGGCTTTTTGTTGAGACTTTACAAGATAATGTTGCTGATTGGTTCTATCACCTTCCGGCCGAGCTATCACTAGCTGGGACACAATGAGAACTAGGTTTGAAAACCATTTCAAACCGGCGGAAGACGTGCATGCTTTGCTTAGCCCAAATTTCTCAAATAAAGAAGGAATCACAAGAGCCCATGAGAGAATTTGTGGCTCGATTCAACAGGTTGATTAACAAAATTCCACCAAATACTCAACCTGTAGATCAAATTCAAAAATGCTTCTTCCTAAACGCCCAATTGCCTGAAGTTAGTTATGCAGCTTTGAGAAGGGCTAATCTCATGACATTGGTGAGGATCAAACTCTTGTTGTTAGTGTTGAAGATGATTTAATCATGTCGGGAAGTTGAGGAGAGACCCTTCTAAATCTAAGTCTGCTTCTTCCTCCTCTTCCACTCTGGACCTAATCTTGATCCATTGGTACAAAAACTTTGCAAATGATCTCATCGCCATTAAGAAACAATTGGCTCAGCATACTCCCTCTGCGAGACGTTCCAGGAGGAATTTTCAGCCCAAAATCATTTTCCTGCTTCTCAAACAAGGCTAGCGCTTGAAGGACCTCCTATTAAAGTTCTGTCAATCTGACTGTGAAGTTGAAGAACCGAGAGGATGAGGAGGTTAATGAAGATTGTGAGGAATTTGTTGAAGAGGTTGATGATGAAACAGATGAACTTGAGGGATCTCGAGTTAATTTCTTCACCACTGAAGGCATTGATGAAGGGGATGATTATGATGAAGTAGTAGCAGACATGAATAGCGAATCATACGCTTCGTCATGACTCGAGAGAAGCGAAAAATCGGAGGGAGAAAGTGATGCAGCCCACCAAGAAATCTAAGGAGCAGCCGACAACTATCCCTGTAATTGCAAAAAGAGGATCTCCCTATCCCCATTTCATCTACACCAAAGGTGAGTCCTGTCAATTCTGCTACTAAAGTTACTTCTTTTTCCCCTAAAATTGATAAACCTAGGATCTCAAGTGATGATAACCCGTCCACTTCTGGGTCTTTTGATATTATTGATCACTAAAAAAGACTAAGGTTCAAATCTCAGAGGCTGAATATTATCAAACCCATCCCAAGGCTTTTGCTAAAATGATTCACTTTGTCAATTCCCATTCTAAAACTACCTCTAAAGGCCTTTTACCCACTCCTTCTTCTACACCACAGCCTAATCTGGTAGCCGCTGTCACCTCACCCAATGACAAAATCAAACCATTCTATGTAACACTCCTTATAGCTGGCCATAGGCTCAGTAATTGCGTCATAGACTCGGGAGCATCAGACAATGTAATGCCTGCCAAAGTAGCTCATGCCTTAGGCTTGACTCTCACACACACTTACGGATCTTGTTATTCCATGGAGAGTAAGGAAGTGCCCTTGGTCGGAAGAATTAAGGATGCACAAGTGGCTTTTGCCACTTTGCCTGAGAAGAAAGTTTTGGCTACTATCTTAGTAGCGACATTCCTCCTTCATATGGGATGTTGCTAAGCGAAAATTTTGTAAGGATGTGGGTGGAGAAATTCAAATGGATTGGTCACATGCCCTCATACCTATTAATGGGAAAATGAAGAAGCTGCTTTGCTGAGAAGCAATCTGAGTATATTGTACAAAAAAGCGGATGATCCCAAAGCACAAATACTCTATGAGGATATGGGGCATGGCAACTACATGATTATGTCTCCAGAAGAAATCCAACTCCCCAAAGTGTCACCTAAAGATCCTAATGGTGTTTGGATATTAGAGTTTGATGGAAGTTGTTCTTGGTGGTTCTGGAGCTGGTGTCATATTGGTGTCACCTGAAGGAAGCATTCATCCTTTCTCATTCAAGTTGCAATTTGAAAATACCAATAATACAGTAGAGTATGAAGCTCTCATTCTTGGACTCCAGGTGGCAAAAGAACAAGGTGTGAAGAATCTTCTAGCTCGTGGGGATGCGGAATTGATTGTCAAACAAGTTAGAAACCTCTTCCAGGTAAAGAATGGAAGGTTGAAACATTACGAAATCAGGTTTGGGACTCCATTGAATTTCTTGACGCCTTCTCCATCGAAGCAATGCCTAGGGAGAAGAATACCAGGGCTGATTCTCTAGCAGTCTCAGGGTCATTGCTTATACCTCATCCTGACTTTTCTCAAGATAAGTTCACCATTGAGATGATCCATAGACCCAGTGTACCTGATAATACAAGTAACTGGAAAGTTTTCAATGATGATCAACACTTGCTTTCTTTCTTAGAACTCAAGGATAATTTTGAATAGTTGTACTTTGAAGGAAGTGATAATTTGCCTCGTGAAAGTGTGCCCTTTGACAAAGAAGCCACCCAAGAAGAAGAAGCGGATCAGGATGGATGTATCAAACTCAAAGGAAACAAGATTCCAAAAGGATTGGTGAGTTTAGAAAAACTGTTTGACAAACACGACAGGTATGTAAAGTTTAAAGCTTCTACTGGACCTCAACAATCAGCTGAATATGAAAAAATTAATATTGGGAGTTCTACTGATCCTAAACTCGTGAACATTGGAAAATGTTGCACCCCAGAAGAAAAGAAGAAGGTAATTGATCTTTTAAAAAAGTATAAGGATGTTCTTGCTTATTCCTATGAAGATTTAAAAGCTTTCCAACCAAAGGAGATGCAACATTTTATCCCTCTCAAACCTGGGATTAAGCCTTTTAAACAGAAGCAGAGGCAATACAATCCTAAGATAGCTGACACCATTTTCAAGAAATACAAAAGTTATTGAAGGCTAAAATCATTTTTCCTATCCATCATTCAACATGGATTGCCAATATTGTGCTGTTAGAAAGAAAAATGGTGAGATTCGTATATGTGTGTTGACTTCAGGAATCTAAATCAAGCTTCCTTGAAAGATAATTATCCCTTACCTATGATGGATCAGGTCTTGCAAGTAGTAACGGGATCCGAAATGTTGTCTATGCTTGATGGATTCTCAGGATATAACCAGGTAGAAGTTAATACCACAGATCAACACAAAATGGCTTTCACTACCCCTTGGGGTACCTTTGCTTACAAAAGGATGCCTTTTGGGCTCATTAATGCTGGTGCTTTTTTGAGAGGCTATGGACTTAGCCTTTGGAAGTTTGAAAGGAAAGTGTATCGTTGTATACCTTGATGACTTGACTGTATTTTCTAAAACAAGGGCGGATCATTTCCAGCATCTAGAGACAGTTCTGCTAAGATGTAGAGAACATGGGATCTCTTTGAATCCTAAGAAATCTATTTTTTGTGTCACGGAGGGGAAATTATTGGGGCACGTTGTCTCCAAAGATGGTATAAAAATCGATCCTGAGCGAGTTCAAGCTATTCAGACAAATTCCTCTTCCAACCAGCAAAAAGGGAGTGCACTCTTTCTTTGGTAAGATCAACTTTTTGAGAAGGTTCATCCCTGATTTTGCAGAGCTAACTTTGAATATCTCCCAAATGATGAAAGGAAAACAAATGTTTGGTTGGTCTCCTGAAGGGAAAGAAGCCTTTGAAGGTATTAAAAGGGCCATTGCTAAAACTCTGTTTTAGCATGTCTAGATTTCAGCAAAGATTTCATTATCTATTGCTACGCCACGGATAACACCTTGGCTGTTGTTTTGACTCAGGAAGATTCTAATGAGCATGAAATCCCAATTGCATTTATGAGCTATATTCTAAAAATCATGAGTTAAAATACACCATAATGGAAAAACATGCTTTTGCGGTGGTTAAAGGCATCAGCGATTTCATTTTTACATTCTTAACTCTCACTCCACGGTGTTGGTACCGGATCTGACTATCAAGTCAATTCTCACACATTAGCGAAATTTGGATCCAGAGAGAGGAAGCTGGGTGGCCAAGGTTCAAGAATATGATATTGACATCAAACCAACCAAGCTCGTCCATGGAAAAGGCACATGTGAACTCATCTTGAAGGAGCTAGACATGAGTTCTTTGGAGGATAAAGTTGGTCTTCCTACCATTACTGTTTCTTAGCTCAGTTGATGAATGGTATGCTGATATCGCTCATTTTCTCACCTATGGGGAATGCCCCTCTCATTTGTCTGCCAAAGAGAAGAGAGCCATTAAACTAAGGTCAACCCAATATGTGTTGTGGGAAAACGCCTTGTTTAAACGTGGGTTAGATGGAAGGTTTTTGAAATGTGTGGACAAGGAACAACAGAAAAAGCTACTCTCAGCTTTTCATGATCAGGCATGTGGAGGGCATTACTCATCAACTGTCACTGCTCATAAAATACTTCGTGGAGGATATTACTGGCCTACCTTGTTCAAGGATGCATCAAAATGGGTTGATAAATGTGAGGCTTGTCAGACTTTCGTGGGTAGACCCAAGTTGGCCTCCTTGCCCCTTAAACCAGTTGTGATCGAAGAACCTTTTCAGCAATGGGGTTTAGATTTCATTGGAACACTTAATCCCTCTTCTAGTGCTGGTCATACCCACGTATTAACTGCCATAGATTATTTCACCAAATGGGTAGAAGCCATTCCAGTAAAGAGTACTACTTCAGAAGTAGTATGCAGTTTTATCAAAGAAAACATCTTGATAAGGTATGGTGTGCCAAACAAGATTGTGACAGATAATGCTTCAAATTTTTCTTCAACTGAGATGATGGATTTTTGCTATGGATATGGCATCTCCTAGCTCACTCCTCGATTACTATCCTCGGGAAATGGACAAGCAAAATCAAAATAAAAATCAAGTGGCCATAATAAGGAAATTAGTTAATGAATCCCAGCAGGCGGCACAAGAAACTCTATGATGCTCTTTGGGCAGATAGGATCACACCTAAGAGAGCCATTGGGATGTCTCCTTTTCAGGTAGTATATGGAGTAGAAGCTCAATTGCCAATAACAGTGGAGCTACCAGCCTTGCATCTAATGAAGGCCATTGAAGATACCAGTTTCAATGATTCTTTGGATAAGAGAATCATGTATCTTCACAAATTGAATGAGGACAGATTGGAAGTTGCTGATAGGATATCTGCTCACCAACAGAAAGTAAAGGTCTTGTTTGATAAGAAAGCCAGGTTCAGAGATTTCAAAGTTGGAGACATTGTTTTGTTGTGGGATAAAAGGCATGAACCTCGTGGCAGCCATGGCAAGTTTGATTCCCTTTGGCTCGGACCTTTCAAGATCAGGCACTTCGCTGGTAAGAATTCTTTTTACCTTGATTATATGGATGGTTCTTCTCTCCCACTTCCTTATAGTGGGCAGTACCTGAAATTGTTTAAGTCATAGGTGATTAGGAAGTCCTTTTGTATATTCTGTATAGTGTTTTGTTTTTCTTTCCCTTTGTTTTGGTGTGTTGTCCTCTGTATTGGTTTGATTTTTGACTCCGTGGCCCAATGGATAAGGTACTGGTCTACTTCCCGAGTTTGTCTAAATTCTTGCCTTGTCTCATTCTTTGAATTTATGCCAAGTCATCCCCAGAAGGAGCCAGTTGTTGTCCACTCAAAATTCCCCTGCTTTTAAGAAGTTGAAAATTAAAATTTTGAGGTTAAGTGTCTTTTCTGTTGTCTAATAATGTGAAAAGTCAAGAAATTGGAAAAATCTACGTTTTTGGGTCATTTTGTGTGTTTTCGGGCTGTCGGACATTTTTGTCCCGCGTGTCCCAAGTTCATTTGGGCTCTCTGTTCCCCGATCGGCGGTTTACCCAAAGTCTATTCTTTTCGGGCCCGTCAGAACTTTTTGTCCCAAATGTCCCAAGTTCACCCGGACCCATTGTTCCCTTTTCGTCTGATTCAGCCGAATCACGTATTCCGCGTACTTTCATCCCGCATGTCCCAAAAGCATTTGTGCGTCTTTTCCCCGCATCACCCGAATCGGCCGAACCGCGTACTTCGCGCTTTCGCGTCCCTCGTGTCCCAAATGAACCAAGTGCCATTCGTGCTAATTTTTCCCGCTCTACCCGAATATCTTGCTTTTCAATTTGGTAGATATGTATTTAATGCGCATTTATTGCCTTTCTCTCTCCTAAATGGCTATATAATGAAACTTCCCCTATGTTTTTGCACACTGCTTTCATGCTATCTATTGCTCGAACCCTTGCAACCAAAATTTTGCGCGTATCCATTTCCCTTGCGATTCCATCCCAAGTCTAGCTTGCAGCTTTGCTCTCCGAGTTACTATCAACATGAAGATCAAATTCCAGGGGCAGGAACAAGTTTCACCACTCGAGTCTTCCGTTCCCGATATCGGGGATAGTGAAGTTCGCCACCTTGATTTTGGGGATTTTGGGCAAGGATGACAGATGCAAACCCTTCACCAATGGCACAGATGATTCATGATAGTGGTCTGGCTTTCGCTGGTGGTTTCCCTATCTCGGTGCAATGCGCAGACACAGTGCTCTCATGCGGGGCTCATTTCAACCCTGATTCGAGTGAGTTGACAAACGTGCATGGGGAGCTCATTGCCAAACTTGATCGCCACTGCGCCATTAGCACTTTGCACTAAGGATTCCGAAATGGACAATGTATAGTTATCTCTCGGAATCAAGCACAGCCCTTTTTTATCAAGGCGGTGAAAGCATAAGGCGAGGGTGGCGAAGTCTGGCTAAAAAAACCCTAAAAGGGGGCATCTCGTCTATCAGAAGGTTACTTTTCAGTGCCGATTTCAACAAAGAACTATCAGATTTCATAATCCTACTTGGCTCAGGGTTATGGGCTTACCCTCTACCAATGAGTTCCATTTTTGGATGTGCCCACTTATCAACATGGTGTGCGAAGGGACTCAGAGTATCAACTGGGTAGAGATCATCAGTATGAACCTAGCGGAGCAACTGTCTAATGTACAACAAACAAAGAAATTCTATATGACTTCATACCTAATGTATACTCTAGCAGCATCGAGGTAATGGTTTGGTTTCTCATACATCGATGCTCACAGGATGACCCCGTGTATGCCTCTTGCCCATGATTCACCCTAGAAACCAACAATCACAATTTCAAGGGTGAATGATGCTTTCACCATGTACATTGTCTAGGCTTCTTGAGTGACACAATGAGAAGATTTTACGATGAAGCCATGAGTCGATATCGCACTACGGTGCTTATTTTATCAATTCAAAAAAATTTTCTATATCGGGCTTGCTTTGGCTATGAGAGCACTCCTCTCGAAGCTCCTATGTTTTCTGCAATGACAAAATGGCCTTGATAGAAGTGTGCGAGGCAATTGGAAAAATTGCATAGAACTTGCGAGAGACAAGAAAATTACTTGGTTTGCACTTCCCCATCTCTTTGGGAAATTACACCTGCAAAATAGCCTTGGATGCACAAAATATAGAAATGGCCTAGCTCCCATTCATCCATTTCTTCATGCCAGAACTTGCTTTGACTTGAAAAGTTTATTGAGCAAACATCAAGATCACCTATCATCATAGGGGCAGGACACGAGAAGACTATTGGGCATGTTGTCTTGATGATTTTGAAGCTAGAAGGAGGTATTATGGTAGGTTTTCCCTCCAATTAATCCAAGAGCTTAACCTGTACCAAGTTCCTGAAGGGCTACAGGATGACAATTCTGACCTGTACTCATATGAGTATGACAATGTGGTCAAACACACTCCCTTGGAGGACTTGGATTGGTTCAAATAGGAGAAGGATGATTTGGCTGAAATCCTGGCTCCAGTCTTAGTCAGGACCAAGATCTGGTTTGATAGGAAAGTCAGTGAGCTTAGGAGGCACTCGGAGAATCCTCCTCGAGGATGCTTCAACACCAAGGAGGAGGAAGCATCGACACCCCGGATCGAAGCACTGTGCAAGCCCCTCCCGCCTCGTCGGCTCAAGGACTGCAGGTCTCTACTCCTTCCTCATCCACCCAGGTGTATCAGAAGAAATTCAAAGAAGTTAAGAAGGAGCCTGTGGAAAAAGACCCCCTGAGGAAGCATGCAAAATTACCTTCGGGACTAGAGAACATTATTGTTCTCAGTGAAAGTGAAGAGAGTGAAGTGCCAGCTCCTGCAAGCGCCCTGAAGTTCCCAGATGGATAAGGATAAAGAAGTCCAGAGCATTGAACTTCCAAGCACTGTTGATTCCTCTGCACCGGATCCCCAAGCGCTCCAGTCATATCTCAACTTGAGGCAACAGAAGTACAAACCTTGGGCACCATGAGTTCTCTGTCTCTTGGTCTTTTTGCCCCTCCTACTTCTTCCTCCTCCTCTTTCGCATGGCTGCAACCTCTTGTCAATAATAGGAAGAGAAAGTCTTCCTCCCAGATCTCAGGACCAAATTTTGATGTTGTGGCAGCCTTGTTAGGCACTACTCCTCCTTCTCGCGCCAAAAAAGCCGAGAATCACCTCCCGGGATAGTGTCGACGCTCAGAGCCAGCAATTCCTGGAGATAGCCAAGCCTAAGGCAGATAAGCCAGAGCAAGATTTGTAAGCGTCTGATCTTGAGCTCTCAAGGATTCCCATGGGAGAATCTACCCCTGAAGGTGAGATCCATAATCTTTAGGAAACAGTCACCAGAGTCATTGGGAGGGTAGAGAAAGGGCAGAAAACCATTGAACAGTTGGAGGAACAAGCCCAAATTCTTACAAGTTTCATCAAATCTCTTTTGTCCAAGGACAAAGTTTTGGACCCTACCCCATTGACTACTCTTCCACCACCTGTAATTTTGAGCCAGGATGAAGTGCAGAGTATTAAAGACATGCACAAGTATTCTGTATATGGAAGAGCTATGGAGGCCATGGTGGATGATATGCTGGTTGCAGGATTAAACTTCATTGATGAAGCCTTCAAACTCCACGGGAAGGTGAGTAATTTGCAACAAAAGCTCTCCTCCACTATTGGAACATTGATAAAGAACTTAAACTTTGGGCGATTGCATAGTAGACCTCACGCACTCATGGGACAAATAGATGAAAATATTTTGATGGCAAGCAAAGTCTTTGAGATTCGAAGGATAATTTTCAAATTCACGGGTCTACGGTGTGGAATGGAAGATCAAGGTGTTGGAAGAGGCTTTGGGAGAATTAAGGAATAGCTGGCAGAAGGGTGAGGCCTTCAAAACACTAGTTATATCTTCCTTTAAAGATATACATTGCCATCTTCATGATGAGACTTCTGGTGTGCCTCTCACTTTACAAGAAATCAAAGCTCAATTGAGCTTTTTCAAAGGGGATCTATTCAAGAAAGCTCCATTTCCAAGGAAAAATGAAGGAGATCTATTCTCTTGATCATGCTATAGAAGAAGCCAATAAAGATTATCATACTCATGTCGAGTTCGATAAGGAAATGGAGAAGTGCCTCGGATTTTGGACTCAGTCTACCGCCAACACATCAGTCCCACGTGGCAGAGACATAGCCGAGGCGTTGAAGAGATTCAGACAATGGATCTTAAAGTCGGTGGGTCCCTCCCAGTCATAAGCACCTGTCTTCTTCTCCTAATTCTTCTCTTCTCTTCCCCTTCTTTCTCTCGGATTTGTTGTAATTAGTTGGGGTATTGCGATTAGCAACCCTTTAACTAATCATTAGTTAAAAGAAGTAGTTACAGGAGTAACTGATTTGTAAACTATATAATGGCCTCTCCTCGCCATTTTGAAAGGAGGAAGAACTTGGCTTATTTCTGAAAGTGTAAATAAATCTTAAAGAAATCAATACAAAAGGACTTTTCATTCTTTGTCTATCTGGTTTCCTTTATTCCTAAGCTATTCATTTAATCTTGTTAGATCATTTGTCTGTATTATGCTGAGAAGCTTTGTATTCTTGCAGATGTTATTTATAGAACTTTGTGTCTTTTCAAATTTCATCTTATTAATATGATACAAATGATCTTGTTCCAATTCGTTGTACCCTCACATGCATAAGGAATTACTCTGCATCTATAATTAAATTACCTTTCTGCTCATTCTATAATTTTCATTCCTCGATCATGTGATTGATGATCCTTATAAAAACACTTTCATAATATCCAAGTTCCACAAGAAAATTGTTTTGTATATGTGTAAATAGGTTCATTCCCCATCGAAGAGGATGGACTTTCCCCTAACTGATCCTTTTTGATGACCAACAATATGCCTTGGTTTTAGGCACGTAGGAAGGGACATATGTGCCTAGGTTTCAAGTCTAATTTTGGTCACTAGTTTCTATACTAAAGTAGGGACCCAAGTCTTATTTTGAGCCCTATCCAATTAAGCATAGATTGTGTTGACTTTGTTATGTATTATACCGAATTGTTGTGACTATAGATTTCTCAATTGTAATTATAATTGCTGAATGGGGTGACTGATTCACCCAATAGATTTCCCCTCATTTGAGGTACATGCGATGTCACTAGGAGGATGCGGCCTAAAAGAGGACCCCATGTTAAAGTGATATCGGTATGTAGGAGGGAATGTGGTTGGTAGAAACCAAGGCACATGCAAATAGTGGCTAGAATATAAGTTTTAGTACAAACAAACATGTATATAACATCATGTAAGCTAACAAGAATGAAGACAATGTAGAATGTGAAAAGACGTTTGCAGAACATAGTACATCTCTCATGATGTCGCAAGATAATTAAGGCCAAAATGGCTGAAATCATACAATGTGCACACAAGACAAAGCATAGGCAAAGCCCACAAACAATGGAAAACAATGACAAATAGAGTATAATACAATTATGGAGACAAATAGATCTTGAAAATCAAATCATACACATAAAGCACCCGCTAGCATGTTAGGAAGATATAAAGTATGTCAAAGAATTTATAGTCTAATATAGTAGTGTGTTATGTACAATAATGAAACAATAAAACCTAAGATGTGTATGAATGTTGATGCCCCCAGGAGTTCTGCGGGAATGCTATGAGGTACTTCACCAAGCACCCATGATACATGTATTGGTCTATGTAAAGTCTGCGATCACAACTAGAAAGAAAGTGAACTTACATGTGTGTATGCTAGAGATAATGACATACAAGATATCTATCTATCATGTGTAATAAAGTGTACATGTAAGCATAAACGAGTAAGAAATATGTGCAACCAAGATATGCAACATGCTATGGATGAGATGGAATGGAATGCAATATGAGTGTGATAGGGCAGCATGCCCACATGCGAACAATTGTAGGAATTAGTGGAATTAGGTACATTTGCACAAGACAACTCAACAATGAAGAACAAACTATATAACAAGAGTGCATCATCAAGAAATAGTTTGAATGATACGTAATATAGATAAAAAGTCAAGTAAGAGAGCACTAAGTGTATATTGTAGGCTAATGCCATGTGATGTGTAATATTTAGGGAGATATGAATAAGACGCTAGAATGATTGATGATCTAACATAGAGTATAGATCATATAACATGTGATTTATAGGCTAAAAGGTATTGTTTATGATGTGTGGAGTGTATATTCCAAAATAGCGTCACATGATGGGATAACTAGAAATATTGATTGATTGTGAAGACCAAGTGTAGAATGATGTAAATGTTGGGAAGTGAGGTTCAATTCAAGTTGAGACCCTCAACAATCGAACATGAACCATAAGACTAGAGTGTGTCATTGGGTAGTGTGCATTGTAAAGGTTCGATCATGATGCATAGAGTGTAGAATAGAATAACATGATGCATGAGTAGAATATGCTAGAATGATGTAGATTGTAAGTGTGTAGGTTGAATGTGTCCAATGTAGAGACGTATAGTGTGCAATGCAAGATATATAGAGTGTGTAGAATGAGCAAGTGTAGAAATCACAAAGTGTGTATGATGTGTAATAAATGCAAGAAGAGGATGTTGTAGATGTGTAATGTGTAGAAAGCGTATGATGTGTAATAGATGCAAGAAAAGGATGTAGGAAGCGTACAATATGTATGATGTGTAGGAAGAAGAAGATGTTGTAGATGTGAAATGTGCAGTGTGTGAGGTTCATGTGTATAGTATGCCCTCAACAAATCAAGTTTGAACCTTTGTACAAGAGTGCATCATAGGGTAATGAAGATCATCATGTATCAATATATGTATGTTGTATGTGAGAGATCAAATGTGAAATGATGGGAATATAAGACACATGCCAATGCTAGAAGGGGGAGATAAAGATATAGTGTGGTGCCCATCAAGTGTGTGATAATCAATGTGATATCCAATGAAATTGAAAGACTAGTGTTCTCCACCTGATGCTTGAGGATATAAAGGCTTGTGAAAAAGCTCTAAGAGTGGTGGTATATGAGATAGATGTTGCATAGGTGAATGAATCCTATATGCTTGTGACCGATGAGTATACTACATAAGTGGTGGACACCTTTGTTTAATAGAACACAGGGGTGATGGAAACCTATGTGAAGAATAATGCAGAGGTTATGGACACCTATGGGAAACATAACACGGAGGTGATGTGAACCTATGTGAAAAAGATAATGGAGGTTATGGACACCTATGTGAAAAACAATGTGTTGGTGAGGCATACCGAGGCAATGGATTTTTATAAATGGTAGACCTAGACTAGTGTGATGGTTGTAGATCTATGAGGATGGGAATTTCACACGCGAGTAGGAGAACTAGAGCAAGTGGTGCTTTATGTTTTAGATGTCCAAGGGACCTAGATGATCTAGTAAGTGTGAGGGCCACCTCAAGAGGAGGTTGAGGCCACAGTGTGCATAAAGGGAGACCTCAAATATTGACAACATGTTTGTTATGCATGAACTTAAGACACATATGAGGCATTGAAACAATTTATTGAGTAACCATGACCCATGGAGAACCTAAAATCATGTCACAATTATGGATAATTGGGGCCACATAGAAAAAAAACAAGCATGGTGAGAGGATTGACAGTGATTGGAATCTTGACATAGCCATAAGATCTAGGCACTGGATATGAGATCTGTGAGAGTGGATAACCGATAGCAACAAGTAAGGCAATAGAACATGTGTTTTGTTGAAATGATGGATCGATCATAGTGTTATTGATAGGAGTAGATCTAATAGAAGCACTGATGTGCAAGTAATCAATGGAGAATATAATGTGGCGATCATAATTGGAGAATGCAATGATAGGTTGTGATGAATCAATGTGAGCAACTAGAAAATTGAGAGGTCCCGATGAAGGAGGAGGGACAACATGATATGCATGATTAGCTAAGGATTCAGAAGGCTTTTTTCATAGTTTGGAAGGGGATTGTTGAATATTTTAAGCTTTTATTCTCATTTACTGGTGGAGAAGTTGATGGCTCAAGAATCTCAATTCAATTGTTATATATTATATCTTGAATGAGATGACATAATTTGAAACAATGATAAGCGAATGTACAACACATTGGTGATAGTTTGGAATTTTAGTTGTAGCTACATCCCTTAGGGTGAGATGGATCCATAGTAAGTGAAGGAGGAAGCGTAACTAGGTTGTTATTAATAAGTTTCGGTAATAAAATATATGGATTACATGTTAATTTTGTAAGCATATGTCATTGAGGTTGCAATTTAAAATTTTAAGGAGGAGATATAATGTTGACTTTGACCTTTGATTTATTGACCTTAGTAGATGGTTTGAAATAAGATTTTCTTGGAAACTTGTTAGAAGATGAGGTAGCTTGATCTTGATACTTGAGTTTACCCATAGTGAGAATATTTCTTTCGTGAAGCTTAAGAGTGTGAAAAAGGTGATCAAAGGAAGGAGAGGTTTCAAATATGACACTCTCCTATAATGGTGGTAAGATACTTTGAATGAATAGATCTTGTAATTCTGAGTCAACAAGCACATTAGTCATCCTAGTAACATTGTTCTTATAATGCAAGACATAGTCCACTAGGCACTCATTAGATTGATTCTTTACTTGTGCTAGTTGTGCATATGATATCTTTGAACCAATATTGATGGAGAAATGAGAACTTGGAAAACATCAACTAAATGCATGTTATATGCTACCAAATGAATAGGTAGATCATAAAACTAATGCATAACATAGTCGTGGAGACTATGAGAAAATATCTTTGCTAATAGAGTGTGATCATCCACATAGTCTAGACATGTCACATGAAATGCACAAAGATGATCTTGAGGATTGATATGACCATTAAAATTTGGGAGCTTAGGAACTATAAAGTTTTGAGGAAGTGCATATGTGGAAATGACAGGTGCAAAAGGGGTATGAAGAAGCAAAGTGGAATCAAGAGATGGAGAGGCACGAGAAGTAGCTTATTGGAGTTGATGGATTTGAACTTGAAGATCTTGATAAAGAGAAGCTAGATCTTGAGTGCCGAAGAGGTAACTTTCCATGTATGTGAAGTGAGAGGTGGAGTGAAATGGTTTGTAGGAGTAGGAATGGAGGTGGGCATGGTGGAAGTAGTTTAAATAGTAGAAAGAGGAGGTATCATAGAAAAATAGGAGTGGACGTAGCAATGGTAGTAGTTTGAGAAAGCTCAACAAAAGTAGTGGCTTCCTCACAAGAAGTGTATAAAAGAAGATCTAGATCCTACAGATGCTCAACGATATGCTCTTGAAGATCATGAAGATGGGTGTCATCAAAGGGACCATAAGATTTAGCCATGATAAAGGTTGGGTCCAAAAGATGGGTTCACCAAATGATTTAACAAAATTAAAATAAGGTGTAGATTACTTTGTTAAATTATTATGTATGCTACAACAAGTAAATATGACAAAAGTGAAATAGATAAATTGGACCCAAGCAATAAGTAAAATGAAGTAAAACCCTAAGTGTAATAGAGTTAGGTTACTTAGCTAATTTCACAAATATCCTAATAGTGTGAGAAGGCTAAAAACTAGCGGAACGATAGTATAGGACCTCAAAACTAAACCCAAAAATTATAGGAGTGCGAGAAGACACAAGGACTTGGACGCCTAGGCATTAGGATCCCTTCCTAGGCATCAGGGTCTACGCAAGAGGTCTAGAGATGAATTTTATAAGGTTGTTGGATGATTTGAAACCCTCATTATTTGTCATTAGATGGTTGCACTATGATCACCGATGTCATTGATAACTTGTAATAAAGAGATCACCTACAAAACCCTCAAAAGAAAATCAAATCCTAAAAAAAGATGCATGATGACGGGTCAGATTGTCCTCGGTTATCAAATAAATGATCTTACGACCGACCATTGACCGCATCTAAGACTCAATGTACTTCTATGTGTGTGTGTGTGCTTAATCATGCCCTAAGTGGCTCTTTTTCAGTCATACTTGATAAGCGAGAAAAGTAGATAAATGTAAAATATGTGTGTATGGAATCAAATGAACTTCCCTCTTATGCGTGTGATGCAGAAAACCAACCCTTGTCCCTTGTAATGGTGTTATATGAATTCAAATACACTCTTGAGTGCTTGTGAGATGCTACCTTATGTGATAGTATAGATGCTTAGAGCTTGGTCCTTTATTGTGGTCACATAACTTTATATTTATATGTTTCTCTTGTTCAAATTTTGTAATTGATCACTAAAAGGCTGACCCCTAAGAGATAGGGATGCCCAACAACTAGAAAGGACCCAAAAAGGAGCGAGCAAAGTACAAAGAGGTCTAAGGCACCTAGAGGGGACAAGAGCCTTGGTGTCTAGAGCCATAAAAGGTGAAGTATGAAGGGTTAGACTAGGAAGTGAGGTCTGTAAGGCCAAGAGGGAGGCTAGAAAGGAAACTAAGAGGCCAAGTATAATGATCAATTAGTACTTTTCTCCCGTAAGAAGCATATGAATAGTAGTATGTGATTAGGACCTAGTAATGTACCCAAAGTGCATGATTTGAAGTCTACATTGGATTTTATTTTTATATGACATGTTTTACATTATGGAAACTAGGGATTTCTAACTTGAATGCAAGGAATTTTGATACATGAATTTTTTTCCTATTGCAAGACGAGTATTTAGGATTTAACAATATCATTAGATGGTGTGAGATACCTACAGCGGTTTTAAATTTTTTTCTAGCAGCATTATTTTACAATGTACATATGTGGATGATAATATGAATGCATAAGAAATCCACATCATTAAAAAATCCAAAGTAGGTAGTTGAATAAAGACTTTGTCTTTGTGTAGAAGTAGACTTATAAAGGTAAAATTTCATTATATTTTTAGAAGGGCATATGAATGGCACTAAAGAAACAAAGTGGAAAAAGGATGGTTGTATAAAAGAATGAGAGAAGAACAAATGAGTGTCTTATGTACTTGAAACTTGTCTTGCATAAATTTACATAATTGATTGTAGCTTTTGAATGGCATATATAGTTGGTTAGAAAGGATTGTAAGAGATATTTGTTACTCGCACATACTCGCTTGAATTTGTAATCGATTTGAATACCGTTTGTCATTTTTTGAAGATCAAGTCGATTATGTAATTGAAGCAATGTGATGACTCATAAATGGATGGTTGACAAAGAAGATGAACCATTTCAACCTCCATAACTAGTTTTTCATGTCCATATATATGTTAATTGAATTCATTGAATAAATTGGCAGAAGACTACGAGTTGTGACCTGAGCATGAATGGAATTATTTGGTTCAAGAAAATTCTTCCAAACCTTGAAAATATAAGATAGAAGCATATTATTTGAACATATTATTTAGTCGGGAACAACTCATTGATAGATCTGTCCAGAAGAATCAGATGGCTCTGGTTGGTAAGTGTTTGGGATCACATCCAAATATTGATGTGGAAAGAAGATAGACTTGTAGGAAATCGAAACGAAAAGGTCATCTAGAAGTTTGTGCTATAGTAAAAGAGTTTTCTTGTTTGAATTGAACCTTATAGAGTATTGTAATCATGTGATGACTGATGAGCCTTGGTTCCGGTAATATGGGATTATTTCTTCAGAGACGGAAGCCTGGATTTAATCCACACAGAAAAGATATTGATGTTATGTCATTATGGGTTAGTCTTCTTGGCTCACCCTTGGAATTCCGGAAGAAGAGATTTTTAAAGGTATATTTGATTCTATAGGATAGTTTATTGCACTGGTGGAGTAACTAGATCTAGATCGAGGCTCATTCAAGCTAGAGTGTGCATGAATGCAAATGTAGAAAATCCATTACCTAGTTTTATCATCCTGAAATTGGGTCTGTGAAATCAACCCATAGAATATGAAAATACGTTGTTGAAGTGTTTGAATTTTCATAGAATCGTTCATTCTATAAGAGTGTGTAAATATAATGTGAAAGAACCAGAAAAAATGTTTAAGTTTCAGTATTTTTGAATGCCGAAGGAGTAGGATGAATCTAAACAGAACGATAAAATTGTCCTGGAGAAGGAAAATGATCTCAATAAGGAGATTGAGACTCAAAAATATTGTGATGGATAGGATAGAAGAGCTTCCTAAAGGAATTGGAGTTGAGAATGTCTGGATAGTTAAGGTTCTCTTGGAAGAAAATAAAGATGAGGAAGAAGAAGTGTTCATGGACAATTATATATCATTGGGAAATTTAGCAGGAAATAAGGAAATAGCATATTCAAAGAGGGTGTGTCCGTCTAGCCAAGAGGGTAAGAAGAGGGTTAATCTAGTTCTAAGAGAAGGAAAATGGTATTCGGACGATGTACAGTTGGAAAAAAGGAATTTAGAGGCATGAATTATTAAGTGTTCCCTTGACCGGTAGAAAGAGGATCTAAATATTGATGCACAAAGTCTTCGAGTGATAAAATCTATGAAACCCATTAGTAAGAAACCACTTTCTACTATGAGTTACATGTCATCATATGCCTTGGGAGAACTACATGTTTTTAATATGTTATTAGAGTAGTGATATGTATCCAATACTTAGCCATTATGGAGTTGTGGTGAGGCCAATCCATTCCATAATGTTAATCGCTTTTAGGTCAAGATAATTTCTAGGAATTTTAAGGAGGTGAATATATTCCATTACTCTCAGTGTGGAAATTTAGACTCATAATAAAGACATTAAAATGTAGGATAACTTGCAAAAGAAAACTCACCCATATCAAAGCTACCTAGGACACTTTCCTAGCTCTTGGACACATTTAGATCCATATATGTCCTACACACACATTAGGAATCAAAAGGGTGGAACATCCATGAACCCATACACATTACATATTAGATCATGATAATTTTTTTTTTTCGGCTCTTGAAAATTAATTATTGAGTTTCAACCTAACAAAAAAGAATTCACCATTTGTGACCCAAATTCAGTCAATTTGTTCTATTTTTCTTGTTTTTACCTCCTTCAAGATTTCTAGAATGACCTAAGTTTTCTAATATATGAAATTTTATCAAATTCACATTATTCAAATATGACTAATAACGCCACATATATATTTCTAAACTATATTAATTTATCTTGTAATTTTTTTGTTAAATCAAAAACATTAAATAAACAATTATTAAATTTATATAAATTTCCCTCAAAACACAGAAACATGAAACCCAAAACCTAAAACTCAATATCCATGATCTTGAAAACCTCAAAAGAATGGAAAGCTAGAAAATATTGAAACCTAATGCTAAAAAGTACCAAAATTAAATACCTCAAAAACTTGAAACCTATATCTTAAAACGAAGAAAACTCCAAACCCCAATACCTTGAACCCAAAAACCACGTAAAAGATAAAAAAAAAAGTTTAATACAATACCTCTTGAATAAATACCTAAAAGGACAAATCCAAAAAATAAAACCCAAAAACACCTCAAAGTTCTAAAATAAAAACCATCAAACTTGATTAACCCTAAAATACGAAAGAATATTAAATAACTCTACATGAAAATACTAAGAGATATCAATATAATGGTTCTTATATTGAATTTTTCATATATTACGTTGGTTACTATATTACATTCGCTTTGAATTTCCTGATGACTTGTGACATATGGCTTCAATCTTATTTCACTACTATGTTAAGCTCGATAACATATTTTCAAGAAAAAAATGCGTCCAAACTCCACTATAGGCCAAGATAATGCAATAGTTAGATCAAGTTCTCCAAGAAATTAAAAAAATTCCAAATGACAATATTAATTTATAAGAAAACCAAAATGTTGGAAAACCTCAAATGGGAAAAACTTAATTACCTTGAAAACATGGAACATCTAAACATGAAGGTTTAGAAAAAATTAGAATAATATTAATGTAAAACATGATTATTGTATTCAAAACCCAATAATTGAAACCTAAAATTCAAAAAATTCCAAAACATGAAAACCGTGATCTAAAAAAGAAACCCAAACACCCCAATACCTAAATCTTGAAATAACTGAGCCTAACACCCATGAGAGCCTCGAAAATTCATTATCCCGAAAAACATGAAACACACCAATGAGGAAATATCAAGACACAAATAATATATATTTATAAAATTGCCCTAAAATCTAATATTTGAAAAACTAAGAAACCAATAATCCAAAAATTAAAAGCCCCAAATGTGAAAATTTTGAAGACATGAAAAACAAAAAAACACCCAAAACTCAAATATCAAAGACCATAAACTTGGAAACCCTAACGGATGTAAAAAATATGTTCATGCTAGAGGACCCTTAGAAGCTCGTGAAATCTAAAGACCATGACATTGTTAAAAGCCTACTTAATATAAGTCACTCTTTGGATATTGCAATGCTCCAAAATCCCCATGTTCTCCTTGATCCCGATGATAGTTTCTTACCTTAGTTTGATCCTGAGGGGAAACATCATGCTATGGAGAATATTGAGGGAAAATTGGAAGAAATGAGAAAGAAACAGAAGGCCTTGGAGGACACCCTGGAAAAAATTGTCACAAAGAAACTCAATCACATTACCGTGCGAAATATTTTTAGATTTTTGCACACTCAAGTCAAAAAACTTTGTGATGTAAGTGCCCTTCATACGGAGTTGTGGAAATGGGAAAAGGAAACAAAAAGGTGATAAAATCCAATAAAAGGATCCGCATGCAACCTACTCTAAACATGTTCAAGGCATTGGAGGAAGTCAATTTTTTTTTCAAAAGTCTTTGTTAGGAGGATTTGATCCTTCTTGGTTATTTTTGGTTTCTTGTTGTTTCGTTGCTGGTTGGGTAGCTGTTGTTTTGCTACTTCCTCGTTGTCTTTTTGCTCCTTTTTAGTAGTTTGACACTACCTCTATTCTTAATTGTTATATCTTGCAGTTTTGGCATTTTTGTTGGGGTGTGGTCCCCACAGATAAAAAACCACCCTTGTTTTATATGTTTTATCTAGCTTGTAGGCTGCTTGTCTTTTTCTAGGGTGTGGTCCCCACTTATTAAAAAACCACTTTGTTCTTCATGTTGATTTGGCCTTTGGGATTTTGTAATCCTGGGTATGGTCCCTTCCAAAAACTAGTTATCAATAATAAGTAAAACAACTTTAAAATATGTAAATGTCAATACATAAAATCCAAAAACCTCTAAAATGCAAAAGGTTCTATGATTTAAAGCACAAATAAAACCCAAAACATGAAACTAGAAACCTATAAAAATAAGCTAAAAGACTAAAAAAAAACTCAAAACACTAATTTCAAAATATCCAAACCTAAAAATTTTGACTTGGAAATCCCAAAAGCATAACTCATAAAACCTAAAACCCGAAATTTATAACATGGAAAAAGAAAACCACCAACAAGGAAACCTCAAACACTTGAAAACTACATTTTCATAAAATATCTTTGAAACTTGAAAGTGAAAAACCGAAAATAAAAATCCTTGACCTTGGAAAACATGAAAATATGATAAACCGGAAAATCCCAAAACTTAAAACTTAAAAGCCTCGTAAACCTTGAAAACTCAATCTCCACACCTGGAACCTAAAAATTAAGAAGAGTAAAAATGTGAAACACAACAATAATTGATTTAAAGTAGCACATGACCCTAAGCTTGAAAGAAGAAACCAAAGAACCAAACTTAGAGACACTAAAACCTAAAATATGTAAGCCCCAAACCTCAAACACCAAAATATCATTAATACATCTATATGAAAAATGTTGAGAGATATCAATCTTAAGGCACCCATTTTAGATCTGTCGACATTGCATTGATTAATAACTCCATTAAGTTCGCTAGAATTTATTCCTAAATTGTAACATATGATCCCAATCTTGATGTAAAATTATGTTGAGTTGAAGAGAAAATTTCCAAGAAAAAATAAACTTGAAATTTCACCTATGGTTAAGATATTATAATTTTTTTATCAACTTTTTAAGGACGAGCAAAAAACCATCTAATTAACAATCCAATAGAATTGAAATCAAATATCTCAAATCAACATATTTATATTATTAATATATATATATAAAAAGAAACATGTAAAATTATTGTTTCGATAAATTAAAGAGTAGTACATATGACAAGGTAACATTAGTTTGAAAATAGTCAAGGGGTTGTTATGTATTGACAAAGAAGGAAACTAAGAAGTTAGAATTTTTATTTCAAATCCCCTCAAGATTAACACATGTAATAGCATTCTTTGAAGGCTATAGCCAAGTTTGAGTTGGCTCACATTGTATGCTCTATTTTAATCCCAAATTCCATCCCAAATTGTAAGGTCCTCGATAAATATAGGTTCTCAAAGTGATGGCCTAAGGGACGGGAGCCAATCATGGAGCATGCACCAATAGTGGTGAGGGTAGATGTAAATTGAATGACAAGTACATGTCAATTTCTCACTTAAAAATTGAAAAAGTAGCGAATAAAACGAGTTATATTAAATCACATCAAACAATCACCCAAGCAAATGATGCCACATAAGTGGAAAAAATACATGACATAATTCCTTAAAAATGATCCACCATAAATTTCTTTGTATATTAAAAATAACAAAATCTATTAAAAGCTACTTTTAATTTCAAATTTTATGATACTTATATGACTATATACACCCCTCAAAATAGGGTGCACACCCACTCCCTCCTTTCCTTTAGTCATTGTTTTTTTATTTAAAAACCATTCATTTAAAAATTACTATGACTCAATGGTAATTATGCTCGACTCTTAAAGAGCCTACCAGGTTCAATTCTCGCTAAAAGTGAAGGCAAGAGATATCATAATAAGAGATGAGGCCAAGATTGTGCCCCGGGTGAGTTTGGCATAATGGAAACCCCTCATCCTTGATCAGTAGCTGAAGAAGTGTACCCACCTCACCCACAAGATATGGCGGTCTATGACCTACTAGATTTCAAACAAAACAAAAAGAAATCACTATGAAACATAAAGCTCTTTGGGGAACACAATTACTATAAATAGCGTAAACCTTCACAACAAATGCTCTGAGTAAAAACCATGGCGACCATATGTATCACCTTGGTCTGCCCCCGATTTTTGTGTGGTGATAACCATTGGCCAATCCCCACGTGTGTTTTTCCCCTTACGTGAATGGATGGAATGGTAGGCATTTGTAAATTTAGATAGCAAACATATGGTAAAACATGAATCCACATTTAATTGTTAATTCGGTTGTGGGATCATGTGTCAACATTCTGCATGTAAGGAATTACGAGAGGGACATAATAAACACGCCAACATTCTGCTTCTATTCACCAAGTACGACGTTAGGGCCCTTTGGATACCATGCTCAATTGGATTTCTTTTATAAGAATTCATGATGCACAATCCTTTTCTTTTCTTGTTTTAAAAGATAAATTCTATTCGAGGGCTGGTAGGCTCTCACTTTGGGACACAAACAAGAGCCCGTCCTTAAGTCTATTGTTGCATGGGTTTTAAATGTCAAATTTATGAAGGAGAACTTATGTTATGTGATGCAAGCCTCTAATTTATCGTTGGCAATATACTTGTTCTTATGAATCTATTATAGAGCCACAACCCTTAAATACGTAGATAATTGTTTCTAGATATATATCTACGTATTTAAGGGTTGTCTATAATTTATCGATAAGATATGCATATCGTTGTCTTTTTCTTTACAAAACTTATATGTAAACTTGAAATATCTAGCGAGTAAGAAGAAAAAAAATTTTATTTGAAATTTTTAACATTGTAAACATACTCATGACTAATTGTCTCTATATTATAACATAAATTTATATTTAAATTTTAACAAAAACTTACAATAAAATGCAAGCAAGTAGAAAACCCACTTTTTTTCCTAAGGTCGTTAATAGCAATAACACCTCAAGGTGGAAAGATACACGAAATTTAATAAGTAGAATTGTATATAGTTAGTCTATAATTACAATATATTGTGAAAAATTAACAAAAATCAAATATAATGAAATTAGAAAGCTCCTATCCTAAAAATCAAAACTCAAAACCTGGAATATGAAACCTAACAACTCGTAACTATAATTACTACAAAACCAAAAACCAAAATTCTTGTAAACACAAAAATTATATTGCTATTAAATTATTTTAACTATTCCAAACCAAAATTAAAAATGGATAAATTTTGTGCTTTCCTTAGACTAGTAAATATTGTAAATGTAATTTAAATTATGGTTAATTGAATAAATTATAAAGAAGAAGTAGAGACATGTAGTTGTAAATTACATAGTAGATAGATACAAGCCAATCTTGGGTACATGAAGGGTATACATTGCAAAAATGGATTCAATCTTTGCTACATGAGGGGTGTACATTACAAAATGGATTGGAACCAACTCACGAGAGTCTAGTTAAAGTTTCTATTGAAAATAACAATAAAGATATTTTTTAGACAATGTTATCAAATAAAGAGAGTGTCATAGAAGGGAATTTATATGGAAATTTTTTTGTCTTTAGAGAGATCTACCGGGTCTATAAATTCTTGGAATATCACACTTGTGTCTATAATTTGAATAATTAGGGAACTTAAGCATTGCGATCTAATGTGACAAAGATTGTGTAATTTTTCCTTTGTTCCTTTGCCTAATAGTGCACTCAAATCTAAATCAATACATGGTAAAATGCTTAGGATCCATTAGGTTGGACCAACCTTTTCGTTTCCCCAATGCAGGTAAGTTTTTCACTATGTACAAATAGCATGAAAGGGTATTAAGCCTAATATGGTTCGCCTACTTGCTATGTGAATTCTGTCACTAGAATAATGATATTCAATCCATAAAATGATCCTTTGTTTCATCTTTGAAACATGGAACCATGCAACTTTGACCCTTCCTATTTCAAATTTTATATTAGTGAACAACTATATAGGGATTCTCTTGGAGCATTTGACATGTACATATTCCTTTAGTAAAATGACATTCAATGTGTCTCTCAAGTGTGAGAGGCGATAATGACTTATATGGTCATCATAATATAGACGTGACTTAATTTTTTCCCTACAATTTCCAATCCATGAATCAAGCCTAAGATGACCTAAAACAAGTTTTTGAATTTGAAAAATATTAGTTTCATGTACCAAAACAAAAACTTTTAAAAAGAAAACTATTGGACAAAAATGTCTATGATAGATGATATTGTCCAAAGGAAAAAGGAAGGTTATGTGAGATGGACCACATTTGTATAAAATCTCTATCATAAATCATAGACTAAGATGATCCTGAATAAATATAACTAATATATAGAGGTGGATAAGATGATGTGTGAGTAGTGTCATAAAGAGTTAGGTGTATGTCGACTTTTGAAAGTGTCAGCAAAGAGTTCCAAAATTGAAATATCCTAGAGTCAAAAACCACATTTAGTTGTCTATGATTTAATAAAAATTGAATTTAATATAATTTCGTAGTAACGTATATGATAAAATATAATAGATATACAAATTCTAAGCACTCAAGCAATGTGACACTATAAGTAAATAAGAAAGAGAGACGACTTAGCTAAATCCTGTGCATTCTCAGAATCGATCCGGGTGGTGTAAAGTGTTGAATAGGGCTGGAAATGTGTTACAAATACTCTCTGAAAATTTGGATTAAAGAATAATATCGAGACAGGGATGTCTGGGTGCTAGAAAAGGGTGTTGGGGCATTGATGACTTGTTCTTTGGCGCAAGTGATCGCATCAAATTTTAGAATATGCTTTCTTCTCCCGCTAGGGTTTCACTATCACTTCTTGTTGATCACCTAATATTCGTTCTTTGATCGCTGAGGGTACTTGTAACTTGCATCAAAAACCCTAGCTACCTGCTCAAGCTCACAAACACATCAAATTGGAATGAAAATGAAATATGTTAAGTCGACCGACCTCGAAAGTTGCTCGATGAGTGAACTTATGACCAATTGTTGTACTACATTCCAGAATCCATGTAGTTATGTGTGCTTGTGTGTGTAATAGTGTCCTTAGGTTTCCCTCACGTCAATTATGTCAAGATAGTGGTCTATGGCTAGATAAGACACAAATGTGTTATATGGAATTGAGCACTTCCCCTTCCTATCTGCAATGAATGTAGCCAAAAATGTAGTCCCTTGAAATGGTAGTGATAATATGTAGATAAGATTGACCCTTTAGAATTTCCAAGAAAAATAATAGTGTGTATGTTGTGTATGTATATGCATTTTTAATTTTAATTTCAACACTAGTGACCTAAAAGGCTACCTATGAGCTCAAGATAAGGTTAATAAAACTAGAAATGCTGACTACAAATGTCAAAAAGTGTAAAAAGAATAAAGAGGATAGGAGCACCCATAATGGACAGAAGCACTTGAGCTCTAGTGTCTAGAATGGGCACTAGTGTCCTGAGATAAATGAAGAAATATGTGAAAATACGTATGAGATAGGGATCATTGTGACCTAACCAAAGAAGGGTATAGAAATTATGGATGTGGAAGAAATAGAAAATAGAAACAATCAAATAAAGTGGGTAGAGCAAAGGATTCTATCACCGCGAATACTTTTCTTACTTAAGATCCATGCATATAACAACATACTTGATGACATAGTAAAATAGTAATATGTGCATGATTTTGTGTCTACATTTTCCCCCTTTATGTTATTTGAATGAAATTCAAGTAGTGTAAAGGAAGTAAGGAACATACTTGTATAGAGTCTAGAGAAGCCATGTTGCAAAGTGTGTGTAGAATGTAGAAACTTGTAGCATGGTGAACCATGGATTAGCATTTTGACCCATGTGGCATAAATGGAGATAGAAAACCATCGTAAGGAGCACTTGGAGAAATAGTTGAAATGATTTGGAGACTTTGGAGATTTTAATTTTTTTCAAAGGAGATTGAAGAGGTAGGGAGTGATCAATTCCCAACCCAATTTTGTTTGTAAATGGGAGGATTTGGGAATCCTTCCACCATAGGAAGAGTGTTGGGAGTTTTTTTAGTTTGACTCTCCATCCATGAGTACATCTCTAAAAGGTCCAACCACTATACATAGATAAAGACCAAATTTAGTTTCATGTTGTTTCATATTGTTTTGTGTTGAAGAATCCAATAAAGGAGAAGTATAGAAAGGTAATGATGTAGCATTTCCTAAATCCTATTGTAATGGGTGTACTAATGGGAATAATGTTATATGGCTTCCAAGTTAGGTCATTTAGAAGTGATAGTAATGTAATTTTGCTCGCAGGTTAGGTCATCTAGGAGAGACAATAAAGTAATGCTTATTTAAACCGACCGATTGATTTGTTTTGAATGATATAAGATTGCTTTGCGATTGTGTGCTTATTAAATCACTCACAGAGAGGTTTTTGTTATTTCCTCCTAGATTAGGTCATTTGGGGGAATAGATTTGAAATAGTAGAGAGTATTGATTGTAGTATAGTGATTAACTAAAATATGAAATTTATATCTATATCTAAGTTAATCTAATAAGGTATAGAAAATGTAATAAATAATATAAACTGAAATGCCGATGCTAAATATTTTTACTTTTATATTTGAATGAAATGAAATAATTAAAATAGGAGGGATAAGGTACCAACCTGAAAATGACTTACCTCGATGTGTGCCAGACTAAACCGTATAATGTGTGGATGAAACAAAGTGTGATAGTATAGCCCAAAAATTACAACAGTTCAAGATTCACCCAAACCGGGCGCTGAAGGAGGATCGGGGCACCTATCGGTACCCTATTTTGTATTATGGTCAATCTGATTTACCAAATAGCTTAGGATATGAATTCAAAAATGTCTCTATATCTTCACAATATTGTGATCCTTATCATGTGAGTGTTGCAATATATTCACAAATGACGTTGTAAATCTACAATGAATTTTTACCTAGAAAACCCCATATAAAGCATCAAATCCCTAAGAAGAAATATGCATAAGGGTTCGACTGATCTTAGCTTCCACTATGGTGGACTTACAACTAAGTGTTGCCCTATATTCCAAACCCTATGTAGTTATATGTGAGTTTTGTGTGCAATTGAGTTCCTAGGTGCCCTAGCATTAATGACGTAGAAGTAGGGGCAATAGCTAGATGTAAATGCAAATGGTGGATGGAATAGAATAGACTTCCCTTTCCTATGTAGTGTGTATGATGGAATGATGCCCAAATGTAGTCCCTTGCATTAGTAGATAGCTAGCCATTGGTGGTAAATACTCTATCCATAAGATAGTGAGTATGCTATGTATATATAGGGATATCTTGTTCTAATTTTGACACTAATGACCCGACATGTCGAATAGTACCAGGGGAATGGGGAAATGAAAAACACCGACCTTGAAAAATAAATTAAATGTAATATCTTCTAGGACCAGGGGTTCCTAAAACATGGATCGGGAGGCGACGTGCACCCAAGTACTACCCCAAGCGACTCGAGTCAAAGACTAGAGATGACAATAAAAAAATAACACTTGAAACTCCCGAGAGATGACCAGAACTATGCAAAGAAATGATGACTTTGCAACAAAAAATTAAGATGAAAACCGACTAACCGATTTACACAACTAGGGGATGAAATTCATAAGTGAATACCTGTATTATGTGAGATCCATATATAAAAACCATACTTGGTTGTATAATTATAATATTAAGTGTGTTATTTTGTGACTACATTTCCCCACTTTATGTTGGTGAGAAAAAAATCTTGGCAACATAAAGTAGATAGAGATGCATACATGAGAGAAGTGTGGAATCCCAAGCTATAGTAGAACGCTCAAATGTGATAGTAAAAGTGTGTCGAAAGAACCATATAGATTTTTGAACCATGGATCAACGTGTTGATCTATGCAATGTAGTGAGAAATGTAAAGTCATGATGAAATGCACTAAATAAGAGCAATGATTGTAATGATATATTATTGATGATTTCGAATGTGTATGTTGATGATGAGATGGGGAAGGGAGTGATCATTTCATAACCTAGTTGAGCGTATACGAATAATCTATCGGATGATTTGGGCATCCTACCACTAGAGGAAGAATGTAGGGAGAAAAGTATGTTATTATCCAATCTCTAACTACATCCTCAAGATCTATCTGCACACATGATGGAATCAAATCCAATCTTGTGGTTTTGGATCCAAATAATTTTATCTAACAGGTTGACCCATACAAGAGTGCTATAGTAAAAACACTCTTTCCCCACTCCATGGATGTTGTTGCAACATGATAGATTCTTGAAGTGAAAAATTAGTTCATCATGCATGTAAGCTATAGGAGGTTCCAATTGGCGAAAAAGCTACTAGATAATGTTGAATATTATTATCCTAATATTAATTTTAGCTCATCAGATAGTTTAAATTATTTATTTTTATTAATTAAATAATCATGGATGTTATTTTTTTATGTTATACCCTGGTTAATCAACCATATTTGTCTTTATTATTTATTAATTAAATAATACTTGTTATATATGTTAATCAACCATATTTGTCAACAATATATTGTTTTCAACAATATATTTGTTTTTATGTAATTGTTGCTTCCTCGGATGTTATCGGGAAGCTTGTTTATTCTCGCATTTGTCACACTCTGCAACTTATTCTTCCTAGATGTATTTGGCTATACAATATCTATAAATATTGCAGCCCATTCTCTATAATTTTTAGTTGATTGAGATTAATAAATTTACACAAAGCTTCCGTCCCTCGCTTTCTCAATCTACATTTGGTACCGAGTGAGAATCGCCCCGTAAAGGTGTGGAAGAGAGAGCAAGCAGAGAGAGAGAGATTAGAGACGTGTTTGCAGCATTTGAGAGCCCGTGCAGCCTCGTGTAAACTCCCACCCCGTCCCCTCGCCTCCCCACATCCTCCTGCTCCTTCCAGTGTGCTTGGAAGGCAAATTTTTTTACACTCGGTGCACTAAACACTGTGCAAAATTAGCTACAGGTATTGGAAATAATACTAATTTTTTTTTCCCAATAAGGGTTTTTTCTCTACATTATTTGGTCTCTACTGTATTTGGAAGTTGCTTGGCTTGTTTTGGAGGTCTGTGTGTATATGCACCTGCAGTGAACAAACAGCCTCCTCAGACTGGATTTGGAACTCTGATCAAATCTGGTAGTGCTAAAAGCTTGGTCCATGCGCGACCTGCACAAGAAGAAATCCAAACAGTGATCAAGAATCAAACAGAGAAAAAATAATTTAAAAAAAGAGAAGGAGGCGCCCACGCTGGACCTGCACAAAATATACAGTGGAAGAAGAGAATAAGCGGCCAAAGAAGAGGAAAAGCGGCCTGCATAAAGGAAAAACATTTTTTTGGAGCAAAAGGAGCGTCCTTCTCCCTCGCCCGCGCCATTTTATGTCTTCAGCGACCTGCACAAAGAAATGCAGGGTTAGTTTTTATCTACAACAAAAAAAAAAACGCTGCCAAAGCAAAAATAAAAACAAGCGCCCAGGAAACTCATGATCTGTAAACAGTAAAAATGCCCAAGCAAGTAAAAATGCGGCCAAGGAAAAAAAAAAATGTGGCCAAGGGAAAAAATGTGGCCAAGGAAGGAAGAACAACATCCAAACACAAAAAATGCGGCCTGTACATGCAAATCAGTGCGTGGAAAGCTGGAAAACGCGGCCTAAGCAAGGAAAAGTGGCTGGAAAAGAAGGAGGCGGCTTCACAAAAGCAAACAATAACAAATAACAAGCTCCAGATCCGGATTTGGAGCAAAGGAACCCTAAAAACACCTCTTCACCAGCATGCGCCACGTGGAGCCTCTACAAGTCATCCATTTTCAAGAGGTAAGTCAATTTACTTGTCAATAAATACAAGTTGCTTCCTTTCATAGCTCAAGCGCCCTATGTGGGCAAGTTGGTTAGTGCACGCCTTTGGAGTGAGAGGTTTGGGGTCAAATCCCACCAAAACACTCAAAACTCACCTTTGCATCTGCAGAAATTTTGGCGGAACTCGCTAAATTTAGCAGAGTTTTTTTTGAATTTAGTTACAACTAACTAAATTTAGCTGAGAAATCCCTAATTTAGGTAAAAAAATTTCTCCCATCTATCTGCTTTTTTCATTCCGCACATTTTTTTCAAGCAAAGGAGACCCATCTAAAAATTGCATTTTCAGCTATTATTTTGCAATTTTTAGCATTTTGGGTCGATATTGGGCTCAGAGGCCACCAGACCCCAAATCAAATTTTTTGCTCACATTCAAATTGTACAATTTTTTTGAATGTAAATTGTATACTGCTTATAGATATTGTACTAATTTTCAGGTTGCCATAAATAACCGCAAAACTTTGTAATCGCCGTAAACCGGTAGAATTGTAATAAAAAAGTAAAATTGGTTATCAGTAACACTCACGAGATCCTAGATCTCATTCGCAGCTGCTGTCGGTATATACAAAGGCCTCCGGGAAGCTCTTACGGATAAAGCCGTCACGACTACTACTACACTTAACACCTAATATAGCTGCAACAACGTCGTCTCTGGGCATCGTCCCTATAAATCGACGGGGAGTAATAAGGTCACAAAGCACACACTATGAACCATCCCATCCGTCTCAGTGAACGATCAGCAAGACATAAATCCGACCGAGAAATTATCCGAGTATATAGCGGTTACGCGCGCATGAGGATATTTCTTTGAGCCGGTATCAATAATCACACGCACCCATTAGTCATCAAGATCGCTCGTACCACGTATTGAATTCTTTCACGCACGTTAACGCCTCTTTCACGCATCACGGTATATAGAAAGGGCAAGCTTCTTCCACGCACTGACGGGTATATCGTAAGGGCGTATATAGAAAGGTTCAAGATATCGACCGACGGTATATAGATCGGGAGACCTAATACCGGAGTGATAAGAGCCAAACCCTATCGCTGATCTCTCGCAAAATGGGCACCAATGCCCCAAATTTTTCTTCCGATTCACAATTGCTCGAGGAAGCAACTATGCTGCTTGAAGACAAAAATCAAGACACAACTTGAGTTTGAAGAAATCTGCCTGTCACTGTGGACGGTACTCTAACCGATCACCAACCGATGCAACACAACAACGACAATTTGATAGAGCAAATCAAAAGCAAAACTCATCATCTTGTTTGAGTATCCGACGATGTGCAAGCCCACATTCGAGATGCCACATCAGCAAAAGAAGCTTGGGATAAGTCGAGCACAATATATGAGGCCAAGAACAAGAATGTCATACTCAATTTACAGAGTCGGCTATATACATTGAAATTCAAACAGTAATGAGAAAATCAAGCCTTCCTAAGAAGAGTCATGCAGAGTTGAGGGCTTCACTTCTAGCCCTGGAGAAGAGGTCAAAGATGAATCTCTGCTCCCATTGTTCTGAGAGCTCTCCCTTCTTCTTACCGCATTTTTGTCACAACTCTAAACTTGTCAGATACGACAATTAGTTTTGACAAGCTAGTAAACCTACTGCAACAAGAGGAAGCAATGCACAACAAGGATGATGAAGAGGAGCAGGCACTATCTTCACATCAAAAATGGAAAGGAAAAGGTAAAGGAAAACCTAAATCCTATCAGAAGTCCCCACATCAGAATCAGTATCATGGGGACAATCAACAGAAGAAGCGATGTCCAATCTGCAAAAGAGGACATGACTTACAAGAATGTTGGTTTAACACTTATAAGAAAGGTTCATCAAGCAATTCTAGACCACAACAACAACAATCTTACAAGGGACATTCAAACAACTATCACGGGCAGAAAAAGGGGAACTGGAAAAGAAGACCCCACCAGCAAGGTAATATTGTTGAGCAACAAGAACAAATGACAATGAAGACTTCTTGTTCACTGCTCGATCAAGTGAACCATCCACGTCATCTAGTGACGTCTGGTATGTTGATTCGGGAGCCACTCGACACATGACCGGCCACAGAGACTGGTTTATTTCAATGAGGGACACGCCATCGAAAAATCATGTTTCGTTGGGAGATGATTCTTCATATACAGTTCAAGGGATTGGAAACATTTCTCTACCCTTGTTCACGCAAATGCAGACTATCGATGTTCTATATGTCCCCGGGTCGACAAAGAATCTTCTTTCTATTACCAACTCCTAGATCACAACCTAAAATTGACTTTGATAGTCAATCCGCAAGAAAATGTGTTTGATTCGAGATAAATCCAGAGGCTCTCAAATAATAATTACAAAAGCCTCAAATGTGGGACGAATGTTTCAACTTGATTTCATTCACAAAAATGATCAAGCACTTGTGGCTAAAAACTCTCACCTCACCCGGGTTGGGCATCGAGATTTGGTCATGTAAGTTTCAAATATCTCAAACACTTCACCGGTGTAATATGGTACATGGGCTACCATCTCTTCGTAAGGATACATAAGTGTCCTCACCGCTAAGCAGGAAAACAACACAGAGTTTCATTCCAAAAGAGTACTTTTCGAGCTCATGGTAAACTTGACTGATTCATACCGATCTTCAAGCGGTCCGATGCAGCCAAGTCATTCAGGGTTCCAGATTTCATGCTCAGTGGTTGACTATTCACGCAAAATGTGGATTTTTTTGTCTTCGCAAGAAAAGTGAAGCCTTCAAAACATTCAAAAGTTCAAAGTGGCAATGAGAAAGAAACTGGTCATCACATCGTAACTCTCCGCCGATCGAGGGGGAATTCACCAAAGTGATGAGTTCGAGACTACCTACAAACTCACGGATTCGCCGACAAATGCCTCCTCCACACACACCGCAAAAAATGGTGTTGTTGAGAGAAGAAATCGTACTATCATGGAAATGGTGCGATGCATGATCGATGATTCCGAACTTGCAAAAGACATTTTGGGCAAGTGTATGAAGAAAAATGATAGTGTATTTGTTAAATAAAGCACCCACAACCGCTTTTGATGGAATTACACCACAAGAAGCATGGTCAAAAAGGAAACCATCCATCGCACACCTCGAGTATTCGGGCAAAGCCAAAGCATGCACATACCCAAACAGTAATGTAAAAGAAATTGACATGAAGTCACAAAATCTCATCTTCATTAGATACAGTGAAGAGACTCTTGGGTACAGATTGATGGATCCTAAGACCAGAAAAGTCTACACAAGCAGAGATGTTGAGTTTTTCGAGAAGAAGGAAGCAGAGACTCCTCCTCCGGACTCGCAAGATGTAGATTTTTCACCCGTTGTAAAAATTGAAGCTAATGTTCCCTCAGAAGATGAAAGTGATGATGGGGATGATGGTGTTGATCAGATAGAACCACAACCCATGGGAACAGTTCAACGTATGCCTAAATGGTGTACAAGTACATTACGAGATGCAAGATTGGATGCTCCACCGATACATCCACCCCTAGACCACGGACTCAGGTAAAAAGCAAGAGAAGAAGTTAACTTTTCCTTGATGAGTAGAGTTATTGATCGATGAGCCCTCTACACCCAGAAGCCCTACAACCAAAAGCTTGAAAGATGCCATGGATTCTCGAATATCAATCGCTGATGAAGAATAACACTTGGCAGCTTGTTGATCTTCCACTAGGAAGAAACCCATCGATGTAGATGGATATTCAAAACTAAGTACAAAGCAAGATGGGACAAAGGACAAGTGCAAAGCAAGACTTGTAGCAAAGGGGTACGCACAAAAAAAGGCATCGACTATGAGGAGACATTTTCTCCCACAAATAAGATCAAAACGATCAGATGATCTTTGCTCTAAATGCCACTCACTTTGATGGAAAGTTCACCAAATGGACGTAAAAAGTGCCTTCCCGAATGGAGATTTACAAGAAGAAGTCTACATGACTCAACCTCGAGGGATATGCAGTACCTTGTCAAGAAGAAAAGGTATGCAGACTCAGAAATCTCTCGTATGGCCTCAAACAGCACCCTGGCATGGTACATCAAGATTGATGAGCATCTCGCACAACATGGATTCGTTGAAATCCATACGATCCCAATCTCTACCTCAAAAAGCAAGGGGGAGATGGTGATTGTTGTAGTTTATGTCGATGATCTAGTCATCACCGCGCTTCAAAGAAGATGATTGATGAAACAAAGAAAGATCTTAAGCGATCATTCGACATGACAGATCTCGGCTTATGCACTACTGTCTTGACTAGAAGTATGGCAGAAAGAGAATCATATCTTTGTTTCTCAAATGAAATATACCAAGACAACGCTCGAGAAGTTTAGGATGATGGATTGCACACCAATCGCTACACCTATGGAGAACAGACACAGCTATCTCATTCGATCCATCTCCCGAGGTAAGTGCCACTCTCTATCGGCACTGATTGGGAGTCTCATTTACCTAACCTACACTAGACCGTATATCAGCTTTGCAGTTGAGCTATCTATCCAGTTCATGCAGAACCCAAAATTTGTCATCGAAAGCAAAGAAAGCGCATTTTGAGATATCTCAAAGGATCAAAGGATCTTGGTTCTAGAATATAAGAAGAATGAAAACTTCTTCTTGACGATATTCGATTCGTGATCATGCAGTAATATCGATGATAGAAAATCCACTTCTCGATTTGTATTCTTTATGGATCTGACCAATATCATGGGGAAGTAAGAAACAACACTTTGTTTCTCGCTTCTTCCACGTGGGCTTTGTATCGCTCTCGCAGAGAAGCCGTCTGTGAAGCGATTTGGCTACGTCGCATACTGGAAGGACTTGGAATACCACAGACAAACCAACCACCATGTATGTTGACAATGAAGGTGTTCTCAAACTTGTTCGCAATCCATTTTTCACGAGAGAACAAAGCACATTGAAGTTCAGGTTCATTTCATACGCGAACATGTGTTGAAACACAACATCCAGCTTCAGTTTTGTCCAACGGCTAACAACGAGTAGATATTTTCACAAAGTCACTGCGACGTGACAAGTTCGAGTTGTTCGAGCATTTCTCTCCTCATCTCTCTTCGATAATGCACAATTAAGGGGGAATGTTAGGATTAAATATTATTATCCTAATATTAATTCTACGCATAGTTTAAATTATTTAATTAATTAAATAATACTTGTTATTTTGTTATATGGTTAATCAACCATATTTGTCTTTATACATACTTTGTTATATTGTTTTCAACAATATATTTGTTTTTATGTAATTGTTGCTTCTGGATGTTATTGGAAGCATGCTTATTCGGAATTTGGTTGCACAATGCAACTTATTCTTTCAGTTTATTTGGGCATTTGCTAAGATATGCCCCCTTTCGGCGGCGAAAGGGAAGTGATGAGAAAAGTGAACACTAAGCCAAAATTAAGCATGATATAAATAGAAAGTGTTTGAATATCACGAAGATGTGTATAAATGAAATGGGAGACAACATCGGGAGAGATAACACACGTGAAAGGTGTATAGTATGGTGGTAGGAGGAATTCTAAAAATAACACCGTAAATGAGGTGGAGATCAAAGTAGAAATGTTCAAGATATGAAAAAAATGGTGTTGTATGTATTAGTTGTAAAAATAAGCACAAAATAATGACCATAGTAAAGTAGGTGATGAAATGTAACTATAAGTGGTGAAGTGAAAATGAAATGTAACTATAAGTTGTTTACGTGAGTGTGAGATTGAGCGTGAAGGAAGTCAAAATGCTGCAAGTGAGAGCACAAGATCCTAGTTAGTTTGAGATGGTAGCGGCCAGTCACATAGCATCACACACAACTGTGGATTTAGTAAGTGGATTGTTTTTCGTAAAATGTATGGTGTACTATTTTTTCATTAAATTTTTGCAATTTTTAAATTTTAAGTTTCTCGGCATTTCAAACCTAGAAAATAGAGGTGAGGGCACTAGTGACCCATAGGATAGGAGTACCTAACCGGGCATTGGTGTCCAGCTCCTAGGCACCCTAGTCCTGCATCTAGGTGCCCTAGTCTAGAATATGTGTATTTGGTTTATAATGGTAAAAAATAGGTTTTTAGTGCATAGGAATGTGATAAATGAGTGTATTTCATCTTGTAAGGTTTTTTAACGCTCATTTTTATCATTTTGTGATGTGCGAGAGGATATTCACTTGACGAGAGCTCCGTAGAGGAGAAACATCGTAATTTTCTTGGATTGGGGCTATCGGATGGTGATTGGGATGTCATGGACCGTGTCGTCTTACGGAACATAACATGGATGGGGGATATGCCCCATAATATTCCCATGTTGACTACATTATACAAGAGATGGTGCGCGAGACACGTGTAAATTTTTCTTGCCTACAAGAGAGGATTGTTATGTTGGAGGATGTGTATCATAGACTGTGGTTTCCAATTTTAGGGAGAAAGTACATGTTATTCCATTATAGGACATAGAGAAACAAATGTGAGCTACTAGAGAATATTGTATGGGGACTTGAGTACCCACCAAGGCCCATATATGTTTGGACACTATCTTGCTGAGTCAGGGTTTCACATTTTCGAAGATCATAGTACTTGTGATTTCTTCATATATCAAAGTGGAGGGAGGAAGAGTAGACATCTTATATAAGGTGAACAAGATATGTCATCGAGATAGAGGAGGAGAGCACTAGATATGCATCTGCACGGTGTGTGTTGGGCCAGCCATACAAGGATCTATACCGATTTATTCATGATAAACATGGTTGTGGGATAGGAGCTACTATGTTATTATGACGTATGGGATTATGAGCATATAGCCATGTTGAGACCAGTTGGAGGTTCACAAGGAGAGTTGGCTAGGATGGAGATATATGTGAGGAGGTGGATTAATATTTGTGGGCGTAGGATGGACACATATACCTATAGGGCACTAATAGATAGGATGGGGCCTAAGGTAGTTACATGGAGGCCATACCGTGACTATGGGGGATGGCCCAAGGATGCTATGGAGTTACGAGTGTATTCAAAGGACTATGTGGTTAGAGGATTGATTCCTAGGTGTGGCTAAGATTTTTTAGGCAGAGAGAGCATCGCGATAGTTTGACATGGATCGGGATGTACATTTAGAGCAATATATATGGTTGAGAGCTATCAAAGCACCTAGGAGGTCATAGCTAGACTAGGGCCCATTGTCAGAGTAGCTATTTCCATTAGGTTTAGATGAGGTATATGTGACGATAGAGGTGATAGACTTAGATGATGCAGGTTGCACTGAGGAGTACCATGTATGGTGGGTGGCACATCGGTGGGTATTGTTGTTCCCATTATTTGGAGATCTAGCAGAGTTACCACATATGGAGGAGGAGTGGGGTAAGCCCAGCCCATGATGGTGTAGTGGTAGCCATATAACGAGTGTAAATATCTATATAGTTACGTTATGTATTTTTTGGTTGGCATATGTGCAATCGATTATTATCTATCATGTTACATTATTTTTTTCAGTAGGTGATGTGTATTGGTCCCTGATAGTAGACACATCCATCCACACATGATACGAATGTTTCAACCAATGTATTTGGTGGAGGTATACTTGAGCAAGTGGATGATATAGCAGGCAAGTTTATGCCCAATTATTTGAGCTATTGTCCATAGTAGAAGCAACATGCATTGTTTTGTTAGTCAATAGGGACAAGGCACATGAGGAGACTCGGCAAGCCAAAGAGGCGGTAGTGGTGGTCGCTCAGTGCAAGATGTGTTTGTATGATACATGGATTTACAGCGTCAGTTTTTTAAGAAGTCCAAAGAGATTTACCTATTGCGGAGGCAAGTTGAGACGTATCAAGTCTGCAAACAATGACATTGCGTTGGTGGTGAGGCATCTAGTTTGAGATCTCTCACAAGACTCGAGAGTGATAGATATGATGAGATCCTATTTGTACTAATGTATATGATGTAGGGCATTTCCCCACGGTGATGAAATGCTTTTGGAGCAATGATTGTAGTTCTTAGATATGTATGAACACATTATATTGATATGATGATCTTATTTTGTTGTGGATATATGTCCAATGTGATTGATGAGGTAAGGTGTTATGTTTATTAGTGCATTGTATGTCATGTATTATATATTGTGCATGTTTAATTGATGTAAACATGGAGTATGATTGTATAAATTTTTTAATGTGAATGAGTATAGGGATCTAATGTAATGTGATTGATTATTTAAATGAAATGTAATTCATAACGTGTAATTAGTATGATGTCTATTGCTATATAGATGTAAAAATGTATAATTGCAAAACTAATGTGGTGTGATGTGATCATGAAATGTTAGTATGATGAAACTAGTGGGGAGATTATATATTCCCCTTACGTGTGAATTAATAGGACCATGTAACTAATACCCCTCGGTAGTCAAGGATGAGCCACGTAAGCAAGAGAATGTCATTAGGAAAAGATTGAATGCATTGGATGAAATGACGAAGTGTGTGATGAAAGGTTCTTAGAAAAAATCCCTCAATAGTTGTGTAAGATCCATAAGAACACAAGTGCATCATTAGGGGGTAAGGTGATAGTAATCACCTAAAAATATTGCGATGACATAGAGTAGTGGAAGCATGTGGAATAGAAGAAGCATGTGAATATTTTCCAAACCGAATGTCATGTGGATCTATAGTGGGGTGCGCAGAGGGATGTGGAAGCAAAGTAGCAACATGATGTGGTGGATAGTGTGAATGTGATGGATGCGATGGATGTAATGAATGTGATGGTGGAGAGATGGATGAATGTGGTGGAAAAAGTGTGTAAGTGACATATGATGCTGATGAATAACCTATAACCTAATCACCGATGGAAAAGAGGACTCAAATATAGTATAGAATCTTTGACGTGGTAGAGGAGAACTAGACCACCTGCGTGAGCGAGAGCCAAAGGATATGATGCCATTTTCCTCTAATGTTTGTAGTCAATCATGAAGGCCAAGATAATCATTATCCATATGGCCATTTATGTTATGATAATTACAATATGGTTGGTCACGCTAGTGTTGTAAATGATGTTGTGGATGGTGCTTGTTAGATGGTAGGCGAGTGAGATGTTTTTCAAGTAAGGAAAACATCACATCATGAGGTCTATCATGATGAGAAAAATTCAAAGGTTCATGTGAATGAGGTGGAGTGGAAGGAGAAGTAGCACTTACGAAGGAGGAGGAGTATGGCTGTGGTGGTGGAGTAGGTTGAGTATGTGTGCTTTTATTGTGAGGAAAAGGTGGAGACTGTGTAAGACAATCAACCAATTTTAATGGAGGAGGAATAGATTCCATAATAGAAGTAGATGTATGTGGAGGATCAATGACATTTGCTTAAAGGAAATTTTACTCTAGGTTTAGGACTTTGTAACATAGACAAATTAATGACTCACATGTATCATACCGAAATTGTTACTTGAGAACATGAATAAAACCATGACAGAAATGAATTTCTTTTCAAAGTCTATAGTTTAGAACACTAGCTGATGCATACGCATTAAATCGTAAGATTTTATCCTTAATAGATTTTTATGAGCCTTGAATTACATGCGTATGCAATCATAAGTGACTATATGGCCATTTTTATGATGAAATGACAGAGGAAAGCATCATCCATATCATTGTAAGTACTAATGGACCTAAAAGGAAGATGAGTGTACCACCGTAACACCTCATTGATGAGACTATGTATAAAATCCCAAGAAATAACCTATCATTAGAATAAGAGTTCATAGCTATGTAGTAATGTAAGAGATGAGCATGAGGATCACCAAAGCCATAAAATTAGGTAAATTGAGGCATCATAAATTCCAACTAAAATTCTAAATTATGAATCCTCATTAGGATAGGGTTACCATGTAATGAGTTATTATCAATAGAAGCATAGTAATCCCTACTTTCTATAGTAAGAAGTTAAATCCGAGATTGTAATTTACCTAAGACATACATGAGAGATATGATAGCCTTGTGAAGGAATAGTGGAAGGTGGTAATAATGTATTAACAAAGTTATAACTTTCCATTGTGTGTGATAACGAGGATATCAAGAGATGAGAGAGGAGAATCCCTTGCTAATGGTTTTGATTTTTAGAGCTAAATGGCTTCACAAATAGCATGCTTTACAAACTTATAGGTTTATGCAAGAATCGACGTAGAGCGTCGGTCACCCGAGAGAAACGAAATCAGTACTTGTGCATGAATGTTTTTATTTTAAAAATGGGTTTCAATCCAACCCTTGGTTATAAAGGTGATCGATGGTTGTAAATACATAGCTAAGTTTCCCTAATGTTTGTATATGCGTATAAGTGGAAAACTAGGGTTAGAAGAGAGAATTGAGAGAATTGTAAGAAAAATTCTTGTAGAAAGCAAAGGAGAATATTGTGAAGGAAAAGTCTTGTACATCCGTGAGAGGTGTGGAATATTGTAAATAATCATTGTATTTTCATTGTAAAGAAAATAAAATAGATTAGTTGTTTATTAGTGGATGTAGCCCGCACTTTGTGTGAACCAAGTTATATCTTGTCTATTTTTTCTTCTCGGTATAATTTCCATGTTTATTGCTTGTATGCTTCGATTGAATATAGATATGTACAACATCATGTGTGTGAAACCACAATAACGGTATCGAGATTTTTTGTTCGAGGGTTTTGTGTGTTGAGAGATTTACTCAAAATGGGATTTCTGATTGAGTGGGAGCACAAAAATGATAGTAGATAGAAAATACAAAGTGGAGAAATTGATGGCCATAATTATAAATTATGGGATATGTAGGTGGAAAATTACCTATATCGAAATATTTATACTTACCGTTGGATGTCAATGAAAATCCTACAAAGATGACCGATGAAGAATGGAAGATTCTTGACAGAAAGGCTATGGGATCTATAGGATCGAGCCTGAGAACATTTGTAGCTTCACATATTACTGCGAAGAAAAAACCACTATAGATTTGATGAAATATTTAGCTAATTTATATGAAAAACCACGTACTTCAATTAAAGTTTATTTGATGAAGAAATTATTTAATTCAAAAATGCAAGAAGGTGGATCTTTATCAATCCATTTGAATGATTTTCATTCCATTGTGAATCAATTAAAATTGATTAATATCCCATTTCATGATGAAGTCAAAGCAATTTTATTCTTATTCTCTTTACCGGATAAAGGGAATAATTTGGTAATGGTTGTTAGTGATTGAACGTCTCCTACTCATGTTTTGAAGTTTGATGATCCGATTAGTATAATCTTGAATGAAGAAATATGCAGGAAAAGTATAGGAGAATCATCATCTGGAAATTCTTTGAATGTAGAAATAAGGGGAAGGTAGAAGGAGAGATCCAAGAGAAAGAATAATGGGAAATCAAAGTCAAAGAATGGAAGATCTAAATCTAGAGGTAGAGAAATAACTTGCTGGAATTGTGGAAAGAAAGGACATGCTAAGAACGATTGTTGGTTCAAGGAAAACAAAGAGAATATACCTAGCAAAGGTAAAGAGGAAAATTTCATAACTAAGGTAATGCAAGATGCCCTTATTCTCTCCTTGGATAGTAAAATAGAATCATGGGTTTTAGATTAAGGATCTTCTTTCCATGCTACCCCTAATAAGAGTTATTTCAGAAATTATGTCTAAGGTAATTTTGGGCATGTTTATTTAGGAGATGATGAACCATGAAATACTACTAGTATAGGGGAAGTTCATCTAAAATTACGAATGGAAATACATGGATATTGAAAGATGTGAGGCATTTACCAAGCCTCGGGAGAAATCTAATTTCTACAAGACAACTAGGTGAAGTTGGTTGCATGGTTACATTCACAACTGACTCTTAGAAAGTTACCAAGGGAGCTCTTGTTGTGGAAAGAGGAAAGAAGGTAAGAACATTATATTCATCTACCTGTATTAATGATTCCTTTTTTATTCTATCTACTTCAGATTCAGATGCAAGCATGTGGCATAATCGGGTAGGCCCTATCATTAAAAAGGGAATCTAGATATTAAATGCAAAGGTAAGTTATTAGATTTGAAAAATGTAGATCTTGATTTTTGTGAGCATTTCATATTTGAAAAGCAAAAGAAAGTGAGATTTTATAAAGTTGGGGCAATAAAGAAGGATCATAAATTGGATCTTTTCCACTTAGATGTGCGAGGACCAACCTAGGTAGCTTCTCATTTAGGATTCCAATATTATGTGACTTTTATTGATGATGTCATAAGAAAGGTATGGGTTGATTGTATAAAGTGCAAATATGATGTTTTGATACTTTTAAAAATTGGAAATACATTGTGAAAAATTAAACAAATTTAAAGTTAAAATGTCTTAGATTTGACAATGGTGGTGAGTACTATAGCAAGACTTTCAATGTTTATTGTTCAAATGAATGGAATACACAAAGAAAGAATCGTTCTCGGACACCACAGAAAATGGTGTGGTTGAAAGAATGAACATGACCATCATGGAATGTGAAAGAAGCATGAGGATACATGTTGGATTACCCTAAAATTATAGGTAGAAGTAGTAAACACGACATTATATTTAATCAACCGCGGGCCTTTAGGTGTACTAGATGGTGGAAGAATAGAAGAAGATTGGACTAGAAAAGAGGTAGATATTTCTTTTCTTAGAGTATTTATTTCGTAAGCTTTTATACATATTGATAAAGAAAATAGGAAGAAGTTAGATGCTTAATCTAAGAGATGTACTTTTATTGGTTATGGCTCGTGATTTTGGGTTCTATTTTTGGGATTTAGATGATGCTAAGATTGTTAGGAGTCGTGATATTGAATGGAATGAAAAGAGAATGTACATGGATCATATTTTGATGCCTAAGGATGAACCGATGGAATATTTTTGGAAGAATATTCATTCTCGATTTAAAATTGACACATACAAGTATCGGTGTCAATTACAAATCGAATCGCATTAGTAGTGTGAACTAACATCAATAGCCTAAACAGACGCGCCAAGAGAACCAGGGCTGACTTCGAAAGCAGAGCATAGGCGTCGGTTGCTTTAGAACCAATGTTGGCTATGGGTGACCAAGATTGGTCACTTTGGAGGTTGATATGAATGTACATGGTGTACAAAATGAACCTCCGACACCCCATATTTCTATGAGAAGGTCACAATGGGTAAGTAGACCTCCATAAATATTTACACCTTCCTTAATTTATCTAGTATTGACTGATAGTGGTGAGCCCGAACATTTTGAAGAAGCAATGTAGGAGGATACACACAAGAAGTGAAAACATGACATGGATGAGGAGATGGACTCTTTGAAACAAAAACAGACATGGGATTTGGTTAAGTTGTCTAGTAGATAAGAGAACATTGTAGAACAAATGGTTTTACAAGATCAAGGAAGAAGAGGGTGGGAAAAAAAGATACAAGGTAAGGCTTGAGGTAAAATGGTTTTCATAAAAGTAGGTATTGATTTTGGTGAGATTTTTTCTCCTGTAGTAAACATGAATTCCATTCATGTTATTTTTATTTTAGTTTCAATAGAAGATTCACACTTAGAACAACTTGATGTTAAGATGACTTTCCTTAATGGTGATTTAGAAGAAAAGATATATATGCAACAACCACTTTGTTATGAAGTTAAGGTAAAAGAGCTTGTATGGACTCAAGCAAGCTCCAAGGTAATGGTAAATGAGGTTTGACATTTTAATACATGAGCATGGTTGTATGAGACATGAATCTTATCATTCTCTTTATTTCAAGAAGCTTGAAAATGGAAGCTATATTATTTTTTATTGTACATAGATGATATGCTTATTGTAGTATATTATATGCATGACATTTTTGTGTGAATGAAAAGTTAGCTCATACATTTACAATGAAGGATTTAGGAGTTTCAAATAAAATCCTTGGCATCCAAATTCATAGAGATAGGAAGAACACACAATTTTATTTGTCTCGGGAATATTATATCAATAAGGTGTTGGAAAGGTTTAAAAGGAAGAGTTCAAAACTTGTTAGTACACCTATGGCTGGAAACTTTAAATTAAGAAAATATTAGTGTCCTACATCACATGAGGAGGTTGAGTACATGGCACAAGTTCCATATGCTTCAGCAATTAGAAGCCTTATGTATGCAATGGTTTGTACCAGACCAAACATTGCACAAATAGTGGTTGTGATCAGATTTATGGCTAATCCAGGTAAAGAGCATTGGAAAAAAGTCCAATGGATACTCATATATTTGAGAGGGACATCCAACATGAATTTATGTTATGGAGTGTCAAATACTTCTTTATGTGGATATTTTTATTCAGATATGGATGGATATTTGAATGGTAGAAGAAACACCATTGGATATGTATTCATAGTAGGTGGCATGACGATTAGTTAGATTTTGAGATCGCAGAAGCTTGTGGCCTTGTCTACTACAGATGAAAAATATGTTGCAACTACAGAGGCTAGCAAAGAGATGATATGGATGAGTATGTTCATGGAAGAGTTTGAAAAGGAGTAAGAGGATTGCAAATTGTACATTGATAGTCAAAGTGTGATTCATCTTGAAAATAACTCAACATTTCATTCAAGAATTAAACAAATTAAGTTGATATATCACTTCATATGGCAGGAGTTGGAAGATGGGTGGTTGAAACTAGAGAAAATTCATACGAGAGAGAACCTTGCGGATATGCTAACAAAGCCATTGGAAAAGGATAAGTTGGAGATTCACTCAACTTCTTGTTGTTCTTTGAGTTTGAGATTTGAAGAGGAAAAAACAATCCTATGAAAATATCTAAGGATGGAGTTATATGGTACAATGTAACAATTTATCTTGAAGTGGGAGATTGTTGAGTTGTGGAGCTAAATGGATTCACAAATAGCATGCTTTACAAAATTGTAGGTTTGCATAGTGAACGACATCGGTCACCTCGGGAACAACTAACATTAGTTACTCATGCATGAATGATTTTATTTTAAATGCGGTTTTAATCCAACCCTTGGTTATAAAGGTGATCAGATGGTTGTAAATGTATAGCTAAGTTACTTTAATGTTTGTATATGCTTATAAGCTAGAAAAATAGGGTTAGAAGAGAGAATTGTATGAAGGAATTCTTTGAGAAATAAAAGAGAATCTTGAGAATGAAAATTACTATATATCTGTGAGAGGTGTGCAAGGTTGCAAGTCTTCATTATATTTCCTTTGTAAAGAAAAAAAAATAGATTAGTTGTTTCTTGGTGGACATAGCCCACACTAGGTGAACCATGTTATATCTTGTGTATTTTTTCTTCGGCATAATTTCTGTGTTTATTGATTGTATGCTTAAATTGAATATAGATCTATAAAAAAATAGTGTGTGTCTAACCCCAAATAAGGTCACACTAGTAGTAGGTACTTGAAGGAGCTATAGCAGATGATGTAGATGGAATAACCATAGTGATGGTAGGACTAGCATCAAGAACATCCCTATGAATTGAAGTGACCAATTAAGATACAAATATAGAATAATATGAACTAATGGGCGTAGATGATGTGATAAGAGGAGATGAAACAACATCGAAGAAGAAGTGATAGATGGGAGTGACTCATACACAGTACTAGATGTAATATTAAGAGAAGATAATAATGGAATATGAGATTAATACTTGGCAAAAGATGAAAAAGGAGAACCATGGCTATCAACTACTTCATCATAATTAGATAAAGAATAAGAGAAGATAATGTCACAAGGTGTGATATCAATAGGATCACGAGGATAATTTTAGTGGCAAATATTCATAATATGCTGAAATTTTCATTTTAGGAAAATTTAAAAAGGTGAATTTTTCAGAGCATTCGGTGTCCTGTTCGCCTAAAATTTACAAATCCTATTTTTTTAGGTTCGGCTTTGCCTACATTTGAACACATCTCCTATAAAAACCTAATTGTTTCACTTTGGGTATTATACTACCAATGATACCTTACCAATACTATGAATTAGCATAATCTAAGCACTACAACACAATGCATATTTGTTTATTGTTTAGTAGTTAGTCGTCAGAAACAGTTCTATTTGTTGATGCACAAAGAGTAATAATTTCGACACACCTACGAGGTTTTCTATGGATAGATGATAAGGGGATCTTGTTGATGCATGACAAGGGTTTGGGTGTTGATGGCCGACACTAATCTTTTTGACACATGACTACACTATTATTGAAGCACAATAGATTTTTCTCGATGTGAGACAATGATATTTGTTGACGCATGACTTATTGCATTTGACGACGCATGAAAAACATTTTATGTGGACGTGCGATGAGGAGATATTATTGCATAAATAGGGTTTACTTGTTGATGCCTAAAATTGTTCTTGTTGACACACAATTGACATTGTACTTTTTTTTGCATGAAAGCATTTTCTCTTACATGTGACAATGATATTTTTTGATGTGCAACTTATTGTATTTGGTGATGCACGTCCCAACTATTGTTGACATACGACAATTATCTTGTTGACGCACAACACAAATCCTTCTCTGTCTTGTGACAAATTCCTTACTTGTTGACATGTGACAAAGTTATCATGTTGATAGATGACGTTGTTGTTGTTTTTGCACACAACTCAAAGTTATTGACGCAAAAATGTTTCAACTTATCCCGTTATAATAATGGAAGGTGCTAGTGCTCAGAATGAGAAGACCCAAAAATTAACTAAGAAATCTCAGAAGTCCTTGTTCAAGTATTTTGGAAACTTTTCTACTATAGATACCACAACCACCAACACCCATATAGCTGCCACTAGAATGAATCAGAGTACAGACTATGTGGAAGGTAATATTGAGGTGGACATGCATTTTGCACAATATCAACCAAATGACACCTATGATGATACCATGTCAGATCTTGAAGATATACCTGTTGAGATGCCAAATCAGGGTTTCAGACTTAAGGAACAGATTAACAAATGTGCCAAATGAATTGCAAAACAACTATCTCTGAAAAGAGATGTAAATTACTCAAAGATTTCAAAATACATCAATTATCTCTGCCAAGAGATGTCTATCTCTTCTTCCGGTTACATATGTATTTATAATAATTTTATAAATATGAAAGGACACCTAGAAAGATGTGGAAGGTCACCAGTCTCGAGGGAGACGAGGTGTTTCATCTTCCAAGACTTACATGTGCACTAATTTTGCGAAACATACTATTTTTAGAATTTACTATTTTTAGACAGCAGTACAAAAATCACAATTTGGGCCCCTTAAACGTGGATTTCGGGGGTCAAACATTGCCGAACAAAGTTCTGCACCTTCTCATCACATTCTACGCATTCCAAGCTTTCCGTTGCCTTTTGAACGGAGTCAATCGGAGCTACGGTGCAAAAGTTATGGTCTCTGGAAGTTGCGCCACTAGAATTCTTTGCTGGATCATTCCTCCCTCCTTGAAGCAATGGTCCCCATTGCATTAAGATGCCCCATCAGCTGTGGAAATTGCTTCTTTACCTGGTATGCAGTGAGCCATTCACCTTGGTGACTGAGATTTCCTTTCTTTATCACACGATAGAGTTGAATAGGTTGTCCTCTAGTGGTCTTAGTCAAACTGTCCACAATCTGATCTTCTTCAGCTGGGGAAAGACTTGCTGGATTGAGCTCAGAGATGTCCAATTGTTCTGCTGTGACTGAAGTATCCAACAAAGGTGGATGGTATGGCTTGAGGAGGTCCACATTGAAGATGGGGTGCAGACCAAGGTAGGGTGGAATATTCAACTCGAAAGCATTTTCCCCTACTTGCTTAGTGAGAGTGTAAGGACCATACCAGAGAGGTCGAATCTTTCTGTGTGGACCTGCAAGCCGTTCCTTCTGAAGCCGCAACCAAACCTTATCACCAACCTGGAAATGATGTGGAACCCTGTGTTTATCATGGTGATTCTTATACTTTTTATTCATTTTCTGTAAAATGTCATGGACTTGGTCTTTGAATGTCTTTGATCTGCTCAACAAACCTTGTCGCCTTTTCTGCTTCACTTTTTCCATGAAGTGTGAATTCCATGGCAGGAATTGGGATGCATACATCAATGGGAGCCATAGGTTGGAATCCATAACAAGCTTGAAAAGGACTGTGTTTAGTGGAGCTGTGCAGGGCTCGATTGTATCCATGTTGTATGTATGGCAGGGCCTCGTCCCATGTGCGGGAGTGCTTGGAGTGGTACATACGAAGCATGTGAACAATTAGGCGATTCACCACTTTTGTTTGCCCATCGGTCATGGGTGAAAGGATGTGGACTTCATCAACTTTGTATCTAGCATTCCCCATAAGGTGGACCAAAAGATGCTCAGGAACCTGCTATCCCTATCAGAAACAATAGACTTGGGGAGCCCAAAGTTGATCCATACATGACTGAAATAAATTTTAGCAGTATCTTCAGCAGAAATATTTTCTTACAGGAAACCATTACAGCCATTTTAGAAAATCGATCAACTACAACAAAAACACCATCATTCCCATGTTTTGAAGTTGGAAAACCTGAGAGGAAGTCCATCGAGACAGATGCCCAAGGCTTGGTTGGTTCCGAAATGGTGTGTACAATCGTTGTTTCTTGTTAGTTGGCTTAGCAATTGCACAAGGAGTGCGGGACTTAATATACTTCACCACATCGGTCCTTAGATTAGGCGGTAGAAATGCTTTTGAAGTACTGCCAATGTCTTGTCCACGCCAAAGTGCCTGCGGTCCTGCTGAAGTGTGCTTCCCAGATCATCTTCTATTGTTCACTTGCTGGAACACAGATGTGTCCCATATGGCAGAGGAGATTATCTGTAGATAGAAATCAGAGACATGTTTTCCTCCACGGAGGGCTGATATGTGTCTGAAAACTCAGGGTCCTTCTCATACAAACTGCACCAACTGGAAGTCTCATGTCCACAGAGATCAAGAATAGTTGTGAGGGCTGCGGTGGAGGGCGGCTTAGGCAATCGCTTTGAATTGGCACTTCCCTTCTTATGCTTTATTATCAGGTGAAACTGTTGTAGGTATGTGGCCCATTTCTGTGTCTCTCATTCCTCAACTTGCTTTGTGTCTGAAGGAACTCCAAAGGCCTATGGTCAGTGTGGATTACTGTCTCCTTCCCCAGAATGTAGTGTTTCCACTTTGCTTACATGCACAGACAATGGCATAAAGCTCCTTATCATATATTGGGTACTTTCTGACCGTGTCATTGAATGTTTCACTATGGTATGCAACAGGGTGGCCATGTTGCATGATAATAGCTCCCAAGGCATACTCAGATGCGTCATCGTCATCAGCTCGAATGGATGATGTAGATCAGGAAGGGAAAGGACAGGGGCTGAGCATAACCTTTCTTTCAGCCCTTCAAATGCTTTCTGTTGCGCTTCCCCCCATTGAAATTTAGCCTTGTTCCCTCCTTTAGTCACCTGATTGAGTGCCCAGGAAATATGTGAGAAACCCAAGACAAACCGGCGATAGAAATTGGCAAGGCCCAGGAAGCTATGAAGCTCTGTAAGATTCTTTGGGGTAGGCCACCTCTGAATAACCTGAATTTTCTCCGGGTCGACATGGACTCCTTCCTCATCCACGACGTAACCCAAGTATTGGACCTTTGTCATCCCAAATGTGCACTTATCCAGTTTGCATACGATGCATGCTACGCTTCTGAGGTCCTAGTGCAAGTACTTCTTGAACATGTTGCGAGATGCCTCTCCCGAGTCGGGCTATAAATGAGTATATCATCTAGGTAGACCACTACGAAGGAATTGGTGTAGGGCCGCAGATGTTGTCCATCATCCGCATGAATGTTGCGAGTGCATTAGTTAGTCCGAAAGGCATGACCAACCATTCGAATAGGCCTTCACGAGACTTAAATGCAGTTTCCAAACATCGGTGGGCTCGACGGGGATCTGTGATAGCGGTTTGAGATCAATTTTGGTGAAAAATTTTGCACCATGAGCTGGTCCAAAGCAAATCATCAATCCTTGGGAGGGGGTAGCGATTCTTCACAGTGATTTTGTTGGCCCGATAGTCTATGCAAAGTCTCCATGTTCCATATTTATTTGGTGCCAAGACAATTGGAATTCCACAGGGTGAAGAGCTTGGCCTAATGTGTCCCTTTTGAATCAATTCTTGTAGCTGCCTCTTTATCTCCTCATTTTCAAGGACCGACTGCGGTACAGGGGCTATTGGGTAAAGGAGACCCCGGGACCAAATCAATAACATGTTTTACCTGACAATGAAATGGCACTCCTTTAGGTGTCTGGAATAGATCATCATACTCGGTTATGATTTGGTTGAGCTGCTTATTCTTGCTGTATTGAGTGCATGTTCATGGAGGCTCAAACAGAACAATTTTGTTTGTAGGTTTTGGCCTGATCATCAAGACGACAAACTGTTTGGTTTTCTCCACTAACTTCTTACATTGTTTGGCATTGATGAGGGAGACAGATTTTGGGGAATGACCTCAGGTATCCAATAACGTCGACTCCCAATGGTAATGGTGACCCTTCAAGGTCGTGACTCATAGATGCCATGTCATCCCCACATGAATGGTTGGCCTAGGAGCACATCACAAACATCTAATGGAGCAACATCACACATGACTTCATCATGGAAGGGCTTGATGGCATATGGAAGGAGGCATTGTTGTGTGACTTGGAGGTCTCTTCCTAGGTTTAACCACCCGATACTATATGGTTGGGGATGTGGCTTTACAGGGAGGTTTAGGCTTTTTACAACATCAACAGAAATTAAATTCTTCTGACTTCCACTATCAAGGATAAAATGCAGAGGCTTACCTTTTACCCAGAGCTTGGAGTGGAAGAGCCTTTCCTTCTCATCCATATTCTTGACTTTTGAGGTGGCAATGATCACATCTGGATCAGCATCTATAATTTCATCATCTTCATCCTTGACCTCAGGGTCTGTAACTGCTGGTGCAGAGAGTGTTGAAGAAGATGATTCGGCGAGTAAGGACTTGATGGCTCGACATTCTTCCTTGGAGTGGCGATTTGTTTTGTGGAGGTTGCACCACTTCCATGTCTTCTCCTTCGCATCTTATTTCCTTGCGACTCCTTACATTTCCATCCTTGACCTCGGAGTCGGCCTTCTTTATCATTCTTCCCCCTCACGGGTTGGTTCTAGTAGTCCTCCTTTTGTGCTTTTGTTCAATCTTGGTGAAAACTTGTATGCCTCGCCGAGGGGTTTGAAAGCGAAAGAATTCCAAGTCCTCTCGGATGCTCCATTGTAGGCCAACTGCGATATTTTAGAATCCTATGTTGTTACGTGTCTTGAATGCCCAATCTTGCGGATAAAGAATGAAATTTGTCGGTATAATCTTGAACCGAGTGGTCCTTACCTTGTGAAGTTCTTTGCCACTTTGTATGTACAGAGATCATCATAGGCCCCAACAGGGGTAATATTCTTCCTTTATGGCATCCACGAAATCATTCCATGTGGGTTCCTCTGTGATTCCTAGCTCATCCCTTTCGAGCCCATTCTTATACACACCCCACCAATTTTTGGCAATGAAGAGATGATTTCAATAGAGAAAATGTTATCTTTTCCTTATCGAATAAATTGATTGTGAGAAAAATATGAGGTCAATTGGTCCAACCAGATTCTCTCTTGCATCAAATTGATCTTACCTTCAAAAATAGGAATGTCGAAATTTACTTGCACCTTGAATGGAGTCGGGCACCAAAGGACTGATTTATAGATGAGGAGGCATGATTTCCTACTTGTAGTTGTTGCGAAATTTGGGTGAATTGTTGTAGCATCTACTCCTTTTGCTCCCTAAGAGCTTCATTCACCATATTTTTGAGAGGATCATCCATCCCGGTGTTGTCCGCCATTGGAGGTCGCCTGCAGCGAACAGGCAAGTATTCTGAAGGATTGTGTGTGGACCACCCAAGCTTTTTATATCCCGACCTCGTTCTGGGGATCATACACTCTCAAGACGACTTAGCTCTGATACCACTGATCCAAAACCGAGGGGTTTCAGACTTAAGGAACAGATTAACAAATGTGCCAAATGAATTGCAAAACAACTATCTCTGAAAAGAGATGTAAATTACTCAAAGATTTCAAAATACATCAATTATCTCTGCCAAGAGATGTCTATCTCTTCTTCCGGTTACATATGTATTTATAATAATTTTATAAATACGAAAGGACACCTAGAAAGATGTGGAAGGTCACCAGTCTCGAGGGAGACAAGGTGTTTCATCTTCCAAGACTTACATGTGCACTAATTTTGCGAAACATACTATTTTTAGAATTTACTATTTTTAGACAGCAGTACAAAAATCACAATTTGGGCCCCTTAAACGTGGATTTCGGGGGTCAAACATTGCCGAACAAAGTTTCACACCTTCTCATCACATTCTACGCATTCCAAGCTTTCCGTTGCCTTTTGAGCGAATCAATCGAGCTACGGTGCAAAAGTTATGGTCTCCGGAAGTTGCGCCACTAGAATTGCCTAGATCATTATCGAACCTATACAACCTTATAATTTAGAAGAGATCCCATTTGAATGTACATGTACAATATGTAGTTGGAAATTGGGAAGTAAGCAAAATGTAACTCACGTTGGACACTATAGAAAAACATTGTGAAAAACAATATTTGGGTCTCCACTCTCATGTGGGAGGATGGCTTTAAAATCAAAACACATAGGTGGAAAACTAAAAAGAATGCATGTGTGTTAAATACACATTTTGAAAAAGTATGACAGAGAATAAAAACTTGGTCATCACAAACATCTCATGGAAAAGGGAGGAACGATCACATCACAAATTGGTAAGGTGAGTCAATTAAATCTGCATGCAAAACTCATACAGTTCTCTACTTTATTTCACATACTAAAGAAAGGAAGACCAATTTTGGACTTCCTTGATTTCAAATTTTTGTATCAATATAATGGAATGCCCAATGTTTCTCAGTCTCATTGGTCTGATAGTAGTGCATGGGAAATGGAAAAATTCCTTTCAATGATAGAGAAGGAGGATTTGAAAGAGAATGTAAAAAAAAAAGTTTATATCTATTTCATTGATGAAGTGACAATAGCTTCGACAACACTACATGGGTATGTATCCACGTCTATACTTTATAAAATCATATAAGGACACCTCGCATGCTTGATGTTATGAAAATGGTTGAAAATTATACTACTGAAAACCTACATAAAATAGATGTTTCTCATTTGAAATATATTTTGAATCCACTAATTATGAAATTACTACGAAGTTGGTATGTGTTTGAGAAGATGGTACATCACCATGAAAGGTCACCAAATAGGGATGTGTGTTAGATTACAAACAACATTTTCCCCTTATATGCTAGCAATTCATTGTATGGCTCATGTATGAATTTAGCGTATAAAATTTAAGCAAATACGAAAATGTTGCTAAAGTATAAGAGCTTATAAGATAACTTCGTGCCTAAATGGGAAAAACCCAAAGTGATTTCTTGAGTTTCAGAAATTCACAATTGGAATTACAGATGGCAAAAACTTCTAAAGGATGTTGAGACGAGATGGATTTCTTTGTATGAACCTACATGTAGAGTTTCGTGAGGAGTATCCTTCGTTGGTTGGTTTCATGCACAAATATCATCATAAAGTTGACAAGGGGAGTGACTTGTTGTTCTATTTAACTTATTTGGAGACATTTCTTACTTTGGTTGGTATTATTCCAATGTTGCATAGGGATCAATACACTAATGAAGCATGCAAATGGGAGATTATTCTATATTATGGATTTTATACTGATTATAAAAATGGTATATCAGAGTCTTGATAAACTTGTATATTCCTAAGATAGTTTTGATACACATGTTTTCGAGAATTGGAAAGCTTTATTAGATCTTAAGAATCCCAGTAACTATTTGAGATTTAATATCCACGATCACCTCTGCATCAATGTTAATGGGAGGGACATACCACTACACATTTTGCAAAAACGTCAAGATATTACAGGATCAAAAAGAGAAGATGTTCCTGTGACACGTAATCTCTTTGATTCTGTTACAGTTGAAACAAGAATAAAGCTTAAAAAATTTTCAGAATCCTTATCATCAGAAATTAGAGAACGTTTCTCCAAAGATAAAATTCTTGAAGCAATGGGTGTGATGAATCCTAATTTTTGGAATACTCAAGATGCTTGTGTAGAATTTGTAAGAAAGCATTTCCATAAATTTTTGGGTAGAATAATGTAACATTTCACAAAGACTTCGAGAGGTCAAGGGTATGGAAATCAAAGGCATATTGAATGTTTATTTATTAAAGTCTCAATTAATAAATTTTGCAACAACAATGAGGAACCAATATAAAAATTTAGATGAAACTTCTAAGAGTGGTGCTATTAAAAGGATCTGAACGAGGAATCTATCAAAGTAATTGTCTTATAAGAAGACATCAATGAATATTTGAATTATATTAGTTATGCCAAACAATGATTTTGGGGTCTATGGGAGGAAAAAGGGTTTTCGACACTTTATAATTTATAAAATCAAAATCGAGAAACAATGTTGGATAAAAATATGGAAAGTTGCATGAGGTGTTATGTTTCTCGCTACTCCATGGAAACATTTCCTTTCAAGAGAGAAATTTTGCATTGGAATTCCCTTTCCAAAAGAACAGGTTTAAATAATATAGATAAAGTACAACTATTCCCAATGATGAGACTTGAATTGGTGCATCATCACACTCTATAGAAGATAAAATCGACTTTGAAGAAGCTTATTGATAATGATTATTTCAATTTAAATAGGTATCTCCTTGACCTTACTTTTATTTTTTTAGATCTCCTTATATTTTAACTGTGGTTATTTATTCAATTTCATATTAACTCTGATGCATATATTAACTCGAGGAGGCTTTTTATCATATTTTTTTCAACTCTAGTTATTATTAAAGATGTTACAAGTATATATATTTACATTTATTTAAATAAAATTACTTATAAAAAATTGTTTTATATAATTACTATTTTTATTTTTCAAATAACAATTTATGTTTTAAAAATTGGTTTGTTACATGCATTTGTCAAATACTAATTTGTAAGGCCTTCAGAGTTCAGATCTACATATTCTTCCACTATTATACTCTTCCAAACTTCCAAAATTCTATTGTCCAGACATGTACATGTTATCATTTGCATTTTCTTTAATCTTTTTGTTTCTTCCTTAATCCGCTCAATCATTATTTCATATTTTTTCTTGAAAATGTGGGTTGACATCCATCCGAGGAAGCTCTCACTTCTCGGATCGACAATGTTAGGAAACTCACTCATATTTATAATAATCCATTTTTCACGTGTATTTTTCTTGAATCGAAGATCTTATAAAGCATGCTACAAAGGATGATTTCTCATTTTCCTTCCATATGCTTTGTCACATCCATCTAAAAGACAAGAGGTAGCTTAAACCCTATCATATGACATTGCTTGATTTTTACAATTATGACTAATTTATTTTTGTATTGTACAATGCTTTATAAAGAGAAATCGACTTTAATGAAGAATATTTATACATTCAATTATTTATCTTTAAAAGGAATATTCCTTTCCATACTTTTATTGTTTTTCATAACACATTTTAATTTTGGTTAAAATTCAATTTCATATTAACTCTACGAGATACAAATATTGATCAGGAGGCTTTTTATCATTTTTTTTTCAACACCTATCATTAAATATGTTAATTTATATATATTTACATTTATTTGAATACAAATATTTATTAAAAAAAAAATTCTATATAATTACTATTTTGGATTTATAATACTAATTTCTATTTTAAATTTTTTTGTTACATGCATTTGTCAAATTAATTTGCAAGGCCTTCGAGAGTTCAAATCTAATATTCTTCCATTGTATAAGTGTTCTAGACATTCCAAATTTCTAATTCGAAATAATTTATCATTTGCATTTTCATTAATATTTATGTTTCAACCCGCTCAATCATTATTTCATCTTTTTTTCTTAAAACATGGGTTTACATCCATCCGAGGAATCATATCATATTCATTACTGGTAGAGAGAAGAAGATTTCGTGAAAAGGTTTAATCTATTGACTAATCCATTTTTGTGTTGAGTTTTCTTGAATCAAAGATCTTCTAGGATGATACGAACTCTAATGATTTTTCATTTTCCTTATGATCATCTTTTCACAACCATTTAAAAGACAAGAGGTAATCATAACCATCCTATCTATTTTAATGTCATCTTCCAGTTTAATGTCATCTATTATGTTTGATTTATTTTAGAGATTTGCAAAATGCTTCGATAAAGTGTTTAAACTTTGTGGGATAAAATCAAACATTCTAATTTTACAAGTAGAGAGAAGAAGATTTTCCATATTAAGATGTCTTTTTCCTAAGACATTTAAATTTTCTTAAAACAATTATCCATTATCATCATCCATGATCATTCTTGAAGCTAAATATATGTCCACACAATTCATCATAATCCATATCTATTTTAATGTCATCATCCACATCTAATGTCATCATGTCATTGATTTATTACAAGTAGAGAGAAGAATATTTTGAGATAGGTTTAAATGTGTAGAAGCCGATACATAAGTTTGAAATTTTACAAGTAGAGAGAAGTTTTATCTGTCCTAAACTCCTAACATTCCAATTTTTTTCTTAAAACAATTATCCATTATCATCATCATCAAATCTATATCCATTCTCATGTCATCATATCATTTTAAGTAGATCATTTTGAGAATTTAATCCCATGCAAAGAAACTTGATTACAAAGTTCTAATTTTCAAAAACCTGATACAGAAGAAGATTTTACTATATTAAGATGTCTCTATCAAACACATTCCAATTTTTCTTAAAACAATTATCCATTATCATCATCCATGATCCTTCTTGAAGCTAAATCTATGTCCACACAATTCATAATAATCCATATCTATTTTAATGTCATCAACCACGTTAATGTCATCATATCATTACTCACTACAAGTAGAGAGAAGAAGACTTTGATAAGTTTTAAATATGTAGAAATTTGATAAAGAGTTTGAATTTTACAAGATTACAGAGAATATGTATTTGTCCTATACTCCTAACACATTCCAAATTTTCTAAAACAATTATCCATTATCATACATCCATCATCCATGATCGTGATTGAAGCTAAATCTACGTCCACACAATTCATCATCATCGATATCTATTTTAATGCCATCATGCACATCTAATGTCATCATATCATTGATTCATTACAAATAGACAAGAATATCTTGAGAAGTTTTAAATGTGTAGAAAAACTTGATACAAAGTTCAAATTTTACAAGTATAGAGAATATGTCTTTGTCCTATGACTCCTAACACACTCCAATTTTGTATAACAATTATCCATTATCGTCATCACTATTTCATTTTAAGAGACCTCCTATTCTTTGTCAAATTGAAGGTGGAGAATACTGCAATATCCCGTTGCCTTAGCTTTGGGAAGGTGAATTTTTGGGGTTGTATGAAAAATTCTTTAATTATCAAGCACTTTATGTATTGTTTTGCAACACAACGGGAGATTTTATTTTCACGCGTAAAAAAATCATTGACGCAAGCCAAAAGATCTCAGTGACATGCCACTGCATTTTTAATTTGACGTGAATGAAAGAAAATCTCCTTACGTCTCGACCTCCACCTCTTCTTTCTCATCAAAAAATCCGTGTCACACATCAAAAAACTCTCTCGTGCATTTTCATTGCTATGCATCAATATCTATTGTACCTCTTTGTTGCGCATCATCAAAAATAAGAAAAATTCAAATTAACAAAAATATTGTTTCAAAGACACGCGTCAATCTCTCATGCCTTTTGTGACGCCACCATAGACATCCTTAGTGACGCGACTGGATTCAAACTAAGGTCCTTTTTCCAATTTGTGATGCATTATCTAAAATATCATCTTTATAATTGCGTTATATGTGACTTAGTGACGCGCATCACTTGTGTAGGTCTGCATCCATCTTTGATGATTGACTAAGGACTCATTGATGCGTGTATCACTATCCCTTTTTGACGCGCAATTTTCAAAATGACTCTATTATCTCATTGATTAGTCTCGCAACCTCGCTTTTCTTCTCTCCACTCGATGAAAAAAACTCCATGTCACTCGTCAACAAAATCTTTGTCATGCATCTACTATGTGTTAATATCTCAAGTTCCTCTAAAGGAAACCCTCCTTATCGCGTATTTCGAATAACTTACCCCCATTCAGCATCTATAATACGGGATATATCATATTGTTGAAAAATGTGAAGTAGAAGTGTTCTACCTAGCGAATAATCTAGGTTTATATAGGGGATATTTTTCAAGGGTAGGCGAAGTTGACCCTTTTTGCCTTTGGGTAAAAAATTAAAGTGTAATTTTAGGTGAACAAAAAGTCAACTATAAAAAAATTCGTCTTTTAAAATTTTCAAAATGGAATATACCTATATTACAATATTCACCACTAAAATTTTCATGCGTCATCCCCATATCATGCCAAAGCTAAATCTATGTCCACAAAATTCATTATTTACACATCTAATGTCATCATATCATTGATTCATTACAAGTAGAGAGAAGAAGATTTTGAGAAGTTTTAAATATGTAGAGACTGATACAAAGTGTAAATTTTACAAGTATAGAGAAGATGTCTCTATCCTTTACAAATTCCATTTTTCTCAAAACAATTATCCATTATCATCATTCATCATCATCTATATCCATTTTCATGTCATCATATCATTACAAGTAGAGAGAAGAATATTTTGAGAAGGTTTAAATGTGAAGAAACTTTATATAAAGTTCTAATTTTACAAGTAGAGATTCGAAGAAGATTTTAATGTATTAAGATGTCTCTATCCTAAGACATTCCAAATTTTCTTAAAATTTTATCATATCATCATCTATGATCATGCTTGAAGCTAAATCTATGTCCACAAATTCATCATAATCCATATATATTTTAAAATCATCATCCACATCTAATGTCATCATATCATTTATTCATTACAAGTAGAGAGAATAATATTTTAGAAGTTTTAAATGTAAACATTAAATCCTGATATAGAGTTTGAATTTTACAAGTATAGAGAAGAACTCTCTGTCCTAACAAATTCCAATTTTTCACAAAACAATTATCCATTATCATCATTCATCATCATCTATATCCATTATCATGTCATCATATCATTCAGGTAAGTAGAGAATAATATTTTGAGAAGGTTTAAATGTGAAGAAACCTGATATAGAATTCTAATTTTACAAGTAGAGAGAAGAAGATTTTAATGTATTAAGATGTCTTTTCCTAACACATTGCAATTTTTCATAAAAAAATTATTCATTATCACCATTCATCATCATATATATCCATTATAATGTCATCATGTCATTACAAGTAGAGAAATAAGATTTTAAGAAGGTTTAAATGTCTTTGTTCACAACCACATTAAATTTTTTCTTAAAACAATTATCCATTATCATCATCCATTTCATGATCGTGCTTGAAGCTAAATCTATGTCCACATACAATTCATCATAATCCATATCTATTCTAATGTCACCATCCATATCTAATGCAATCATAATTACAAGTAGAGATAAGGTTCTTTAACTCGAAAGGTTTAAATGTGAAGAAACTTGATACCACAGTTTGAATTTTAAAAGTAGAGAGAAGACGATTTAAATCTATTTGTATTAAGATATCTCTATCATACCACATTCCAATTTTTTTAGAATAAAATAATTAACCATTATCATAACCCCATCACATTCAAATCAAACATAAACACCATATATAATCTATAAATTATATATATAATATATATAAAAGATATAAAAATATAGATTATAAAGTATTTCAAATTTTCAAATTTAAAGTTTCAATTTTTCAACCTCAATCATGAAATTCATCCCCAGAAAATCATGATATTTTGTACCCCTTTTCCTAATGGCCTCCCCTCATACACTCCTTTCCCCAATAGCTTCCCCTCCTATAACCATTTCCCCAATGGCTTGAATAATTCACAAACTAATAAGATCTTCCACATAAATATTTAGATTCTTTATGATTCTTTGCTCTTCCTTTATCGCATCTCCATGGGATAAAAAACTAGCATCTATATGCGCTTTTAATTTGAATAAAATTTAAAAGCATCGAAGATATTCTCTTTAATTATCCGCTTTAGTGTATTGTTTTGTTTGTTAAAATAAAAGAATATTTTCTTTCAAATTCATTACTATGGATAAACTGTTCTTGGTGGTTTCCTAGTGAACTTGGAACACCTTTTCTTGAATATTCAAATTTTCATATTTCAAAAACATAAAAAAAAGTGAGCTCAATTAAACATATTACTAAAATAATAAAATTTCAAATTAACAAAAATATTGTTTCAAAGTGGTAATACTTACAACCACTCTATCTCTCTCAACATTTACAATCCTTTGCCACCAGATCCTTGTCCTTAGGCCATTTATTAAAATATTTCCCAATTTTTTAATACTTTATCTAAAATATTATCTTTAAAAATTTTGTTATACGTGATATTCCCACTTAATTGCTTGGGTAAGTAAGGCATCCATCTTCATAGGTTGATTTAATGAACTCTAGCATATTAATATGTCCACTTTGCAATAATTCTCAAAACGGCTTATTATCTCATTGATTAGTAATTTTTCCCCTTCTCTCCCATTCAATGAGGTGACTAATATTACGTCAATAAACTCTTGGACATGGGATTGACAATCATAACCAATAAAGTTATCTAAAGGAAATAGATATATAATTGTTCACCATCTGTATCTAAAAAAGATGATGTAGTTGGAGAGGCATGGGGATTTCGGGTTGATCATCGTTAGTTACACCTTTTTGCCTTCGGTTTTCCTCATCCTATTTGCAATAAAATAAATCAATATTCAAATATTGAAATCGAAAGTAAAATGTAAAGAAAATTGAATAAATTACATTGAAATATAAGTATACGTGTTGGCCTTGAATCATCTCACATGTATTGAAAAATCATGTTGGGTCATTGGTATCAATACCCAAGTAATCTTCATCTAAAGTTATATTATTTAAAACTAATATTCCATTACATTGGGAAAGCCACCAAGAGAGAGGATTGGAATTTGAAATGACAAGATAATTTTAGTTTCCCATAGGAGATGAAGGAATTGACATCCGTTTACAATGTTCTTTTATCCGAACCTCTTGTTGGCATTTTGAATCATAACGATGGAGGAGGTGGTGGTGTCATTGTTTGTAAACATTAAGGATTGCTATGTACTAAAAATTCCAAGAAAAATCAACAAAATCATTAAATCAAATGAAAACTATTAAACTATGCAAAAACTATGAAATTATATGAAAAAAATTCTAAACTTTTCCCTAAAGAAATAAAATCATACCTTGATGTTGAGGGTAACTTGTCATGGTACTTGAGGTGGCCGTGTTGGAGTAGTAATTGTTTTTGTTTGAGTTGTGTGTGGTTGGGATTGCTACTGGTATTGAGAAGAGACAATTTCATGAGGTCAACTAAGTGAGTTGGAAAATATGGTTGAGGCACACGATAGATTTTCCCTCCAAAGTCCAACAAGTACAAGAATTACATTGATTACATGTCATGGTAAATGGTAAATTTTAAATAGAAAATGGTAATTTGTAAATAGTAAATGTTAGGGTATTATGTCTCTGGCGTTTAACTAATGCAAACGCTTGGTGGTTCGGCGATGAGTGAACTTCCATTTCAGATTGTGAATCTGTCGACACCTCAACATGTTGTTGGCCTCTTCCTCTTGATGCCACTTTTTTCGTGGAAGGGCCTCCAAAAATCTTCTCTGCAAATGGTCAATATTTAATCAGATTCCAGAAGAACATAATGTTAGTACTACATAAAGATTCAATCAGAAGTACATAATCAAGACAATAACCATACTAAAGTCTAATGTCGAAATATAAACTATATACTTGTTGTTCTTCAAAATGGAATTGACAAATTCTTCATTGTCTCATCCGTGCAAGTAGGAATTGGTTTGTCTTTTAAATTAAAAAGATCCTTGTAATAAAGGCAAAGGAGATATTTTGTGGAGTGAATAACTGGTTTTTCCGAAAGCGATGCATTTGTAATGTCATTTTTTATTTTATTGGATAAAAAGGACTACCAATCAAATTTTATCTTTTTGATAGCTGTAAGAATGTATGTAATAGCCCATTTTGGTATATCCATTTGTTGACCGTGCAAAATGATTTTGGCTTGAAAGAAGGAAATCATGGCATCAATAAAGTGGTGTATAATTCCTTGCGTATCCACACCTCATCTTGATTTATTAACGTGAGTCGCAAAAAGTCATTGGAATTAATATCTATTTGAATTGTATCAAAATAAAACATAAAATATCAAATGAAAATTGAAAACATATTACATGTACAATCAACATGGAAACCAAAAGTAGATTCGAGGTACTTCTTATCATTTTCGACAAGGGTTTCTTTCGATTGTTACTATGGGGGAATTTTTATACGAAATGTTTTCAACCAAAGGATATCAACTTGGATCGAAAGTTAATTGAAACTATGACCATCCTCTTTGGTAAAATTACCGTCCTCTTGAGGAGAGAAAGGTAATTTATAATGTCATGATCAAACTCAAACCATGGCATCTTAACGAGCCCATAAAATCACATACATCTAGTAAATCCTTGTATTCTCAGAATTTGCAAAATTGTCTCAATGTGGGGATACAACAAGTTCTGTATTGTATCTTGTCCTTGGATAGGGCTTGTGGGTTGACTGGATTTTCCATTTAATCCTGGTCTTGAGCTTGGTCTACACTTGAATTTTCATTGTACTTGAGCTTGATCGAAGAATTTTTATTTTACTTTTCACATCTGTTTTAAATCAATTAATTCCCCTTCCTCATTTCCCAAAAATAAAATTCAAATTAATCAAATATAATTTGATTAATTATCCATTTCAAAATCTAAAAATAACCCAATCCTCACCACATGTCATTATTCTCCATGTTTTTCTACTATTGAATTAAAAATTCAAAATCAAATCCTCACCCACTCTTCGTGGTCCCCACTCACCTAAAATCCTCCACTTATGAATTAAAAATTTAAAATCAAATCCTCACCCATTCTTCGTGGTCCCCACTCACCTAATCTTGCCCACATTTTCAAACCATGATTACTTAAATTACTCTAAGTTAATCACTCCCCCAGGCTATAAATACAGCCTTACCCCTCCCCTCTAAAGACACGAAGAATAAGCTTGAATGCCATGTCTAAGTTCTTGCATCCTTTGAGAAAAGAACATCCTTCTGCCTCATCCTAATGCCCAAATAGCCTCATTCTGAAGCACCCCAAATCCATAGTCCTTTTACCCATTTGGTGCAAAGTAAGTGGATCGTTGTTGTAGGAAGGCCTTGCTCTGTCTTGAAGAAAAGCACCTACATATCACACAATCGGGCTCAATCCAAGTTTCCTAGCCCATTCTGAGGTTTTCTATGGAATGCGAAGGAGGAGGTATGATTGTTAGTATTTTACTTCCTTGTTAGTAGTGTATTTTTCCTAGCTTACATTCTGGCATGCCGGTTACTTTTGATCTGTTACCATTAATTTCCCAATTAGTGGTTTTATCCATTCTTTGTTTATTATTGTTTGTTATTATCTCCTTTTCCATGCCTTATGGCCTTCTTTGGTTAACCTTCATGTTGTGGGTAGTGTTTTTGTTGTGTGGTGTCTTGTGGTGTGTATGCAAGGTTATAGTAACAATGACATTACGATGCTCGTCATCTCTTTGATCTCCTCGGTGCTTAGTGTTATTTAGCAGAATGAACATTCATCACTTGCTCTAGATACTCATGGATCATCGTAGATAAAAAAACTTTGGTATCTCATGAAGCCTTCCGAGGTTACTTTACATTTGGTCTCCAAAGTTTTGCCTTTCAAAAAAGCACATTTAATTTCATTTAAAATTTGTATAGATCTTGATTTTTATACGAAAACAATTTAATATTCCAAATAGTTTTCTAAGTTCTTTTACTTTTTATGGTCTTCTTTATCTAAAACCTACAATAAAAGAAACAAAAAAAGATTACTAATCATACTTAAAGTCAACATAATACCAAAAATATATATATTTTGTATTTTTTTATCATTTATTCATTTAATCTTAAATCTATATAGATTTTCATATTTATGAATAAACATATATATTTATTTATTTAAATAAACACTTACATATCCTAAAATACAACCCATAAATCACTACCCACTATCATAATCTCATTTTCTATCACCCCCCTTTTCACCTAACTTCCACGCCACTTCATCTCTCTCTTCCACATCCATCCACCCATCTTGTCTCCCTCCCCATCCCACCATCCCCCATTCTCCCTTTCTCCCATCTCCCGACTCATCACTCATCTTCTCCTCCTAGCTTCATCCTTCCCATCGTGGACCCTCCCCCTACATCTTCTCAACACCTCCCGACCTCACGCCACCATCCTAACTTCCCACATAAGCCGTGTTCTCGCTCATCTCCTCCTGTCCAAAACTCCCATCCTTCCCCTTCCACTACCACTCTCCCCCATCCTAACCTAACTACCCACACCTCCACTTCGCAACTCCTCCCCACATAATTCATCTCCCCATTTATCCCTCCTCGTTCCCACATAGCCCTAAACTTCCACATCCACTCATCCCCGGCCCTCCCCACGTCTACCCATTCCCCACTCTCTCCTCCCTTCCACGTCCCGACCTTTTCTCCCCACTCCTTCCTTCCTCACTCCTCCCCCTCTCATCCATCCCTCTCTGCCCAGCCCCATTGCACTCGCTCTCAACTCTCGCCTCCATCCCCACTTCCCCACTCTCCCCTCATCCCAACTCCCATCCCCATCTCCCCCAGCCCTACTCATCCCCAAACCCATCCCCATGGACACCCTCGATCCCCACTTACCTCTACTCCTTAATTCCTTACCCTATCTTCCCTGCTCCCGTCCCACACAACATTTTAAAAATTTAACTTTCCATTCCTCCCATCACTGATATGCTTAAACCATCCCATCTTCTTTGTTGTAATATGATGCCTCCTCTGATAACATCCATTTTCTTTTCTCTTGATTTTTCCACATCCCAAATCACAATCATCCCATCCCTATTCATTTACCACACACTTAGATTTGAACATTCAGGTTAGACCTTTCCATTCACATTATCTTTTATTTTCTATCATGGTATAAACTTCCGTCTTTTTCATAACATCCATCATCCTTTTTCCATATCCATATATCTTTCATTGACATTTTCCCTATTCACTTTGTCCATGTCCTCATTCACGTCCATCGTTTTTAACATATAAGTCCACATTTTGGTTTCAAATCCACTTCCTTCTACTTGCCATTTTTTCCTTAAATGTTCCACCTTTTCGATCTCTTATAGATTCATGTATTCCTCTCCCATATTTTCCATTTCAGTCTCATATGTCAATCTCTTGTTTCTTTTATTTTTAATTAAATATTTATTTCTTTTAATTCAATTTTTTTATCTTCCTTTTTTTCCATGTTATCTTGATCTAATTAAGTCTTTTTCATCTTAATACTTTAATAAAATTCCTCCATTTGATCTATTCAAACCAAATTTAATTATTTATAAATCTATTCACTGGTCGATTCACATTTTTTGTTGTTATTAGTGGATTTTAGTGCAACAATTAGTAAATTTTAGCGATTACTTTTCGATTCTAATTTTGTCTACAATCATTCACGATCATACCAAAACGACCTTACATTTTAATCCATTTTACACCTTGTAGTATGATCTTTCTCAACATTTTGTGATCATTCCTCTAATGTTTTGTCCTTATTCACATCTCCACATTTTTTTCATACGCTAACATCGTTTTGTGATTTTTTTTCACACTTTGAGCTTATAATTAACCATTTTAGTAATCATTCTTGCTAACCATTTGTCCAATCATGAAGGTACAATTAATTTTTCTTGCACCTCGGACCTTTTCATAATCAAGCATTATCTCATCTATCTACCCAATTATTAAAATCACATTTCCGATCATCTTTAGTTGTCGAGACCCACCCAAACTTTGTAAAACTAATTTTTTGCCTTACATTCCAATTTTCCAAGTATGCTCACTCTCGTAACATTTTTAAAAGTCACCTTTTCAGAACCAAATATTTTCTTTGTGAAGATAATCGTTATCACTATTTCAATCATGATTAATTGCAATAATTATTCACATTTTTTAACAAAATCTATTCCATTGTATTTGCGTATGCTCTTTTCCTATACCTTGAGTGATCTGGAAAATCAGAAATGGTTATGATTGTTTAGTTTCTTTTTCTAACATTGCAGGATCCATTTCCTTATTATTTTATATTTTTAGCTATTGTCTTAATTAATTTAATTTCATTAGATCTAATTTTTTGTTCAATTTTTGGTTGTGTATGCTCTTTTCCTATGCCTTGAGCGATCTTGGAAATCAAAAACAACCAAATCAATTTTCTAACATTTTGTCTACAGGATAACTACTAATTTGTTTTTGTAGGACCACGTCACTAGAATATTATCAAAAACACAAAAACAAACAAAAAAATATCCCATAAAAGTACCACCATTCAAAGAAAATTGTTGAAACTAAATTTTTTTAGCACGCTTAGGTACATTATTTTTCACTAGTGATTTATTTCAAGTTGGAAAGAACCTTGTTTAATCACTTCATCATTTTGTTTTTTCACGTAGTAGAGGTGGATTTCATCACCACCAACACTACACCGGTGACGTGGACTTGACTACCATGCACCAACAACATTTGCATCTGCATTGCACTTTGAGACATAGTCTCATCACAACGTTCGGTATTTACCTCACCCCTGCTCTTCACTTACATGTAATGTTGTCATGCGGCACATGTGAGTCACACCTAAATAGCTGTAAAAATGAAGCCTGGCATCATCCCTATAAATCTTTGGGAGTTATAAGGACACCATACACATTCATCCCTCCATCACCTTCCACCTTTTCACAAAACCTATTTTGGACATGGTGATTCACTCAAAATAGGAAAGTAAGAATTGGTGAGTCTCCTCTAGTGCTCTAAGGGTTCCCTGTACCAATTCTATCCCCATATAGAATTAGGTATATCAGGACTAGGGTATATCGGAGGACATCTTTTTGGAGTAATAAGAGCCTACATCCATCATTCCACAACATACTTGTATGATTGCATGAAACAATGATCATTCTTGAAGAATTTACCTCATAAGCCAAAACAATTGGATCCACATGATTGCTTGTTGTTTGAAAACAAAATAGTTTAGCATTGTTTTATCATAAAACTTGGCTGATATCAATGTGTTCATTATAAAAGTTTAAACCCTAGTTGTGTTCCACAAAAAATCAATTCTCGACCAATTCAATACCAAGCGAAAACATCCAAACAATCCAACAACGTAGACCAAAACATCACACCAATTTCATTAGCTTGCTTCAGCCAACCAACATTACACATCCACCATAGCTTGTCTTTGCTATATCAAACTGATATTGAGTGACTAGCATTCACTCCCCATATCATCAATTGTCAAAACATCCTTCATAGCTTGTTTCTAGCTATATCAAACTAATATTAGGTGACTTGTTTGAGTTCACTCATTATTTTTCCACCATCGCATTTATCCAAATCACAGCCAACACAAATCCTTTCATAACTCATTTTGAGTTATATCACAACCATATTGAGATTAACTGTTTGGGTTACTTTCCCCATCAACAATCCAGAGCTTGTTCAAGCCAAATCTACACAACGTGCAACAAATTCCCTAATAACTGTCTTGAGTTGCATCACCATCATATTGAGATAAATTTTTTGAGTTACTCTCCTTATCAGTCATCACGAGCTTATTCAGCTAAATCCAAAGTAATCAAGTTCTCATTTAATCACACCACTCAAAATTCCTACCCACTTTTTAGCTTAATCAGACACATTTCATCATGGTATTCACATGTAGTCACAATCATGAAAATGATGATGAAGAATTCACACAACCATAACTCACCAATGAAGAACAAGAACAAGTAAATAGGGTGATAGAACAAAACAAAAATGAATATCTATTACGCATCCTAGCCATGGGGGAAAAACTACCCCTGACTTTGGGATGGAAAATTTAAACAAACTTATCGAAAATGGTGAATCAAGTTATCACAATGAAATACCAAACAATCCAAATGGCTCTTCGGTTGATGAGTTATTCACTAAAATCCAAGACTTAACAAAGAAACTTGAGGAAGCAATGGCTAGAGCTGAAAGATTAAAAGACCCCAATCTAGACTCCAATACTCACAACATTTTTGATAAACTGTCCCTGCCTCTCCATTCACACAAGAATGGAAACATATGAAAGACACCATTCAGGGACTACAAAAACAATCAAAACAATTCAACTTTGAAGAATTGTGTCCTTATCCATTTGATACAAAGATATCACACTTACCATTTTCGTCATCCTTTGAAATCCCAAAGTTTGATAAATACAAAAGCAAAGGTGACCCCGTGAACATGTCAAGGAATTTTACATGTAATTTCAGGAAGTTTCCTATCGAGACACGTACCTTTTATGATTATTCCCCCAAAGTTTAGGAGGACAGGCTTTAGACTAGTTTTTCCATCTTCCCAAAGGGTCGGTCATGACATTCGCAGACTTATCAAAGAAATTTTTCAAACATTTTTCCTATAACTTAGACTCGAAATAACCATGCTTGATCTCTGTAACACTAGGCAAAGGCAAAATGAAAACTTTGCCTCCTTTTTACAATGATGGCGAGGAATTGCAAGCTGATTTCCTCCTGCTCAGTACCTAGAGACAACTAGTTAGCATTTTTATTCCTAATCTCAATGCCGAATTATCGTTCCACATGTAAATGCATTGTCTGAATAGTTTCAAAGAAGTCATCGAAAAGGCACACAAATCAAAAAATTCCTCATTTCTAAGGGCTTACTTAAAGCACCCTTTAGGGACCAACCTTATAGAGACACCCCTCAGAACCAGGAAAAATCTAAATTCTTTAACCGAAATCGAAATATAGTCAACGATGGCGTTACTGATTCCCACCATGTCTAAAATGTTCAAAACCATCCCATCAATACATTAAAATCCAAATAACCAATCATTATCCCTAGAAAGGAAGTTCCTTCTCAAGACCAACGAAGACAGTTCACTCCTCTCGAAGAAAGTTTATCTAGTGTCTTTCGTCATTTGGCAAATGCCAATATGATTACATATCCCATCATCAAACCCTTTGAAGAAGGATAACCCAAACCAAATTGATATAAGAACAATGAATATTTTGATTACCATCGCATAAAAGGGCACTCTACATATCGATGCATGAAAATCTCGCCATTACGTCCAAGACTTTCGATTGAACATGGGGACATAGAAGTTGAAAATACTCTGAGATAAAAACACCTAGTGAAAAACGCACATGTTCAAAAATCCCTTCCTAACTACGATAAAAATTCAAAAGATAAGGTTCAATCATCAAGCAATTTCAAGTATGACTTAGTCATCTTGAGCATAGACTATGACCATGACTTAGTGGCAACTATAAAGATCGAAGCCCGACTCTGTGATCAACACTAGACCAGAAAAAAAATGTGGGTCCGTACAACAAAAAATCTGCCACTTCGTTTCCCCACATCACCTCCTAATCCACCATCTAATTCTACCACCAATTCCTCTCCACAACCTACGCCATCATTCAATATTGTCAAACAATTGAGAAGAGTAACACAAATTTCCATCATGGAACTACTTAATTCTTCTCCCGCACTACAACACATCCTTATGCAAACATTAAATAACACTCGTCTCCCTGAGGAAATAAATTCACAACAATTCCAGGCTTTAATTACACATCTTACAGTCCCCAATCCTATTTTATCTTTTGGTCCCACTGACCTTCTTAATCCCAACATTGCTAATAATCATTCTTTATACATCGAGGCTTATATAACTCATCGTAAGATCAAGCATGTCTTAATCGACCATGGATCCGCATTGAATATTTGTTCCATGAAAATTTTACTTTGTTTAGGTTACACTTGAAAGTTATTTACAAAACAATATCATAACCATTCGTGGGTATGATAATATCGAAAGAAATCTCAAGGAAAATCATGTTGCCTCTCCAAGTTGGACCCATCACCTTAGACATGGTCTATCATGTGGTGGATATAAAATTTGTATATAACATTCTTGTCGGTCAAACATGAATTCATGCCATGAAATCCATCCCATAAACATTCCACCAATGTATTAAATTTCCTCATTTGGACAAGGAATTTACGTTACGTGCGGATCCCCAACCATTGGAGTATTGTTGATTCCTCAATAATGGTATTGACATGATCACTATTGTCCCTCAATAGATAAGTATGCTCCACCTCGCATAATCCCTAATGAAACACACATCGATCCAGATACACTCCCTAACAATGATCTGAAACCATCATCTTCTAACCAAAAGACATTTTCTAATCCATTATCTTCCGTTAGTCAACAATCTTCACTAGTCCTCGTCCCATTAATTAATCATCTTATTCCACTAATCAAGCTTCTTATTCCAACAACAATTATTCTTCCACCACACCATCTTCTTCCTTTCCTAGCCAACCTTCTTCATCTAACCATGCCTCTTCTATTAAGATCCCTTCTCTTGTGAATAACCAAACTTCATCCTTGATCCACCCCTTCTTCTTATAACCCATTCTCTTCATCTTTTAAAACTATTAAACTGACTTCCCCACCACATGAGATACCTATTGGTTGCCCATCCCACACATTTAAAATCATTGACACATGATGTAGTGAATATCAATTTCAAAAGATGGAAGACTCGTTTATATCAACAAATCCCCACATAGCTACGGAAAACCTAATGCTCCACATCTCGAGAATCCATCCCACTCACCAAATAGGATAGATCGGTTTGGAAAAAGTTTGGTTATCTTAACAATAAACATATTCCAAGCTCTTCGGGATCTTGGTTATATAATGATGACTTTTCTCCATGTTATGACATTAGGTCTCCACATAGCCTTTTTGAGGACCTCAACTGAAACACATTTTTTTCTTTAAATATTTATCATTAATGTCATCAATTTTGAGCCTACACATCTCGACTCTCATATACCATAGCTAACCACATCATACGGCCATTGACATGTTCCAAAATGATGAAGCCATCAAATAATTCCTTGGAACTCGTGACCCAAATCCCTACTTCCAACCATAGAAAAGGATTTGAAATCAATCTAAATGAATCGACATATTTTGGTGAAGAGACAAAATATTCAGATCCTTCACCCTCAAAATTTGCATCACAAACGCAAAAAGAGGATTTTCCATAGTCAAAATCTCACTTTACACCCTATCCAAAAACATTTCAATAAAAAGTCCCAACATTACACACAAAAATATTGTACTAACCCCCTAAAACACTGTGACAACGATGATCTACATCAACCATTAGCATCATTCTCTAAAAAGATACATCTAAAATGCTTGTAGAAGAAACCAAAGACATAAACATTGGCACCACCAACAGCCAAAATTTTTATAACTTGACATTAGTATGTCTGTCCAAGAATGCATGGAATTCACAACACTCCTTATTGAATTCCAAGATATATTTTCATGGACATATAAGGCCATGCACGGGCCTAGAACCATCTCTTGTAGTACACCATCTTAAGGTACATCCGGATGCAAAACCTATAAAACAAAAACTATGCATAATGCATCCCAAAGTTGCATTGCTTGTCAAATCCGAACTCAAGAAACTCTTGGAAGTGACTTTATCAAACCTATTGATTATTCGGCATGGATATCTAACATAGTTCTCGTCACCAAGAAAAATCCCAGCATTAGAATATGCACACGGACTTCCGTAACATCAACAAGGCTTGTCCAAAGATGACTTCCCTTACCAAATATAGACATGATTGTTGATTCTACGACAAGCCATGAAATGCTTTACTTAATGGATGGATTTTATGGTTACAATCAAATACGTATTCTTGAAGGAGATCAACATAAAATGACATTACTACACTATAGGGAACCTTATGTTATAAGGTCATGCCTTTCGGCTTGAAAAATGTTGGTGCCACCTATCAACAAGAAATGAATGTCATCTTCCATGATATCATGGAAAATTATGTTGATGATATATTAGCAAAATCAAAAACATGAATAGGACATCCAGGTGTGTTGAGACACATTTTTGATAGATTACACGAGTATAAGGTTCGTCTTAACCCAAATAAATGTGTGTTCGAGTGACCTCTGGTAAATTGTTAGGGTTTATTGTCTCACGGAGAGGCATAGAAGTGGATCTTGCAAAAGTCAAAGCCATTATGGAAATGCCTCCTCCTAAAACCTACAAAAATTATGAAGTCTTCAGGAAAGATACAATCTATTAGCATTTCATATCACAAATTGGATGATAAGTTCCATCTCTTTAATCGCCACTCAAGAAATATGCACAATTTCACTAGAACCATGATTGCCAAAACTCTTTTGCTAAGTTATAAGAATACCTCTCTAGCCCACCTATTCTTATGTCACCATCACTTTGATAAACCCATCTTGCTTTATACATCCGCCACTAAATATGTCATAGGAACTTTATTAGCACAACATAATGATCAAGAAAAATAACATGTTGTATATTACCTTAGTCAAACACTTATCGAGCATGAAGTACGTTATTCCCAAATCAAAAATGTATGTTTAGCGGTCACCTTTGCATTCCATAAGTTACATCATTACTTGCTCAATGACATAACTAAATTTATTTCCAAGATTGATCCTCTCAAGTATCTTTTGTCCAGACCCATTATCACGGGAAGAATGCTAGTTGGGTCATATTACTTAGTGAATTTGATGTCAAATTTATTCTGCAAAAAGCAATCAAAGGATAGGCCCTTGCAGAAAAACTTACCGAGGCACCCCTTCCCGGCACAAAAACCACTTAATTTTTCTTTTCCGATGAAGATCTTCTACACATAGACATCGTACTAGCTTGGACTCTATTTTTTATGGATCTTGTAATCTACATGGATCGGGCTGGTATTTTGCTTATCACACCTAGCAGACATGTTATCCCCAAATTATTTTCTTAGCATTCCCATGTACCAATAATATCACCAAATATGAAGCTCTAATCGTAGGATTAAAACTAGCTATATCTTGGAATATTAAAGAATTAGTTATATTTGGTGATTATTTACTTATCATCAAGCAAGTTACCGATGAATACCATTTCAAGGATGAATAAATTATCCCATATAAACACATGGTGGATATTCTTTGAATCTATTTTCGATTAATTATCTTTGATCAAATCCCCATAATTTGTAATAAATCTGTGATGCTATGGCAACCATTGGATCCCTATTAGAAATCACATGTAGTCAACCCAGGCACATTTTCTCCTAGAAAATATCTTAATTTCTACCTATGATATTCCTAAAAACACTATGGTATGTGAGATCATGGGTGTAAATAACCCTTTGTACAATGATCTTTATACCTTCATTTATGATAAAACATTTCTCGCTTTGACATGAAACCAAGGCATAAATGTGCTTTAGCGCAATGTGCCTCTCATTACACCATTTTAGAAGAAACCCTTTATAAATGAGGATATGATGGCACCTCGCTCGATGTCTTAATCAGGAAGAAGCCTCGAGTGTCCTAGCTAAAGTCCATTCTTGTATTTATTGAACGCACACGAATGATATAGCCTTAGCTTATAAAATCATAAAAGTTGGATATTATTGGCCCACCATGGAAAGTGACGCATGCCATTTTGTCAAATGATGTCAAGCATGTCAAAAGCATGGAAATATTATCCATGCACCTTCCCAAGCATTACAATCAATAACCACACCATGGCCCTTCTCTCAATGGGGACTTGACCTCATTGGTAAAATCAGACCAACATCGTCCGATGGACATAAGTTCATCATTACCGCTACTGATTACTTCACTAAATGGTTGGAAATTATACCTCTCACTTATGTTACTTTATCCAAATATCAAAATTTGTTTTTAATAATCTCATCTATCGATTTGGTATTCCATCTATTATGGTCGCAGATAATGGAAAATCATTTAAAAACCAGGATGTAAAGGACCTAGCCAAACATTTTTGCATCAAAATTAAGTGGTCCACTCCTTACTACCCTCAGGGTAACAGTCAAGTGGAAGCAACCAATAAGACCTTAAAATCCATTATGGAAAATATTTTCAACACCCATGGACATGTAATTGGCATACTCAAATTTACCCCGCTCTTTGGGCTTACGTACATCTTACCACCCGCCTACCAGAGCCACCCCATTTTCCCTTGTTTATTGTTGTGAATCCATTTTACCTATTGAGATAGAAATCCTATCCTTGAGGATCTCCCTTAAAGATGTAATTAATGAGGATGAATACGATACACGGCACTTAAGAGCTTGAGCTTCTTGATGAAAAATGACTTAATGCTCTCAATCATCTTCAAGTCTATCAAAACCGACTACAACATAGTTATCATAAAAAGGTAAGACCCAGAATTTGAAATTTGAGACCTCGTTTTCAAATAAAATCACAAGAATACCACTAAAGAACGAGAAAAACAAGAAAATTTGAGCTCTAATTGTTTAGGACCCTATGTAATTACAACTAAATTTGGCTCTAGAGCCTATAAGTTAGCCACTGAATATGGTCACGATCTTGATGAACCAATGAATGCAGTTCATTTAAATAAATTTTACCCTTGAGAAGTTCACTATTCTGGAAACAACAATGTGTACATTGTTCCTTCTGTCTTACTTATATCCGAATAATTTAAATTTATTCATTTCCATTGGTAGATATTTTCTTTATCAAAATCACATCTTCATATTTATCATCATGAGACAAAAAGCAATATATATCCTATTAAGTTTGTGAGTATCATACTTCTTATAATATCTCCCATTTTTAGTCACTTCCACCTATGGTCATACCTAGAAGCTTCGATGGTAATATATTCCCTTCAAAACATTCTCTCTTTCATAACAAATCTCTAAAAAAATTTACCTAGTTCATTTTTTCATCCATCTTAGTCTTCGGTGTTGAACCCTTGCATCCTACTAGTTGTGTGGGGCTGAGATTGGGGGTAAATGTTCCTTCCCAAATACAAAGCACTATTGTAAAATTCCATCAATTCAATAAATTATGAATAATTCATCATTACATCTTTCATCCTTCATAATCTTTAGAGTTAAGCCCACACTTCTTACTTGGTAGTGTGAGACTGGGAATGGAGGAAGGTTCCCTTACTTGTCTACGTATTATCTTCGATGATAAACCCTTTCCTCTTATAAGTGGCATGGGGCAAAGCGTAGAGGGTCATTCTCATAAAAGCATAAAAATATGACAAAACATTCAAAAATTCAAAAAAAAAAATCAAAAACATTAAAAAAAAAAGACAAAAAGGGAATTCACTCGCCTATGTTTTTCCTTCGGTGATGAGCCCTTGCTTCTCACTAGTAGCATGGGGCAAGGCATAGGGATTCATTTCAAAAATACAAAATCTTACAGTGCTTACAATTATAGAATCCCCAAAGAAGTAATTTAGATGCCTAAGTGAAGAGAGAACTATCCCTTCACCTCATATCTTACCAATCAACGTGTCATGTAATCTGCCAAGTCTAGCACGTGACTCATAAATTGAAGGCCATTTTTAAACCGGTTCAAGAACGTTATGAAGAATTGAGTCACAATTTCCCAAAGGGATTATTGTTAGCATTTTTCTCTATACTCATTATCTACCTCCTGTGTCCTTCTTTATTCTCGGTGATGAGCCCACACATCTTACTAGTTGTATGGAGTCAAGAATGGAGCTAAACTTCTTTTCATCATATCATCACCACCATATCCCGCCAATGGAATGAGAATTTGTGTTATTCCAAGCATGAGTTACCACGAGGAACACGGTACATGTAGATAATATCTTGGTTTATCACCTCTCAAAATAAGTCTGCATTCTAGTCCATCAATTGCCAATAACAGTGTGAAAATCCAAAAATCCAAAAACATAAGAAAAAAATTCCAAAAATCCAAAAACATTAGAAAAAAATCTAAAAATCTAAAAACATTTGAAAATTGTCAAAAATCCAAAAACATTAGAAACACTCATCAAAAATCCAAAAGCATTAGAAAAAATCCAAAAATGCGAAAACAGATTGAAAACCCTAAAAAAATTAGAAACAATCCTAAAAAAAAAAAACCAAAAAATTAGAAACAATCATCAAAAATATAAAAAACATTAGAAACACTCGTCAAAAATCCAAAAAACTCCAAAAACATTGGAAAATCTATATTTCTATAATAAACAAAAATAAAAATATTGTAATCTCCACAAAATCGCAAAAAAACTTTAAAATAACCAACACACTTCAACCTTTGAACTATTATCCTCAACTAATGATCAAATCACCTTATGACTACCAAATTCAAACCACTTCTCCTCGCATGAATCCTCGCTTGGGGAAAATCGTACTTTATTGTTTCCTTGTTTAAGGATAATGACCCAATACATTACTATGTCCTCGCACTTCTGGCAGGGGCACATCCAATCAATCCTCACTTTTGTGGAACATGTTAGGGACATGTTTATTGGTTCTTGTGTTGCATTATTAGTTATAAATTATTAATTGCTTTCTTATATCTTGATATATTACAAGGGCATCTTGATTCTACGTATCTGATGTACTCTCTAATATTCTTATGTTATCTAATTGCATATCATACTTTGGGTCATCATACTTTCTTGATAGCCTCTGTCTATGCTCTCTTCCATTTGCATATCTTACTGGGCATCAAACCTTTTTTATGGACCCTATCTATGCTAGCACATGCATATTACAGTCTAGTCATCCTGATCTTTTCTATCATGATGCATCTTGTTATGTGCTATATTAAAATGAAGATGATTTTTGTCATGAGAGTATCTTCTTGCATGATCAACATCTTACTTTACACCCCATACATTCACCCGTACTAATACATTCCCACCCCATTTTGGGAATCCTACTTAAAGTTTATCTCAAGTAGCATTCACTATCTAGCTGCTCCTTCTCCCCACCATGATCACCATGTATTTTATCCATTCATTCTCACTCCTCGTCCCCATATTACCCTTCTCACCATTCATGTCCCCTCTTACCCATTTGCATTCTTTCCTTCCACTCTTCTTCCCATTTGACTATCTTACTTAATAACCCATTCTATATGAAATCCTCGGTGAGGTTTACCCTTTCCCCTAAGATCTTCCCGTTGTAGAAGCTTCTTCACCACCTCCCTCTCATCAAACCACAATCAGCACCACACACATCTTCCCATTCCACCTCTTCTTCTTCTCATTCTTGCATCATTACTCTCACCACATGGGCATCCCAATTAAGGATTCCCCTCACACTCTCTGCCCTTCACTACATATATTCCTTCATCCATTCATGTTACACTCCTTTGTTTCCTTTCTTCCTTGTTATCACCTCATCTCGTATCCTCTTCCGCTCAGGCATACATCACTCACTCTTTTCTCATCCTTCCCCAAATCCATCTTATGCCTGGTCATCCTACTTACATGCTCTCGTAGTATGGAAAATTCACTTGAGGGTTCCCCTTCAGTCCATTTTGTCATACCCTATTCCCACCAACTCTATCATCATTCTTCTTCTTCTTCAGCTTGGCGATCTTACTTAACCATTTCGGCCACACGACAATATTACTTAAGACTTCCTCTTAAGGATGATTTGCCCTATGGCCTTCCCTCATCCCATCATATTTCTACCATCCTATTTCTCCCGCCTCTCATCGTGATCATATTCTTTAATCTACATTCCACTTCTATACCCAATACAATTTTTTTTTCTCCTTGCATATCATCCTTGTCAGTTAGGTGATCTTATGAAACCACTCCGGTGGCATGACAATCTTACTTAAGAGATTCTCTTAAGTATGACATGTCATCTTACACTTGTCCATCACTCTACATTTTCACCATCCATATTTTATCTTCATTCCCCATCATCACATCTTTTTACCACCACTATCACCATCCTTTGCTTGGCAATCTTACTTAACCACTCACCCGGCATGGAGATCTCACTTAAGAGTCCCTCTTAAGGATGATTTGTCTTCTTGCCTTTCCCCATCACTACACACCCTTCACCCTTCAATTTTTCTTGGTATTCCCACTATCACCTCCTTTTCCATTCATTCGCAAACACCACTTATCACTTTCCCACTTGTCATCTCCAGTTTCACTCACTTGGAAATCTTACTTAACCACTTCCATCACATGACAACCTTACGTCAGGGTCCTCCCTACGCTAAAATTTTCATTGTGAACTTTTCCCTCACCTCATTCTTTGTTCACTTTGTTGATCGCTTCTTCCACTTGGTCTCTCCTACCAACCACATTTTCCTCCTACCATTATCCTTTCTCCACCTATCATCTTATGACATACGTCTAATCTCTTCCGCATACAATCACGTTCTTTTCCCCCATTCTCCCCTTCTTAATTCATCATCCTTCATAGCATTTCTTCCCATTATTTTCATGTCTTGTTGCTTCATCCTCACCTCGTTCATCCTCATCTCCCGCATCCTCTCCTCACTTTCACCTAGTCCCAACTCATCCCTCCCATTTTCTTTACTCTTTCCACTTCATCTTCTCAAATCCTCCCACATTTCTACCCACACACATGTTTTTCATTATTGTTAACATTCCTCTATCATTCTTTCATCATCATCTTCTATTCCCATACTAATAATTGTTAGTGGACTTTCCCTAAAAATCATCAATCCTCATTCCGCACGACCTCGTTCACTCCCTTGGACCTTCTAGAGTTTCCCTTCATTCCTTCCCTCCTCTAAGTCCACCACTCATTATTAGTGGGCTTTCCCTAACGTCCCTTTTTGGTGTTACCCTTTCCAATCCTTGTTACCTTTCTCCTTTTCTTCATTTTTTCTCTCACCCTTCCTCACCACTCATTGTTAGTGGACTTTCCCTAACGTCCCCTCATTGGCATTGCCTCTTCTATCCCCCATTCTCTTTTCTCTCTTATTCTTTTCCCCAATCCCACCCTTTCTTGTCACTTCTTACCCATCTCTCCATCTTCCCTTCACCCTCTTCAATATCTTTATTGTCTTCATCATACATCCTTTGTCTATTTTCTTGTAATCCTAGTATCCTCATTTCATGCATCTCCACATCTTTTCCAATCGATGTCATTCCTCCCCTCTTTCTTCTCTTTACATTCCTTATATTGTTCCCTTTCCACTTATTATCCTCTTTTCTATATTCCCTTCCTTCCACATCATTTTCTTTGTTATCCTCTTATCTCTCCCACCTCATCTTATTTCCTTCCACCGTATCATCTTTCCCCTTTTTCCATCACATTTCCTCCTTACTTCCCCATTGATCATGTCTCTTCTGCGTTGTCCTATCTTTTTATCATACCACCCTCCACATACATCTCCATACGGTATACTCCATATTCTTTGCCTTGGTCTTCCTCAATGACACGGTTCCTTCAATCTTCTCCCCGTATTCGCTCTATCTTCCTTTCCTCTCCCTAATTTTCACGTTTCTTCCGACCACTTCTCCTTTTCTCTACCACCGCTACCTTTTGTTCATTCTATATCTATTTCTCTTCTTTTCTCTACTCTTTTTCACACTTTCCTCGTCCCTCATAGTTTCTTTTTTCTTCTCCATTCTACTTCTTCTTTCGTCCTCTTTCAATTTTCATCAATTTCACCCCCTACTCCCACCTCGTCTTCTCCTTCTTATTTATCCTTCCCCATTTCATTCCTTTTCATGCATCCCTCTTTATTATCTATGTTGCTTCCTTCATTTGGCATATCTCTCTATTTCATCCCTTCACCCTCTCTTCCGTCATTATTCTTGTTTTCTCCTTGTTTGTCTTTCATCATTCCCTTCTTCCCTATCATCGCTCTCTTATTTTTTCTACCTCTTTCATTCTTTTTTTTGTCCCTCCTCTATCTCCATTACTCTTCACCTTTCTTACTCCTCTCCTAATCAACCCCAATCTTATATGTTCCCTTTTCTCTTTCCAACACACCATCACACCTAGCATTCAAGGCCGATTGAATCATTTCTCCATTTTTGTCGTGTGGTCATTCAAGGCTCTTCCACTCCATTATCATCCTCTTCTCCGCAAAATTAATCTCTCCTCTTTTCAAAGATCTGTCGTATATCCCATTCTCGTCACCCTCTCGAGGAGCATCATTATATCTGTCCATAATCACATCTTCTCATGACATTTTTGTCTTGAGGATACTATGACATCCATCACTCACCACTTTCTATTCTCCCCAAAAAAATTCACTCCACTTTTTGCTTAAGAAAATTAGATTGAATTCTTCCCCATCTCATCTACTTTCTTTGACTTTCTTTGAAAGGACACTACTTTCATAGTACCCTTCCAAATAGGGGCAAATGTAGACACCCTAATTTCACATATGTCCTAAATCAATTAATTCCCCTTCCTCATTTCCCAAAAAAATAAACTTGAATTAATTAAATATAATTTGATTAATTCTCCATTTCAAAATCCAAAAATAACCTAATCCTCACCACATGTCATTATTTTCCATGTTTTCTACTATTGAAATAAAAATTTAAATCAAATCCACACCTACTCTTCGTGGTCCCCACTCACCTAAAATCCTCCACTTATGAATTAAAAATTCAAAATAAAATCCTCACCTATTCTTTGTGGTACCCACTCACCTAATCTTGCCCACATTTTCAAACCATGATTACTTAAATTACTCTAAGTTAATCACTCCCTGTGCTATAAATACAACTTACCCCTCCTCTAATGACATGGAGAATAAGTTTGAATGCCATGTCTAAGTTCTTGCATACTTTGAGAAAAGAACATCCTTTTATCTCATCCTAATGCCCAAATAGACTCATTCTGAAGCACCCCAAATCCACGAATCCTTTTACCCATTTGGTGAAAAGTAAGTGGATTGTTGTTGCAAGAAGTCCTTGCTTGCCTCTTGAAGAAAAGCACCTACATATCACACAATCGAGATCAATCCAAGTTTTCTATCCCATTTTGAGGTTTGTTATGGAACGTGAAGGAGAAGGTATGATTATTGGTATTTTACTTCTTTGTTAGTAGTGCATTTTTCCTAGCTTACAATTCTTATAGTGCATTTTGTAAGTGGTAGCAGAATGGAGAAATTTTGGGAGCTGGGAAGTGTAAATGTGAAAATGAGGGGCGAGAGGGTATTTATAGGAAAAAATTAAGGTTTCAGAGGTTTGTACCCATGACAACAAAACCTTGTTGTCGCACATCAACAAACCTTGTTGACACGCATCAGCAAGTGTTGTTGTTTATGCATCAATAAAATTTTCTAACACGTGACAAAAAGACTTGATGTCACGCGTTAGAAAATTTTATTTATGTGTAACAACAAGCCTTTTTATCACACGTTAGCAAGCTTTGCTGACTCGTGAAAACAACCCTTGATGTCGTGCATCAACGAAGCTTGTTGATGTGTGATAGCAAGTGTTGTTATCATGCCTCACAAATTTTCTAATGCGTGACAACAAGTCTTCTTGATGCAATACAACAAGAATTATTGTCACACATCAAAAGCTTCGCTAATGCATGATAGTAAGGGTTCTTTATCGCTAGCGTTAGTGAAACTTGTTGACACGTGACAACAACCCTTATTGTCACATGTCAAAAAACTTTGTTGACGTGTTATAACAAGGGCTACTGCCGCACATCAAATATGCATCAATAATGACCAATATTTTTTCTTGCATGTGTAAAAAATTTCCCTCAAGATGCTCACTCTTTCCTAAGTAATAACAGGAAAAATTTCACTCTCAAAATTGACAAATTCACCTTTATGCAAAATTTGTTCCGTGTATCTTCATCGTGATTTTCCACCTCCATTTTACCATAGGCTTCTTAAAATGAACCTGTAGGATCATCAACATAATACAAAAGTGAATGAGAGCTAGTATGTGATGACTGATGATAAGTAATATAGAGAATCATGAGATGGAACTATAGTAGTATGTTGAGTAGGAGAAGAATCAATATGCACATGTGAATGATGATCAATACCAAGAAAATAATCAATAAGAGATTCATCTAAAATTTCCTTAGAGAGATCAGAAGGAGGATCACTAGTAGTCGTATAACATGGTGTGCAATGAGTGAAGGCTATAGGATCCTCAACAATGATAATTCCAATGGGAGAGTCTTCAAAGTGAAAGTAGGCACATATTGTTGACCATATAAGATTTATTATTGAGTATGGGCCGCATAGGAATAGGATTACCATGGAAATCTGTAAGCTTAGCAATGACATCCTCATCATATAGAGGATTAACAATGAAATGAGACATGATGGGTGAAGAAGATAAAATACCTTTAGCCATTAGGGTTTGGAACGGATCCTAGGGAAAAATATTATAAAGTTCGGGTTCAACAAAATGATTATCTAAAATATGAAATTTATATCTATATCTAATTTAATCTAAGCAGGCAACTACAAAAATGTAGTACATAATATAAACTAAAATGTTGATGCTAAATATTTTTACTTTGATATTTGAATGAAATGAAATAATTGAAATATGAGGGATAATGTACCGACCTGAAAATGACTTACCTCGTTGTGTGTTTGGGACTAAACCAGATGATGTTTGGATAAAAATAACATGATTTACAACCCAAGAAATTGTGCCAGTTGAAGATTCACCCAAACCAAGGGCACCTATGGGCTCCTTTTTCTGCAATTTGGGACCTCTAGTCTTCATAATAGCTTCAAATTTGAATTTGATAAAGGTCACTATATCTTCAAATATTTTTATCCTTGTCACGTGAGTTTCAGTAATATCTTTTTCTATGACACAAGAATCTGCAATGAATATTTACCTATAAAACCCTATATAAAGCATCAAACCCCGAAAGAAAAGATGCATTTGAAGGGGCCAAACTGACCTTAGTTGTCAAAATGGTGCACTTAAAACTAAGAGCTACACTACCTTCCCGAAAAAATGTGTTTCTATGTGCTTTTGTGTGCAATTGTGTGCCTAGGGTTCCACAGGCATCAACGATGACACATAATCGGGGGCAATAACTAGATGTAAATGCAAATGGTGGATGGAATAACATATAATTCCATTTCCCATGAAGTGTGTGTGATGGAATGATGTTGAAATATAGTCCCTTGCCTTAGTAGATAGCTATCCTTTGTGATAGATAGTATTCCCATAAGATAGTGAGTATGTTATGTTTATATAGGGATCTCTTGTTTAAATTTCAAACTAATGACCTAACATGCCAATTATTACCTAGAGGAATGAGGGGGAAAATGAAAAAGACTGACCTTGAACAAATATATTAAATATAAGTGTTGTCGGGACTAGAGTGCCTAAATTAAGGACTACATGGCTAGATTTTCTGCATAGCATCAAACCTAGGCAATCATGAGATAAATCTCCCTCATTTAACTGGTGAGGCTCCCGTGTCATATTTGTCAATATAAATGTGTTTTTATCTATCGTGGTTTTACTTTAACCACTTAGTTCATGAATCATAACTAAGAAGTTTTGTAGCAAGTAAGCATTGAAATGCTTAAGAAAGGAAAATTATAGAAGAAGGAATTAAAGGAATTCATGAGAGAAGAAATAAGGAAGATGTGCATCCCAATTAGTAGATAAGAGCTAATTGCATACACATAAAGAAACTTAATAGATTTGAACACACGTGAATTATAAAACAAAGGCAGCTCTAGATCCAGATCTATAATAACACAAAGTTTACTTAAGAGATCTAAGATTTAAAAGCAAGAAACACAGTACACCGTGACACAAAGTTCTCCGGAAACCTGCTCCTTTGTATTCCTTTGCTCCAAGTTGCTCTCAGGAGTTCAGCACAAAGTCTAGAACTCAGGATTGCTGCTTACAAATTCTGATCGATCATTAACCCGGAGGTTCTTCTCCTACTTATAGAATGTAGGAGGGAAAGTACAAATAGAAGACTCAAACTGAACTAAAGTATGAACAACAAGTAAAGATGACATTTGGCAATCATCCTCAACTAACTTCTTCTTAAGTGACACATGTATCACTTAACTAATAGAATGGTTCCACATGACTTCAAGTAATGGTTGCAAAACCAATAACTTAGAAGTTTTACAATTTCATCCGGGAACATAGAAAATAGAAGAAGAAAGAATAGAAGAAGTCATGCCAGCTGTAATGTTTACATCTTCTTCTTGTTCTGATATCTGATATACTTGTCGAACATATAATTCAACATCCTTCCATCTGTTTTAGCCATGCTTCTTCTTCTCCGTCTGAATCGCAACAACCCTTCATTCAACAATTTGTTGCATGCTTCCACCTCTTCCAAACTTGGCCCAAATCTCGCCATGTTTTCCTGTGCGCCACCACGATCATGATAGAATTCATCGTGAAAGGCTTGGTAGCTTTATCAATTCTCTTTTGCACCATCAGAAGAGAACCTTCCAGGGAATCATGCACCTCGTTAGAAACAATCCACACGTATGAAGTAACACCTCCATCCACTCTTTCCTCGGTGAAAAATGAAATCTTGTCAGTAAATCTGATGTTCTACTCTCAAGCACTTGTCCTTTTCAGCAAAACTTTGCGGATCTCCAAACGGAAGATACTGCAAACTCTAAATTCTTCCCTTCTCAACCGATCCATCCGGTAATTTATTCTACAACCAACACATCTCTGCAGCTTGTCGATCTCGGCCAAAATACTCGGGTTACTCTCTGCACTTTATTCATGCCTTGTATGCTTTCCATCGATTGCTTTAGTTGATTTTATGCATCTTTCATAACCTTTAGGCGGGTCGGCACTTCCCCCAAGTTACACAAAAGCTTGATTTAATATCGATCCTTCCATTCGTCAATATCCTTTACTTGATTGCTTGCATCTTCCATTTCCTGCATAAGATGATCACTCACCGCTCTGAAATGGGCTGAATGGTAGGTTTGCAACCTTGGCTATGATCTCACATAATTGAGATATTTAGCTTCGCAGCTCTTCTTTCTCCGCCTTTTCACTATCAAGCCTAAGGAACAAAGCATCCGAAACGTTTGCGTGTCTGCTTGAATCCTTCAAAGTGGTAGCTTGACCAAGTGGTATTTTGGTCACCGTCACATCTTCTCGCCATGAGCTCCTCTTCTATCTTTCCTTCCGCCGGAATTGATATCTCAATGCAACCTTCTCTCCTGATCTTTGATGATCAACCTAGAAGTTGCTTTAGCAATTTTAGGCCTTCTTTCTCTCGCTTTAGATCCTCGAAGTAGCTGCAAGTCATGCTCCTCTAAGTTCATCTCTACTCTTGCCTCCAGAACCAATCTGTGAAGCTAACCATCCCGAAGTTATTTCTCGGGAGTAGAAGTCGCCGAGCGCACTACCATCTCCCCGCTCGCATCCTCTCCGTCGAGAAAGTGCCAAAGTGTCATGGCTACCATCTTCTCAAAAACATCTAAGGACAAAGCTCTTTCAAACTCCATCATCTGGCAGCTTCAACATCTCCTCTGGAACGGTGTCTTTGAGAGAAGTGGCTGCAGAGAGAAAATGAACGTCGCCGGTTTTAATGAAGGCATGGAAGCATCCTGCTGCTGCGGTGCAATAGTTGGTGATCTTCTGGGTACTGGAGAAGTCGGAGTCAAAGCTATGGTCGTAGAAGTGGTCTTCTCTTTCTCTTGAGATCTTCTATGTACTTTCAACTTCTCGGACCTTCTGCTACTTTCTCCTTCATGCTTTCGTTTGAGGGAATCTCCTACGCCGAAGTTACCCGTGATTTGATTCATCAATACTTCATCAAGGCAGTATCCCTTCGTTAGCAGCCAGTTCGAAGTATTCACCAACACAGCTCCAGATCTCTCTTCAATTGAATGGCAGCCTCCAATGTTATCCTGCAGTATAGCTTTATCTCCTCCCATCTGATGGTAAGTGTCAAGTACCACGTTCCCATCATCTTTAAGATCCGCAGGTATCTGCGCTAGTCCAAAGTCGAACACTTGCTTTACCGAAAGCTCGCTGAAATCTTTCTTTCTAACCTCGTACTCACTTCTGCACTTCATCTAGAAATCTTCTAACAAAGGCACATGTGCGTACTCCTGGGAGATTGTCTTCCTGGCTACTCCAAATGGATCGAAGTTAAGCCGTGCAGAAGAACTCTTGATCATACTCGGATAACATTTGCGCTTTACCATCCCTCGAGCTCTGTGAATGCCGATGCAACCGTAATATCCTGAATGATTGGGAAGAAACCCATAGACTTGTGCGTTTCAATGAAGGTGTAACTCTCACGAGTTTCCTACTCAACTCCATAGCTATCAATCTATCACATGGATACCGGGCATCTTTATAGGTTCTCCGAAAATCCCGTAACCACGAGGTATGTGAAATCTGCAAGAAATGGATGAATAAACTACCAATCTTGGACACTCGCTTCCCACACTTACTTGCTTACCCCTGTGAGTCTTCAAGTCTTTTTCTAGCTGCGCAGATGAAATCGTAGAAGAAGTCATCGTTGATCACTTTGAAGTCTTTCTCGCACGCAGTGTAGTAAGATGTGGGTAGCACTCAAAATGGGATCTTTGGAAAGAACACCACATCTATCCAAATTTGGAAAAGACACCTGTGAAGCTGCAGCAGCATACACTATGTATGAATTCATCTTGAAGCTGAAAGTACACTTCATGTTCCAAAGTTGCTCACCGATGTTGTTGCTAATAATTTCGACCAATTGATTATAGAATCAACCTTGTTGATTTCAATGGTCCTGATGAAAGCATACATCCATGTACGAGAAAGTGTAGGCATTCGCCGCCATTCAACTCCGCATATCAATTTGACGACATCATCTACCTCCCCGCACCAAATTGGATCGTGGAAGAGTTCTCGAAACTTGGAAGGGGATCTAGGCTTCTTCATGAACCGCCGTTCATGATGCTCACACATTCAGCTCTATACTTCTCCCACCTACATCGGCAAAGATCTTGAATGCTAATAGAAGTCACCACCTTTCGCACTTTGGAATCTTCAAACAATAATTGATGAATTCCGCATCCAAATGAATTATTGTCTTTCCCGCAACATAACGCATTGATCGGATGAAGGATGATAAGATCTAGCACACTCCATTACGAACTCGGAAATTGAGTTGTACATGGGAAAGCTGCATGCAGTTTCGGATAATTCCGCTACTTTTATCGCACGCATGAGTGAAGTCTTTCAAGCTCTAGATCTATCAATCAAATCGAAAGAGGTTCCGGGCCTAGATCCGTGTCTCCTTTATCTCGAAAGTTTAGAAGCAATGCATGAATCCATCATGCTCTCTTTTTCATCTCGTTTTGCCATGGCTTTGTCTATCTTTATCCGAATAATTCTTTTTCTTCTTACTTGGCCGGATTTCTTCAATACTGGTGCAGATCTGGACAATTCTTCAAATTCGGAGGATATTTGCAATGTATTGGATATTGATAAAAACTCCTTTTCTTTTGTAAAGCACCTGTAATGAATTCCTACAATTTATTCAAACAAAAATGGCCACCGGAGCATGAATAGTGAATTTAAATTATAAAAATCTGCACTTTTAAAGCTGCTGCCCCAAAAATTGGTGTTTAATTTGCACATAAAGAGAGCATGAATCCTTTCAATCAACACCCGAGCTCTCGTAACACTCCGTGAAAACAACTATGCGGATAAAGATCAACCTCCTCCAAGGCATGCGCCAAATCACGAAGCTTTTAACCTTGTTAGCACTTTGTTTGAACAAAATCCTTTCTCTCTAATGGGCGCGCACTTTCCTCCCGGCTGCAATTCTTTACATGTGAATTAAATTATTCACCCATATGGCTGCCCATGCTTATATAACCTTCACAATTCTATAATTAATAATTGCCCTAACAATTAAAGGCAATTAATTAATTAAAATCATGCTTTTCTCTTTTAAAATTAGCATGTTTAAGGACAGCCATCCAATAAATTAAATTAATCCAATTTAATCCTTCACACAAAGCACTTCACTCAAGCTCCACAAGCAGGTGCTTTGACCATAGCCACTTTGAAAATAGAAATTAATTTAATGTTTTAATGCCTTAAAAACATTAAATAATACCCAAATGGGGCGCACTTTTTGAGAGGAAGAGGGCAACCATTAAATAAATTAAATTTAATGCATTTGACTCCTTTCTTTTATTGCATCTTTGACTTGTTGACCTCCTCCAAGCTTGGCGCACTTTTTGAGAAGAAAGATTAATAAAATAATCAACTTTAATCCTTTTAATCTCTCACGAAAGGGCACACTTTTTTGAACATGTAATTCTATTTTTAAGAATTTTTGATAATGGATGCTTTACCACAGAGGCACCAAAATCCCGTGATCCACTCAAGTGATTTTTATAACACGGAAAAAGTACCTGCCGTGTATAAAAATCCCACCTGCCTTGCAGCTTATATTTTCCCATCGCACTTAAATCCTTTGTTTTCCAAAATGCGCCCACCCCTATAGGGGCTTTTTTGTGCACGACTTCGGTTTTCCCAATGATCCCAGACCTCTGATGACGACTTCCTTTGGGCATAATGTGCGTATATGTTTTCCAGCTACTCCGGGCCAAAAATCGGGCTTACCGTGAAGGAGTTGTTCGAGAGAAATTTTACGTAAAAATGCAGAGCAGGACACCACAAAAATGCGAAAAATTGCCAAAAGTTACAAATAAAGCCCAAAACTTAAAATAAGTTAAAATCCTTCTAGTACATAGGAATAATAACATATTCGCTTATAATAGAATTAAAACAGAGCGCAATTAGCCTCATACGGGCTCAAAATAATTAAATACAAATTTCCACTTGAGATAAATCCTGACTGACGAATAAAATAATTTTGGGCATCTGGGTATTTGGCTAAAAAGGGTAATATGGCTCTTTAGGATTATTTTGACGCAATACAGGAACTTTTAGGCAATAAAAACAACAAACGACCCACTATTTTAAAAGTACGAATTTTTTCAAATTGGGTAGTCACAGTTCGATTTCGGGTGAAATCTGAGTGACACCAGTTGGCTCCGTCTATGGACATCTTTTTCTCTTGTCAGAATGACAAAGGGAAAAGATGAGATCCCAGCATCTCTGGTTTCGTATCTTGTCCTTTGGGCACGGGGTCAGGCAAACAAACACAACACAACACAACACCAAAACAAGACAAAACAAGGAAAAACAAACAAAGATTTATTTATGTACATACAGGTTTTACCTGCTTCTCATGTCCGGAACAACTTCAAGTGTTGCCCATTGAAAGGAAACGGTAATTCAACTCCATCCTGATGAGCAAGAATGAAGCTATCTACTCCGGTGATCCTTTTAATCACAAAAGGCCCTTTCCATAGTGAATCGAACTTTCCATGCATGCCTTTTGTTTCTCTTCTTTTGTCCCATAAAAGGACCTAAATTGGCCATTAACTTCAAACTTTCTTTCCACGGCTCTTTTGTCAAAGATGACTTTCACCTTCCTTTGATGCTCACAACTCCTGTCTCCGCAGACTTGAGTTTGTACTTCCCTCAATTCAGTCAAGTACATAATTCTTTTATCAATAGCATCTGTGAATGTGGAATCCTCCAGGGCCTTAGAAAGTCATAGGGCAGGCAATTCCAAGGTAAGAGGCAGCTCTGTGTCTCTACCATATAGCAGCTGAAATGGGGACATGCCTATTGCCCTCTTTGGTGTGATCCTATCGGCCCATAATGCATCAAACAACTTTTTATGCCAAGTCCTTTGATTCTCTCAAGTATTCTGAAGCTTGCATGATAGTTACTGTTCTTATTACTAGATTCAGCTTGACCATTCCCTTGTGGATAGTAGTTTGAGGAATGAACCAGCTAGATCCCATAAGTGTAGCAGAATTCCACCAACTCCTCAGAAGAAAGATTCGGAGCGTTATCTGCTACAATTTTGTTGGGCACGCCAAACCTGACAATAATATTTTCTTTTATAAAACTGCACACCTCGGCGGAAGTGGCAGCCTTCATAGGGATAGCTTCTACCCATTTACTTGAAATAATCGTGAATGTTAAGATGTAATGATGACCGGCACTGGAAGCCGGGTTAAGCATTCCAATAAAATCCATACCCCACTGTTGGAAAGGTTCTTCAATCACAATGGGTTTTAGAGGTAATGCAGGCAATTTCACACGCCCAACAAAATGTTGGCATGCTTGACACTTAGCTACCCATTCTACAGTATCTTGAAAAGGGTGGGCCAGTAATACCTTGCTCTGAGGATCTTATGTGCAGTGACTCGGGCTGAGAAATGACCACCGCAAGCCATGTCATGAAATCATGTAGTAGCCGATCTGTTGAGATTTGTCCACGCATCTCGAGAAATACGCCATCAATTCCTTTTCAGACAAACCATTATCCCAAAGAACAAAATCTTTGGATTTCAATTTGATAGTTCATTTCTCTTTTCGGAAAGTTGATCTAGGCATTCTCCATACGCTGAAAGTAAGCAATGTTCTTTGTACTCACTCCTCTACTAGATCTATAAAAAGTACCGTAAGTAAATCTTCATCTATCCCATCTTGATCTCGCTTCTGTACTAATGCTTTCATCTCTCGCTCATTAGTTCACACGCACTCTTCCTCGAACCAGCTTTGTTGGTTTAATATCCAAGTCATATTCTTGAACCTTTGTCATACCCACGTGCCTCTCAACAATCCTAACTCTTGCCGAGTAAGGATAGATTTAATCACAGATTCTGGAACCAAAACCACAGTGTGCGAGGAAAGAATATAATACCTGAATGCTTTGCACGCCTTCACCACTGCATATGCGTGCTTTTCCATTGGAGTGTATTTCAACTCATAGGCTTTAAGGGGCGTGCTCATGAAAGCAATAGGAGCTTCTGCATCCTCTTGATTTTTCTGCATCAGAATTGCTGACATAGTGTGTTCGGAAGAATAACAATAAAGAATAAATCCTTTACTGAAGTCGGGTGAAACCAAGACTGGAGCTTTCGATAGGGCCTCTTTGATTTTCTCGAAAGCTTCCTTCCCTTCGCTGCTCCATTTAAAATCTTGTGTCTTCTTCATCATGTTCAAATATGACAAAGTTAGCTCAAGAAAGTCGGGAATGAATCTTCTCGAGAAAATTCACTTTTCCAAAGAAAGAGTGAACTCCTTTTTTTTCGATGTGGGCAAAGGCAAGTCTGAATGGATTTGACATGCTTTGATCTATCTTTGTTTCTTCTTTGGAAACAATGTGCCCAAGCACTTTCCTTGATTACAAAGAACAAAGATGGATTTCTTAGGATTCAAAGAGATACCATGCTTTGTATCATCTATATGAAGACCTCTTCCAAGTTTGAAATATGCATGCTTCTATCTTTGGAAAAGACTGTCAAATCATCCAGTACACAACTATGCTTATATCTTTGAGATGAGCAAAGGCTAGATCCATAGCTCTTTGAAATGTAGCACCCGCATTAATCAGTGCCAAACGGCATCTTCTCGCACGCCAAGGTTCCCAAGGTGTGATGAACGCCATTTTGTATTGATCCTCCTCGCCACCTTGACTTGATTATATCCCCGAGAAGCCGTCAAGCATGGAAAGCATCTCGAGATCCAAAGACCACCGCAGAGTGTGAATCATGATGGGGATAGGGTAGTTATCTTTCAATGAAGCTTGATTAAGGTTGGGAAATCCACGCACAACCTAATTTCGCCACTCTTCTTTCTTACAGGACTATGTTGGCCAACCACTCCGAATGATGTCCTGGGATAGATAATCTTTGCATCTAACAACTTCTAGATTTCTGTAAAGATGGTTCCCCGAAATGGTAGGATTGTGCCGCCACACTTCTGCTTGGTGTAAAGGTTTTTGTTCGGGTTTAAGTGGGATGTAGTGTTGAACTTCCGCAGGCTGATATGTTTTTAGATCCCGATAGGACCAGGCAAAAACATCCATGTATTTCTTAAGAAACTTAGTGAAAGCTTCCTTTCAGCTTCGAACAACACTTACTCAGATTTACTAATTTGGGATCATTGTCATTGCTCCTAAATTTAGTAATTGTGTGTCGGAGGAAGAACCTTTATCATTTTCTTCATTTTTCTTAAGCATCGATCATGCTTTATCAAACATTTCCTCAAGAGATACCAAGCCTTTGGGAATTTTATTTCCCTTTATCTGGATAATCTCCTGACCTCCTGAGATGTCAGCATCCATTTCACCGACAGTGGTCTTCCTAGGAGTTGAATTGCTTCCCTCATAGTAGATTTCTTCAAAGTTGCCTTTCTGTTGGAGAAATGCAGCAATATGTGTATCATCATTGAAAACCTGCCATTACTGGACGTTGTCAGGAACCTTTGGGAGAAAAACAATTTCCACCTTGTAGTCTCCCTGTCTAAAGAATGCAGGGGGCTGATTCGGATTCAACAAGGCTGCAATACTACGTACAGCGAATCAGCCCTTGAATTTTGTTCTCTCGGAACGTAAGATACCGAGAAAGCTGAAAAATCCAGGATAACAGAGTAGACCCGATCTCTCGTAGCGCCGCAGCTTTGTCTTTTGACTTGGTAGAGGCCTCTTATCTGCTTCACAATCAGCTCAACATCTCCTCTTGCGTGTAATAATTTGATTCCCATTGTTCTTGCTTGCTCCATGCCTAACAACAATGCCTCATACTCAGCCGTATTGTTAGTATTTTCGAACATCAATTTGAAGGAGTGCACATGCACCTTCCCTTCAGAGAGATAAGAACAACGCTGCGCATCGATCCTAACGAACAACAAGCGCCGTCAAATTCCAGAGTCGAAATATTGTTATCAATTTGATGTGATTCTCAAATCAATCCAAGTTGAATTTCTTCTTTATCCATTTCAAGATAATAGACTCCGTGATCCGATTCCTGAAACAAGATCTGAGATCTAGGATCCTCAGATTTTGATACTGTGTACTTGGATTTCTTCTCAGGTTCCAGCTTCTGATTTACTCCTTTGATTGGTATGTGCGCACAAGACCAATCCATCTTCACTTCTCCACCCAGCTCCTTGCAAAAATTTCTACTCAATAGCATGCCATAAGAGACTGGAATGTCTGCTACAAGGATAGTCATTTTCAGTCTTTTATCTGGGAAGGAAGCAAGTACTGCCTGCGCATCTTTGATTTTCCCCACAAGAGGGACTTGCCTTTCCATGGAATAACATCTTCCAATGGTTTTTGTCAATGTAAGACCCAAGGCATCAGCAACTTTGGCAGGCATGACGTTGTCGGAAGCTCCAGAATCCAAGATGCAATTGCTTAGCTTATGTCCGTTGATGAGCAAAGACACATAGAATGGCTCAATCCTTTCTGATGTAGTAGGAGAAGGGGTGGACAAGATACCTCATGAATTATTATTTGTTGGGCTGGGACCATTACTTTGCACATATTTGACCAATCTACTCAGCTGATCAGGAAATGCCCTCAAATACTCAGCTTCTGACATTTGGACCTTGTTTCTCTTGATGTGATCAATTATGTCAAAAGCTTGACTTGCTTCAGCAGGATGTGCATTGGTTCTTTGCTGCGAATTGAAAGAATTTGAATATTTCTCCTTGGGCGCTAATGAAGAAGGAAGAGTGCTACCTCTTTTCAAGATAGTAACATCCCGACTGATCTTCTCTCTTTCTAGCCACTTATGGATGCTTTGGCATTTTGGTGCGTCTGAGACCTTGTAAACACCGCAAAAGTGTGACCATCGAGAATCTTCAAAAGATTCATAATAGCCGTCATCGATTCATAGTCCGTCCAGTAACCAATATTGGAGTCGCCAGCGGGATCTATAAAGTATTCATCATCGAATGATTCATCAATGCCGAGATCCTCTTCATTAGTTTCCAAGTTATTCCTTGGAGCAGCTTCTATTGTGAAATGTTGTGGTGCAAAGCCCGGCAAGTCTGTTTCGATTTTGATTTTGATTCTGACCATTGAAGGTCCTAGTAGGAGCTAATCTTGAGGGGGTTGCATTCCCTGCTTGAGAGATCTGCTTCTTGATCTGCAGCATGTCATTAGCCAATTTCTGCAACAAAGGATCAGAAGTACTTGCAGAAGCGCCATCACCTTTGTGAGATGGTTGTTTAAGTTTTCCAGCCATGATCAAGTCATCCTCAACCTCCACGGCAGCATTTTGTGCTTCCAGCAAATTTACAGGTCTTGCCCTTCTTAGCTGATATCCAACTTCAGGCAATAGAGCGTTTATAAAAAACGTCTTTTGATTTTTGTTGCTCAATGCGGCAGAAGTGGGGATTTTATACAAAATCCTTTGGAACCTTGCAATAAAGTCCCGCATGTTCTCGTTTGGCTCTTTCTTCAACTGCGTCAATTGGGTGATCAATGTGCTAGCGTCCTCTCGCAGAGCTTGAATCTTTTCTTTAAATTGCTCACGCATAGTCGTCCAGTTGGTTATGGTGCCAGGAGCCAGCCGATAGAACCATTCTCCAGCCAAGTCATGTAGAGTCTCAATGAATAGCCTGACTGAGACATCTTCATGCTCCACTGCAAGCACACCACAAGATATGAAGAAGGCTGCCAAATGATCATCCGGGTTTTGCTTTCCATCTCCAAAGAATTTTGGAAAATTCTTTCTAGATCCCTTTGGCAGCTCGTGCATAGGTGGAGCCAAGTTGAGAGGTCCAAAAGCCGCTCCCCATGGAACAGGTACAATTTGGTGTGCCATGTTAACTTGAGCACGTCTCCTCCTTGTGTAGACTTGATAGACTTGATGGATAATTCCAGCCGCCGGATTATGCTGAATACGATCCGGATCTGGATGGGTGTGTACTCTCCTTCCTGGTGAGAGACTAGATCTACGGCTTCTAACTTGAGGAGGATGATTGAAATTGAATTGCTCCTGCAGTCGAAAGAAATGATCAGTCCTTCCTTGTGCCTTCACGGATCGGGTGAATGGACGTTTAGCTTGTTGTTGAGATTTGTATGGAAAACACTACGATCTTAAATAGAAAAGCTTTGATTTGCAAAGATAGTTGCTCCCCAAATGCCGGAGTCGCTAAAATCTGTTGGCTAGATTTTTGCGTAGCATCAAACCTAGCGGTCATGAGATAAATCTCCCTCATTTAACCGGTGAGGCTTCGTGTCAGATTTGTCAATATAAATGTGTTTTTATCTATCGTAGGTTTTACTTTAACCACTTAGTTCATGAACCATAACTAAGAAGTTTTGCAGCAAAGTAAGCAATTGCTTAAGAAAGGAAAATTATAGAAGAAGGAATTAAAGGAATTACATAGAAGAAATAAGGAAGATGTGCATCCCAATTAGTAGATAGCGAGAGCTAATTGCATGCACATAGAAGAAACTTAATCGATTTGAACACACGAATTATAAAACAAAGGCAGCTCTAGATCTAGATTTATAATAACACAAAGTTTGCTTAAGAGATCTAAGATTTAAAGAAAGAAACACCGTACACCATGACACAAAGTTCTCCGAAACCTGCTCCTTTGTATTCCTTTGCTCTAAGTTGCTCTCGGGAGTTCAAAGACAAAGTCTAGAACTCAAGATTACACTACAAATTCTAATCGATGATTAACTCGGAGGTTCTTCTCCTACATATAGAATGTAGGAGGGAAAGTACAAATAGAAGACTCAAACCGAACTAAAGTATGAACAACAAGTAAAGATGACATTTGGCCTCAACTAACTTCTTCTTAAGTGACACATGTATCACTTAACTAATAGAATGGTTCCACATGACTTCAAGTAATGGTTATAAAACCAATGACTTAGAAGTTTTACAATTTCATCCGGAACATAGAAAATAAAAGAAGAAAGAATAGAAGAAGTCATGCCAAATTTGAATGTTTACATCTTCTTCTTGTTCTGATATCTGATATACTTGTCGAACATATAATTCAGCATCCTTCCATCTGTTTTAGCCACTGCTTCCTTCTCTGTCCTGAACTGCAGCAACCCTTCATTCAACACTTTGCTGCATGCTTCCACCTCTTCCAAACTTGGCCCAAATCTCGCAATGTCTGCCTGCAGCGCCACCAATCTACTGATAGAATTCATCGTGAAAGGCTTGGTAGCTTTATCAATTCTCTTTTGCACCATCAGAAGAGAACCTTCCAGGGAATCATGCACCTCGTTAGAAACAATCCGCACGTATGAAGTAACACCTCCATCCACTCTTTCCTCAGTGAAAGAAATGATACTGTCTGGTAAATCTGATGTTCTACTCTCAAGCACCTGCATCCTTTTCAGCAAAACTCTGCAGATCTCCAAATGGAAAGATACTGCAAACTCTAGCTGCTTCCCCTTCTCGACTGATCCATCCGGTACAATTTGTTCTACAACCAACACATCTCCCAAGACTTGTTGATCTCGGCCAAAATACTCAAAGTTACTCTCTAATCGTATTGATTCCTTCTATGCTTTCCATCGCTTGCTTTAGTTGATTTGCTACATATTTCATAACCTTTAGGCGGTGGCACTTCCCCAAGTTGCACGTGCTTGACGAATAATTAGATCCTTCCATTCACAATAGCCTTTACTTGATTGCTTGCATCTTCCATTTCTTGCATAAGATGATCACTCACCTGCTCTGAAATGGGTTGAATGGTAGGTTTAGCAACCTTGGCTATGATCTCACATAATTGAGATACTTGCTTCTGCAGCTCTTCTTTCTCCACCTTTTCACCATGTCAAGCCTAAGGAATAAAGCATCCATCAATGTTTGCGTGTCCTGCTTCAATCCTTCAGTGGTAGCTTGACCGTGTGTGGTATTTTGGTCACCATCACATCTTCTACCATGAGCTCCTCTTCTATCTTTCCTTCCACCGTGACTTGATATCTCAAGCAACCTTCTCTCCCGAATCTTTGATGATTAACCTAGAAGTTACATTAGCAATTTTAGGCCTTCTGTCTCTTCTCGCTCATCCTAAAGTAGCTACAATTCATGCTCCTCTAAGTTCATCTCTACTCTCGCTTCCGAACCAACCGCAAAGCTAACCATCCCGAGAAGTTATTTCTCGGGAGTAAGAAGAAGTCGGCCGAGTGCACTACCATCTCCCGCTCTGCATACTCTCCGTCAAAAGTGCCATAGTGTCATGGCTGCCATCTTCAAACATCCAAGACAAAGCTCTTTCGAACTCCATCATCTCGTAGCTTCAACATCTCCTCTGAACGGGTCTTAATGAAGTGGTGCGGAGAAAACAAACGTCACCAGCTTTTAATGAAGGCATGGAAGCATCATGTCAGCTGCGGTGCAATAGTTGGTGATCTTCTCGGGTACTTGGAGAAGTCGGAGCCAAAGCTATGGTCGTAAAAGTGGTCTTCTCTTTCACTTGAAATCTTCTCATGTACTTTCAACTTCTGACCTTCGCCGCTTTCTCCTTCATGCTTTCATTTGAGGGAATGTCTGCGCTACTGTTTCCCGTGATTTGATTCATCAATACTTCATCAAGGCAGTATCCCTTCGTTAAGCAGCCAGTTTGAAGTATTCACCAACACAGCTCCAGATCTCTCTTCAATTGAATGGTAGCCTCCAATGTTATCCTGCAGTATATTTTTATCTCCTCCCATTTGATGGTAAGTGTCAAGTACCACATTCCCATCATCTTTAAGATCCGCAGGTATCCGCGCTAGTCCAAAGTCGAACACTTGCTTTGCTGATAGCCTGCTGAAATCTTTCTTTCTAACCTCGTACTCACTTCTGCACTTCATCCAGAAATCTTCTAACGAAGGCACATGTGCGTACTCCTGGGAGATTGTCTTCCTGGATACTCCAAATGGATCGAAGTTAAGCCATGCAGGGAAGAACTCTTGCTCATACTTGGATAACATTTGCGCTTCCATCCCTCGAGCTCTGTGAATATTGATGCAACTGTAATATCCCACAGTGATTGGGAAGAAACCCGTAGACTTGTGCCATTTCAACTGAAGGTCATGTAACTCTACGAGTTGCCTGCTCAGCTCCATGGCGATCAATCTATCACTTGGATACCTGGGCATCTTTATAGGTTCTCCAGAAAAGCCCGTAACCCTGAGGTATGTGAAATCTGCAAACTGGATGAATAAACTGCCAATCTTGGACACTGCTTCCCACGCTTCCTTGCTTACCCTGTGAGTCTTCAAGTCTTTGTCTAGCCTACAGATGAAATCGTAGAAGAAGTCATCGTTGATCACTTTGAAGTCTTTGTCACGCACGCAGTGCAGTAAGTTTCATGGGTAGCACTCGAAAATGGGATCCTTGGAAAGAACACCACATCTATCCAGCTTGGAAAAGACACCCTGTGAAGCTCTGAACATACACTAAGTATGAAGTCATCTTGAAGGCTTTGAAAGTACGCTTCATGTTCCGAAGTTGCTCACCGATGTTGTTGCTTTAATAATTTCCGACCAATTGATTATAGAATCAACCTTGTTGATTTCAATGGTCCTGATGAAAGCATACATCCATGTACGAAAGTGTAGGCATTCGCCGCCATTCAACTCAGTATAGCAATTTGACGACATCATCTCGCCTCCCGCCTCAAATTGATCGTGAAAGAGTTCTCGAACTTGGAGGGGATCTAGGCTTCTTCATGAACCGCCGTTCATGATGCTCACACAGATCAGCTCTATGTTTCTCCCATCTACTGTCAGCATCCTGAATGCTAATAGAAGTCACCACCTTTCGCACTGGAATCTTCAAACAATAATTGATGAATTCCGCATCCAAACGAATTATTGTCTTTCCCGCAACATCACGCACTGATCTGGATGAAGGATGATAAGATCTAGCACACTCCATCACGAACTCTGGCAATTGGGCTGTACATGGGAAAGTTGCAGCTCGGATAATTCCGCTACTTTTGACCGCACACATGAGTGAAGTCTTTCCAGCTCTGGATCTATCAATCAAATCAGAAAGAGGTTCTGGGCCTAGATCTGTGTCTCCTATATCTGAAAGTTTAGAAGCAATGCATGAATCCATCATGCTCTCTTTTTCATCTCCTTTCACCATGGCTTTGTCTATCTTTGTCTGAATAATTCTTTTTCTTCTAACTTGGCCGGATTTCTTCAATACTGGTGCAGATCTGGACAATTCTTCAGATTCGGAGGATATTTGCAATGTATTGGACATTGATAAAAACTCCTTTTCTTTTGTAAAGCACCTGTAATGAATTCCTGCAATTTATTCAGACAAAAATGGCCACCGGAGCATGAATAGTGAATTTAAATTATAAAAATCTGCACTTTTCAAGCCTGCTGCCCCAAAAATTGGTGTTTAATTTGCACATAAAGAGAGCATGAATCCTTTCAATCAACACCTGAGCTCCTGTAACACCTGTGAAAACAACTATGCAGACAAAGATCAACCTCCTCCAAAGCATGCGCCAAATCTGGAAGCTTTTAGCCTTGTTAGCACTTTGTCTGAACAAAATCCTTCCTCTAATGGGGCGCACTTTTCCTCCTCCGGCTGCAATTATTTACCCGTGAATTAAATTATTCACCCATATGGCTGCCCATGCTTATATAACCTTCACAATTCTATAATTAATAATTGCCCTAACAATTAAAGGCAATTAATTAATTAAAAATCATGCTTTTCTCTTTAAAATTAGCATGTTTAAGGATCATCATCCAATAAATTAAATTAATCCAATTTAATCCTTCACACAAAGACTTCACTCAAGCTCCACAAAGTGTGCTTTGACCATAGCCACTTTAAAATAGAAATTAATTTAATGTTTTAATGCCTTAAAAACATTAAATAATACCCAAATGGGGCGCACTTTTTGAGAGGAAGAGGGCAGCCATTAAATAAATTAAATTTAATGCATTTGACTCCTTTCTTTTATTCCATCTTTGACTTGTTGACCTCCTCCAAGCTTGGGCACACTTTTTGAGAAGAAAGATTAATAAAAATAATCAACTTTAATCCTTTTAATCTCTCACCAAAGGGGGCGCACTTTTTTGCACATGTAATTCTATTTTTAAGAATTTTTTGATAATGGGATGCTTTACCCTGCCAGGCAGGCACCAAAATCCCGTGATCCACTCAAGTGATTTTTATAACACGGGAAAAAGTACCCTGCCAGGCAGGTATAAAATTCCCACCCTACCTGCGGCTTATATTTTTCCCATCGCAGCTTAAATCCTTTGTTTTCCAAAATGTGCCATCCTCATAGGGGCTTTTCTCAGTGTACAACTTTACTTTTTCCTAGTGATCCGCACCTCCGATGACGAATTCCTCCGAGCATAATGTGCGTATATGTTTTCCAAATGCTTGCTGAGGACAAAAATCGGGCTTACCTTGGTGAAGGAGTTGTTCCAGAGAAATTTTACGTAAAATAGAACAGACACCACAAAAACACGAAAAATTGTCAAAAGTTACAAATAAAGCCCAAAACTTAAAATAAGTTAAAATCCTTCTAAGTACATACGAATAATAACATATTCGCTTATGATAGAGTTAAAACAGAGCGCAAATAGCCTCATACGGGCTCAAAATAATTAAATACAAATTTCCCTGAGACAAATCCCGACTTACGAATAAAACAATTTTGGGCATCCGGGTATTTGGCGGAAAAGGGTAATATGGCTCTTTAGGATTATTTTGACGCAATACAGAACTTTCGTGCAATAAAAACAACAAACGACCCACTATTTTAAAAGTACGAAATTTTTTTGAATTGGGTAGTCATAGATTTCGTGGTGAAATCTAAGTGACACCAGGACCATTCTCTCACAGGATCCCTAGTACTACCCTAGGCTGCCTAGTCAAATACTAGAGATGACAATCAAGAAAATAATGACACCTAAGACTCCTCGAGATGACTAGAACTCAGTGCAAAAACTAACGATCATGCAAGAAAAATAATGATGGAAACCGACTAACTAACAATAGGAGTAGGGGATGAATTATTAGTGAATACTTTTATTACATGAAATCCATATATAAAACAACGTACTTGGTGGTATAATTATAATAGTAAGTGCATGATTTTATGACTACATATATAATAATTGTTCCTTTGTTTGAATGAGATCTGGCAAGTTGTAATAGTAATATGCTATGAGTGTCAATCAAATGTATTTTAACTTTTGAGAGGGATTTCAAGATGATCCCAATTATATACCCCCTTTCCATGAAAGGGTGAAGGGTAGAAAATGAGCACCGATCCAAAATTAAGTCGTATAAGATGTTGTAATAGTAAAAGAGAAATATTAAATGATAGTATAAATGTAGTGTGGATATATATTAAATAGTATATGTGTCACATGTGAATTTGAGATGTAAAAATTTATATGGTATGGTGTTAGAGGAAATTATTATCTCAAATAGAGTTATGAGGCTCAAGATATGAGTGAAACAATGTAACATGTATTTTGTTGTAAGAATGATTGGAAATATTAACTATAGTATAGGAAAAAGTGGAATTACTATATATAGTAATAGTGAAAAATGAATAGTAGTTCATTTGTATCAAGATTGATTAATATTTAAAGATCCTAGATGTTAGGATGCCACATGTTAAAGCAATGAGTTTGATTAGATTAGAGAGAGTAGCGGTGGTCGTGGATTTTGTAGACGACCGGTGAGTTGGTATGTGTGATTAATTTAGAAACATTTTGTCAATGATGTATGTTTTTGTCAATTTTAGAAAAAAAATAAAATTTATTATATTTTTCGAGTTTCATACTTGGACAAGTGGCCAATGCATTTCTATCCTTGGGGTCACTAGTGCCCAGCCCAGTCTTAAGTGACCTCATTTTGGGCATCTGTGACTTGCTCTTGGGCACTTTGGCGTCCAAGAGCAGGATTGGGAACTCGTATGATGTACTTCTAATATGTTGATCAAGTATGATGTGATGATGTATGATTTTTATAGTATGTATGCTATAATAATCAAACAATTTGGTTTATTTTTATTTTGTGCAAAGAGATATACACTTGAGATAGTTTCGGTGGGCCTCCATTTGATTAAATTACTTACCTTTTGTTTCTCGATATAGATTGGGATATATTAGACTCGTCTTGGTGTGCGACACATTGTTAGTTTGGGAAGGCACCTCATAACATGCCTATGTTGACTTCTTCATGTGAGCGATGGTGTGTAAATACATGTATATTTTGATTTCGTACTCACGAAATGATGATGACCTTAGAGGATGTTTACCGGATATTGCGGTTGCCTATTATAGGAGAGATAGTTTAGGTGATGACTATAGGTGATACTCAAAGGAAGATGAGGGAATCAAGGTGGTATTTTACAGGGACATGAGTATAGGAAGAGACTCATATTAGCTTGGACGCATAATGAGATCAAGTGTTCTGCAGGTTGTGGAAGTTTATTACAGTTGATTTTAGCTTTGTTAGTCATAGTGGAGGGTGATCAAGTTCGGATATTTTATAAGATACATGATATTATCTGTAGTATAGAGGATCACGGGACTAGGTATGCATGGGTGCAATGTGTATTAGATCATTTTTATAGAGAATTTTATAGATTCACTCAGGAGGATTATGGAGGTGGACTAGGAGCCATGAATTTTTGCACGTATGTGCATATGAGCACATTGCTATATTGATACCACGGAGTGGGCCGTGAGCCAAGTGGGGTAAAACTAATATATTTTAAGTGAGATGGATGGGTACTCATAGCAAGAGGATGGATATGACCACCTATAGGTTGATGCTAGATAAAATGGGCTCTAAGGCCATTATATGGAGACCGTACAAAGATTATGGTGGTTGGGTAGAGGATGTTGTGGAGTTGTGGTGCATTCAACGCACCATGTGATTAGAGGATCACTTCCTAGGGGTGAAAGATTTATTCAATGGTACTCGCATATTGAGGTAGTTTAGCATGGACCATGATGGTCCTTTGGAGTGATATATATGGTTGAGATCTACTAGAGCGCAAGATGACCAGGAGTGAGGCCTAGCCCAACATGAGCACAACTAGTGTACCTTGGTCCAGATGAAGTAGATGTGGCTATAGAACCCTGTATAGGTTGATGACATAGGGTGCATCAAGGCCTACAAAGTGAGTGGTGGGTGACACATCTATGGGTGTTGTTATTTCAAGTAGTGGTGGAAGTAGCAGGTGGACTGGATGGTTCGAGGAGTAGAGAGACAGAACTTGTCTCGATGTAGATGGTGTAGCAATGGCATGAGCCGAACATAAGTATTGTTCATTGCTATGTGTTAGTTTTTATTTTATTTTATTAGATATTTCAAAGTTGTATAGTGGCTAAAGGTGCATATTGCAAATGTAGGTGATGCCTATTAGTCATTTATTTTTGATTCATCAATAGGTATGTTGACACAAAACATGCCTCTAGATGTGCTTATGGGAGGTGATATAATAGAGAGATTGGATGCTATTACAGGTGATAATTAGCATTTGTTTAATCTGGTGGCTATAACAACAGCCACATTTACCATTTTTTTGAATGAGCATGATGAGGATCGTGCGGAGATTGAGTGAGCTACCTAGGTCATAAGAGGAGAAGCCTTATCTCTATATATTTTTGCTAAATATGTGGAGATATAGGGCCAATTTATAGAGAATATGGCCAAGATTTCTATATTACGGATTCAATTAGAGAGGTATAGAGGCTGAGATCAGTGGCGTAGAGTGAGCGGTAAATCCTTTAGTTCTAGAGCTCTTGTGATTATATATAGTGATAGCGAGGATGATGTATGATGTATTAGCTATCTTGTAGTGAGGCATGGGGATTTTCCCTTGCTATGATTTTGTAACTTATGATTTTTAATGATATATATGTGTGTGTGTGTGTGTGAGTGTGTGTGTGTGTGTGTGTGTGTGTGTGTGTGTGTGTGTGTGTGTGTGTGTGTGTGTGTGTGTGTGTGTTGTTGATGTGCATTGGTATATGATGTGATGATTGTTGTTTGCACTTTGGGTTGATATGTATTATTGAAATGGTTGTTTTGATTTGAAATGCATGATGATGTGGAAATAAATAGATAAGTAATGATTAGAATAGGATTTGTATTTGAATGAGAATGAAGAGCATAGTATGTGATGAATAGAAATAGATGTATGTGATGTAATATAATAGATAATGTGAAAGAGCAATGTTACTTAGACAATATAAGAGAATAGAATAATGATGTGTTGGTATTTGTATGATGAGAGAATGTAAAACAATGGTTGTAATTGCATGTGATTATGATGAAGAGGGGGAAGAATATTGATTTCCCATCAATGTGTAAGAATGAGGTTCATTTATAAATACCCCCTCAGCAGTCAAGAATGAACCATAGAATAAGATAACATCATCGGGAAATGGTTTTGTAACATGTAAGGAGATGATACAATAGATATGACATGAAGCACAATGCATGAGTTGTGAAAGGAGAGGTTCATTGATGTAGTATTCCCTCAATAGTCAAGTGTGAACCATAGCATGAGAGTGCATCATAAGGTAATGAAATGAAAAGCGAATGTAATCTACCGTGAGGCTAATATGTATGTAAGGCATAAATGGAGCATGTGAAGGAACAACATTGTGAGAATAAGTGCCAAATTGGATGCTCAATGGAATAGGGCCCGAATAGAAGGTGTGGTATGAGGAAGTGTTGAATCAAGAGGCTTAGGATGCCAATGAGGTAGTGTAGAAATTTTTTAAGGATGAGATGATGCAACCATACGTGGATTGGATGGAGGACGTAGATGAATGATGATCTTAGGAGGTGGATGGGTGATAACTTTAGATGGAGGTGAAGGAGATAAGTGGACAAGGTGGAAGCACACTTATACGATCAGAGAAAGAAATCTCCTACGAGAGGGTGAGCGGAAATTAATGACACATTTGTATTCTAATTGCTGTAAGAAATCATGGTGATAATAATAGTCATTATCACGATGGCCATTGATGTGGTGGAAACTGCAGAAATGGAAGTCACATTGGCGTTTCAAGGAGTGAGGTGGATGGTGCTTAGTACAAGGTATGTAGATTAAGTTTTTTTCAAGTAAAGCATGTAAGACATCATGAGATTTGCATTATGTGATAATTTTAATGGTTCACGAGTAGGATGTGGAGAAGACTTAGGTGTATGCCAAAATGGTGGAGGATAATAGTGACACTTACACATAGGAGGAGATGGAGATCATGGAGGGAGCTTAATGAATGGAAGTGGAGAAGTAGTAGAATAAGTATTAGAATAATTGGAAGGGGTGGTATAACTTTTGCATCAATTAAATATAGATCTAAATCAATGACTTTATAGCATAAGAGATTAAGAGATTTGCATGTATCATTTAATAATTTTTCTTTCAATGCAGGAATCAAGCCATGAAAAAAAGATGAATTAACTTTCTAATCGATTGTGCGAAATAATAACTGATTCTAAATAAATGACTTTGCAGCATAATATATTAAAATATTCACATGTATCATTTAATACTTTTTCTTTTAATGCAGGAATTAAGCCACGACAAAAGATAAATTACATTTCTAAATCAATGGGCTGAAATAATAACTGATCCATACAAGAATCAAAGCTTAAAATTTAATCTATAATTAGTTATTTCTTTCCTTGATACAATGAAGGAAAGTATTCATATGTGACCTTAACATTATCGTAGAAATAAATTGTCTAAGAAAAACATCCTCCATATCATAATAAGTACTAATGGATCCATAAAGCAAATGAGAATACTATTGGAGTGCATGATCAACAAGATTATGATGAAATTATTTTAGTAACAAGTGATCATTAGAAAAAATAGACATGGTTGAACGATAATGCTTGAGATATAAATAAGGATTGCTAGTACCATTGAAACATGAAAATTTAGGCATGATGAAGTCCTTTGGAAAATCACAATTGTGAATATTTTTAGGAATATGATTTCCATGCAAAGAAGTATTTTCCATGGAAGCATAATAGGATTTAGTTTCAAGAGTGAGTGTATGAATGTGAGATTGCAAGGTACCAACAACATGCATGAGAGATAAAATATCATGTGAAGGAATGGTAGGTGAAGTAAGAGGTATATTGAGAGGTTGGATCTTTCCATTATGAGTGATCATGGGAATGTGAGAAGAAGGAGAAAATGTGGAAGGATGAGAAGGAGGTGAAGATAAGGAAAATAACATGGAGGCTCTATGGGAATGCTAGATGTAGACTTAGGAGATATAATGCAAGGTATGATAGTGGTAGGAGTAGAAATATCGTGAGAAATAATATCGAAGAAGAAGAAAGAGGTGGAAGAGGAGGAGAGAACATGGAGGCTCTATGAGAATGCTAGATGTAGACTCAGAAGAAATAATAAGAGGTGTACTAGTGGTAGGAGTAGAAACATCATGAGCAACAACATCAGAATAAGAAGAAAGAGGTGGAAGAGGAGGAGAGGAACATAGAGGCTCTATGAGAATGCTAAATGTAGACTTAGAAGAAATAATAAGAGGTGTACTAGTGGTAGGAGTAGAATCATCATGATAAATAACATCGAAAGAAGAAAAATAAGGAATATTAAATTCACATTCAAAAGAGCCTGAATAGAACAAAACCATCACTAACATGTTCATGATTAGAATCATAATCTACATTACTATCTGACATATTTTCACAAGGAAATATTTCATCAAGATTATCATTATCATAGAAAGAAGTGGTAGGAATACTAATATAATATCTATCATTGCATTAATTATAATAACTTTTAGAAGTAGGAAGAGTAGGAGATAAAACATTGCACTCATCATGACTACTAGTAGAGATACCATCATGCATACATACATTTTCGTGATTATAAGTAGAATTATTGGCATCCATATTATCACAACCAAGAACATGATCAAGCAACGGATTTCCAATAATACTATCATGTGCTATAAGAGGAGTGGAAGAAGGTGCAACACCAAAGTGGGTGACTACGGGAGAACAAGGAAAATAGGAAGTAAAGTTTTAGCTAAGAGAGACTATACAAATGATAGAGTTGTGAAAGTTATTAGGATGGGATTTTTCAAAAGAAAGAAGTTGGACTAGAGGATGAAATAATCACATTGAGGGTTTCAGTAGAGATCATAGAATTTAGAATGCACAAAGAACATCATCAAAGATAGTGTGCAAACATGTATTTTCCATATGGTTCTTAGGAGATGAGGACCTCTTCTTAGCCATGAGGGTTTTAGGGATCCTAGGGCAAGAAGTTCGAAGAAAAGTGGGTTCACCAAATGATTTAATAAAAATTGAATTAAATATAATTACAAAGTAATGTATATGATAAAATACAATAGATATACAAATGTTAAGCACTCAAACAATGTAACACTATAAGTAAATAGGAGAGAGATAAGACCTAGCTGAATCTTCGCAATCTGCAATCGATATGGGTGATGTAAAATTCTGACCAAGGTTGGAACTATGTCACAACTTCTCTCTGTAAAATATGGATTCTGAGAATAATTTCGGACACGTGTACTTGGGAACTGGTGACTCCATAGAAGGTCAAAATATACTTTCTTCTATGTCACTAGGGTTTCGCTATCACTTCTTATTGATCACCTGGTATTCACTCTTTGATCACAATTGGTACATGTAACCTACAACACAAACCCTAACTACCTATAAAAGCTCAAAAACACATCAAATTAGAATTAAAATGTAATATGTGAAGTCAAATTGACCTCAATGGTCACCTAATGAGTGAACTTATGACCAAGAACTGCACTACATTCCATACTCCATGTAGTTCTTTGTTTTGTGTGTGTAATAGTTTCCTTAGGTTTCCTTGTGCCAATGATGCCAAGGTAACGGGTTATTGCTAGATAAGATGTAAAATGTGTGATATGAAATTGAGCGCTCCCCTTCCTATGCAGTGAATGCAACCCAAAAATGCAGTCCCTTTTAATGGTAGTGATAGTATGTAGATGAGATTACCCCTTAGAATTTCCAGCAAGAATAATAGTGTGTATGTTGTGTGTATATGTGGATCTCTTCTTTGATTTTTGACATTAGTGACCAAAAAAGTTGACTATGAGCTCAGGATAAGATTAATAAAAATAGAAAGGCTTACCAAAAATGTCAAAAGGTGTAAGATGAATAAAGAGGGTAGGATCACCTGAATGGATAGGAGCACATGTGCGCTAGTGTCCTAGAATAATTGACAACAAATGTGAAAATAATGACACACGGGATCCTTGTGACATGAACAGAGCTGGGTATACAAATGACAAATGTGGAAGAGAAAGAAAATAGAAACTATCAAACTAAGTTGGTGGACAAAGTATTTTTCACCATTGAATACTTTTATTATTTTAGATCCATGCATATAACAACATACTTGACAAGAAAGTAAAATAGTATTATGTATGTGATTTTTGTCTACAATCTAGAAGAAGATGCTTATTTTTAATCAAATCACATAAACCTAAAAATTGAATCATAAAAACTAAAATAAAATAAAAAACATAATTCCTAAAGGCTCGAGAACATAAAAAATTAGTTTGATATAAAACAAAATTATATTGTTCAAATCTTGAAACCTAAAAATATCATACCCAAACCTTGAAATTTTTATGGATATTTTTGAAATAATAGAATACCTAACTTATAAAATTGACGTATGTGAGTATTTAGAGCTATAGAAAATCAATATATTGATATAAAATACAACTATAGTATTTTAAACCCATATACCAAAATCTAAAAAATAAAACCTCATAACATGTACCCAAAACCCCTATAAAACTAAACAAAAAAATCTGAGGGGAAACTTTAATAATTGAATATATACACCTATAAATACCAAAAATTATGAGATTTGAAACCCTTAGCATATAAAAATAGATATGTAAAAAAAATATGTGAGAATTCTCGACTAGGAAACAACAAGAACAAAATATTAGATTTACATAAAATGATCCTAAATATGGAATCCTAAAAAACTTTGAAAATTGAAAGGCCCACACCTAAAAATCTTAATTAAAAACAGAACCCTTTAAAAATTGAAAAATAAGAAATCAGTAAGACCACATAAACCTTGAAATCCACATGAAATCAAGAATCCAAAAATCATTAATCCTGAAACCCAAAAATTCTAAAACCATTAGTTCTAAAAACATGAAATGTAAATTAATATGAAACATGAATTTGTATGAAACTCAAAACCCGAGACACTAAAAATTGAAACAAAAACTAAAATAAAATCTGAAATTAGGATAATCCTAAACTTGAAGACCCAAAACTTGTAACTTAAAACCCAAAACCCAAAATAGTTAAGAATTATAAAATTTAAAATTTCCAAACCTAAAACCCTAAACAATTTGAAACACCAAACTATTACTCGAAAAAAAAAAGGAAGAAAATTCCCAAAGCATGGAAATACCAAACAATATCAAATGTACATTGATATCAAATGTTTTTAAAATCTAGATATTTAAAAATGAAACTGAGAGCATGAATGCCTCAAAATTGAAAACCCTTCCATAGGAAAAAAATTGAAACCTAAAAAAAAATACCCAAACATGAAAAACTTAAAACTCGGATATCAAAACCTAAAAAACCAAAAACATTAAACCTTAAAAACCTAAAGAAACACATAATGTTGATTGATATAAAGCTCTTTGGACAAAATCTAGGATACTAAAAATTCAAAGGTGATACCCTAAGACCAACAAAACTAAAAAAACATAAAATTTGATTCTAAAAATATCTAAACCTTAAAGCCGTGAAAACTATGAAATTCAAAACATACATAATAAAACCCCCCAAAAACTAAAACTTCTTTACAAGGAAACCTAAAAACACAAAAATGCATATTGATACAAAAAAATAAAAAAAAAAAAAAAAAAAAACTTTGAAAGATGAACCATGAATTGAGAAAATCAAACACATAATCATGAAATCTACCAACAAATGAATAGTTAGAAAACTCTAAAACCTAACACTAAAATTTCCCAAACCCAAAAATCTCAAAAAAACTTCAAACTTATATTTCAAAATGAGGAAACCCCAAAACTAAAAACCCCTTAAAAATATTGACATAAAGTATATTTGAAATCCAAGAAACCTTATAACTAAAAATCTTAAGAAGAAATCCAAGAATAAAAATTCGAATATTGTGAAGCCAAAATTTCAAAAATGTTGAATTTGGAAACAGATGTTTGAAATTATATTAAATACATCTATATAGAAAACTATACTTAAGAGATCTCAATCTAATAACATTTGTCTTGCATTTTTCTCATATCATATTGATTGATAAATCTATTATGTTGGGATTAAAAATTATTTTCATAAAAATGACTTCCAAATCCACCAAATGTTCTAGATATTATTATCATTATGGGATCAAATTAATTAATATTATATTTTAAAATGATGTTATCGAAACCCAAAACTAGAAACCCCAAAACTGAAAAACATCATAAATATGAAAAACCTAAAAATATCAAACTTGAATATCCCAAAAAATTGAAAATTAGATTTATATAAAACATGAATATCATCTATGAATCATAATAAATGAAACCAAAAGTATTAAAACTTTAAATCCTAAAATCCTAACACCTTTAACCTAAAAAACCTTTAACTCAAAAACTTGAAATTTACAATGGGAAACCAAAGATCTATAAAACTAGAAAGATATGAAATTAAACCAAATATCTGAATTCTTTAAATAATAAAAATACATAGATCACTATTTTCTTGGTTTCATTGTTGTTTTGATAATTATTGTCCTTTAAATGCTATATCTTGATCTAATGTACTCGATTCATAAGTTCGGTCAAAAGTGTTTAACTATAAAAAAAAAAGAAAAATACATTAATATTAAATGCTTTAAAACCTAAAACAAAAAACTAAAATCCAAAATTTTGTAATTGAAATTCATGAAAGTAAAATACTCCAAATAGATGAAAGAATAGAAAACCTAAAATCCAAAACTCAAAATCCATTAATCTTACAGCCCGAACAACATTGAAACCCAATTCTAAAACCATGAAAAGAAAAAAAAAACCATAACCCCAAACTCCCAAACCCAAAAACGAGAAAACATAAAAATTCAAGATTGATAAATAATGCTCGAGAAAAATAAAACTTGAATCCAGAAGTCTGAAATTGAAAGAAAGTGACACACAACCCAAAAAAATCGATATTTGAATCTAAAACTATTTGAAATTTTAAAACCATGAAAAATATAAAAATGTGAAACTCACACTCATAAAACATGAAACCCATAATTTGAAATACTAGAAAATCAATGCATGCCAAATATTTTTACCCTAATTCATCGCCTCTCTAACACTTGTGGTAATAATTTCGGTGAAAATTCTCCTCCAAGGCTCAAGATCAAGATTAAAAATTCATGTGTAGAATGCTCATCCTCGATACGATAATGTCTCGAGAGTTTGAGGTCAATATTTCTAGTTTAATTTCTTCTTCTCTTTAAGATTTTTTGAGAGGTATTACACAGGGAAGAATGTAAAAATACAAAAGAGGAGATTAAGAACCCAAGGAAATTTGAGTTGATCCATCTGTGTTAAAATTAGATGTGAAAAGTACGAGGAAAATATTTGTAAGCGATGTCGAGTTATATAGGAAAGATTTGTTGAGACTTCCACGGTCTAATGTTTTCCCTGTACATTTCAATATTTACGAGAAGGTGAAGATGGAGGAAAGCCATATCTCAACTATTTGATATGTGGCAAAATTACAGTAGATAGCTCGCTCCTTTCAATAAGGAATGCTTAAAATTTTCTTCTATATTTTTCCTTCTGCAATTCATCAATATTGGACATCCAAAGAATGCAACCACCAAATGTAAATTCTTGACCATAATGTTCTTGATAACCAAATTCGGAAGGCACATCGGTGTGTAGAAATTAGACAAATAAAACAACAAAAATAAATAAAAATAAATAATATCTTACGCAAATAAAACCGAGTATCTCAAACTCAAATCAACACTATTGTGAAATATTGTATATTCTTCCTATGAGAGATTCAAATCAATACAATCTATGTGTATGTAATGACTAAAATGGCCTCCAATATATAGAGGGATTTCATCTAACAATAGAACACAACTCTAAAAATAGAAATCTTAATAATATAACTATCATCTAAAAATAGTGCATGCTTTTGTGCATGCAAACAAAGTTATTTCTTTTATTTTCTTTTATCCTAAAAATAGAAACATCTAATTAAAACTAAATTATGCATGGAAAAACAATTAGATGTTTGCTTTTCCTAATAATAGCATGTATATTGAGAAATTATTCGTATTCCAAAACTCACCTTTAATTTTTACCTTGAAGATTTCTTTATTTCGAGCTCGGTGTACATTTCCATATCGACATATTCCTTATCAAAACTCCCAAACAAATTATCAAATACTCAAAAACCTAAAACTCCCAAAGCTTTCGTAAAGATATCAAAAAACCGAACTTGAATCTATATAATTCAACACAAATTACCTTGTTGTTAACCAACACCTTAATGAAAGGATACCTCGTGTCTATACGATTTCTTTTTTGTGAAAACATGATTTTTGGATAATGTTATTATTGAGTTGTTGTCAAAATAAACTATGTAACATCCTTTTGATTCTACCTCAAATATTTCAACACTCCTCTCATCCACACAACTTGACATGTCGCTCTCGTTGCTACTATATACTCTACTTGTGCTACTACTATGGGCTTATTCTTTGATTCCTATTAAATTACACCTTTTCCAAAGTGAAAAGTATAGCCGGATGTGCATTTCATATCATCTATACTCTGACACTATCATTGTTTGTATATCCTATGAGTTTGAACTCAGATGAAGTTGGATACAAAATTTCATGATTCTTAGTTCCACATACATATCTCAAAATGTTTTTTCCATCTTTTCAATTTTAATCTTTTGAAGATTCCATTAACCTTGAGATGAAACTCACACCATACATAATGTAATGCCTTGTATCCGTCAAATACATGAGACTTCAAACTAACATTTTGAACAATGTTAGATCCACAAATGATTGGCTATCTTCTTTTCTTAACATAAAACCTACAACAATGGTGTTGCACCGAATTGTAGTTAAAAAGGTAAATCTCTTTAAAACATCATTACAATAATTTACTTGTGAAATAAACACTCTATGTTATGATTGTTGAACATCAATTGCCAAAAAATAGTGCATGAAACTTAGATCTGTCATCTTAAATCATTTCTTCATTGCTAATTTGGATGAATCTGTAGATATATTTCCAATAATGATTAAATCATCAACACATAAACAAAGAATCATAATCTTACCTTCTTCATTATCTTGATGTATAAGGTAGGCTAAATCTGTTGCTCCCATGAAACCATTTTGAATAAAATAAGAATCAATTTTTTTTACCATGTTCTAGGTGCTTGCTTGAGACCATAGAGTGTTTTTCTCAACATGTATACCATTCCTTCATTTCCTTAAATCTCATAACCTTCTAGATGATTTACATAAACGTTCTCTTGAAAAAACCATTCAAAAATGTTGATATCACATCCATATGATATATAGGCCATTTGTTTTGATCTCTAATTGCTAAAACCATTCTTACCATGTCCAAACTTAACACCAAAGTGCAAAGCATTTTGTTGTAATCTACTCTATATTACTATGGAAAACCTCTTGCAACTACACTTTATTTATGTTTTTATACTTTACCATCAACGGTGTACACGGTCTTATAGACACACTTTACTCCTATCACATCCTTTCCTTCTAAAATATATACCAACTCACATGTATGATTCTTCTCTATGGCGTCTATCTCATCATCCATGGATTAAGAACAAACTTCATTGTTTATATCCTCTTCAAAGTATATTGGATCTACAACATGAGAAAACAATGTAAAAACATAAAAAGAGTTAGTTGTATCAATTTCATAAATCTCACTAAGACTCTTTTTTTCCTATTGCAAAGGGATATCTAATGATGAAATATTTTGTATTGAAGGAGTTTCTTCGGTGTTCTTTGTGGTGTCTCTTTCATGGTTGAAGATGATTGAAATCTTGGAGACCTCCTAGTTGTAGATGGAGGTGTATCTTGTGCTACAACTTGAGATGCATGTCCAATATTTGAAGAAGATACAATACCTTGTTGTTCTATAGTTTCATCTGCCATATCATCATGAGGAATAATTGCTGCTACACTGAATATTCTCTCTATAATTCCATCCCATGCCTCATTTTCAACAAACTATACATCTCTATTGATTCCGATTTTTCTAGTTTCGGATTAAAAAACGTGTAATATTTTGTATTCATTGAATATAAAAAATATGCACTTTTCTCCTTTATTATCCAACTTCTTCCTTATCTCATGAGGAACATGTCCATATACCACACAATTTAATATTCTAAAATGAGAAATATTGTGTTTCCTTTTAGTCCAAGTTTGTTGAGGAACCATGTTTCGAACAATTTTCATTGGACACCTATTTAAAATGTAAACAAAACTTGCTAGTGCTTCTTCCCAATACTCATTTGAAAGATGTTTTTCCTTCATCACACTTCTTTCCATTTCCATAATGGTTCCATTCATCCTCTTTGACACACCATTATGTTGTGTTGTCAACCTTGTAGTAAATTGCTTGTGGATTCCATGATATTTTTTAAAATTCATAAATGCATTGGAAACATACTCGCCTCCTTTGTGTCCTCATATATTTGATGTACTATCCACTTTAGTTTTCCATTAAGGAATTGAACTATTGAAATATATCAAATGTATATAATTTGAGTTTCAAAAATACACCCATGTCTTCCGCTTATAATCATCAATGAACGTAATAAAATATGAGTAACCTCCAATAGAATTTAATTTCGTAGGTCCACATAAATTAGAGTGAAAATTTTCAATTTATGTACTTGCTCTTGTTTTTTTTTCAATTGGGAAGGAATCTTTGTGTTACTTACCCAAAATAAGAGATTCACATACTCTTTCTAGTTTATGAATTAAATGAAAATACTATACCATATTTTTCCTCTATGTATATTTTCAAACCAAAAAAATAAATGACCAAACCTGATATGCTAAAGCCACGATTCATCTTTTTCAACTCATTGAAAATCTAATTGAATTTCTTTATCTTCAAAATGATATAGTTTGAGTTCTAGATGTGGTTTGAGCTCTAGACTTAACTCCATAGTTGGCTGGTCTAATCTTCAAAGGAAACATTCTATTGCTTGTCATTTTCACTTTAGCAATCAACTGAGTACTTGGAGCTTTATCTATAGTCACACATTTGTTTTATTCAATATAAAATATGTATCCTTATTTTACTAACTGACCAATACTCAAAATATTGTGTTTCAAACTAAGCAACATAATAAACATCATGAATAATCTCTCTCTCCCTTTTTTAGTTATAATGTTGATTGTTCATTTTCCTTTTATAGAACAATGTATTATTATTCCCAAGGGTAACATCTTTCTTTAATGACTCATCAAAATTGAAAATAAATATAACTTACCCAATATGTGATTATGCAAGAATCCAAATACCATAAATCATAAGGACTCTCTCCTTATATATTACATTCATTAGGTGATAAAGACGATTGTGCTTCAAAAACATTGTGCATGAAATAAACATAGAGCTTGGAGTACATATCCCAACTTGATTTTTATTCTACCTATTATGATCATAATGTTTTTTCCTAGAATCATAAGCATAATTCCCATATCTCTTGCAAGAGTGACACTAAACATGTAACTTATCAAGTCTCGACAAAAAAAAAAAAAAGATTGTGGTCGTGTTGTTGACTATGTCCTCTTCCACTTAAATTTGATGAACAGATTGTTGCATCCTCTAGATGAAATTCTCCCTCTACTTATAGGGATGAAAATTTCTTTTCCTCTTCCTTGAATTCTTGATATCTTTGATGAAAAACCTTGATCTACAATTTTATGTGATCTATTCAACCTATGTTCATGATTTATTAGTGATGCAATGTAACTCATCAACTGAAAACTAACTTATATCCTTAGTTTCTTCAATAAAGAATAAATAAAGCATGTAATTATTTAGGTAAACTTCTAAGAAACTTTTAATAATCTTTTTTTCTTCAATAGTTTCACCATGAGATTTAATTTTATTTAATAGTCCAACTACTAAAGTCAAGAATGAATCTATAGAATATGAATCTTTCATTGACATATTTTCAAAATATCTTCGAAGAAATTGTAGTTTGGCATTTTTTACTTTCTCCTTACCTTGATACACAACATGTAGAGTGTCCCATGCTATTTGTGCTTGACTCAAGCTAATGCTAATCTAGAATAATGCTTTGATGCATGGCTTCGATGAATAAAGTATAGATATTTCTTTTAGATTTCTTTCTTAATTCCTTCAAAGTATCTTTCTATACCTGTGAGAGTGTGTTATACATTATTACATCCATTGGCTCTATGTACCCATTCTCTACAATTTCCCACACATCTTGGGATCTAAATAACACCTTCATTGTTGAGGACCAATGCTCATAATTCTTTCCTGTAAACTCTAGTGTCTACAAAATAGATGTAGAATCCATAACTTGTTGTCAATTTAGAAACCTGTTGGAAAACAATGCTCTAATACCAATTTGTAGAAATTAGACAATAAAAAAATGAACACGAAATAAAATAAATAATATCTTGTAAATAAAACAAAGTATCTCACACTCAAATCAGCATTGTTGTGTAATATTATATATTCTTCCTATCGAGCTTCAACATAATATGATCTCTTTATATGTAATTATTACAATGGTCTACAATATGTAGAGATATTTCATCTAATAATAGAACACACAACTCTAAAAATAGAGCAATCTTAATAATAGAACTATCATCTAAAAATAGTGCATGCTTTTGTGCATGCAAACAAATCTATTTATTTTATTTTATTTTATCCTAAAAATAGGTAAGACTAATTAAAATAAACTATGAATGGAAAAGAAAGTTGATATTTTCTTTTCCTAATAATAACATGCATGGGGAGAAATTATTCATATGCCAATAATGTGTCCAAGTAGTGGCCATAAGTAGTCAATAATGTAAATAAATCTACACAACTTGTAGACACAAATTTTTGGTGGCACTACATGTTAATGCATAATCACAAGTTTCCCTGAATGTATACAACTCGATGGGTTGAGATCGTCAGTGTGATTGCATAACATGGAGCTTTTCCCAAAGTGTGGGACTTTACAATTAGGAAAGCTCTCCGGATGAAGGTCGGTTCCTATTCCTCTGTTCAGGTGCACACATACAATTTGCAAAGGGTCTACTCTAAAATCTACTCTAATTTTCTAAGGAGACAGGGTTAAGAAGATGCATGGAAATAAACCTAACTAACAGAGGTGATGCACCAAAGAATGTTGAACACCTGCTTTATAATTAAACACAAACCATTAAAAGTAATATAATCACCATGCACAGTTAACCAAACTGCAATGAGAGATCAGGAGGATGCAATGAACACAAGAGAGGGTTGAAATCATCCACATACTTATCTTATTGCTCCAAAAATTGATACAGTGCATTACAATAGCCAAAAGGCAAAAATTACATTACAACTTGAATGGGAGGTTTGAAAACTCCACAAATTCACTTGCAGATCAGGGAATAAGGGAGGTGTAAACTAAAAATGTCCAACCTCTAGAAACAAATTCCCCTCCTTATAATATATATGAAGAATATGAGAGAGAAAGGAGAGAGAAAAAATTGAATCCTACCTCAACCACCCCAAAAGAGCATTGAATTTTCCTACAATAATGATGGGTTCCACTGCAAAAACCCATGCCTCCATGTGTTGTTCCTTATTGGGAAAGAAAGGAAGCCCATACTTCATTATGGTGGTAGGTGAGAATCTTGATAGCCTCAAAAAATGGTGGACTATATTTTTCATTTTTAAGAACTTAGTCCCACTAATTTAAATATATCCAGTTGTAGTTGAGTAGCAGATGTCGAGATCTTTCCAAAAATTCCTCTCTTTCTCAAATCTAAGCTTCCATTTGAAATTTATGATCATCTGAAGGTTAGGGTCGGGCGTTCCATGTGGGCTCTCACAATATTTTAAAAGATCTAAGAATTTAAAATTCTTGGTGGGATTCATGATTCATCTTTCATTGTTGGACCCTAGACACATGGAGGGCTTGCACTTGTTTGGGACCTACCTTTGGATTTTACCTTTGAATTTGTGTTGATGAGGCACGTGGAGGCTTCCACTGGCTCTTCCCATGCTTAGACTATTCAACGGGTGGTGTAACTTTCTCGAGCTTTGACCACAAGGGGATCTACACTCATTTGGGGACTGTCTTTTAAGCATCATACCAAAGGTGTACCGAAGAGACACGTGGAGGATTTCCCACTGGCCTTTTCCCCACTACTTTGGGTTTGGAGTCTATCCATGTAAGATCCTCATGGAAGCCTCGCGCATTCTTAAGATTTTTGCCACCTTTTAGGGTTTGGGAATGCAACATGCCAACACTTGGCATCGTCTGCAAAGATGTTGCTTCATTCATTTAGGTGACTAAAGGGCCCCACTATATATAATGTCAAAACCCTTTTCGGGTGGGACCCTTGTAGTTAGCTCAAGTGGAAACCCTACGTGCTTTCAAGATTTTACCCCCTCCTTTCACTCTTTAAGTTGCGACGGTTGGACACTTGGAATTGTCTCACGAGCCTATTCTAATTTCTTCAAGTCGACTTACTTTGGGTTCAATTTTGACTTGCTTGAGTTAGCTTTCTTTGTTTCTCTAGTGTGGAAGGTCATGTTTGATCAAAATTTTCCCAAGGGTAAAAATTGGATAGCACTACCCTTCATCCCGTGTTCTCTCAAAAATTTTGCTTTCCCTCCTAAATTCAATTTATCCTATTTATGATCTAAAAATCCAAAGAAAACTTGCACAATCTAACTCAATATTTTTTTAATTTTTAATGAAAATTCAACATTACGACCTTTTTGTATTTTTAATAAATAATTATAAACTACAAGAACTATGTAAAATTAGAGAATATCAGAAATATCACTAGCAATAATTGACACAAGACGTGATAACGGAGTTCAGCACTTGAGGCCTACGTCTCTGGGTCTAGTTGAATGGGACCGATCTATTAAAATCTTGAAAATAAACCTGTACAATGGTTTCTATAAGAATTTGATCTTCTCACAGTCTTCCTCTACAAAAATAACACCAGTCTCTTTTTACAACTCCTCAAAATTCCTCTCCTAGCTCAAGATATAAGCCTTATAAAAATTACATAGTCATCGAAACAATATCTGTACAAATAAAACTTGAGCCCATTTTATACTTGTGTTACACCTCGTAGCACAATGGTAAAGCATCTTATCTCTTATCCTTTACATAGTGTAAGGTTTAACTCCCCACACACATTCTTTATAGTTTTATTGTGGTTTGAAATCCCACATTGCTTGCACATAGGGGTGAGGAATTTGTTTAAAATTGTGATTTGGGGGTGGTTACATTGGTTGTAGAGTTGTTTTTTTGGGTGCTTCTTGTATTGGTTCCAGCTATATTTCTAAGTTGGGTGCATAGTGGTTGGAAATGTGTTAAATTGAATGTTGTGTTGGTAGTTTGTGTGGCCACGTGGAGGGATAAGGTGGGTGTGGAAAGATAAGGGGTAAAGCAGTGGCATTGGAGATAGATATATACATGGCAAGAATAAATAAAATGTGTGGTAGGTTAAGTATAATGCACTGGGATATAGTCAATGTGGCCAATGTGGAGTAATAAGGGGGTTGTGGCTCGGTGGATAGGTCAACTGGGTCAGTTGAGTCGGGCTATCCACCGAGCCCTTTATAATTACAATATAACCAATATCCCATATTGATCCAGATTTATAATATGAAAGAAAATATAATCAAAAAAGTCCTGTAATGTAATATAAGAAGGAGGCCAAGACACCCCTCCATAATCAAGTGTGTCAAATCTGGTTTAGGTCCCCCAATCAACAAATAACATGGTCCACTTGTACTTCACTGAGTGTCCAAGATTGACGTTAAAAAAAAATTTTACTCTTTCACTCATATTTTCCAAGTGGCATATTTTCATTCTTCCACTTGCACGCATTTCAACCTATGCGTAGTCCCGAATTTCTAGTTTCTTGAAAAATTCATTGAGCCATAACTTTTGCATGTGTTCCGATTTTTGCAAACAAGATATCACTGGAAAGATCGTATTTTTCTCCATATGATGAAACTTCCCATAATTAATTCTAATAAGATATTAGATTGGTGTTTCCTAGTGAGGATGATTTGGATCATTCCTCCCCACTAAGAAACTTTTGGACCCCAAAAGTTAACTTAATTGGTAAATATGTGAGGGTACTTCTCCTCACCTTTCCAGTTTCCATCCATTTCACCTTCTTTGGATGCATGCCTTTGAACCCAACACAAAGATATTCAATATCACCCCTTCATGAAGTTCTGACCTTCCTGTCCAAAATGATATCATCCTACAACTCATCGAGATACTCAGGTGCAAAATCATCAATGGAAGGCATAATGTTAGCATCATCATGATCAATAATCATAGTGGTTCATACAATTTCAAGTTATCAACATTTACAATTGAATAAATTTGCATATATGGAGGTAAATCCAACTGGAAAGCATTGTTACCAATTTTCTCCAATATTCAGAATGGACCATACCGAATAGGTTTCAACTTTTTACCTTCACCTATCAACCTTTCTTTGCTGATGTGAAGCCAAACTGAATCACCAACTTGAAACTTGTGATTATTTTGTGTTTATCATGCCTTGCTTTATACTTAGCTTGACTTTTCTCAATTATTTTCTAACATACTGATGATCCTGATGTATTCGCTGCACAAATATTTTAGCTTTGTCAGAATCACTTAACCCATTAACAAAAATATCATGTCCAAAAGAGAAATCTAATGGAAATTTAGGCAGATAACCATAACAAGTCTCAAATGGATACTTCAAAGTAGAAGAATGTAAGACATGATTATAAGCATGTTGCACATAATATAAATGTTCATCCCATAATTTAGGATGTTTACCACAATAGCCCTAAGAAATGTACCACTGTGTGGTTCACAACCTCTATTTGACCATCATTCTGTGGATGGAAAGTAGTGCTTTTCTTCAGTTTAGTGTCCATTAAACCCCACAAAGTTGACCAAAATTCCCCAAGAAATCTAGAATCTTGATCTGAAATAATTGAAGTGGGAAATCCAAAATGAACCCATACAAACTGAAAGAATAAATGTGCAGTCCCTTCACCATTTATTTGTTTAGTACATGGAATCAACACACACATCTTGTTAAATATGTCCACAACCACATATAAATAGTCATGTTTCTTTCATGACATGGGAAATCCTCCTACAAAATCCATGGAAATACTTTCCCATGGCCATGTAGGGACATGAAGAGGAGTGTAAGTCCTAATTTCATGTTACTTGGCTTGCTCATGGCATAAATAACACATCCTTTTATATACATGGTTACATGTTCATGCATTCTAGGCCAATAACAATACATCTGTAAATGTGCAACTATTTTACCAACACCAAAATGACTAGAAATAAGAGAAGTATGAGCTTCCCTAATCATATGCACACACTCATTTTCTAGAATAAAAATTTTACTGAATGATATAAAATTCCATCATGCACATGATATTACTTTTCTCCTACTTGTTTCCCACTCGTTAAATCCTCATAAACTTCTTTAAAATCAACATCATAAGCATATTGTTCCTTATAACTATCATGAGCCAAATAACTATGTTGTAAAAGAATAAATGCAACAAAAAATGGAGGTCTAGATAACATGTCAACAACCTTGTTATGTATACCTTTTTTATACCTGATCATGAGATGAAATTGCTGTAAGAATCCCATCCAATGGAAGTGTCTAGACTTTTGTAACTTTTTTTTTTTTTTGTAAGTATTGAAGGGGCTAATGATCGGTATGTATAACTATTTCTTTTCCCATTAAGTAATGCTTCCATTTCTTTACACTCTGCACCAAAGCATACAACTCTTTATCATAAGTTGGATAATTTCTTACCACACTCGTGAAGGTTTCTAAATGGTAACACACAAGTCATTTTTTCTGCATCAAAACTTCCCCCATTGTGTAATCACTAGCATCTGTCTCAATCTCAAATGACTGCTACAAATATGGAAGTGCCAAGACCGGAGCGGTACTAATTTTCTCTTTCAGTGCATCAAAATCCTTCTATTGTTTTCCTCCCCACTGAAAGACCTGTTTAATACTTGTCAAAGCATGCAAAGGAGATGCAATAAATGAGAAGTTAGAAATGAATTTTCTCCAATACTATACTGCACCAAGAAAACTCCTAACTTCTATCACATTATTGGGTCTAGGCCATTTTACAATAACCTCTACTTTTGTAGGATCTATTTTCAATTCACCATTTCCCACAACATAACCCAAATAAATTAAAGATGTTTTTCCAAACTCACATTTTGACATCTTCAAAAATATTTTTCTCCTCTTAATGCATCTAAGACTTTCTAGATGTGAATAACATGATCATCCCAAGACTTACTAAAAATAAGAATATCATCTAAGTAGACAATAATGAAATCATCAATGAATGGTCTAAAAACATCATTCATAACTCTCATGAATGTTGTTGGTGCATTGAAAAATCCAAAAGGCATCACTAACCATTCAAATAATCCTTGTTTTGTTTTAAAAGTAGTTTTCCATACATCACCTTCATCAATTCTTACTTGGTGATAACCACTTCTTAAATCTAACTTAGTGAAGTAAATTGCATTCTTTAATTGATCCAATAAATCATCTATTCTAGGAAGAGGGTAACGATTTTTCATCGTGATCTTTTTTAAGGAATGAAAATCAACACACATCCTACATGTGCCATCTTTCTTTGGCACCAAAATAATTGGCAAACCACATGGAGATGTACTTGGACGAATAATACCTTTGGCCAAAAGTTCCATCACCTATTTCTTGATTTCCTCATTTTCAACCATGGACAATCTATACATACCAATGTTGGGAAGAGGTGCATCATGTAGCAACTGTATCTCATGTTGAACCCCTCTTTTGGGAGGTAGACCTTGTGGATCTTGAAAAACATCATCATAGTTAGAAACATTTTTTACCAATTCATTATGATGTTTAGGATCATAATCCTCAAAATCCTTTTTGTGATCTTTCTCTTTAGCTTTGATCACCATGAGTACAAAACTCTTGCTTGAATTAAAAATTATTTTCATTTGTCTTGTAGTAACAAATGAAATATTTTTTTTTACACAATGAGCTCTAACAATATACTCAATTCCATCTTTTACAAGAAAGTATTTATTTTCTTCCCTATAGAAGATTGTTTTACGATCATATAAATAAGGACTCCCAAAACTACTCCACAAATATCCAAAGGAACAACATCCAAATCAACCTCATCAATAAACTTGTCTGTAATGGAAAATCAAATCTACAAGTTTTAGTTACCTGCAGCTTCGCATCATCACAAACCCAACCCAAAGGATAAGGCTTAGGATGCAGATTAGTTTTGAGTCCTAGTTTCTTAACAACCTCCTCTAAAATCAAATTAGCTTGAGATCCACTATAAAAAAGAGTATCAATTTTTGTATGTTTTGAAATCACTCTAAGGTGGAAAATCTCATTCTATTTCTTTTCATCATGTATAGATTGTTGATTAGAAGAAGATGCAACATTTGAAGTACTAGTGTTGGAAGAAGAGAAAGAATGATTACCTTGAAAACTCATGGCCATGATCTTGGTTTCATCCCCTGAATCAAACCCAAGATCATGAACCACAATATTCATTTTCTTCTCTTTTCCTTTCTTAACCATCCATTTAGGCTTAGTTTCCGGATGTAATTTCCAACACCTAGACTCATCATGGTTCTTTTTACAATGATTGCAAAATGGTTTTTCATCTTCCTTCTTAACAGTAGAATTTTTTTTTCTTACCCTTTCCTTTTCCTTGTTCTTTGAACATTTTCCTTGTCCTTCGATTGCTTGTTCTTTTTTTTAAAATAAAAGGGGACTCCTTAGTAATTTTCCATCATTCTTCCAAATGAGTATCTTGAACACACACTACATCAAGATTAGTAGCACCTAAAACAAGAATCATATGCCTTAGGTAACTATGCAATCCCCAATATATTTAAGCAACATTTTCTTATGTGTTTAGGGAAATTCCAAGAAGTGGATCCCTTTTCCTAAATTCTTGTGTGTAGTCTTGAACACTTTTTCCCTTAGTTTTCTTAATGTTTACCAATCCATCATAGCTTGTTGCTTGTAACCAAGAGGATAAAATTTTTCTAAGATTTGAAACAAAATCAGACCAAGAAGTGATTTCATTACCTTTGGTTTCCTCTACTTCTTGAAGCTTACTCTCCCACCAAATGAGTGTTGTGCCACCCATCCGAAGAGTTTCCAAATGAATCTTTGCTTCATCATCCACAATTCTCTAAACCTTGCAATATACCTCTATCTGATTTGATCCAGTTATCCAACTTCTCTACATTTAGCTCTCCAGTATACATTGGAAATTCAAACTTGATATCTAACTTTAATGAAGGAAAATAAGATTTTAGAGGTTCACCTTTAAAACTAGAGCTTTCTTCTTTTTTACCTTCTCTAGTTTCTTTTCCCTTCACCTATCTTGGTACATTTCTTCCATCATTTCCTTCATTTGTAGAATGATTGATTTATTCTTCTTCTCGATCCACCACTTATCAGTAGGACTTTAGATCATCCTATGTACCAATTTTGGGATTCCCTTCTACTAGCTCTCCTTCACCCTTCTTAGATCGAGACCTTGTTAACATTCAACAAAAAAACTTGCAATCCAAAAACCGTTAATCTGATCCAAAAAAATCAGCTAAAACCAGCTTTGATACCAGTGATCTAAAAATCCAAAGCAAACTTGCACAATCTAACTCAATATTTTGCTTTTTAATGATTTTTAATGAAAATTTGACATTATGACCTTTTTGTATTTTTAATAAATAATTAAAAACTACAAGCACTATGTAAAATAAGAGAATAAGTAGATAATATCACTAGTGAATTGACACAAGACATGATAACGGAGTTTGACACTTAAGGCCTACATCTCTCGGGTCCAATTGAATGGGACCGATCTATTAAAATCTATAAAATAAACCTATACAATGGTTTCCATAAGAATTTAATCTTCTCACAGTCTTCCTCTACCAAAAAAAATCAAATGCTTTTTACAAATCCTCAAAATTCCTCTCGTAGCTCAAGATATAAGCCTTATACAAAAATTACATAGTCATCAAACAATGTATGTACAAATAAAACTCGGCCTATTTTATATTGTGTTACAGCCTCGGAGTGCAATGGTAAAGCACCTTATATTTTATCCCCTAGTGCAATGTTCAACTTCCCACAAAGCCACCACTTCATAGTTCTATTATGGGTTTGAATCCCACATTACTTGCATAGGGGTGAGGGAGTTGTTTAAAACCATGATTTGGGGGCGGTTACATTGGGTATAGAGAGTTGTTTTGTTGGGCATTGCTTGTATTATCCCTAAGTTATATTTCTAAGTTGAGTGCATAGTGGTTGGTAATGCGTTGAATTAAACATTTTGCTGGTAGTTTGTGTGGCCGCGTGGAGGGATAAGGTGGGTGTGGAGAGATAAGGGTTAAGCGGTGACATTGGAGATAGATATATGTATGGCAAGGATAAAAAAATGCACGGAAAGTTCAATATAATGTGTTGTGATATAGTCAATGCAGCCAATGATGAGTAATAAGGGGTGTGGCTCGGTGGATAGGTCGACTCAGTCAGCCAATTCTGGCTATCCACCGAGCCCTTTACAATTACAATATAACCTATATCTCACATTGATCTAGATAAGTATGAAATAAAATATAAGCAAAAATTCATGCAATGTAATATGAGAAGGAGGCAAAGACACCCCTTCATAATCGCATGTGTCAAACTTGGTGAGGGCCCCAATGAGTAGAAAATATCAGGGCCCACCTGTCCATCACCGAGTGTCCAAGACTCGGCATTAAAAAAATGTAGAATAAATAGATAATATCACTAGTGAGTTAACACAAGACATGATAACGGAGTTCGACGCTTAAGGCCTACATCTCTCGGTCCAATTGAATGGGACTGATCTATTAAAATCTATAAAATAAACCTATACAATGGTTTCCACAAGAATTTAATATTCTCACAAGTCTTCCTCTGCGAAAAACACCAAACATTTTTTACTGACTCCTCAAAATTCCTCTCTAGCTCAAGATATAAGCCTTATAAAAATTACATAGTCATCAACAATGTATGTACATATAAAGCTCAGCCTATTTTTATATTGTGTTACAGCCACATTTGCAATGGTAAAGCACCTTATATTTTATCCCCTGCTAGTCTGAGGTTCAACTCCCCACACCACCCACTTCATAGTTCTATTGTGGGTTGGAATCCCACATTGCTCGCACATAGGGGTGAGGGAGTTGTTTAAAACCATGATTTAGGGGCGGTTACATTGGGTAGAGCTGTTTTGTTGGGCATTTCTTGTATTATCCCTAAGTTATATTTCTAATTTGATTGCATAGTGGTTGGTAATGCGTTGAATTAAACATTTTATTGGTAGTTTTGTGGCCACATGGAGGGATAATGTGGGTGTGGATAGATAAGGTTTAAGCGGTGGCATTGGAGATAGATATATGCGTGGCAAGGATAAATAAAATGCATGGCGGCAGTTCGGTATAATGTGTTGTGATATAGTCAATGCAGCCAATGATGAGTAATAAGGGGTGTGGCTCGGTGGATAGGTTGACTCGGTCACCATTTCAGCTATCCATGAGCCCTTTACAATTACAATATAACCTATATCTCACATTGATCTAGATAAGTATGAAAGAAAATATAAGAAAAAATTCATGCAATTTAATATGAGAAGGAGGCCAAGACACCCCTTCATAATCACATGTGTCAAACTTGGTTGAGGGCCCCTTAAAAATATCTGGGGCCCACCTGTCCATCACCGAGTGTCCAAGACTGACGTTAAAACAAAATGTTTATTATTTCAATCATATTGTCCAAATGGAAAATTTTCATTCGTCCATTTTATGCGCATTCAACCTATGTGCGATCTTCAATTTTCAAGTTGCCTAAAATTTTTAATAAGCCATAACTTTTACACATAACGTGCTCCGATTTTCTGAAACAATATATCTCTGAAAATATCATATTTTTATGCATGCAATGAAACAACTTGTAACTAATTCTTAGAAGATCTTAGATAGGTGTTTCGTAGTGAGGATCCTTTGGATCAATTTCCTTTATTTCCCACCATTTAATCAATCTTCACTAATATTCCCTAATCAATCCTAATCACCTTAATTGGCCCCAAATCCTCATTTAATTTATTTATCCCTCCTAAGTCATCTATTTAATCCTTTTTAAGCCCCCATTTAATGAATTTACCCTCTCCATGGCCTTTACTTAATAATATCCACCATCTATCTTCTCATGTACATCCCGGTTTGTCTAATCCTTCTAAACCCTAATCTAGCCTTGTATGGGCTCCTTGTCTAGATCTCATCATCATTATACTGACCAAATCAAGGGTTTGCCACAGTTGGTGGTGACCCATTTAGGTCATTGTTGACCCTAAAAATATGACCCTATCCCTCCTTTTCCCGGGATGTAGTTTTGAAGTCTTCAAGTGATCTTACGACCTTTATTACTTTTGCGATCTCTCTTTGCAATGCTTGACCACATTGAAGCCTAATTATATATCTTGTGACCATCTTTAGGAGATTTTAAGTCTTCTTTTTTGATTGCATGTTTGAGCCCTCTTTTATAATTATCATCATCATATATTGTACGGGTTCAGCTATCATCAAGATCCTCTCTCTCTCTGTCATTCCATGCCCTCATTTCTTGTTTTTGGGTCCTCGTTTCATTCCATTCATTTCCATCCATTCTAGATCGACCCACTAGTTGGTTTCGACCGTATTTTTATTATTTTTCGACCCACCCTCCATTTTTTTGCCTCCTCATTAAGATCCCCAATTATTCACTTTCTATTTCCATAGTCATCCAACTCTCAAATCATATCATTTTTCCCATCTTCTATCTTAAATTTGTTCTTCCATCCCTAGTCACCATCGACCTTGCCTAATCATCTTTGATTAGATCAATATTATTTGGATTTGTTATCAATTTGTATAATTTTCTTATATCCTTCTATTAGATCTTGTTCTAAATCTTTTACAAGTTCATGTCTACAATATCTCTACATCATCACTCAAGATCTACCTTCAGAGCCTTCAGATCTACATTTTCCATCACATTTCAAGTTAATCTACCTAAGTCACTTTGTCACAAATGGAACTCTGCAGCTTGGTTCGTCATTGAGCCACCCGAGGTTTGATTTATTTTATATCCATTTAGATTAGATCTACATTTTCCATCTTCATTTCTTTTATGTTTACGTTTTGGTTTAAATCATGCTCCATCTAATTTATCAATATCTTATCTTATCTTATCTTTATCAAAACAAGGGTTTTCATCCATCTTAGGAATTTCTTACTTCTTTGGAATGACATCATCGGAAACCCTCCCATCTAACTACTAATCCATCCTCAGTTGAATTATTTTGATTTACAGTCACTTAGCTCATTGTGGAAAAGGATCTCTTGCTTGAATCTGTTCACATCATCGTCCCATATCAAGGTACCTTAAACCCTTGCATATTTGGAGTTACTTATTTTCTTTAGTACTAGTTCACTAATCTGATAAGGAATGAGGAATTTTGGTCAATATTTTGGCACACCTAGTGGGACCCACCCTTTCTTGCCGAGTCTTTTCATTTATTTTTCATTTCTACTTTCTTATTTATTATACTAACATTTTATGGAGCATTTATTTTTTTATTTCTTGCATTAGATCATGTTGTTTGGATTGGATTTTGTGTTGCTTGCTTGCTTAAAATTAAAAATTCAAATAAAAAGGAAAAACTCTATCTAGGTATTCTCCTTTTCCTTAGTTTCTCTTTTTTTCGTCATATTTTCCTTTTTGTGTGTTTTCCTCATCAAATATTCACATTTAATCTTGGATATAAAAATAATCCCTCATATATATTTGTAAATCTATTTTAACTAGGGGTTTAACTCTTTGAATACACTTTCATCACACACATCCAAACACAAAATAATCTACACATCTAAACATCTCCAACCACATGGAAGTATTGGGATTTCATCACCTAAAAGAAAATCTTCCATGGTGTTCTTTACGCATTACAAAATTTTTTATCTATTGGTATATTGGCCAAGCATCCGATTCCTTATCACTCTATGACCGTGAAGTGAGGGGTAGGCCCCAATACCAAGTCCCGTACTAGTAGCCATTGTAGATTCATTACTCACGTACCTTTTGATATATCAAGGAATCCATCCCAAACTACTTGAAACCATCCATAGATTTTCATTTCCTAGGTTCCCTTAAAGCCCATTTTTCATTTATTTCTCACATCTTAATAATCAAGATAATCAAAATTTTATTGTGTGACTTGTTTGATCTAATTAAAAATCAGCATAGTTTTGTTTTATTGTTTGTTTCATGCCAATTATTACAAGATCCCAAGCAAAACAAATGGAACAAAACATGTCATCCAACAATATTCCTATTTCCATCACTTCCTTTTAACAAACTTCCACACTTTCTCTCCGTACCTCCACTCCTTGGCTCATCTCTTCGAGGTTACTCAACCCATGGTTTCCATTACCCCTCTTGAGGTCCAATTTATCCAACCTAACACCAATGTCGAAACCAATCCTTTTCTTCTTCATCAATCAGTTCTATCTAGGCTAGCAATAACCCCTTCTACTACCACTATTGATGCTTCTAGGCCTCATCTCATCCCTCGTGGGTGTGTGGAATTCTAGGATTTTCATGATGTAAATCCATTTTCCCATAATTACTATATCCTTTGTAAGACCACCAATCTTGCCATTCATGGACCCCCTTTGCAACAAATCTATGCTTACCATTCCAATATTGAATCTACGCAAGTCCTCACATCTCATCTTGTTGTCTTCTTCCCTAATGTTATGAATGAACTTGATATGTCCCAACGTGAATTTGATTCCATTAACCTTTCTCTTCAAATCCTCACAATCACCAAACCACTCAATTGGTGGTTCCTATCCCCCTAATTTTCCTCATGTCAACACTACTATCACCCCTTCTAATCCCATCACCTCATCATCCACTACAGTCACTTGTGCCCCTATCCAATCATGTCAAGAATATCAATTTCTACCTCCTATATCTGAATAACATAAGAAAAATCTACCCTTTATTTCTACTTCCCATATCCATGCCAATGTGATCACTTTATAACCCCGTCCCTTCAAATCAATGAAAACCCATCAACCTCCACCTTGACTTCTAGGTTCTTATCATTACATAGTTCCCAATAAACTAACTCAATTATCTCAACCTCCTACCACTTACATTCCTACTCATCACATATAAATCAATCAAATGTTCCCATCTCCCGGATAATTGACTCAATCTCATCAATCTTATCACATCCCTATTTCTTAACAACAACCATTTTCTCAACCCATCCAATCACAACCCTTAATTACACTCCCCTTATCAACCACTTCCACCAACACCAACTCATCCTCAAACATATCAAACTTATCAACAACATAACCCATCCACCTCATATGCATCACAATATCACCCTTCAACATCACAACCTCATCCATCTAATGATCCCTTGCAAGAATTATTGAGTATAATGGCTAATCTTGAAGCCACTACCTTGGGATCCAAAACCACATTCTCATATGATAAAATTTGTAATGAACCAATCAATCCATCTATCCCCGTAAATTATTATCCTCCTCATTTGGAAATGTCAAAGTTTTCTAAGTTCAATAGCAATGAAGATCCTCAAAAATACCTTCATGCCTTCGAGGCATGTATGCTACCTTATCTCCCATGATCAAAACCTTATGCTTCACACAATCCTTATGTCATTAGCTTGTCTGCATTGGATTAGTAAAATGAATCCCCCAATATTCATTATTCACTTTTACCCAACTTGCACAACTATTCATAGAACATTTCTAGATCAATATTGCATGTAAGATAACTCTCATAGACCTCTACGTCATTACAAAATATAATGATGAATCCATTATATATTTTGTCGCATGATGTCATCGTATTGTTAACCAACTATCATTCTCCCTTCCATAGACTAAAGTAATTGAAATATTGTAACAATATTGTGTGAAAAACATATCATCCACTTTTCAAATTCAATCCTTTCAAACCCTTGAAGAGGCATTTAACATGGATCACAAAATTGAAATCCGCACCCTTGAACAAGGCCCTTTTAAACTTCGATCAAACAAGCCCAAATACAAATTCCTAAATCTTCCATGCATGGTGACAAATCCAAGAATTCCACTAATGCATCGTGGTTAAATATTCATCCACATCCACATCCACTTATCACATGGAGCCTCCACAATGTGCTTTTAAAATTCCCACTCACTATACCCCCCTCGTGGAATCCTATAGTTCAATATTTGATAAGTTAATTGTGATCAATCTCATTCATCTTCCTCCCATCTGACCATTTGATGAATCATGACCCAAACCAACATGGTATCATGAGGAACATTACTACAAATATCATCAAGTTCATGGCCATGACATTGAAAGGTGTCACTCTTTTAAAGACGTTGTTCAAAAACTTATAGACTCTGGTGACCTCCAAGTGGATAATCCTAATGTGCCACCTAATCAACCCTTGATGTCTTCAAACAACCCTTTCCTAATCATCCACCCAACAATCAAACTTCACCCCCCACATCACAACCACCTAATTCCCATACAATTAATACTATAGACCAAAATCCAACCTTGTCATTCATTACATATGCCCCTTTTACGGACTTTTCCCTACAATCACAACATCATCTACTTCTACACCCATCATATCAACATCAACTATAACTACAACTATGACATCAACATCAACCTTGACCATACCTACTTCTCCATCCACATCATCCATGTCCTCATCCATCACATCTAGTCCTTCATCTAAAATTACCTCAACGCCTTCATCCCACACATCTACATTTATTCCCACATCAATCACATATGTTATTATGACTATACCTACATCAAATTTTAAATCTATGTTTGTATCCATCTTGCTATTGAATTATCCACCATGTAAACATCCACACTCAATACATCTACAAATAAAACTCTCACTTCATATACAACTCCAATCATCCCTACATCCACATATATTAAATCCACATAGTCTTCCACCCCTTTCGATCTTGTTAAAATCATCATACAAATACCAATTCCACCAAATCAATATCTACGACCTAGACCACATCAGTTAATCCTACTTCCATGGATCCTCCATTTGAAATCGTCATCATCTCTACCAAAGGTAAATACTCATAACCTAAGACTAGGAACCTTACACCTATCAAAAAATCCCTTACACATCCACACAAAAAGTTAGATCTCCCTCCTCCCAAGATTAACTCTCCTAATAAATCTAGTGTTGCATCATCACTCTTAGGAGAATCACTTTCAATTTTAGGTCCAGCCATTTCATCTAAACCCAAGTTGAGACAACCTCACCCTTATCCCAAATCATTCAATTCATCTACATCTCCCATCATTAAGTAAAAATCAAATTCATCCAAATCATCACTAATCAAAATAAAAACAAAACCATCCTCATCTTTCAATCCCAAGATAGAATCAAAGGCTCCCATAGAACCACCTTAAATAAAATCTTCTTCATCCACCATTCTTAAAGCCATAATAACATCTTCTCCAACCACCCCCATTAGGTTTTACATGAAGTATTTCAATGTCTAGTTCAAGAATCTTCGATCACCCTTCCACCTATCAAACCCTTTGATCCACGTGCCCCAAGACCTTCATGGTTCTAATCTAATCTTATATGTGCATATCATCATGCTCCAGACATGACATAGAGCAATTTAGAGCTCTCCAAATCATCATTCATAATCTTATCAATGAGGATTCCTTTCATATTAAAGGAGATCACCCTCTCCCACCTACTATTTCCACATCCTCATGTCAATCTTCATCTGTTAAGACATCTAAATCCCATAATACACCTAATAATTACGTTTCCATCACTCCTCCAACATTAACCTATACGAAGAGGGTCATCCTATATTCATTAATTTATTTTAGTCACAACCCATTTTCATCCCCATTATTGTCAATTCTCCTCCCAAAGATTCTACTCCACCACCTTTTTCATCAAAACCAAAGGTATTCATCACGAGTTACCCCTCGGCTGTTGTTATTGAATAGAGCATTGTGAGAAAAATTCATCGGGGCCCAGTAAAGATCTCCCTTTATGATCTAATCCAAAGATCTCTTAAGTATATCCCTTATTGAATCTCTTAAGTATATCCCTACTCCTAATAATGAGGCACAACCCTTTTCATCTCTTATTGGAGCACTTGCTTCTACATTCTGCTTCCATATCTTTTGAAGACACCAAAATTCCTAACATCACACCTTAAGAGCACAACCTTCCCCTTTTTATCTATGTGCATATCAATGAAACCTTCATTCGTCATTCTATGATTGACAATGGAGCTAACATAAACATCATCTCATCTCACACCTTTGATCAACTCAAGCTCCCAAATTCCATTTTCATCTAATCACCCATGGTCCTTCTTGCATTCATTGATATTGTTTCCCCACTATGGCACGATCATTCTTCCCATCCACGTTGGTGAAAAAATCCTCCATGAGGTCTTTTATATCGTATAAGGGGAGTTTTAATAAAATATTCTCATTAGATGACCATGGATTCGCACCATGTGTTGTGTTCCTTCCACCCTTTATTGATGTATCAAATATGAACACAAGAGGAAAATATTAACTCTCCCCATAGACATTGCTCCATTCAAAGCATCTCACATGACTTATCAAACTAATGACGTGCTCATTCCAACACAAGATCCTTCTCAAGCATCCATTACCTCATTTATATCTGCATCCAATCTTCCCAATGATGATTCCTTAGATAAAGTTATGGATCAACTCACACCTTTGGGAAAGTATCATTTTCTTACACATAACACTCTTCCCACATCTCATAGACTCGGAAGACCCAGAAAAGATCCAATGTATCAACCTAATGTTAGGGATATTTTCTCTTTTGGTCCATTTCATCTTCCATCTAATCTCATTTATGGTGGCATTGATCACCATTATTTGTACATTACACTCAACCACACATAAAACCATACACCATGAATTTGACTTTATTTACAAGAAATATTTTTCCTACACTTGTCTTCTTCACCGTTTTCCTAGAAAGTATTTGGAATGGGACATTTTTGAAAAGGCATGCACAACCTTCTCAATTATCAATCTCGCAAACCCAATGAAACATTTTTCATAGTGTTCAAAGAACAATAGGCAAAGCCTCTCCCACCATCTTTGGCTCTCATGGAAATCGATCCTCAATATTCTCCATCCCTCAAGGTTATGGATACATATGACATCATTTCTATAACCTATGGATTTTTTTTAATCTCCACCTTCACCCTGAGATCAGTCACTTATTAGTGTGACAAATAAGCTAGGTCCCTCCCTATTCAATTTCTTGAAATGATAGAGGAAGATTCCCCTACCATTAATGTTCTCCACTTCACCAATGAAGATTCCATCCTTTCTTTCATGGGGGAAAAATATTCCTATCTTTATAAGACCTTTCCACTAGACAAATCCACCCTTCTTAACAAATCCACATTTGATATTAACATTAGGACTCCATAGGAGCCTCACATTCTCAAAGTGGGTAAATCCCTTGATCCTCAGGATCTTGAATCTTTCACTTATATCCTTTCTTGCCTGACAAGCCTTCACATGGTCATACTCTGACATGTCGGGCCTTGATCCTTCCATTATTTTCCATAAAATTATCACCTTTCCTAATGCCAAGCTGGTTAAGTAAAAGATTCACGGGTAAGTGCAAAAAGTTGGGGGCCAAAAGTGGACAAGAATCCAAAAAAGTAAAACACGTACACGTTTTGTTAAAACATGCTCGCATTTTAATTTTTTTGGCTCAGAATCACTAAAGCATAACGCATACGCGTTATGCCTACTATAAACAAAAAAAAGAGGCCCGAGCCTCTATCATTTTATCTTCCTCAAACACGAGTTTCAGAGCTTAACCATGCCCTCACGTTTTTTCATTTAGCTAGTTCTCAAGCTCAAAGGATCATTTCTGGATCACCGGAAGATTTGAATCGATGATGGTGCCACGGAGAAGAGGTAAGCACAATTCTTTTCTCAAAATTGCATTGAAATATGATAATTATAGATTAAAATTTAAATTGAATACATATTTTTATTATTACGATTAGAGGTCAAGAGAATCAACCACAACCAAACCTGTTATTCATGTCATCCCTCTCGACACTCCCACATTTCTCAACATCCCTTGAGTAGTCAAGAATATTTAGCATCCCATAGTTAAAAACAAAATTGAAATTGAGGATTTAATCAAAATAATGAGAGATGCACAATCTACAAACCGCCACCATGCCTCTCTTACAAATGCATTAGAGGCATTACTTGTTCAAATTGATGTGGAAATGTGGAAAATTAATCATTAGACAACTTACGAGAGAGGGTTGTAGGGTTTATTATTCCAACAAATTGTCATATGTGGATGTAAAGAAAAAAAGAAATTTCAAAAGACCTCATATGTGCCTTATTCACGGACCCTCGCACAAATTTTGTTGTTAAGTTGTCATGTAAATGATTTCCCATCCATTAGTGCAATAATAATTTCATTAAAAATCATTTTGGACCGATGGTGGATGGTGTTTGATTTTCCACCTTGTAATAACAACGAGGTTCCACTATACTTTAGGAGGAAACTCTATTATGAGTTTATCCTCAACGAGATCCCAAATTATTTTGATTTCCGAGATTTCGGGGTCGAGGATAAGGATCTACACAAGATCGACTAGGTGCACAACGTGCACCTACTCAAAGGGGTAGATTCCCACACAAAAGGCCCCTCACCTTAAGATTTTCCTCAAGTAGTGAAGGAGACAGAGAGATTGATACACTCCATGCCCTTTAGGGGCTATCTCGACCCTTGTTTGACATACGAGGGATATTTCTTGAGATAGATGCTCATGGAGTTAGAAAGAGTATTCCCTCGGGAGTACTAGCATGAGGCCACATCTTTTTCTCGTCATGTGGTAGCATATGTTTGGGGCCCGAGGAGGATGATACTTTCATGTGTATTGATTTTGGTGCACCTAGTGCTAGGGGTGAACACGATAATGTCACTATGTTAGATGTCCTTTTGAGTTAGAACATTTGGATTACATTCATCGAGTGTCACCTTCATTAATTTTTTTATTTGTTATGTGTGTTACAAAATTTTGGAGTACTGATTTACTTATATATGTTAAATTTTGAAATAATTGTATTTGTACATGTACATGCATTGATATTACAGTGCGTGCGGGAGGTGCATCTTCATCCTGACCACATGAGGCAATAAGCACCATGCATACACATACATTCATAGAGGTAATTTAGAATGTTAATTATGTAAAATTTTCACATACATGTGTGTGTGTGTGTGTGTGTGTGTGTGTGTGTGTATTTGTGTATATATATATATAGTTTTGAAGTCAAATATATGTATGTTCTTGTATGTCCATCTAACTCACATGATATACATGTTTGATAAAGATGTTGACTTCACTAGACACCCCACCATCTTTGTGACAAGTAGATAAAGGTGTTGCCGCTGCGATTTCATTTGTGCAACAACTCACTAAGGTATTCAAACAACATGTAAATTTTGTTAAATTTCTTGTGTAATTCATATTATGTTAGATTGCATGTTAGTAATGTATTTATTGTATAATTATTAAATTATGTTAATAATGTCCTTCATTGTGTATATACAGGAGTTACCTGTGACAGGTAATAGCCATGTTCATTTGATTCACACAGCTTGACGGTAAAAACAATAGTTCTATATTGATAAAATTAGTTAAAATATTGTCATTATGTAGATATTTGTACTTAGTTATATTTTCTGATCTTATGTGTATACATCTTAGGTGTATGTAGGGAACCCCCCATTTTGACTTTGAGGGCATGGACTCCTCCATCTCATCATCTTCGTACCCCCGTTCGTACTGCAGGAGCTCCCGATGACTCATCTGAGCGTGAGATGCAAATTCGGTGTGATCGACAACTTGTGGTAAGTTTGTGTATTTATGTAAATACTTTCATTCTAGCATGGTCTTAAATACATGTTGAAAACATATATAAATTAAGTTTTGACAAAAAAACATTGTTTGCATTTACAGGCTCATCTATAGGCGAGTATTCAGCGGAAGAGGACTCGAAGCATGGGCTTGGATGATCCAAAGTCATCTCATGGATCTCCATCTTCATCTAAGGGAGGGCCTTCTTCAAGCAAGGCCAAGAGAGGGATATATTTTGATGAGTAGGAAATATATATGTCTTACATGACATTATTTTTGTATGCCTATGTGTATGGCATTGTATGTACGCCTATATGGCATTTGAACTTGATGGTATATGACCTATTTGGGCATTTTTTATTTATTATGCACATTAAAATACTATTTGGAACTTGATAATTTTGTATGAGACCTTACATTTTTGAGATTATTTTCACATGAATCTAATATGATGTGCACTTGACAATATTATTAAGGCATTATGGATTATTTTTTCATTATATTGGTGATGTACATGTACTAGCATTTTCAATGTATAATATGCATAAAACTTTGTAAATAAATATTTATATAATGTATGTATATAAAGAGTTACCTAATCTTAGAATTATTCATTCAATTTATCAATGTGTATATGTGTATTTACCTTACTTGTGCTTCTTCTCGCTCATGGTCTCTTTGTACTAGTTCTTATCTTATCATGCACTTTACTACATTCTTCTATGCTTCGTAGTCTTCTCCCATGTTAAAACACCCGAGATTCGTCACAATTTGATGTCTTTCATTTGTTGATATTTTGAGAATGTCTCCCAATATACATTACTCCAAGGCTTGAGAATGTCTCCGGATGCAATGACATTCGATTCGAGACTCAATGATTCTTGATTGTCTAATCCTATACAATTTGTGTTATTACATTTAAATCTATAGGCATTTCATGCTATTTGAAATCACATCACACCCTTCACTAGGCTTGATGTCTACCCCTATCCTTTTAAGGCACTTTTGAAAGCATCCATGGGTTTATCATAACATAAATTATCAAATAATGGAAGGTCACTAAGTCATAGCCAACCGACTCCCATCTAGAACTAAACAAGAAATATTTACTAGTTGATTGATAACTATCGTGTTTTCTTAGAATACCCCTATCAAATTCATTCTTAAGCCAATCTAGTCATTCATGGCTCTTAAGTGACTACGCCTGCAATGTAGCCTTTGAAAGCATGGGGACGTATGGAACCAAAAATAATGCTCCACTAGCATTCACGGCCACCCCAACATGTTGGCATTGTTGGTTCGAGAACTCAGCTTCCGATAGCAAAAATAGTGTCCTGAGCCCTCCTATTTTGTACACTATTTCATGCATTTACAAACAATAGCACAGCGAGAGAACCGATGGAGACAGAGAAAACCATGAGAGTATTTTGTAGAGGGCCCGACATGGATGTCTAAAATTTGAAGAGACATATCTAGGTGCCACAAAGTCTAAGAAATCACCCATGTCAAAGATATAGCGTAATTAGGCCTCGGGGCTCTTAAGCGACTACGCCCGGATGGGGTAACCCGAAAGCAAAGCACGGAGTGTAGGGAACCAAAACAAATCCTCCACTAGCATTGACTAGGCCACCTTGATGTGTTGGCATAGTTGGTTTTGTCTCCACGAGCCTCCATTTGTAAACTACAACCTTTCTCGGCAAATTTCCCTGACTACACTACACTATTTTGTGTGTTTGCAAACAATAGCGAGCAAACGAGAGAATTTTGGAGATGGAGAAAACCGTGAGATTATTTTGTAGAGGGCCTAATAATGTGGAGGTCTCAAATCCTTGATGAGATGTCTCTGAGGAGCTTAGCCATTCAGAAATCACTGTCGCAAAGATATGGTGTGGTGGCCCTCGGGGCTCTTAAAAAAATACGCCCTAAACGGGGTATCCAGAAAGCACGGGAGTGTAGGGAACCAAAACAATCCTCCAATAGCATTCACCATTCCACCTTGATGTTTTTACGTAGTTGGTTTGGTACCATGATCTTCCATTTACAAACTATAGCCTCTGGCATCCCTACACTGACTCAAACTGCACTATTTCGCACATTGCAAACAATAGCTTAAGGAGAAACCAAATGGAGACGAAGAAAAATACGAGAGAATTTTGTAGAGGGCCCGACATGAAGATGTCAGATTTTACAAGACATCTCTAGGTGCCACAGTCCGAGAAATCACCCGTCCGAAGATATGACGTGATTGGGCCTTAGGGCTCTTAAGGGGTACACCCCAGACAGGGGCGAGCCCAAATGCACATGGGTGTAAGGAACCCATGAGAAGCCTCCACTAGCGTTTACTTGCCACCCAATGTGTTGGTGTAGTTGGTTTAGTCCCACGAGCTTGTTTTGACAAACTTGTTATCCTGCGTTTTGATAAGGGTAATTTTATGGTAGCCATACCAAAATTTTGTTTTGGTCCCCGAGGAAGTGTGTTAACGTTTGAAATGGCCTAAAACTCCCTTTTGAAAATCAAGCTTTTTATAACTTAACCATTTTAAGCCTTTTTGAACTTGGTGTAAGAAATGGTGTGTCAACACTCTCAAACGCACCTTTTGAATCGAGAGAGCATTCTCATGTCGACATAACTAAATGTGCGCCAGTGAATAATCCCTTTGGCACTAGAAAAATTGTGTGAACCATCCATAAAGTTACACCTCTTTGGCACTATAAATATCATGTTGTCATTAAAAAAATGTGTGCTAAGTTTCTTTGTTAATGAGGTGTTGACATCCTTGAGGTTCCTAACACCAGGCACATTCTAACCCGTGTCGACACTCCAGAAAGTGCACCAAAGAAACTTGGTGAGACAATAAATGCCGATATTTCCCTATAAAAGTGGTTAAACTTGTCATTTTCATGATTTGAAAATTGTAAAAGTGTTTTCTCTACGCTCATCACTATCCTTGTCACCCCACGTGCTTTATTTTCCAAGCTTGTGGACCCCAACGTCATCCTTCGTCCTTTATAAATCCGGGTAAGTGGCTTCTACCATCCTTGTTGTTGTTGTGGTTTCTATTTTTGGATGTGTTAGGTATTAGGGTTGTTAAAAGGATTAAATCTAAAAAAGGAACCTAATAATCTGCAAATCATCTAGAACCCCTTTTACCTCTCCTTCCAGATCTATAAATCTGGAAGGCCCCGGCCTCTGAAGAAACCAAAACTCACCTTTTCCTACCTGTTGCCTTGCCAAATCCAAACCAAGCCTCTTTTCCATCTGATAAATCCAAAGGAAAGAGAAAGAGAAATCAAGAAAAGTGAGCCAAACTATTAACTAATTAGATTCATGGCGTAATATCCTTACTTGCAACATCTACCAAAATCCCACCTTGATGCACTTTGTCCCCGCTTTCATACGACATGACCCTAACCCGCCTCCAATTTAAAAACACTTAACAAATTTTGTAGGGCGTAGGCGCATCCTGCACAACATCAACATAGGATGTTGTGTGCTTCAAATCCATACCAAGCATTTTTTCCTTGGCGCATTAATTTCCTTTGCAACATATTCCAAAATTGTGCCTTGGGCACACTTAAAACCCATGCAACACCATGATTTTCCTGTGCCTACAAAGAAAATTTCCTAAGGCACAGGTGCATATTCCTTAACATCAACATGACATGTTGTGTGTTGTGAACTTGCACCCGCTAAACCCTTTGGTAACTAAAATTACATGTCAACACCTTCAAACCGTGCCCCTTCTACTAAGCGCAACTTTTCTCCCAACATAGGCTCACCTTTGGTGTAACTTTTTCATGTCGCATTTTTAAGCCTCTCGTAGCATGTTTTGAACTCCGCGCCTTACGCCCTAAGCCTTATAGTTTCTCATTCTTCTTTTTATGCAAGCTTTCACTTTGAATAATATGATGGTTGACATGGCTCTTCTATGTTGGACCTCCTTGATTCTTCTTAGAACAACAATAGCCATCCTCAAGCTAACACATGTTTTCCTCAAGTAGAAAGACAACAAAGTCTAAAGGAAAAGTAAGTTGATAGAACAAGAGATGAAGTAAAAATATCAGAAATTCGGGATGCCTGACTCATATGTAGAGAGTGATCTCGACATTAGAGACTCTAAGCTCTGGGACATATCGATATGGATGACTTCCGGCAAGAACCAACCAGAAACTAGTGGCCCGTGAATGAACAAACTAGGGCGGTGGATTGTAATTTGTAGCTAGGCTACCCATAAGTGCTATAAACAACGAGCTCATCATGTTGGTGGCTCGGTGCTATAACAAGGATACTAGATTTGTTAAAGATAAGGAGGAAAGATGATCATCGACCTAACAACTCGTCACTTCTAAATAACCCTAGGCATTCCTCATCATAGGCAATATGTCACCATAAGTCTAGAAGACATCAAGAAATCATGGGACAACAATGAGGGTAAATGCATGCAAATGATTGATGAGATCTATCTTAAAAATAAGAAGCCGGTGAGCATATGGCCACATACCATCCACCACACTGACTTCAATGAGGAATTGAGTGATACAATCACCTTCCTGAATAGAGTATTTGGGCTTCCTGATGCCCATTATTTCCACAAAAGGATGCTGAGGTACTTAGAGACAATGAGTAAGAATACGCCTGATCGGTGTTTTGGCCAGGGATAAATCATAAGTGACACCATCTCCCGAAATTCAACAAGTTCTAACAACTAGGAAGTTCTATATGAATTCCTACATTGTATATGTTGCAACATCAAGAGATTTCATGGGCCTAGCTCGAAATGGGGTATGACCCCAGGTCAAAATATATGAATACTACCCAGAGCTCAAGCTCGAGAACAACATCTCCTTAGTTCTCCAAAATAAATGATGCGAGTCTTCTATGAGTTGATCTACCTACGAGGCCAACATGAGACATGGTCGAACCAGCCCAAGTGTAATTGCTGATATGCAAAAGTGGGGAGTGTTGTTCATGTAATTCCCCACATTCACATATCTCAAGGCTGTGAATTTTGAAGGTGAAATGACAAAGCTACCAAGGTATGTAGGGCCCAAGTTGATCCTCTTGGAGTTGTCAAGGAAACTAATCACTTACCACGAGAAGTGCATGAAGAGAAAGAAAGGAGGAACTCCATTCCCCCTTACAGTTGGCCGATACACCTACACCACACTGGCCAAAGCACGAGAAATGTATGTTGAGCTTGAATTGCTGAATCTAAAGCACAACTTCCCAGCAAGGCCCACCTTTGATTGCAGAGTTTCCTCCTAAGGAAAAAATTGATCCCATCCATGTTCCTGAGATCGAGGACATCTACGGATCGACCTGACACATGAAATAGACATCAGGTGAAAGGATCACTCCCGGCTCTAGAAGATATCATCCATTATGGTGTAGCCATCATTCCAAAAGGATTCCAAGAGACTAATCAAGAAATTGATTAAGTCTACCTTGATACTGAGATGGGGATGATTGGTCGTTCACGAGGTCGATAGAGTCAAGCACCAAAGACCATTCAGGAAAGGATTAAACCCACGTTGCAGCGCACCGAGCATCGGTGCGAACAGAATGGTCTCACTACTTTGGATTAGATTCGTCTACTTCTCCTTCAAGTAGAGCACCTCCAAGGTTGGCCAAGTGCCGAAAGGAAAGGAAAGGATGAGGAGGAAGAACTAAGCAAATAGGAAGAAACTCCTGAAAGCCCTCCTACTACTTATGAGAACCAAGTGGTCGGCCTTGTGTCTCCCGGTAAAGAGACCACCAAAGTTTCATGACAGATACATTCACTCGGGATGTGGTCACGGCTATAACTCACCGAGGTACTCACCATTCCTTCTTCCACTCCTCCTCCTGTCATTAAATCATCTATTCCTATGGATGTGTCTTCTTCTCTCCCTTCCTCCCTTCCATCTCCCACCTCTTCTATATTCTCTTCTCTCGCGGATCTATCACCCAGTGTTCCCTCCATCCATTATAGATCCCTTCCATCTCCATGTCCTTTTCTTCTCCTGTAGTAACTCCAGGCCCCACAAGTAGCAACGTGTTGGACTCCTTGTCAATGCCACCACCAAGTGTCTCAACATTCTTCCCTGCGCCTCTTCAGTTGCTTCCCCTTTCACCCCATTTCTTCCTCCATTCCCTCTACTCCTTCTCCCATAAGTCCAAGTTGGATTTCTGACCATCTAAGCTAGCACAAGAGAAAGGTTCCCATCGCACCCATGGACTTCTCTCGTCATTCCGAAGAAGGGACCCAAGAAGTAGAAAGTGATAACTCGCATTTCAAAGAGCTCTTTTGGGAGAGAATCATGGACATTGCATATCTGGATCCCACCAAAGAAAAGAAAGATCTATCTCCTATAGAATTTATAGTGACCCAAGTCACGATGGGAACCTCATCTGAAATCCTACAAGGAGAGGCCTTGTCTGTAGTAGACACCCTTTGCAAGAAGCTACAAGAACCAAAGAGGAGAAGAGAATACTCAAGGAACAGAATAAACATCTTCTCTAAGCATTGCAAAGAATGGGCAATGCTCCTCCTATGACTTGCCGCCAAACCTACTAAAGTTCTCAGCCAGGACAAAATAAATGAATATGCTAAGATTAGTGAACAAGGCCGGCAGTATCCTCCTAGATAGAGAGAATCCTCAGAGATAGTGAGGAAATGATCAAGAAATTCATAGTACTCTACTAGGATATAGATCAGGAAAATAAGGAGCTACAAGTAGTAGCAGATCCCTCTTTGAGGAGTTAGACAATGCCAGATTGCAACATGAAACATTCCAAGCAATGGCTAATTGTTCAGCTAATGACCTATTAAAGGTCAGCATCATTGATCACCCACGAGCACATAATAAAGCTCTCATTGCTTTAGATTATTGGGTTGATCAAATGGAATATATCCTAGAGAGGATAGATAAAATCAAGGATGAAGCCCTAGATGCATGATTCAACATGGAGTAGATAATTACAAAGATGTCTCTAGGGATGCTCAATGAAATGTTCACCTTGAGGGAAGTAAACGATACATTCCATATGCTTCAAGGACATATTCACTCAAGGTTTGGCACCAAGTCACTTTCAACTAAGAGTCTATCAATAACCTTCGGCTTGTCTACCGCATTTTATTGGATTCTTGATCAACACATGTGAAGAGTATGTCGGGTTACCTGAAAAGCTCAAGAATGAAAATGAAACTTGCGAAGTCATTGGCAACCATTTCAAGGGTCCAGATCATAGTCAACTTCAGAAAATGATCAGCAAGTTTATGGAATACCGAGCTCAGTGTCACATCGCCTCTCCTGATCAGAAGCAAGACACTTTGTTTAAACAAAGAGATGATGAGGAGTAGTTTCTCCTCTTATGTACGCTTTGATCATTTTGTAAAAATATTTTAAAAGTATGTTGGAATTTATGATGACATCATCCATGTTGCATCATGGGATGTTGCCATCCAAAACTTGCCCAAAGTCAACTTTTGACTTTTTAGATATTTTGTAGATATTTTGTAAGTAGTTGGTTTTTTTTTGTCTTCTTTCCTCTTCTCCTTCTATAAATACTGGAATACTTATTGTATTCCAGGTGGACATTTTTCTTGTATGAAAAAAGAAGTGAAGAAAGAAATACTTTGTGCTTTTTTGTAATAGAAGAAATATTAATACATATATTTAGACTTTGTGCTCCATATGTGTGTTAGTTGCATCAGATATTTCTTAAGTTAGATCTATGTTTTTATTTAGTTGGATTCATTCATGTTATCGTCATATGTTCATCGGTATTGCTTTATTTGTGTATGTAAGTAGGTTTGGCTCTATTTACTACCACCCAAACCATAAACACTCGACCTTTACTGTCTTTGGAATTCATTTCTTTTCTCCCTTCGATCTACCCTCCTCCATTCCTTCCTACCTTTTTGTTTGCGCTTGAAATTTCCTCTCTGGGATGAGATCCCAAACCCCCCTGAAGTTAGAATAGTGTAGATTTATCTGATTCCTACTTGATAGATTAGCAAAAATTAGTTTCGCTTTGTTGTCTCAAAGAGGGGCTATGCCCCGCACACAATTGGCAAGTTTCCTATGACTTGCCTAACCGATGATTTTCAAACCAATAGTTTTGGAAACTCCACTAGGGAAAGAACTAAGGAAATAACTAAAAAATTGTGAAAGTCACTACCAGATTGAAAATTTTAACCCTTTGTTAAAAATTAAAATTTTTACAGAAGTGATCAAAACGAAAAATTCCTTATACAAATCCATAGATCTAGACCAGATAGGAGCTTTTAGTTCACTGATTTTTACAAAAACTTGTATATTTCCGTAGATCTGAGATTTTGATATTTCATAATATTTTCAAAACCTTACAAAATGCAGGTCAAAGATCCGAAAATCAGCTTTCTAAATTAACCCACTTTTTATCCTTGTTAATCTTTGATAGAAAACCGCAATCAGGTTGTTATTAAAAAGGATAAAATTAAATATTAAAAAGTACATGTTACTGATTTTTGCCAGAAAAATTAGAAAATCAGCAAGTACAAACAAAAATATTGTTGTAAATCTACTCTTAATTGTTGCAAATCGAACGGCTACTACCTTTGGAAGTGAACAATTTACTCGTGGCAGGAGAGCTCATGGAGAATTTGATCCAATCTTTGATCTACTTCAAAGGCACAATTTCAGTATCACTCCAACATGATTTACATCACTAAGCTCAATGGATCGATCAACAAGAAGTGTCTCGCCTCCACGAAGGAGCCGGATTTCACAAGGTGCCTCAACATCCATTTGCAGTGCTCTTTTGCTAAGTGGAACCACACTCCCTGCTTGTGTTCTTTTTCCTACTTTTCAAATGGCAATAAATCTTCTTGTACCATGGGGAAATGCCATGGGTCCTCTAGCACTGCCACATCTAGTTCACCCCCTCCCTTACGGAAATCGCAAGAATTTCCCAAAATTTGATGGGAGCGGAAATCAAAGCATAGATGCACATATAGCTACATTTATTATGTCATGCAATATTCTAGATGTGACTCATGAAGACGTGTCGACGTCTCTTTCTTGAGACCTTGCAAGGGCCTACATCAGAATGGTTCCAACATTTACCAGCCAGATCCATCACCAATTGGGCCACATTACGGACTGCATTTGAAGACAGATATAAGCCTTTAGAAGACACATTCGCGTTATTGTCATGAATCACTCACATGAAGAAGGAGGCCAATGAAACCATGCATGATTTTATCACCCATTTCAATTCACTGATCAATCATGTGCCACCTGCCATGTTGCCAACATTAGAAAATCAAAAGTGTTTCTTTATGAATGCAATGAGTTTGAAAGTAAGTTTCTTACTTTTACAGGAATAGATACCCACTTTGGTCCTTGCTCAAGCTATGGCTATTTGGATAGAAGACAATATTCTTATATCTGGTGAGTTAAGATGAGAGCCATCAAAATCTAAGGCTTCAACTTATTCTCAAGCTACCTCATCAGATCCAGTGTTCCAGAAGATGGAAAATGACTTGCTCTCATTAAAGAAGCAATTGGCTCAAACATCGTCTACTACTTCGTACCGGGATATCCCATGGAGGAACTTCACTCCTAACAATGCCCCCAAAGGCCACATTTTCTTGCTACTTCTCCAATGTTAGCAATTGAAGCCCCTTCGAGTCAATGCTTTAGTTGAAATCGAAGAAGATGATACAAATTACGAAGAACCTTTGTCGCAGCGAAGATGATCAAGATGTTGGTGAACCGACTGGTGACTCTACTATCGGGTATATGGAATTTGAAGATGAGGAATCTGATGAAGAAGAGGGTACTCAAGGGTATGCAAGGCACAATCATACGTAATTTTCACTCGCTCATAAGGAAAAGAAGAAAAAGTTGCTGCTGAAAAACAAAAGGAAAAGGTTGTGGTAACTCCTCCACCAATGATTGCTAAAAGAGGTAATCCCCTTCCTACTCAACCTCCTATTAAAACTTTTGTAAAGAAATTTTTTCCTCCCATTTCTCCTCCAATTCAGCCTTCCTCTAATTTCATAAAGACCAGTAATCCTCCTCAACAAACATGTAATGAAGGAATCATTCCTTCGGTAGCACAACTCTTGGTCGCATTCAATATAATTAATTATGCCAAAAGACCAAGATCTAAATGTCTAAGGTTGAGTACCTTCACCCAACCTAGAGCAAATTATAAGATTAACTAAGTATATCCAAAACCAAGCCACCATCCGTCCTCCCATTCCCCTGAAAGGAATTCTTACCACTCCCCTATGTCTCACGTGAACGTTACCTCAACTTCTCGCGTAGGGAAAATTGAACCTTTCTACCTATCTCTCCCGATCAATGGTCATAAAGTAATCGTATAATTAGTTCTAGAGCTTCGACAATGTTATGCCGAAAAGGTCACCCATGCTTTGGGCCTCACACTTACTAAACCTTTTGGCAGATGCTACTCCATGGAAACTAAGCAAGTACCATTGATTGGTTAGATCAAAGATGCTGTGATTCATATTTGCAAAGCATTTCCTAAGAAAAGGGTAAAAATGACTATTCTTGTAGCTGATATTCCAGCAGCATATGGGATATTGCTAGGGAGGAGATTTTGTAAAGAAGTTGGTGGGGAAATTCACATGGACTGGTCCAAAGCCAAGATTCCTATCAAAGGGGTGATGCAAGACATTGGAGCCAGAATCACAAAAGAAATATCTAGTCACCAACTCCAATGACCCTAAAGCTCAGATTCTTTTCGAATCGTCAAGGATGGGAAATTATTTCTTGTCCACTGACTCAGATAAAATGGACGTTCTTGTCCAAAAAGAGGATCTCAATAAAGTGTGGAAATTATAGTTTGATGGCAGTTGTGCAATGAGTGGATGCGGTGTTGGGGCTGTTCTAATATCTCTGAAGAGGATATTTTCCCTTTTTCTTTCAAGTTGCAGTTCTTCAATACGAATAATACTACCGAGTATAAATTGTTGCTACTTGGAATGCAAGTGTAAAAGAAAGGAATCAAGAATCTAAAAGTACAAGGTGATGTTGAGCTGATTGTTAATCGTGGTAAAAGGGATATATCAAGTAAAGAATGACCGGGCTTAGACACTACTTTGCAATGCAGTATGGGATAACATCAAAGAGTTTGATGCTTTCTCAATCAAATCAGTTCCGTGAGCTCAAAATGACATGGCTAATTCATTGGTCATCTTAGCCTCTCTCATGCTCCCTCACCCAGGTTAAAAATAGATACATATACCCTTGAAGTGGTTTTTGCCCAAGTGTGCCGGATAATTCATGAGACTAGCAGTGTTCAATGATGACAACCAACTTATCACTTTTCTGGAGAAAGCTGACAATTTCAAAGAGCTTCATTTTGATGGATCAACTTCTACGTGTCGTGAGTCTCTCATTGGTCAAGCACATGAATCTAAAAAAGAAACAGTGATATAGCTCAAAGGAAATAAGATTCTGAAAGGTTTGGTTTCCTTAGAACGACTATTTGATAATCATGACCATTTTGTTAAGAAAAAGTGACAGGATGATCCTTCCTCTTCTCTGGAAACTGAATCCATCAATTTGGGTACTACGAAACATCCTCGTTCCGTGAATATCAGGAAGTGTTGTACACCCGAGAGAAACAAAAATTCGTTAAGTTACTAAAAAATTACATGGATGTGTTAGCATGGTCTTATGTTGATCTGAAATCTTTCAAGCCAAAGGACATCCGCACGACATTCCGCTCAAGGACAATGTCAAGCCTTTCCGCTCAAAAGTAAAGACATTACAATCCCAAAATCTCGGTACCATCCAGGGCTGAAATTCGAGAAGATGTTGGATACAAGAATTATTTTTCCAATTCATCACGATTACTTGGGTTACAAATATTGTGCCTATGTGAAAGAAGAATGGCAAGATACGCATCTGCGTAGAAATTTCATGACTTGAACTATCATCCTTAAAGGATAACTATCCACTGCCAATAATGTATCAAGTGCTACAGGTGGTAACTGGTTTAGAAATGATGTCTATGTTTGATGGTTTTTCAGGTTACAATCAAATTCAAGTCACGCCTAAAGATCAATTCAAGACAACATTCACCACTCCCTAGGGTACCTTCACCTATAACAGAATTTCATTCAGTTTGATCAATGTCGGTGCCACCTTCCAATGAGCAATGGACTTTACATTCAAAGGTATGATGGGAAAGGTCATCATAGTTTACCTAGATGACTTGACCATGTTCTCCAAAATGAAGTGATCACTGCGATCATTTGGAACAAGTCTTGATCAGATGTCGAGAGCACGAAATTTCACTAAATCCCAAGAAGTCAGTTTTTGGGGTCACCGAAGGAAAGCTGCTAGGACATGTCATTAGTAGAGAAGGAACTAAGATAGATGTTGAAAGGTTCAAGGCTATTCAGAGCCTTACTTTTCCTACAAGCAAGACTGGTGTTCACTCTTTCTTCGGAAAGGTAAATTTTCTTAGACGCTTTGTTCCTGATTTTGCTGAGAAGACTCGTCATATATCTAATATGATGAAAGGGTCCCAAACATTCCAATGGAGTGAGGAAGGAAAGGCATCATTCAAAGACATAAAAACCTCCGTCGCTCATGCTTCTATTCTGGTATGTCCCGACTTAAGAAAATACTTCATGTACAATTATGCCTCTGCATCTTTGTATATCAGCTATATTGATGCAAAAGAACCTCGAGGATATTGAATTCCTGATTGCTTTCATGAGCTCTCCCCTCAATCCTCATGAAATAAAAATGTCAAAACTGGAAAAGCATGCCTTTTCCGTGGTAAAAGCAGTCAAAAATTTCCGCTACTATATTCTGAATTCTCATACAGTAGTGTTGGTTCCTAATACAATGGTTAAGTCTATCTTGACTCAACAGGAGTTAGGGAGCTTACGAGGGAATTGGATCGCAAAGGTCCAAGAATATGATCTAGACATCAGACCAACCAAGTTGGTAAGGGGTAAGGGCCTGTGTCAGCTAATGGCTGAAAATAAAGACTCAGAGGTACTGAAGAGAGAGCTAATCGTGTTGATGAACAATGAAATGAACTAGAGAAAGTGGATTCTTTGCCCATGGTCCTATTTGTCATGACCAATGATGAATGGTATTTTGACATCACATTCTTTCTCACCTATGGAGAATGCCCAACTCACCTAACCATAAAGGAAAAGTGGATGGTAAAGCTCAGAGCCGCAAGATATGTCATTTGGGATGATGGATTGTCTGAACACGGAATTGATGGTTTTTTCTACAATGTGTTGATAAGGCTGCAACATGTAAAATTGTTAGAAATTTTTCATGACTCAACCTACGGTAGTCACTTCTCCTCATCAATGACAGCACATAAAATCATTCGAGCCAGGTACTACTAGCCGACACTATTTCAGGATGCAGCTACCTCGGTAATGAAATGTAAACTTTGCCAATAGTTTGTTGGCAAACCAAAGCTGGTTGTGTTTCCCCTCAGGCCCGTCATTATTGATGAACCATTCAAGAATTGGGAATTGATTTCATTGGAGCACTCAATCTTGAATCGAGTCTTTGGACATAGTTACGCCCTAATAGTAGCGATTACTTCACAAAATGGGTGGAGGCCATACCTGTCAAGCATGCCACTTCTGAAGTTGTTTGCAACTTCATCAAAGAAAATATTATTGTGAGATTTGGCATTCCACAAAAATCATTGCTAATAATGCTTCTAAATTCTATTCATGGGAGGTAATTGGTTTTTTTATGGATACGGAATAACCTTTGCTCATGCTTATGATTATTATCCTCGAGAAATGGTCGTGCGGAATCCAGTGACAAGAAACTTGTGACTATCATACGAAGCTAGTTGATGAAAACCAACGGTCCTAGCACAAGTCATTGTATGATGCTTTGTGGGCGGATCGTATCACTCCAAAGAGGTCTCTTGGCATGTCACATTTCTAGGTGTTGTATGGGATCGATGCTTTGAAATCCCTATCTCCGCAAACTTCACTGCTCTGCGCTTAGCTTGAAGCAATTGAAGATGAAACTTGTTCTCTTCTTTGTCTGCGCTTTTCTTTCGTTGCGTGCTTTCTTTCATTGTGTGTTTTATTTCATTATGTGTTTGCTTCCTGTTTGTTGTGTGTTTCAGTAGACACTTAAAATTGGTTACTCAATTTAGTGTCCCTCTCATTCATTTACTTGCTTAGGTAACTCGGGGCACGTTTTACGTCACCAACTATCCCCTTGGGATATTATCCAATTTGTGATTTAATCACTTATTCCAAATTTAATTCACCCCATCACATCTTACCCATGAGTGATTAAATATTAAATATTTGATTACGCTTCTTCCCATGCATCTTAATCACTTATCCACCCCAAATTTATTCTATCTATGTATCACATCTATTTTTCCTCTTCCCTAAGCGGGATATTTCCCGTATTCGGGATAAATCTTATCTTTCTTGAAATCGCTCATTTTGGCCATCTCGGGAGTCTATTCCGCGATCGGCGCCGACCCATATGGTCGGCGCCGATTTTCTAGGAGCGGCGCCGATTATAAAAGCGAGTCCAGAACTCAGTTCTAGGGACCGAAAAAGAGACCACGAACGAGTGAAAAAGCGAACAGATGAAAAAAGGAAGCACTTACGCACGAACAGAGAGCGAGAGAGATACAGGTTGTGAGAAAGAGAGATATTCTTAGCATCAATTGTATCAAATTAGGGCAGATCCTCGTCTGAATCAATCCCGAGAGGAGCACCATTCTCTCTGTCTGTCACATCAGCATCGCACACAACCATCTATCATCTGGTGACTCTGTTCCGCGTCTCACCAACTTCGGCACATCCAAGGACCATGTTCACCTTCCAATTCCCGAATCTTATCACACGATCTCGATTGATCGATCTACGCTCCAATCGATGCCGATCTTATCCGATCGGCGCCGATCCATCTCAATCGGCGCCCATTCTACCCGATCGATCAAATGATTTCCCTGCAGATAGGTAAAAGGACACAGGTAACACAAATCCAGCATTATTTCATAGTTCCCTGTTTTCTGTACTTTTTGTCTGCTGTTTAGATTCTGTCTTATTACTGCAATCAGAAAATCTAGCTTTTACTTACATCTTTTATCATGCATGCTTCTTTTCTTAATTGAAAACGTGGACTGACATCCGCCGAGGAAGCTTATCGCTTCCCGGACCCGCTTCTCGGGCAGTCCACCTAAATATCTTTTAACGTGGTCTTTTTCTGTCAAGCATCGGTGTTTTGCAGGATACACGGATCTATTGTGCGAATTGCTCGTGTGCGCCCGTCTTATCTACATCGGCTTCCTCATCCATCTACATCTTCGGATCTTATCCATCAGGTATCGATTTTATTGGAGTTTTTCAGGGTTTTTGTGTTTAGTTTGGTGCATTAACTTGGACAGGTAACAAGCGCGAAATTCTTGATCTACATTCTGGCACGCCCGGTGGGACCTAACCAAAGTCCCTTATTGGTAAGTTCATTTCTTTTCTAGTTTTGAACTTTTGTTCCTTTTCTTCACTGATTTCCATCTGTCCTATTTGAGCATTTTCTTTTCATCATTTCAATCTTGCTTTTTTTTAGGCCAAATCGTTATCTTCGAAATTTTTCTAGTTCCTTAAAAATAGAAATTTCTGTTTCACCATTATCTGGATATATCTTTCTGGGTTTTCTTTGGTGTTTTCTTAACCTCTTCTTGCGGAGCACTTTGCTTGTTCGTGGGATTGTTCGAGGGGAAGAGCTCAACAACGCGCTTTTTGAAGTCCACACACCTTGGAGAGCTAAATCTACAGGTATTCCTCTTTTACGGTGTTTTCTCCTTTTTAGGATTTCTTTGTCGGTTGCCTATCACATCCAAACACTTCAATTTTTGGTGCTTAAAAAGAACTTAATCACATTTGGGAAAGAATCTGTTTGACTTGTCTTCATCGAAATCAAACACTTCGTTTTTAAGTGCTTAAAAAGAACTTTTCTTTGTCATTGCTGCATGTTTTTCATCTAGTTTTAATTAGGCTGGAAAATTGATCAAAATCGGTAGTGACACTATTTGATTTTTATTTTTCACCCTTGCACACAAAGCCAAAATCACTAGGTATAAAGCATTTAAACAAAATTCCTTCCCTGGCCTCGCCTACTTGGAAGTGATATCCAAGAGGAAGAGCCTACGCGGTACTCAGGCCGCGCTATAAATTCACGGAAGATTTTGGTATATATTGGCAAAGCACCCGACTCCCTTATCGCAGCGGTGTGTGAAGTGCGGGGGTAGGCCCCTATATCAAGCCACGTACCGGTCTTTTACTGAAGTGCCTTCGGGACTCCTCACCAAACATTACCCAAACCATCCTTAGTTTGGCTATCTGAGTAGTTCCTGTTCTAAAAAGCCTTCCCTAACATTTTCTTTTCTTAAAAGCATCAAAATTTAAAGGAGATAATCACTTGCGCTGCTTGAATTATCTGTGCATTAGTTAGGTCAATCTTCTTTTCTGCGTGTTTATGACGGTTATCACTCGGTCACAATCTAGAAGAATGGCTCAACTGGTTCCTTCTTCCTCCGAGATCACCACTAGTGTGGAGGTTTCGGCACCCCCCCAATCTTCCTCGGGACCGCTGTTAGTTGGTTCCCCATCCTGGTCATATAATCCTTTCTATCAAGCCAAGGCAATCCCATCACGTCCAGCTTCCCCTAGTCCTTCGGAAATATCATCTGGCTCGGAGTATGTTCCCCGCGGGGATCCTGAATTCCAGGCATTCCTCGACCGCAATCCGATAGCCCTCATGGACTACCTAGTACACAAGTCTATTCAAATATCTGATCAAGGACCACCAATCCAACAAGTGTACGATTATCCTCGTGGATCATCCCAAGCCTTTGTAGAGCAGTTTGCATCGTCGCTCTTGCCTCGAGCCACGGAGAAGGGCGAGGCCCCTATGCCTCCCTTTTCTCTTCCACCTACCATATCGACTAGTTCTCAAATAGTCTTACCTATTCCTAACACCGCAGTTGCCTCAAATATTCCACAACCTACTTCTGAGAGGTCTTCTGCCCTGGCTATAATGAATGCGTCTGCACACCCGCATATTGTTGTTAATTCATCTATGCCCTCCATCGTGTCCCAAGGTCAATACCTCTTCATGAGCCAACCCCCTCCGAATAGTCAGTTGGCTCCTACTTCTCGTCCTCTAGGGGGTCTTTCTTCCAATATTCCAGCAACTGTGACCTTCGCCCATCCTTTAACATCGGCACCCTTAATACCTAATCCGGCAGTAGAAGGCCCCTTTCAGGTCTTGTTCCCCAACATGTCCAATCCAACCAACACCCATGTTCCTCAATCTGTCCCGATCCAATCAACAAACATAGGAGTCCACCAATCACAGGCTCCACCCGTCATCCAACCTTCATTTTCTCAATCACTTATTATCTCACAGCCTGCCTATACGCAAGCCACCTCACAGCAAATACCCCACCCGGTGTCACCCAGAACACCTGGTTATTCCTCTTATCATCCTATCCATCAACAGATGAATCCTCCATTGACACCTCAACAACATCCACCACTTACTTCTTATGTAGGACATACCAATGTACCTCCTCCTCAATCTGACGTGGTTCAAATTCTCTTCAAGAAAATCGCAGACTTGGAAGCCTCCACAAAAGGGGCTCGTCCTTCATACTCCTTTGAAGAAGTGTGTAATGAACCCATTCACCCCTCAGTAGCTTTCAAGCCTTATCCTCCCCAATGGGAACTTCCTAAATTTTCAAAATTTCATAGTCGGGAAGACCCTCAACAACATTTGCGAGCATTCAAACATGCTTGCTACCTCATAGTCCAGGATCAGGAGCTTATGCTCCGTACCTTTCCTATGTCTCTAGCGGGTCCTGCTTTAGACTGGTACAATAACATTCCTCAACATTCCTTATTTTCTTTCTCTCAATTGGCCCCGGATGTTTGTTGAAAACTTTTCAATAAATATCACGCATAAGATCTCGATCACGAGATCTTTATAACATTCGCCAATTCGATGATGAGTCTATTGCAGACTTTGTCGCTCGTTGGAGAGGGATAATCAACCAATTGTCTTTCTCCCTTCCTCAATCCCAACAAATCGAGTTGTTTACTCGATCTTGTGCTAATCACATTTCTTCTACTTTAAGGATCCAAACTTTTCATACCTTTGAAGAAGCCTTCACGATGGCACGCAAACTTGAATCTCGCGCCATTGAGCAAGGGAAGCTAAAACTTCACTCTAAATCTAAACCAGATTTTTCTCGGTTTACCAAAACAAATTCTTCCCCTTCTAAAGACAAAAATCAAGGATCCACCAACGCTATCGTATTAAAAGCATCACGAGCCGACAATACTCCTAATCAAACATCACGAAGAGACCCCTCATCCTCTCGAAAAGGGACTTCATCATCTCGATCCTTCGCTCCATTGGGGGAATCATATGCCTCTATCTTAGAAAAAATGTTGGAAGTTCGCATGATCGAACTTCCCCCCATTAGGAATATTGATGAAAACCAAGAACGTCCATTCTGGTATAGGGAAAATGATTTCTGTCATTATCATAGAACCAAAGGTCATGACATCGAACGATGTCAGACTTTCAAAAATCTTGTCCAAAAATTCATTGATAAAGGCGAGCTCATTCTGGATAACCCAAATGCTCCCCCAAATCAGGCACTCGATGTTTTTAAACAACCTTTTCCCAATCATGCCCCGAACCATAATGCTTCAGAGTCTCAAAAACCAAACACTCATACTATCAACTTCATCTCTACTGAAGAATCTTCTTCTGAAACCAAGCCATCTGCAAACACATCAATCGAATCAGAACCTCCTTCCACTTCATCCATCACTGGAATTCCACCATCTTCAGATAGCCTGCCTTTGAATATTCCTACATTACTAAGCACGGAGTCATCTCTCTCCGCTCCTTTGTCTGACCTTCCATCCATACCCGAGACAGTGTCATCCTCATCTGTCTCATCATCAGACATTCTTTCAATACTCGAGGCAATTACATCCCTTCGAGTTTCCACTGCAGACACATCTACTTCTGTTGCTCCCATTCCCGCTGCAACTATGCCCTTGGTGAACGTACCTATAATTGTGCCGACTTCGACGGAAGCATCTTCGATTTTGACCCTTCCTATCTCTTTTCCTACAGTAGTTTCACCCATGATTACTGCATCAGAAGTAGTCCCTTCGCAAGGAACTGCTTCTTCATCACTCACTTCTTCCATCACTAATGTTACTTCGCCTATTAAGGAAAAATCAAAAGAAGTAGCATCAACACCTATACACTCGGTTCCTGAACCTAAACCGAGACAACCAAAATCTAACGTTACACCATCAGTACCTCCCCACCTGCTTCCTCCGAAAAGATTACAATCACCTTATGCCGTTGAAGTTGTCACCATCCCTGAAAAAGGAAAGCCCATATTTCGGACCATCAAGACTCTTGGTGCTCTTCCACAAAAATCTCTCTCTACGCCTCATAAACGATTGGATTTGCCCGCTGAGAAGGCGTCTTCTTCTACACACTTACCAAAACCATCATCTTCTTCTACAACACATTCCTCACCAATACTCCGAAAAATAGACTTACCTACTAAAAAGACGTCACCTCTTCTATCAGGATCATCATCTTCATTACCAAAAACCAAGGCACTCTATGTTCCTCCGATTTCACCTACTTTGGGAGCTTCTTCCTCTTCTAAACCGACATTATCTAAATCATCAGTAAATTCGACCAAGCAACCCCCTTTGTCTCCAAAGACCGCAAAATTTGTCACATCTCCATCATCTTCAAAATCTATTTTAGGGGCTCCTCCTCCACCAAAGTCAATCATGTCTCACTTACTCCCATCTCAAGTGCCCAAGACTGCTCCTCCAAATGTCCAAACAAATAAGAGGATCCCTAAAAAGACTGTTAAACCTAACATGCAAGTTCTTTTACCTCGGCAGTCGGTTAATGTAAAAGAACCACCTTCATCATCTCTATCCTCCTCTTCGTCTACCGGATTCTACACCGAAATCCTTCATCAACTTATCCAATCTTCATCCATAACCCTTCCTCCGATTAAACCTTATAACCCTAAAGGAGTGAAACCTACCTGGTTTAACTCTGATTTGATTTGTGCTTACCACCGTACCCCGGGTCATGATACTGAGGGATGTAAAGCTCTTCAAGCTGTTGTGAACAACCTTTTGGAAGAAAGTGATCTTTTGCTGGAGGAGGAGGAACAAGTACCTCCTGTCACCTTAGCCCCATCTGAGCCCCAACAATCCACTCAGACCTCTAGTGGTCCCACTCCACTTGATCTTCCACCTTCCCAAATTGACACAATCCATATCGCCACTAGAACCCAACACTATGATAACCCATCTTCATCTTCAGCATCTCGACCACGGGTTGTCATTTCTGCAGCCCCTGAAGGTGTTTCTCCTTCCTCATCAGCCCCACGACCCAGGGTCTCTATTCGTGCTGCACCTCGGGCTCAAGTTCCCGTGTCTGTTGAGGAGAGTGTTATGAAACAACTCACCCAGGCTCCGGTCAAAATGTCTCTTTTTGACCTCATCCAATCCTCTCCACAACATCGCCAGGCTCTAATTGATAATCTGCGTCGCATCGCAGTGAATTCCGATGAGCCCCAGCCCTTCGAGTTGGTTGTTGGATTGAATGGACCATCAACCACCATTTCTTTTGAAGATTCGGAAATTCCTCCTCTTTCTTCAGAGGATTTGGAGGCTCCCCTCTTTATCACAGTCCAAATCAATAACACTACCTTAAAACGTGTTATGATCGATAGTGGAGCTGCACTCAACGTCATCTCCTCGCACACATTCGAACAACTTAAGTTACCAAAGAATGTAGTGTCACCCCCGCCTTTCGCCCTTCGATCATTTAACGATCAGCTAGCAGTCACTCTAGGAACTGTGGTCTTACCCATTCGAGTAGGTAAGAAGCTGCTTCACGAACTCTTCTACATTGTCGAAGGAAAATTCCACTATAATATGATCCTCGGACGCTCCTGGATTCGCGCAATGCATTGTGTCCCATCCACCCTCCATCGATGCTTAAAATATCAATATGAGGGCAAAATATATACTCATCCAGGAGATCCTTTTCCTTCCGCACAATGCGACATGACCACAAGATCTGCCCCTTTAAAAGAAAATGCATGTTCTCCTGACGGGGCCTCATCTTCTTCCATACCTGCAACCAAACTACCGGATTTACAAAATCTAGAAGAGACATTGCAGCGTTTCTCACTAGGAGAGCTTCCTCTCTTTTCTTTTGATGCCCATCTCAAACCTAATGAGTATGGTAGACCAGACAAACAACCTGAATATCAACCAGGTCTCGGTCGCATCGTCACCATTGGTCTGCCCAATCAACAGACTAATTTCATCTACGGTGGTCTTGATACGCCTCACTATCACCCAGATTCTCCTCCTAGGACCAAACCTTACTTAACAGGGTTTGATTATCTACAGAATCCCACGTTTGCAAAAACTTATCTATATCGATGCGCGTGGAAAGGTTTTGGCCTGGGAAAATATGAACAAGGTATACATGACCTCAAATCCATTCCTACTCTCATGCCACATCAGAAATTTGGTTTAGGATTTAAACCTCTTTCAAAAGCCACCGTCACTATTCTCGATGAGCCTCTTCCTACTGAAGAACCATCTTCCCCCACTAAGTCAGAAGCATCACTTGATGTGAACGATGACATGTCCATCCCACCTAACTTTTTTTTTTTTGATCAATACCATTTCCTTAGGGCCGTTAGCCTATAAGACTAACAATCGGTCCGCTTCTATACCATTAATCTTCCCTGAAATAGTTGGAGACGACTCTCCTACTATCAACACTATCCACTGTGCGGATGATGATTCTGTCCTCACCTATCTGGGGGCAGAGGATTCATATCTCCCCAAGACTATTCCTTCTGACACGTCTACCCTTCTCAACGAAGCCACTATTGACCTTAATATAGGGACTTCTGAAGACCCTCGCATCATTAAGGTCGGCCAATCCCTTAATCCACAGGAATTAGGGGACTTTACCACTTTTCTTTCCAAACATCGTCAGGCCTTTGCTTGGTCATACGAGGATATGCCAGGACTCGATCCCGATATTGTGGTCCACAATATCGTTACTCTTCCCAACATCAAACCAGTTAAGCAAAAATTACGTAAAATGCACCCTCGAGTAGCCCTTCTTGTTAAAGAAGAATTACAGTGCTTGCTCTCGGCTAACTTCATCCAACCCATCGATTATCCACAATGGGTGTCCAATGTAGTACCAGTAACTAAGGCTCTTTGGGAAAATTTGAATTTATCACCGACTTAGGGATCTTAATCTTGCTTGTCCAAAAGATGATTTTCCTCTACCTAATATCGACCAACTCGTAGATTTAACTGCGGGTCATGAGATGCTTTCTCTTATGGATGGTTTCTCTGGATATAATCAAATTCTCATCGCACCAGAAGACCAACATAAGACTTCCTTCATAACTCCTTGGGGGACCTTTTGTTATCGTGTCATGCCTTTTGGTCTTAAGAACGCAGGAGCAACCTATCAACGAGCAATGACCTACATCTTCCATGATCTCTTGCACAAAACTGTGGAAGATTATGTTGACGATCTCCTCGGCAAGTCCAAGCGTCGTCAGGATCATCTTTTCATCCTTGCACCTCTCTTTGAGAGGCTTATCCGCTTCTGTCTTCGTCTAAATCCAGCTAAGTGCGTGTTTGGCGTTCTCACTGGTAAACTTTTAGGTTTTATCATTTCCATCAGGGGTATTGAAGTGGACCCCGCAAAAATAAAAGCCATCCTTGAGATGCCTCCCCTTCTAACTTGAAGCAACTCCAGATCTCCAAGGGGCGTCTTGATCGGTCGCGTCGTTTTCTCTCCAACTGTCGGACCGTTGTCAACCTTTTCACCATCTCCTCCGTAAGAATGTTCATTTTGAATGGGATGAGCATTGCCAAAAGGCCTTTGATGATCTCAAAGCTTATCTTCTTTCTCCACCCGTGCTTACACCTCCACGCGAGGGGGAGCCTTTCTATCTTTATATCTCTGTGACTGACCATGCTCTGGGAGCCATGATTTCGCATCGGGACACTTGTGGTAAAGAACAAGCTGTCTATTACATCAGTCGCACCCTCCATGAGTATGAGACACGTTACTCCGAAGCTGAAAAACTATGTTGTGCTCTCTTCTTCGCAACTTCTAAGCTTCGTCATTATCTCCTTAATCATAAAACTTACATTGTCACAAGTGTCAATCCCCTCAAGACAATTCATGCAAAGCCTTATCACAATGATCGTATCACTCGTTGGCTCATGCTTATGACTGAATTTGACCTCGAGTTTATCCCGCAAAAGGCTATCAAGGGTCAGGTTATTGCAGATCAATTAGCTGATGCTCCTCTTCCGGACACTCAAGACCCCCTTGCTCAATTCCCCGATGAATATATCCAACAAATTGATTTTGGTCTATCTCCATTTAAAGTAAAGCTCTTCTTTGATGGATCCAAATGCCAGCAAGGGGGAGGTGCGGGTTTCGTGATGATTCCTCCTTGGGGTACGCCTATCCCAGTTGCACACAAATTAAACTTTGAGTGCACCAATAATATGGCTGAGTATGAAGCTCTTGTCTTAGGTCTTCAAAATGCCATTAATCTCGGCGCTCGTCATATTGACATCTTTGGTGATTCTGAACTCATCGTTAATCAGGTCACGGGTGTCTATCAATGTAAGAATGATATCCTTCAAAAATATCGTGACATCGTTCTTGCTCAACTCCAATCTTTCGATAAGTTCACCATCCAAGCCATTCCTCGCTTGCAAAATCGATTCGCAGGATACCATGGCTTCATTAGCCTCACTTATCTCGCCTTTTACGAAGACTCGCGTCTTTATGTGGTCTGAACGATTAGATCAACCATCTCATCTTGGGCAACTAACTTCAATCCATCTGTCACAACCCATACTCAGGATGAGTGGTATCAACAGATTGTTGATTATCTATCTCATTCGGTGCTTCCTCCAGATCTGACTTCCAATGGTAGAAGGTCTTTTGTCCAACGCGCCAATCGCTATTCTATTCTAGGCGGCCTTCTTTACAAACGCGGCTTTGATGGTATTTTGCTTCGATGCCTCAAAACCCATGAATCATCTAAAGCTATTCAGGAGGTCCATGACGGTATCTGTGGTGGACATTTTAGTGGCTTAGCTGTAGCCAAGCGCATTTTACGTTTGGGGTATTATTGGCCTTCTCTTAATCGAGATTGTTGTGAATACACTAAGAAGTGCGTCAAGTGTCAGCAACATTCCAATCTCACGCACATCCCTAGTCAGGCTTTGCAACCTGCGGCGGATTTGTGGCCTTTTTCGCAGTGGGGTCTTGATCTTATTGGTCTCATCAATCCCCGTTCTTCACAACGTCATCATTCTATCATTACTGCCACTGAGTACTTTACTAAGTGGGTAGAAGCTATCCCTCTTTCTTCAACAAAGGCTAAACCCATAGTTGATTTCGTCTATCAACACATCATTTGTCGCTTTGGCGTTCCACACAAGCTAATCACAGATAATGGTAAGTCTTTCAAGAACGCTGATTTGCAGAATCTCTGCAACGCTTTCAATATCAAACTCAGTTTTTCTTCTCCATACTATCCTCAAGCTAATGGTCAGGCCGAAGCGTCCAATAAAACTTTGCGTAATATCCTCGCAAAGGTAACTAGTCGAGCTGGTAGGGATTGGCATTTACATATCCCTTTTGCTCTCTGGGCTTATCGGACTAGCATTCGTACTCCTACTGGTGCTACTCCCTTCTCTCTCATCTATGGGTCTGAGGCTGTCCTTCCTTTGGAAGTCCAAATCCCATCTCTCCGTGTTTCTCTCAGAGAATTTGTCTCCGATGAGGATTATCGTCAAAATCATCTAGCACAACTTGAATTATTAGATGAGCGGCGTCTCAACGCTCTTGAGCATCATCAAGTCTATCTTGAGCGTGTCAAACGTGCTTATAACAAGCATTTGCAGCACCGTGACTTCAAAATTGGTGACCTTGTTCTTAAGGAAAATCAAAATGTCACTACACTCGAAAGAAGTCAACGTGGTAAGTTTGCTCCCAACTGGATGGGCCCCTACATTATCACTCATAAATATGGGTCTGGGGCTTATCGTTTATCTTCCATGGATGGTATACCTGAAGCGGAACCTCTTAATGCTTTGCATTTACGGCCCTTCTACTGTTAAAATCTATCTTACACAAATCTAGTCGCAACACAGATCTTTCATCCGTCCTAATAACCAGTCATCTACTTTCGTGGTGATTCGAAATTGTGTGGTTCTCCGCCTATTGCCTCGTTTACCTTAAATATGAGTATCGCGGCTCTACTCATTACACGTTTCTTTTGGATATGTTCCTCCTCATGGTAGGAATACCTTAATCACCACTTCATCTGTCCCAAGTACTTATCTTAATCGGATCTACTCGGGGCATGAGTGCATGTTCTTCTTTGTTCTCTTCCCCTCCGTCTGATCTATCTAGGTCTAAACTCAGCTTCTTTCAAAAAGATTTCAAAAAAAAAAAAAAGATGCTATCCAAAAGATAGACTGATCCCTTGAAGGACAGCTATCCATACATTATCAAGTGAATCAAAAAGAAAATAGACCATGCCCTTGAAGGATGGCTATTATCAAAAATTCTAAAAATATAGACCATACCCTCGAAGGATGGCTATCATTAAAATTCAAAATACAGACCGCTCCCTTGAAGGACGGCTGTTTCTCAAAGAAATATTCAAGGCTTCTTGTAATTAATCAGCCTTCCAGTCAGTTTATACACTTTTTAGCATCACTGAAAGACTTCCCGCATCGATCAGTCTTTCCATATCAAGCAAACTTCCCGCATTGATCAGTTTGCTTTTCTGTCAAAATCATGAAGCTGAGATTTAGGACCTTTTGTCGATCATATGGAGAATCCTATTTTCCTACTATGGACATGTATTCTGTCCCTTGTAAATTCCGACAAGATACTTACTTACTTTTCTTCCCGTTTCTATCCTAGATCTGGTTTGCGACTAGTTAGTGTCAGGTTCATTTTAATCTTATATAGGGCCTTGTATGCTTGGTCTTTCGATTTCCTATCTGGATCTTATCTATGGTCGGTTGGAAGTCCGACTTATCATTTTTTTCTTCTTATCGGAGTATCTTCTCTTCTAAGTCACGGTTGTTTCCATTTACATCTTTGGCTCTTGCAAGGAGTATTCCCCATTTCTCTGTCTTGCATCTAGTTAAATTGACATTTCACATGTTAAATTCAATCAAAATTCATCTTTTATCAAAATTCATCTTATCTATCAAAACATCTATCTGTATTCATTTCTCATTAAAATTACATCCATATATCAAACGCATCCATCTATCTATCCATTAAAATGTACATCCAAGGTACATTGCATCTATCTATATCTAAATCTATCCATCAAAGTGTACATCCAAGGTACATTACATCTATCTATATCTAATCCATACATCAAACACATCCATCTAAATCTATCCATCAAAACATTTAAACACATGTACATCCAAGTTACATCACATCCATCTATCAAAATTATATCCACATATCAATCTATCTAATCACATCTATTTCTATCATCTATCAGTCTATATCTATCCAATCACATCTATTTTATACTCTATCAGTCTATATCTATATCCATCTATCCATGTATATCAAAATTAAAAGCATGAGTACAATCATATGACAAATAACATGATCAATCTATATATACATGTGTGTCTGTACAAAAATGGGTGGCTTTCAATCAAGCCATCTATACAATGCCTTCCAATCGAGGCTACATCACTACTCTGAGATACAAAATCTATCAAATCTCTATATAGTAAAATCTGAAGCGTGGAGGACACTATCCCCTCCACCCTCCTCTCGCACTGGTTGTCTCTCCCATTATCGCCGCCTATCGAGCTCGATGCACCTGCTGCTGGAGGTCTCGGCCCACCTCGATCTCTCCCAGTACTCCCTCCACCTGAGGCTCCGCTCGCTGTAGCCGTCGCTGCTCTCCTCCTCGCCCCGTACCGAGGCACGTCTGGGGCATGCTGCGCTAGGGCATCCTCATAGTATCTCACCTCAGCGAGGAGAGACTGGTATGTGCTCAGGCTCACACAGTGCCGGTGCTCGTAACGATCTTTGCTTTGGGCCGGTGCTTCTTGGGGCCGCAAGCTTTGGCGCTCTTGGTGGTGCCCCTCCTAGGGTCGTGCCCTGTGTACCGGACTCTGATGTGGCACCGGTCTCTCCATATTTGGCCCTGAGGGCCTCCCTATGCCGAAGGTAGCGATCCCTCTGCTGGATCGCTATATCTCGCTCCTGGCGAGCGGTGTCTCTCTCCACAATCAGGGCATCCCTCTCCTCTGTCAAAGCCCTGATCTCCTCCAGAGCTACCTGATGTGTCTGTGTAAGGGTGGCATGCTCTACCTCCAGTCTGTCCAGCATAGCAGCTATGTCCTCCTCGTCAGCATCTATAGATGGCGGGAGATGTCGTGGAAGCTCTGTGTCGTACCATGCTGCGTAGCCCTCATCCACCCCCATGTCATCATCACCACTTATCTGCGGAGGGTGGGGCCTCTCTCAGTGGGTCTGCCGGGATCAAAATCGGCAAATCCGTCTCTCTGCTATCCCGCCTATATGGCGTGTAGGTGGTCGGCACTGTCTGTACTAGGCCGAACTGTCTCAGTATCCGCATGAATGGGACTCGCTCCCACATATCCGGCCTACGGCCCCTGACCACCCGGCTCGTCTCGGTGCTTTGAGCTAAGTGGGCATCCCGACACCCCATGTCGAAAATGCCCGATACGGCCTCCAGATAACCTGATCTGGTGTCAGCGTCCTGAAACGCTCAGAGTACCACTCGGCTGATCTACCTGTATCCCCTGCGGCCATGTCAGCCCGCCATCTCCGAAATCCATAATCAATCCCTCCCACTCCTGCTGGCATCCAAGGAAGCCCGGATGGCTCACGATCACACTATGTGCTCATACGCCAAAGCAATGATGGAGCACAAAATCGACGCGTCAATCCCTGTCCTCCGACCAGTGGTGTACATCCATAGCTCATGATATATCTGAGCTATCAGGGCATCGGCGAAGGCAAAAACACATGTCATGCTTTGCAAGATGTCGCAGAGACACGGCCTAATCTAACGATATAAATGGGAATCTCCCACCTCCTCCCGAATAAGCAGGCAAAGTAAGATATCGCCATCTCGAATCAAGGCTATCCGCTTTGCTCAGAGGGCTATCTGCTGTCTTGAGAAGCGATCCGCACTGCCCCGGATACTATCTCTGAGTCATCTGCCCTATCTCTGTATAACCGACCTAGGGCCCTCTGCTGCTGCTCCCGGGGTGTGATCTCAATCGGGTCCCCAGTAATCGGCAATCTCAGGATCCTGAATATATCCTCATGGGTGATAGTCATCTCACCCGTCCTGAACCAAAAAGTGCACGTGTGGCTGTCCCACCATCGCACTAGTGCCCGCATGAGCTCCACATCTCGTGGCACTCGTCTATAATATCGGAAACCCCCGAGCCCGGCTAGCTCTAAATGCTTTGCCAGTCTGCATCTGTCACATCAGGGAGAATAGTCTCCAATAACTCAGGAATGGCATCCCTCATATGAAGAGCCTCTCGTGCCTGCATCCACGACATCAAAAACATAATTAGTCTCTTATTTCCCCAAATCACATCCTCCAAGACCAATAAAAAAAAAAAAAAACATCTATCAATCGGCGTCGATTTGGTAAAATCGGCGTCGTTCATTTTAGTCGGCGCCGATTAATACCAATCGACGCCGATCCAACACCAATCGACGCCGATTACACCAATCGGCGTTATTTGATCACTGCAGACGGACATGAACCGGACCCTGGCCTCCCATGCAAAAAAATCAAACAAAAAAAATAATTAAGAACAATGGGTTCAAGAATGACCACTTACCCCAGGTCGTGTCCTCCTGCGCTTCTGACCGCTCCCAGAGGCTTCCATGATGCTCAAATCAAAAATCTGGCTTTCTCTGAATCAATCGTCACGTTGAAAATAAATCGTTTACGTTTTCCGTTCGCATATTTATATGTGCTGGAATTGGTCGGCGCCGATTTTTTGGTCGACGCTTTTGTTTTAGTCGTCGCCGATTAGTTTGGTCACCGCCGATTTTCTATATCTGTTTGCCATAGTGTTGATGCTTGGCTTACTTATCTATCTGATCATTGTTGTGTGCTGAATTTTGTCTTTCGCATCTTTTCGATATCATTGTCTATTTCGGGTTTGTTCCCTTTGCGTGGGACACTCGTACTTTTTGGCAGCTTAGAGTTAAACGGGTCTGTAGGCACTAACGTCGTCTGCTTTGCAGACCGTCTAGTTGTCCCTACCAATGTGTCTCTCTTTAGATGCTGACTATTTTGCAGTTCTCCTTACACTCATGGGTCTGTAGGCACTAACGTCGTCTCATGAGGAGACCGGCTAGTTTGCCCTACCAATGTGAGTTCCTTAGGTTGCTGCCTTTTATTTATTTTTATGCGTCATCAATGATCAGATCTACTCCAGGCATCCGACTGGGGCATCCTGCATTTTTCATCTACCTTTTTCAAACTTGGGATCGTCTGTTCTATCATCCATCCCATCCCTAGTTTGAGGGGGATCACATCATCACTCTTTTTTCCCTTTGTTTTTGTCTCACAACCTTGCTTATCGCAAGTTATTCGACAAAAAGGGGCAAAATGTAGACACTTAAAATTGGTTACTCAATTTAGTGTCCCTCTCATTCATTTACTTGCTTAGGTAACCTGGGGCACGTTTTACGTCACCAACTATCCCCTTGGGATATTATCCAATTTGTGATTTAATCACTTATTCCAAATTTAATTCACCCCATCACATCTTACCCATGAGTGATTAAATATTAAATATTTGATTACGCTTCTTCCCATGCATCTTAATCACTTATCCACCCCAAATTTATTCTATCTATGTATCACATCTATTTTTCCTCTTCCCTAAGCGGGATATTTCCCGTATTCGGGATAAATCTTATCTTTCTTGAAATCGCTCATTTTGGCCATCTCGGAGTCTATTCCGCGATCGGCGCCGACCCATATGGTCGGCGCCGATTTTCTAGGAGCGGCGCCGATTATAAAAGCGAGTCCAGAACTCAGTTCTAGGGACCGAAAAAGAGACCACGAACGAGCGAAAAAGCGAACAGACGAAAAAAGGAAGCACTTACGCACGAACAGAGAGCGAGAGAGATACAGGTTGTGAGAAAGAGAGATCTTCTTAGCATCAATTGTATCAAATTAGGGCAGATCCTGTCCGAATCAATCCCTGAGAGGAGCACCGTTACTCTGTCCCTGTCACATCAGCATCGCACACCACCATCTATCATCTGGTGACTCTGTTCCAGTGTCTCGCCAACTTCGGCACATCCAGCAGACCACATTCACCTTCCAATTCCCGAATCTTATCGCACAGTCCCTGATTGATCGATCTGCCTCCAATCGACGCCGATCTTATCCAGTCGACGCCGATCCGTCTCAATCGACGCCGATTCTACCCAGTCGACGCCGATTTCCCTGCAGATAGGTAAAAGGATACAGGTAACACAAATCCGGCATTATTTCATAGTTCCCTGTTTTCTGTACTTTCTGTCTGCTGTTTAGATTCTGTCTTATTACTGCAATCAGAAAATCTAGCTTTTTACTTACATCTTTTATCATGCATGCTTCTTTTCTTAATTGAAAACGTGGACTGACATCCGCCGAGGAAGCTTATCGCTTCCCGGACCCGCTTCTCGGGCAGTCCACCTAAATATCTTTTAACGTGGTCTTTTTCTGTCAAGCATCGGTGTTTTGCAGGATACACGGATCTATTGTGCGAATTGCTCGTGTGCGCCCGTCTTATCTACATCGGCTTCCTCATCCGTCTACATCTTCGGATCTTAGCCATCAGGTATCGATTTTATTGGATTTTTTTAGGGTTTTTGTGTTTAGTTTGGTGCATTAACTTGACAGTAATGCAAGCGAAAATTCTTGATGGTCCCCGAGGAAGTCTGTAACGTTTGAAATGGCCTAAAACTCCTTTTGAAAATCAAGTTGTTTATAACTTAACCATTTTCAGCCTTTTTTAACTCGGCACAAGAAATGGTGTGTCAACACTCTCAAAACGCACCTTTTTGAATTAGTGCAGTTTCTCATGTCAACATACCTAAATGTGTGCCACTTAAAATCCCTTTAGCACTTTGGAAAACTTGTGTCAACATCCATAAAGTTACACCTCTTTGCGCTATAAATATCATGTCATCATTCAAAAACATGCGCGCTAAGGCGTTGTTAATGAGGTGTTGACATCCTTGAGGTTGCACCAAGGTGCATTCTAATCCATGTCGACACTCCAAAATGTGTGCCAAAGAAATTTGGTGAGACAATAAATGCCATCTTTTCTTATAAATAGGTGCTCGACACCTGTCATTTTCACGATTTGAAAATTGTAAAAGTGTTCTATGCGCTGTCAGCTATCCTTGTCACCCCCATGTGCCATTTTTTGAGCTTGTGGACCCCAACGTCATCCTTCGTCCTTTATAAATCCAAGTAAGTGGATTTTACCATCCTTGTTGTTGTTGTGGTTTTGTTTTTGGTTGTGTTAGGTATTAGGATTGTTAAAAAGGATTAAATCTAAAAAATGGAACCTAATAATCATAAACCATCTCGAACCCCTTTTCCTCTCCTTCCGAGATCTACAAATCTAGAAAGCCCCGCCTCTAAGAAACAAAACTCACCTTTTCCTACATGTTGCCTTGCCAAATCCAAACCAAACCTCTTTGCCATACCGATAAATCCAAAGATAAGAGAAAGAGGAAACAAGGAAATTAAGCTAAATCATCTTATATTCATGGCACAATATCCTTACTTTACATCTACCAAAATTCCACCTTGCACACTATCCTTTCTGTAACATGACCCTAACATGTGCCCAGATTTAAAAACACTTAGTAGCTTTTGTAGGGTGTAGGCGCATCCTACACAACATCAACATAGGATGTTGTGTTCTTCACATCCGCGCCAAGCATTTTTCCTTTGGTGCATTGATTTCCTTTGTAACATATTCCAAATTTGCGCCTTGGGCACATTTAAAACCCATTCAACACAAATTTTTCCTACGCCCCACTAAAGAAAAATTCCTAAGGAATAGGCACATATTCCTTGAAATCAACATGACATGTTGTGTGTTGTGAACTCATTCCCTGCGCTTTTCCTTTGGTGCCAAAATTACATGTCAACACCCCTCAAAACCGCACCTTTCTAAAATAAGCGCAACTTTTCTCCTCACAACATTGACGCAACTTTTTCATGTCAACACCTCAAAAGTGTGCCTAGCATTTTTAAGCCTTGCAACATGGTTTGAACCTATTCCTTGTGCCCTAAGCATTATAGTTTCTCATTCTTCTTTATGAAATCTTTCACTATGAATAATATAACGGTTGACATGGCTCTTATATGTTGGAGCTCCTTGATTCTTCTTCTACGAACAACAACATCCATCCTCGAGCTCACACATGTCTTCCTCAAGCAAAAATTTAACAAAGTCTAAAGGAAAAGCAAAGGCGTGAGAACAAGAGATGAAGTACAAATATCGAAAGTCGGGATGCCCGACTCATATGCAAAGAGTGATATCGACATCGAGACTCACAGCTTGGGACATATCGATATGGATGACTTCTGGGTGAGAACCAACCAGAAACTAGTGGCCCATGGATGAACAAACTAGTGGGCAATGGATTGCACTTTGTAGCTGGGCTGCCAGTAAGTGTTGTAAACAACGAGTTCATCATGTTGGTGGCTCGGTGCTATAACAAGGACACTAGATGTGTCGAAGATAAATAGGGAAACAATCATCGACCTAACATCTCGTCACTTTGAAATAACCTTGGGCATTCCTCATCATAGGCAATATGTCACCATAAGTCTAGAAGACTGTAAGAAAGCATGGGATGACAATGAGGATAAATGCATGTAAATGATGAATGAGCTTTATCTTAAAAAAAAGAAGCCGGTGAGCAGATGGCCACAAACCATCCACCACAGTGACTTCAATGAGGAATTGAGTGATACAATCACCTTCCTGAATAGAGTATTTGGGCTTCCTGATGCCCATTATTTCCACAAATGGATGTTGAGGTACTTAGAGACCATGAGCAAGAATACACTTGATCAGTGTTTTGGCTGGGGAGAAATCATCAATGACACCATCTCCCAACGTAGCTTCAATAGGTCCTAACAACTGGGAAGTTCTATATGAATTCCTACGTTGTATATGTTGCAGCATCAACGAGAGATTTTGTGGGCCTGGCTCGAAATGGGGTATGGCCCCAAGTCAAAATATATGAATTCTACCTAGAGCTCAAGCTCGAAAACCGGCATCTCCCGAGTTCTCTAAAATCAATGACGCTTTCTTCTATGAGGTGATCTACTGTGAGGCCAAACATGAGACATGGTCGAACCAGCCCCGTTTATTTACTGCTATGAAGAAGTGGGAGTGTTGTTCATGTAATTCCCCACATTCACATATCTTAGGGCGGTGAATTCGAGAGGGTGAATTGACAAATCTACAAAGGTACGTAGGGCCCAAGTTGATCATTTTGTAGTTGTCAAGGCAACTGATCACTTACCATGAGAAGTGCATGAAGAGAAAGAAAGGAGGAACTCCATTCCCCCTTACAGTTGGCCGATACACCTGCACCACACTTGCCAAAGCATGGGAAATGTATGCTAAGCTTGAATTGCTAAATCTAAAGCATAACTTCCTACTAAGCTCCACCTTTAATGTCAAAGTTGCCTCCGAAGGGAAAAAATTGATCCCATCCATGTTCCTAAGATTGAGGACATCTGGATCGACATGACACATGAAATATACATCAAGCGAAAGGATCACTCCCGGATGGCTCTAGAAGAGATCATCCATTATGGCATAACCATCATTCCAAAAGGATTCCAAGAGCTTGATCAAGAAATTGATCAAGTTTACCTTGATCACAGATGGGGATGATTGGCCATTCTCAGAGGTCAATAGAGCCAAAGCACCAAAGACCATTCAAGAAAGGGTTAAACCCACGTTGTAGTGCACCGAGCATTGGTGCAAACAGAATGGTCTCACCTACCTTGAGTAGATTTCTCTACTTCTCCTTTAGGTAGAGCACCTCCAAGGCCAGCCCAGGCACCGAAAGGAAAAGGAAAGGATAAGGAGGGAGAACCAAGCAAACAGGAAGAAACTCCTGAAATCCCTCCTACTACTTCTGAGAAGCAAGTGGTTGACCTGGTGTCTCCAGGTAAAGAAGAAGAGACCACCAAAGTTTCAACGGATACATCCACTCAGGATGTGGTCACAACTACAACTACTGAGGTACCCACCATTCCTTCTTCCACTCCTCCTCCTCATGTCATTGAAGCATCTATTCCTATGGATGTGTCTTCTTCTCTCCTTCCTCCCTTCCATCTCCCACCTCTTCCATCTTCTCCTCTCTCATGGATCTGTCACCTAATGTTCCCTCCATCCAATTACAGATCCCTTCCATGTCCATATCCTTTTCCTTTCCCTATAGTAACTCTGGGCCCCACAAGCAATAGCACATTTGAATCCTTGCCGATGCCATCACCAAGTGTCTCAACATTCTTCCCTAAGGCCTCTTCGATTTCATCCCCTTTCACCCCCGTTTCTTCCTCCACTCCCTCTACTCCTTCTCCCATCAGTCCAAGCTGGATTTCGACCATCTCTAAGCCAAAGACACAGAGAAAGGTTCCCATCGCACCCATGGACTTCTCTGTCATTCCGAAGAAGGGACCCAAGAAGCAGAAAGTGATAACTCACTTTTCAAAGAGCACTTTGGGGAGAGAGTCATGGAGATTGCATATCCGGATCCCACCAAAGAAAAGAAAGATTTGTCTCCTATAGACTTTACAGTGACCCAAGTCATGATGGGAACCTCATCTGAAAGCCTACAACAGAGGACTTATCTGCGGTAGACACACTTTGCAAGAAGCTACAAGAAGCAAAGAGGAGAAGAGAATACTCAAGGAATAGAATAAATATCTTCTTTAAGAATTACAGATAATGGGCAATGGTACTCTTGTGACTGCCATTGAACCTACTAAAGTTCTCGACTAGGACAAAATAAATGAATATGCTAAGATCGGCAAACAAGGCACGGCAGTATCCTCCTAGATAGAGTGAATCCTCAGAGATAGTGAGGAAATGATCAAGAAAGTCATAACCCTCTACCAGGATATAGATCAGGAAAATAAGGAGCTACAAGCAGTAGCAGTTTCCCTCTTCGAGGAGTTAGACAATGTTAGATTACAACATGAAACATTCCAAGCAATGGCTAATTGTTTAGCTGACGACCTATTAAAGGTCGTGTCATGGATCACCCACGAGCACATAATAAATATCTCATTACTTTAAATTATTAGGTTGATCAAACGGAATATATCCTAGAGAGGATAGATAAAATCAAGGATGAAGCCCCTGATGCATGATTCAACATGGAGCAAACAATTACAAAGATGTCTTTAGGGATGCTCAGTTGAACATTCACCTTGAGGGAAGCAAATGATACATTCCAGCACTTCAGGACATAGTCACTTAAGGTTTAGCACCAAAGATCACTTTCAACCGAGATTCTATCAATAACCTCTTGGTTTGTCGTGATTTCATTGGATTCTATATCGACGCATGCGAAGAGTATGTCGGGTTACCTGACAAGCTCAATAATGAAAAAGAAACTTGTGAAGTCATTGGTGACCATTTCAAGGTCCAAATCATAGTCAACTTCGGATGATGATCAAAAGTTTATGGAATACCAAGCTCGGTGTCACATCACCTCTCTGATCGAAACAATACACTACATTTAAGCAAAGAAATGATGAGTAGTTTCTCCTCTTGTGTACGCTTCGATCATTTTTGTAAAAATATTTTAAAAGTATGTTGGCATTTATGATGACATCATCCATGTTGCATCATGGGATGTTGCCATCCAAAACTTTCCCAAAGTCAACTTTTGACTTTTTAGATATTTTGTAAGTAGTTGGTTTGTTTTTTTCTTCTTTCCTCTTCTCTTCTTCTATAAATACTTGAATACTTGTTGTATTCCGTGGGCGTTTTTGTATGAAAAAGAAGAAGAGAAAGACTTTGTGCTTTTGATTATAGAAGAAATATTAATACATATATTTAGACTTTGTGCTCCATATGTGTGTTATTTGCATAAGATCTTTCTTAAGTTAGATCTATGTTTTTATTCATTGATTCATTGTTGTTATCGGCATATGTTTGTGTCAGTATTGCTTTATTTGTTTATGTAAGTAAGTTTGGCTTTGTTTACTACCAGCCCAAAGCATAAACCCTCGACCTTTCTATCTTTAGAATTCTTTTCTTTTCTCCCTTCAGATCTACCCTCCTCCATTCCTTCCTTCCTACCTTTCTATTCATAGTTGAAACTACCTCTACTCGGATGCGATCCTAAACCCCCTAAAAAGTTAGAATAGTGTAGATTTGTACAGATTCCCGATTGATAGATTAGCGAAAACTAGTTTTTCTTTGTTGGCTCAAAGAGGGTTATGCCACCGCACACTATTGGCCTTTTTCCCCATGACCTGCCTAACCGATAGATTTTCAAACCAACAAAACTACAACCTTTGGTAGCCCTACACTGACTCAAACTGCACTATTTCACACGTTTGAAAACAATAACATAACAAGAGAACCAGGATGGAGATAGAGAAATCCGTGAGATAATTTTGTAGAGGGCCTCGACATGGAGGTCTTTGATCTAACAAGATGTCTCTAGGTGCCACGATGTCCGAGAAATCATATGTCGAAGAAATGGCATGATTGGGCCTCGGGGTAGCCCAAAAGCACAGTGAGCATAAGGAACCAAAACAAATCCTCCACTAGCATTCACTAGGCCACCCCAACATGTTGTTGTAGTTGTTTTGGTCCCACGAGCTTCCGTTTGCAAACTATAGCCTCTGGCAGCCCTACACTAACTCAAACTACACTATTTCGCATGTTTACAAACAATAGCACAATGAGAGAACCGGATGGAGACAGAGAAAACCGTGAGAGGACTTCATGAGGACCTTGACATGAAGGTCTTATATCTAATGAGATGTCTCTAGGTACATTGGAGTCTCGAGAAATCACCCATCAAAGATATCGCATGATTGAGCCTCAAGTCTCTTTAGCGACTATGCCCTGATGGGGTAGCCTAAAAGTACAGGGAGCGTAGGGAACCAAAATGAAGCCTCCATTGGTGTTCAACCGTCCACACCGATGTGTTGGCATAGTTGGTTCGGTCCCACGAGCTTCGTTTGCAAAATACAACATCTAGCAAATTTTTACACCGACTTAGACTACACTATTTCACTTGTTTGCAAACAATAGACAGAGAGAGAATCAAATGGATATGGATAAAACCATGATAGGATTTTGTAGAGGGCCTCAAAATGGAGGTTTTGGATCGGACGAGACATCTCTCTATTCCACGAGTCCGAGAAATCACCCGTCGAAGATATAGCGTGTTTTGGCCTCAGGGCTCTTAAGAGACTACGCCCGGAGGAGGTAGCCCAAAAGCACACGTAGCGTAGGGAACCAAAATGAAGACTCCACTAGTGGTCACCACATAATTTAGACCTATTGGCCTAGATGATTTGGTCCCATCATCTACCATTTGCAAAATATAGCATCTAACAATTTCTTACACTAACTTTCAGATTGCACTATTTTGTGTGTTTGCAAACAATAGGACAACGAGAGAACCGGATGGATATGGATAAAACCGCAAGAGGATTTTGTAGGGCCCTAACAATTTTTCCATGTTAGTACTGAAGAGCTTCAAACTTTCATTGAACGACTACAAAAATCTAACCTAAATAGTCAGAGTAATAGACTAAATCAGCATTCTATTTCTCACATATAAAATGAATTTCTTCCTTCAAAAAAGAAACTATGGGTGAATGCTCAATCAAAAAATAAATTACAATTCTAAACAAGTTTTAGGCTCAATTATCAATACTTCATTACAATTTTTCTTGCCAATATGTTTCTTTTGGAACTACCTGGTTTGATTTGTGAAGTTGAAGCAGCTGGGATTAATAAAAATAATCAACTTGGCATGTTGTCCTTAAGATTATCCCTAATTCTATCGACAACATCACCTAGATCTTCCATTCCATTTAAGTTGTGCTCCTTCCACACTTCCCATTTTTCCTTTTCTTCTCGTTTCGTATCTTCTCTTTAAGTTCTTCAAGATGTTTTTGGGTAATCAAATTGACTCTTTATGACTTTAGGAGGCAATTCTTCTTGAATCATAGTGACATCTTCACCTAATTTTTTTCTTCACGATGTTCATTATCATATAAAGTTGAAGACTAAACATTTATATGGCGCTTTGACTTCTTTTTGGGCACAAACAACCTTTTGTAATGTCCAAAAAAATTCAGGCTCTTCATTCTCTTTTGGTTGAAGATATTCATTCTTTCAAAATGAATAGTTGGAACATTGGTGGTCTCCCCAAAAAAACTAAGTTCATAGTATACACGGTTGCATCCTATGTAAAAATCATTGAACATTGATGGTTTCCTCCACCCATGCTTTCGGGCTACCTTGTCTAGGCGTAGTCTCTTAAGAGCCCTGAGACCAAAACACCTTATATCTTCGACATGTGATTTCTCAAACTCCATGGCACCTAGAGATGTCTCGTTAGATCTAAAACCTCCATGTTAAATCCCTCTACGAAATCCTCTCATGGTTTTCTCCATCTCCATTTGGTTCTCTCGTTGTCCTATTGTTTGTAAACATGCGAAATAGTGTAGTCTGAGTCAGTGTAAGGCTACTAGATGTTGTATTTTGCAAATGGTAGCTTGTGGGACCGAACCGTCTAGGAAAACATGTTCATATGGCTTGGTAAACACTAGTGGAGGCTTTTGTTTTGGTTCCCTATGTTTTGCGTGCTTTTGGGCTACCTCATCCGAGCATAGTCCCTTAAGAGCCCAAGGCCCAAACATGTCATATCTTTGATGGGTGATTTCTTAGACTCTGTGGCACCTAGAGACATCTTGTTAGATCGAGACCTCCATGTAGAGGCCCTCTACAAAAGCCTCTTGCAGTGTTCTCCATCTCCATCCGGTTCTCTCGTTGTACTATTGTTTGCAAACACATGAAATAGTGGAGTATGAGTCAGTATAGGGATGCCGTGAGGCTGTAGTTTACAAATAGAAGCTCGTGGAACCAAACCAACTATGCTTAACACATCGAGGTGGCACAGGTGAATGCTAGTGGACGCTTCGTTTTGGTTCCCTATGCTCCTGTGCTTTCAAGCTACCATGTCAGGTATAGTCACTTAAGACCCCGAGGCCCAATCACACCATATCTTTGACTAGTGATTTCTCGAATTTGTGGCACCTAGAGATGTCTTATTAGATCCGAGACCTCCATGTTAGGGACCTCTATGAAATCCTCTCATGGCTTTCTCTGTATCCATCTGGTTCTCTCATTGTGCTATTGTTTGTAAATGTATGAAATAGTGTAGTCTGAGTCAGTGTAAGGCTTCGAGATGTTGTAGTTTGCAAACGAAAGCTCATGGGACCAAACCAACTACACCAACACATCGAGGTGGCCTAGTGAACACTAGTGGAGGATTTGTTTTGGTTCTCTACACTCCCTGCTTTCAGCTACCCCGTCAAGGCGTAATCGCTTAGGAGCCTTGAGGCCCAATCACACCATATCTTCGAGGGGTGATTTCTCAGACTCTGTGGCACCTATATGCATCTCTTCAAGTCAAATACCTCCACATAGGGTCCTCTACAAAATCCTCTCACGGTTTTCTCCATCTCCATCTGGTTCTCTCATTGTGTTATTGTTTGCAAACGCGTGAAATAGTGCAGTCTGAGTCAGTGTAGGGTTACCAGAGGCTGTAGTTTGCAAACGAAAGCTCGTGGGACCAAACCAACTATGCCAACACATTAAGGTGGCTGAGTGAACACTAGTGGAGGCTTCGTTTTGGTTCCCTACACAGCCTGTGCTTTCGGATACCCCATCCGGGCATAGTCGCTAAGAGCCCGAGGCCCAATCATACCATATCTTCGATGGGTGATTTCTCGGACTCCGTGGCACCTAGAGATGTCTCGTTAGATCTAAAACCTCCATGTTAGGACCATATATGAAATTATCTCACGTTTTCTCCGTCTCCATCCTGGTTCTCTCATTTGTGCTATTTTTTCGGAAACACGTGAAATAGTGCGATGCGAGTCGAGATAGGGATGCGGACATTGTAGTTTGCAAATGAAAGCTCATGCGACCAAACCAACTACGCCAACACATCGAGGTGGCTTGGTGAATGCTAGTGGAGGCTTATTTTTTCTCCCCTATGCTCCTGTGCTTTTGGGTTACCCTTCGGGCATAGTCACTTAAGAGCCACGAGGCCCAATCATGTCATTTCTTTCATGAATTATTTCTCGAGACTCCATGGCACCTAGAGACATCTTGTCGAGATCCAAGGCCTCTATGTCGGGTCCTCTATAAAATTATCTCGTGGTTTTTGGTATCCATCTAGTTCTCTCGTTGTGCTATTATTTGCAAACACGTGAAATAGTGCAGTTTGAGTCAGCGTAGGGTTGTCAAAGGCTATAGTTTACAAACGGAAGCTCACGGGATGGAACCAATAATGCCAACAAGTCAGAGTGGCTAGGTGAATGCTAGTGGAGGATTATTTTTTGTTCCCTATGTTCCTCGTGCTTTCGGGATACCCCGTCTGGGCATAGTTGCTTAAGAGTCTTGAGGCCCAATCACGCCATATCTTTGATGGGTTATTTCTCAGACTCTATGGAACCTAGAGACATCTCGTTAGATCCAAGACCTCCATGTCGAGACCCTCTATGAAATCCTCTAGTGGTTTTCACCATCTCCATCCGGGTCTCTTGTTGTCTTATTGGTTGTAAACACACAAAATAGTGCAATTTGATTTAGTGTAGGATTTGTACATACTGTAGTTTGCAAACGGAAGCTCATGGGATTGAGCGAACTATGCAAACATGTCGTGGTGGCTAGGTGAATGCTTGGTGGAGGATTTTTTTATTTTCCCTATGATCCTCCAATGATTTTGGGCTACCGTCTCGGGGCGTAGTCCCTTAAGAGTCCTAAGGCCCAAACACGCCATATCTTCGACGGGTGATTTCTCAAACTCCATTGCACCTAAAGACAACTTTCCGGATCCAAGACCTCCATTTCGGGGCCCTCTACGAAAGCCTCTTGAGGTTTTTTCCATCTCCGTCTAGTTCTCTCGCTTTGTGATTTTGTTTGCAAACGCATGAAATAGTGTAGTCCGAGTCGGTGTAGGGATGTCGAGGCTATAGTTTACAAACGAAAGATCATGGGACCAAACCAACTACCCCCACACATCGGGGTGGCCTAGTGACACTATTAGAGGATTCTTTTTGGTTCCCTACGCTCCCCATGCTTTCAAGCTACCTCGTTTGGGCGTAGTTGCTTAAGAGCCCCGAGGCCCAATCACACCATATCTTTGACGAGTGATTTCTCGAGACTCAGTGGTAGCCGAGATGTCTCGTCATATCCAAGACCTCCACATCAAGGCCCTCTATGAAATTCTCTCATGTTTTTCTCTGTATCCATCTAGTTCTCTTATTGTGCTAATGTTTGCAAACGCACGAAATAGTGCGGTTTTAGTTAGTGTAGCTCTGCCAAAGGCTATAGTTTACTGAAATAGAAGCTCGTGGGATGAACATGTTGGTACCCAAATTGATTCTCCCTCAAAGTCTAAGCAGCATCACAAGTTTTGGCAGGAATCTTAGAGACAGATAGATCATGGTGAGTCATTTTATAGTTGGGGATGGGATCTAACTGGCCCTCTATCACTCAGATGTGGAGAAATGGATAGCACCCTCAAGAGGATTTGATCTATCCTCACTATTTTAGGTTGTGCCTTTCAACCAAGGTAAGAGAACCCTTTTGTAGCATGTTGTTTATGGAGGAGATGGAGATGTCCTTCCTAATGAATTTGTTAAGGAGACCTTGAAGAAAATATGATCAATGCAACAAAATCTAACTCTCATGAGTTGTCACTCTAGATAGTGGAGATATTCTCTAGGCAAGGTTCAGGCTACTAAAGACATTTGGAATCTTGATTTTTTTGTATGTTTTGGTAATAAAATTTATGCATTTGTATACACACATGAAAAATAGGGGTAGTATGGGTAGGATTAGTTGTTTTTAAATAAGTTTTGGTGGGAGGTGAGGCAGAATAAACTTGATTTTCCAAATCTCTAAGAACTCTTACAAAATATGTACTTCAATGGAGGTCCGTTAGCACTTTTCACACAATCTATGAGATTTTAACACGAAGGCTTGAGTTAGAAGACCCAATAAAACATCAAAATATAAGATCAATCACACCTGAGGTACACTTAGAGGCTTACAAACAATCTTTGTCAACAAATGAAAAAAATTGATTTTAAATCGTTTATTTCACTCACAAATGAAATATCTTCTAAGAACTTTGTGATTAAGCCATATTTTGATACAAGATTGCAATAAGAACAAGAAAAACTATTTTCGGACATTGAAATGAAAAAATACATTTTTCGCAAGATCAACACAGAATAACTCCAGGTTTGATTAAATTAATCAGCAGGGAATGTTTAGAACAATCTCGAGAGCTTTTCAATGGTCGTACACTTATGCAACCACCTCGTACATGATCAAACTTAATACAAAAGAGATATACATGATTCTCATAAATCTTCTCAAAAGACAGGCTTTGTCAAATTTTCCTCTTGGGAATTTTCTTCGACCTCGAGCACTCCGACCATTTACACGAAAAATTTGTGTTATTTATAACATTTACAACAAAGCCCCTTTTCCCCCCAAAAATCCTAACATTGAGTGCTACTAGTTCTCACCATGATCACGATTGCAATTTCTAGAATCATATCTACAAAAAATTTCAGGTGCTCGGGGGAAAATCTCTTCGAATATCTCCCGCATTTAACTCCTCCTTCTGGTAGATCACTCTTTCTTCAACTTGCCAACCACTTCCACCCCTAATCTATCAAATATGGTTCCTTGCATGCTTGAGAGAAGAAAAATGGAAAATCATATTGAGCCCGAGAGTCAGACCATTTTAATGGCAAAAGACGTCTCCATATTTTCCCCACCAAACTCAGATATCAACATTAACTCTCCCCTCTATTTGGTGTGTAGAAAATACCAAGAAATCATGAAGACTCACACTTAGGGTGTGTTTCAAAAAATGGGGAAAATAATATTCAAACTCTCACCGCCATTGATCTTTACTCCGAATTTGGGTCATCCACATGAAAGATTCAATTTAAAACAAGCCCGGCATTTCCTTAGACCTTTTACAAACTTTGGAAGAAATGGAAAAATTCCACATCTTGTTCCGCACCTCCACCCTTGAGAAATGAGCTTGACATGTGTCCTAAGGTGGGTCCCAATGAAACCGCATGACCAAATTCTACTATTTCACTACATTTTTGGAAAAGGGAAAATTCTTCAAGTTTTCCCCATAGCTCCACCCTTGAAAAATGGGCCTAACATGTGTCCTAATGTGGTTCCCAGTGGAATCAAGCTTCCTTTTTCACTTTTAACTCTTTTCTCCCAAAAGCAAATTTTTCCAAATTTCCCCCGAGAGTCCGCACCTCCACCATTTACTGGAGCAAGCGTTGACCTTTCCTCTATCGGGCTTGTGGGCCATTTTTGGTATTTTAACCCTTTTGAGCATAAAAGGAAAAAATTCTAAGTTTCCCGATGGTCCGCTTCCCCACCCCTTCTGACTTTTCAAACTACCATGCGTCATAATGGTGCATCTTGAGATGGTTCACAAAATCTCGAGACTTTAAAAGAGTGCGGGGTCGCCACATGTCCCGTCCCGAAAAAAAAATTTCGAAGGCTTGATGCTCGATGGAAGGCACCATGTGTAAGACTCCGCAACAATCTCTTTTGGCCATTAAAAAGTCCAAGAAATTTGCAAAGTGAGCGGAGTCCTCCAAGTGTCCTCCTGGCGCTTCTTTAAAATGAAACTCAAGGGACAATCCCCAAACATGCATGGTTCCTCCATGTGTCCCAAATCTCCCAAAAAAATTTGAAAAAAGACTAAGTATGGGAAGACCTGGTGGAAGCCTCCATGTGTCTCCCTAGCGCAATTTCATAATGATGCCCAAAACAAAGACCACGAATGAGTGCAAGCTGCCGCATGTCCCTATCCCACAAACAGTATTAGCTACATAAAAATTTGTCTAAGTCAGAGAAAGGCAACAGAAAATTTCACGTGTTCTCCCGGGCGCTTACTCCAAGGCCAAACCAAAAAGTAAATCTTCAAATGAGCATCGTTCCTCCACGTGGACAAATTTCTAAGTTGAGGCAATTCATAAAATTTCTAAAGTACCCAGCTAAGCCGTGTCTAACCAAAAGAGGCCACGTTTCCTGATGATGCAAGGATGCAAATTTGACCAAGAGAAATGCCCGTCAAACCATAAAACGTAGAAAAACAATCATTCGAGCCCGGAGATGAAATTTTCTCTAAGGACAAAGAATTTAGAGATGTTACAAGGCTCAAATACATTCTTTAGAGCTACATCCATTCATTTTCTTCAAGTATTTAGGGCAAAAACAACAAGGGCAGCAAATCTCGATTGTAAAAATGGAAAGAATGGGAGAGCCCAAGTTTTTAGATGAACAGAGAATGGGAGACCCAAATTACAAACCTTTACATGATCATCGGCCCAAGGAAAGATTAATTATGGCAGAAAAAGGAAAATAGAGACCTTTCAGGCACAACTCAGGGGGATAAAATGTGACAGAGGCCGTAAAAGGACAAATTTCAAAGGCAAAATGGGGCAAGACTATTTTGAGCACCAACATCAGCTCGACTTAGGCATGGGCACTCCCTATGATTACCACAAGAAAAATGGTACACCAAGTGCAAAAATATCCATTGGGTGACAAAGTTAGCTTGCACAACAAAGAAACAGAGCCATCTCACAAAAACAAAATAGAGAAACCAACAAAAACAGGTCACCAAGGACCGAACGAAGGCAGAAACACAAAAACAAGAAACAAACAAGCAACTATACACTTTGTACAAAATATGTTTACCTTGATTCTAGGGAATCAATCCAAGAAATGCTTCAAATTCCTGCCATTAATAGGTAATTCAAGAAAATCACCATCTAAATCCTTCAAGAAGAAGGTATGTTCACCAATTCGATATCAATGGAGTAAGGGCCCATCCATAGTGAGTCAAATTTTCCATGTTTGCCCTTATCTTCATGCCTTTTATCCCATAGTAGCACAATATCTCCAACATTGAAAGCTCTAGGAGTGACCTTCTTGTCAAATAACTTCTTCAACTTTTCTCTGAACTTTACATGCCTCTGGTGGGATGCCCTCCTTTCTTCATCAAGTTCAACAATCTAGTTAATGTGAGCATCATAAGGACTTACTTCTTGATCCTCCAGTTGTTAAATGAACTAATATGAGGATAATTACATATACAGGGGAAACATGGCCTGAGTTCCATACACCAGCTCAAATGGAATCTTTCTAGTGGCTCTTTTAATAGTGATTCTATTAGTCCAAACAACAAACTTCAACTGTTCACCCTATTTTCTCTTATTCAGCTCCAAGGTTCTTCTGATAATCTTGAGCGAGGTTTTATTCTTGGACTCAACTTGTCCATTTCTCATGCGGATTGTAATTAGATGCATATGTCAAGTTGATCCCATACTCCTGGCATTTGTCACGAGAGGTTTAGCTCAAACTCATGGTATTATCACTGCAATCTTGACGGCACCTCAAACTGCGAGATGATGTGGTTCAACAGAAAATCCATGAAAATTTGGTGTGTTGCTCTTTTGGTGGGGATTGCCTCACCCACTTGGTAAAGTAATCCGGTGGCTACAAGAATCCACTTATGGCCATCACTTGAAGGGTCTAAAATCTCACCAATGAAATCCATTGCCCATTACTATAATGGAGCCTTGATTGATACAGAGGTTGCAAAAGAAGGGAGCCTGAAGCTTTTAGTCTTCCAGAGAAGTGTTGGCAACTATCACATCTTCTAACCAACAAGGTTGTATCCTTGAAGAGATTTGGCCACCAATAACCAGCCCTCAAGATCTTGTGTGTTGTGACTCTTGCAACAAAATTCCCCCACAAACTCCTCCATGGAGATCAAAAATTATCTCGGGGCTTCATCTTCAATAATGCACCTTAAGAGGACTCCCTCAGGGTTCTTCCAAGCTAACCCATAATTAGTAACGACATATTTCTGGGAAGCCAACTTAAGTGCCCTTTTATGTTTCTTGGTCAAATACTCGGGAAGTTTAGATCTCTACGAGATAGAAAATCACGTCCTTGTACCACTCAGAATTCATTAGTTTATCAAAGACATCTACCCTACCTTCTTCTACCTCATTTACCTCAATAGTTTGCAAGTTTCTCTCATCCATAAGCCTATCCAAGCCCAAACCTCTCACTAGCTTCGTGGTCTGGATATCCATATCATATTCTTACAACTTGTTCACCCACCTGCACCTTTTTCTTGAGACTTCCATCTCTGATAAAATTTCTTTTACCATGGTGTGGGGAACATAAGCAACCACTTTAGAACTTAGAATGTAAGGTCTAAAAACCTTTGTTGCTTTTACCAAGGCAAATGCCTATTTTTCCATGATAGTGTACTTCAGCTCAGCCCCCTGCAAGGCCTTACTGAAGAAGGAAATTGGCCTCTCAACCCCTTCATCATCCTTCTACAGTAGGACAGAAGCAATAGTGTTCTCTGAAGCAAAGGAAAATAGTTGGAAAGGCTTCTTATAATCTAGAGCTGCTAAAACAGGGGCATGCTTTAATGCCTCCTTGATCCCATTGAAAGCTTGGATATGTTGACACTAAAATTTTCCTCCATAATTTCTATTTCATTAATGTATGTATTAGGAATAGGATGTTGTTAAGTATAATTAGTAGTAGCGTCTGATAGAAGATAACGGCGCCGTCAGTATGGTGCCGCCAATAATGTGGAATACGGTAACAATCAAAGTACAATAGGAATGTTGTAAAAAGTAAATATTTGTCGTAAGTGGTCCGGTAATGTTAAAATGTCAAAGTTTGGGTAATTAGAGAAGTAGGGTCTACGTGATTAGGAATTAGAAATATTATATTGGTAATAAGGACAAGGAGTGAGGTCATAAATATTTTGTGTATTTTATTTGTAAAAAGTCTAAAAATGTGGAACCCATGTAAAATGATAAGGTTTATCTTATCTTAAAGATAAGCTTACATGTACAGATAAGAGTTAAGGTATGGAATATGATTCGTCAGAGTGGATTTCTTATCCTATCTTAGAGATAAGATGGATAAGCCTAGAAGTTCTATAAATAGAGAGGTTACCCCCCTCATTTAGCATAGAAGGAAGTAGTGAGAAATATTGTAGGAAGTGTGCGAAGGAAGCCATCAGTTTAAAGGTGTGTTGAAGAAGCCATTAAGAGGTGTAATTGTAAAGTTTCTCCCATAGTCTTGGTGAAAGGCAAGTGAAGTCAATAACACTTGAAGTACCTCATGGGTGAGATTGTAATGAGCTCATGTTAATATTATAATTTATTTTGATATTTCATATTTTTCATCATTCCGTCTTATCATAGTCGATGGTATTCTTGTGTTATGTTGTTGTTTTGTTTCCAGATTACATCCACCAAACCAAAGGTCAGGCATTAGTAAATAATCATAGCACGAGGAGTTCCCGGTGAAGAATTATCATAGTGCCGGATTGGTGATGACATTTTGGTTCCGTTGCCGGGACCATTCCTCGTTGGTGGATTTTCTGGAGAGATATTCCCACTTAGTCAAAAATCAATTGGAGGGTAACCTTGTTTTTACTGTGCATAGTAGTTACTATGGTAAATTCATTTTTAACGTGAATAGTAGTTACCATGATAAAGTCATTTTTGCTGTGAATAGTATTTATCACAGTAAAATCACTTTTTACCATGAATATTATTTACCACAGTAACTTCTCTTTTTACCGTGAATAGTGTTTACCACAAGAAAAGTCGGGCTTTTACCGCAGTAAGTTAAGTTTTACCATAGTTTACTGTGGTCATTTCTATTTTACTGTAGAAAGGTGTAAAGTCACTTTCTAGTATAGTGATTCCAATTATTTGTGCACATAAGTCTTGTTAATTGTACTTGTGGGTTGGTATTTCACGGTGGTTACTTTTGAAAATGGGAAAGATTCCTGTTTTTTCAGCTCAATCTAATGAAGATGCTTCTTCTTTCATTCAAGAGTTTAAACGATCTTGTATTTGTAATGGCCTTATAAGAAGGGAACAATGGACTGAATTTTTCCTACCTTTTTGGATGGTTCAACACTTAGGTGGTTTGAAACACTAGGTGATAATGTGAAAAATTCATGGGATTTATTAACTGAAAGTTTTCTTGAAGAATTTGGTGAACAACAGAAATATGCAGATCTCATGATCAAGATCACAAAGCTATCCTAAGGAGAGAAGGAGAAGATAAGGGATTATCATGCTCGTGTTCTAGAGCTAAGGAGGAAGCTCGATGCCCAGATCCGGAAGGAAGGATTAGCGGATGGGTTGATGAATGGCGTGGATAATCTCCTCTATAAGCACTTCATTCTTGGGATGAAGCCAGAGATTAGACAACGAGTGAAGTATGACCGCCCAACTACCATTGAACAAGCAAAGGAGATTGCAAGAAGGCAAGAAGAAAGCATGGAAGAGGAGCCCAAAGAAATTGTGGCTAAAGTAGAGCCTACACCAGCGCCTTTGGTCGAGTAATCCGCAACCACTCCCCTGGTGAGCACAAATATTTCTCCTAGTACATCTACCGAGTATGAAAATCTGCTCAAAAGATGGGTCGCTTAACTATTAATCTTCTTCAAGGAAAGGAATTTAGTTCTCGGGGAGGAGATAGAGGTCCAAAAAGAAATACTTCTGAAGTTGTTTGTTATGGTTGTTATAAAAGGGTCATTATAAGTATAACTGCCCGTGATAGAGCTTCTACATCTCGGTAAAGGAGATAATGATAAAGGAAAAGCACCTGTGAATTCTTTTGATGTAGTAGATAAGAGTAGAAATAATGAAGTAGATGTGTTTGTAACAAAAATAAAGAAAGAAAAAGATAATCAAGATGGAAATGATCCTAAGAAGATGAAAGAAGAAACTAGTAAGAAACATAGGAGAAGAAAGTTGGGTGTGCAGGATTTTCTAATTTCACAGGGGCAAGGACCATACTCCATCTTGGAAGATCTGTCCAAAAGGCCTGCAAATATTACATATGGTCAACTCTTGGCTATGTCTTCTGAGAAGAGGCGGGAGTTGCGAGGTGGACTCAATGCTCGAAGAAGGAAGGATGTTTCGAGTCATGGATATCCTTCCAGTCACACCAACTCATGACCCCATAAAATTATCTCAAGAAGAAGTTGATGATCATCTCCAACAAATAAAGATTGGTGATGCTTTGTGATGGAGAGTGAGAAGGAATCCTACCTCCACTCTTTCAAAGTTACATACACCTATTCACTTTTGATTACAAGGAACTCCGTCAAGTAAGTTGGGTAGAACATTGTATTGAAATGGTAGATGGTGCTAAGCCCATAAAGCAAATGCCATATAGAATGAATCCTAATTTTTCAAGACTGTAAAAGAAGAAATAGATAAGTTGCTTGATGCAGGATTCATATTTACTTGTGGAGAATTCGAATGGGTTTCTCCCATTGTGATCTCAATAAAAAGAATGGGAATCTACGCATTTGTGTTTATTACAGGGAAGCTCAATAAGGCAACAAAGAAGGATCATTACCCTCTTCCATTTTTAGATCAGATCTTGGACGAAGTAGCTGGCCAGGAGTGCTATAGTTTTGCTGATGGATATAGTGGCTACAATCAAGTTCGTATAGCAGAAAAGATCAGTTGAAGACCACATTCACCACTCCTTGGGGAACGTTTGCTTATAGAGTTATGCCTTTTGGGTTGTGTAATGCTCCAGCAACATTCCAGCGTTTGATGAATAGGGTGTTTGAACCCTACATTGGGACCTTCATCAGAGTATTTCTGGATGATTTTTACATCTATGGGAGCAAGTTGGACCACCTGCACTAGATGGAGACAACATTTCAAAGGTTAGATGAAGCACAAGCCTCACTAAACCCTACAAAGTGTGTCTTTGGATGTTCTAAAGGAATTTTTTTAGGGCATGTTGTATCCAGAGATGGTATTGGTACTGATCCTGATAAAGTTTCAAAAATCAAAGATTTACCATTTCCTATTAATAGAAGTAAGTTGAGATCATTTTTAGGCCATGTGGGTTACTATAGAAGGTTCATCAAGAATTTCTCAAAGATTGCATAGCCACTAACCCAATTCTTGAAGAAGGATGTTACTTATGAACCAGGAAATAAGGCGCATGAAGCTTTTGGACAACTAAAGGAAGCCCTGGTGTCTTCACCTGTTTTGAAGAATCCAGATTAGAGAAAGCCATTCATTGTGTACACTGATGCCTCAGATGCAGCACTAGGAAGTACTTTGAGCCAAAAGGATGAAAATGGGAATGAACATCCAATTTACTTTGGGAGCAGACAAATGAGCAGTGCTGAGGTAAATTATACTGTAACTGAAAAAGAGGCTCGCGATCATTTTTTCTCAGAAAGTTTAGAAATTACTTGCTAGGGCAAAAATTTCTGGTTGTAATGAACCATCGCTCTAAAATATATTGTAAATAAACCTAACCCATCAGGGAGGATAGCAAGATGGATAATTTTTCTACAAGAATTTGAATTTGATATTATAGATAGGCCAGGAAAGAAGCATGTCAATGCAGATGCACTCTCTCAAGCCTATGATGGTTAAGGATCATCTTGTGATGATGATGATTTCCCGATGCAAAGATTGTTATCCTCGACACAATCCCTAGTGAATACATAGATATTTGGAATTATCTGAATGAATTCAAGTTTCTTGATGGTGCCAATGCAAAGAATAAGAGAAAGATTACTCAAGCCAGTTGTCCATATTCTATTCTACATGGAGTATTATTTCGAATAGGACCTGATGGACAGTACAAGAGGGCAGTTGGACGTGATCAAGGGAAGGAACTACTAGAAGAATTCCACAATGGTACATGTGGAGGGCACTTCTCTGGACAACTTACAGCAAGAAGGATCTTGGATGCAGGTTATCACTGGCCCACTCTTTTTAAAGATTTTTATAATTATTGTAAGACATGTGATATTTGTCAAACACATGGTAACCGTAAGACTTCATCAGCTCCATTATGTCCTATTCTTCCCTTGGTCCCTTTGAAAAGTGGGGAATAGACATTGTAGGTCCACTTCCAACTACATCATGCCAAAATAAGTATATTGTAGTTGCATGCATTATTTAACCAAGTGGGTTGAAGCTAGGCCATTGAAAACACTTTCATGGATGAAGTGGCAAGGTTCATGTATGAACGCATTATCACCGATTTGGTTGCCCATTAGAAATTGTAATGATCAAGGAAGCCACTTCATTAATGAGGTGGTAGAAGCCCTAGTCAATAAGTTTTCTATTAAGCATAGGAAGGCAACAACATACAAGCCAAGCACAAATGGACAGGTGGAACGAATAAATTTTTGTTGTGTCAAATTCTAGCAAAAGATGCAGCCTTGCACATACATAAATGGGATAAAAAGATTCATGCAGCATTGTGGGCATATAGGGCAACATCAAAGTCAGCAACAGGATACTCCCATTTCAGCTTGGCCTATGGCATTGATCCAGTTCTTCCTATTGAGTTTGATATTCCCACTGTAAGAGTTATGAAAAATGAAAGGATGGATGAAAGTGATTCAGTAAAAGAAAGGTTAGTACATCTTCATTTAGTGGAGGAAATGAGAGAATCAGTAAAGGATACAAGCCATAAGAAGAAAATGAAGCGAGAAGAGTACTTTGATCAAAGATCTGGTGGTCTCCATTTCATGTGAATGACTTGGTTCTAGTATATGATTCCAGATACAAAAAAAGAAGACAGAGAAAATTTCTTTCAAAATGGATGGGGCCCTACAAAATAGCAGTTGTGCATGAAAATGGTACGTACTGACTGGAGGAATTAGATGGCACTCCCATTACGAAATGGGTCAACCACGACAAGTTGAATATTTTTCAACCACTGGAAGAATCTACTCTAGAGGACGGAGTAGAAGCTAGGAAGGGGGAAGATGTCGACACTAAAATTTTCTCCATAATTTCTATTTCATTAATGTATGTATTAGGAATAGGATGTTGTTAAGTATAATTAGTAGTAGCATCTCGATAGAAGATAACGGCGCCACAAGATCGGCATGCGGTGCCGCCAATAATGTGGAATATGGTAATAATCAAAGTACAATAGGAATGTTGTAAAAGTAAATATTTGTCGTAAGTGGTCCGGTAATGTTAAAATGTCAAAGTTTGGGTAATTAGAGAAGTAGGGTCTACGTGATTAGGAATTAGAAATATTATATTGGTAATAAGGACAAGGAGTGAGGTCATAAATATTTTGTGTATTTTATTTGTAAAAAGTCTAAAAATGTGGAACCCATGTAAAGTGATAAGGTTTATCTTATCTTAACAGATAAGCTTACATGTACGAGATAAGAGTTAAGGTATGGAATATGATTCGTCAGAGGGATTTCTTATCCTATCTTAGAGATAAGATGGATAAGCCTCGGAAGTTCTATAAATAGAGAGGCTACCCCCTCATTTAGCATAGAAGAAAGTAGTGAGAAATATTGTAGGAAGTGTGCGAAGGAAGCCATCAGTTTAAAGGTGTGTTGAAGAAGCCATTAAGAGGTGTAATTGTAAAGTTTCTCCCATAGTCTTGGTGAAAGGCAAGTGAAGTCAATAACACTTGAAGTACCTCATGGGTGAGATTGTAACAGTTTCATGTTAATATTATAATTTATTTTGATATTTCAGATTTGTCATCATTCTGTCTTATCATAGTCGATGGTATTCTTGTGTTATGTTGTTGTTTTGTTTCCAGATTACATCCACCAAACTAAAGGCTGTGCATTAGTAAATAATCATAGCACGAGGAGTTCCCGGTGAAGAATTATCATAGTGCCGGATTGGTGATGACAGATAGCGATATCTTCCACTTGATGACCTAGTCCTTCTTTATCATGGTAGTGATTGGAATGGTCAACTCAGCAAAGTTTGATATGAATCTCCTGATGAAGTTTATCTGCCCAAAGAAAGACTAAATTCCTTTCTTGGTCCTTGGAATAGGGACCTTGCTAATGGCCTCTCATGTCTCTAGATCAATCATCACCCCTTCTTGTGACATAATGTGGCCAAGAAATTTTACCCTCTGCACTCCAAAATGGCACTTCTTTGGATTGAATGAGATGCCATATTCTCTACATCTTATCAACATCTTCTCCAAGTGTAGCAAGTGATCACTTCTCTTCCTAGAAAATATAGTTACATCATCTTTATAGACTGTAATAAACTCATTGATGTAACCAACAAAAGCAACATCTATTTCTCTTTGAAAGGTGGCTCCAGCATTCATCAAACTGAAGGGCATCCTAATATACACATACGTCCCCCAAGGAGTAGTAAAGTTTGTCTTGATCCTTTCTGATTCCCTCACCACAACCTAGTTATAACCAGAGAAACCATCTAGGGTGGAGAGCAATTAAGAACTAGTCACTAATTGCAGCATGTTTTCCATATTTGGTAAAGGATAATTATCCTTCATTGATGCTCTATTTAGATTCCTAAAATCTACACACATCCTGATATCACCATTCTTCTTTCTTACTAGTACTAGGTTTGCAACCCAAGAAGAATACCTTGTGGGCTAAATAATCCCTCCATCTCTTAGCTTCTTCAGTTCCTCTTGCATTTTAAGAGATAAGAGTGGATTGATTGGCCTCTATTTCGCCACTTGAATTGTTTTGCATTGGACTCCAAGGGAATCTCATGTTGAAACAGATCCTCTCTGTATGATTTTAGTTTAGAATAGGTCCAAGCCATGCAATCTTGGTATTTCTTCAACAATTGGATGTATGACTGCTTCTCCTCTTTGCTGAGATTGTTTCCTAACCAAATTTTTCTTGGCTTCTCCTTTGTGCCAAGGTCATGCTCCTCAATATCCCTAGAGGCTTCCATGCATCTGTTAACAATGCAATCAACATTATCAAAATTGGACTCAAGAGCAACCAACCCTCTAGGAATGGTATTAGTCTTTAGTTAGATGATTCCCTTGCCAAACAAGGTTTCTTTCCCTTCTACTACACACACCATTGGCTCCCAATCAATACTTTGATCAACAAACTCTCCCTTGTTCTGCAGAAATATTCTGATCTAAGCATCATTATAAAAAACCTGCCAATGCTTAACATTATCAGGTACAGATGGCCTTGTTAACACCTCAACATCATATTCACAATATGGGGATATTGCACAATTGTCAAAACAATACCCCAACACTGCAATCTTGTCTTCCAAGTCATTGAACCTCCTATCATGATGCATAATGTTGAATGAATCAAACATCTCAATGAGATCCCAAACTACATGCTTGTATTGTTTCATTCGTTGATTTTTGTGGCATACAATTTTCTAATTTGTTTTACAATTAGTTATGAGTCCCCTTTGAAAATGATGTCTTTGACACCATATTTCCAAGAAATTCTTAAACCCAACAACAATGCCTCATACTCAGCAGTGTTGTTAGTGCACTCAAAGTTGAGTTTGAAGGAAAAACATTTTTTTCCTGACCTGGGAAAGCAGAACAACACCAGCACCATTCCCAAACTTGGAGCAAGCTCCATCAAACAATAGAGTCCAAGGAGATCCCGCTTGTTCAAGACACTTGCATTCCTCAATCTTGTGCTCCTTTCCATCAGGAAATCCTACAAAGTTATCAACATCAACATTTGTGTACAATACTTCATAGGATGCATTGTTGGGATCTTCAATAAGATGCACATCTTCTTTTCCCCATACAACTTGACAAGGATTTCCTCAATCGGGATGGTGGCATAGGACATATCCATTTAAGGACTCCCTAACAGATTATAGCCCACCTTCTAGATAACATCATACCCCACTTGGTTGGGTAGTCAACAATAACTACATCAAGTTTCAAATTTTTTCATGTATAGGCTGCAAGATGCATCACCAGACCCTTCACACACCCCACCACTAGCACCTCTCTAGAATCCATAATAATTGCACTTCCCATATGTAGCTATTAATTTGATATTTAATTCATTCATAACTACTATAGGGATAACATTGCATGATGGTCCTAAATCAAACATACAATTATGCAACAATCTAACCTGAATGATCAAGGTAGTGAAGAATGGGTCCACATTCAACTAAGAATCTACCAAGGATGTTCCCAAATAAACCTTAGGTGGTTCATCTAGCTCTTCTGATGCTGGTGGTGCCTCTAATTCCTCTATGACTGGTGGAGTCTCCATAATGTTTATGTTTTTTCCTAGGGAAATCTTCCCTTCTTTCAATCCCAAGTATTCAAATGCTCTTTTCTTGTGCTCAGGAATCCTAAGCAACTCAAAAATTGGAACAGAAACTTTGATTTGAATTAAAACTTGGGAAATGTCATATGGGAAATTCTTTGGCAAAGTAGTATTGGAAGGAAAGATGACACACTCACTAGGTGGTACATGATTTTTGACAGCTTGGGCATGAGGAGGGCTAAAAATTTATTTAGAGCTATAGGGATTTTAGTAGATGCATCCTTCTTAGGGGCTTCTTTAGGAATGTTTGAAAGTAAGGGAGCTTTTGGCTTGGCTTGAGGCCCCGTCCTTTCGACAACCTTACTTCTTGTGTTATATTCCCACTCTTGAGCAATAACAACATTCATCAAAAATTGTCTATCTTCCTTAAATGGGATTCCTCCATCATACTTCTTTATCATTAAATCCCTTAAATATTCAAAGTCATTATTGGGAAATTAAAAATCTTGTACAGTATCTACTTCTAAAGTATGAGAGGGAGGAAGAATAGGAACTATATGATGGAAAAGTGACATACGAGCATGGGAATCTACAAGTACCTCTTCCTCGTACCCGACCTCCCGAGGTCGTGCCGAGATGGCTGGTGAATGTGGAATATAAATGGATATAGAAAAACTAATCGGGTAATCTTATATCCTCAATACGTAATAATGGAATATGTGAATCTAAGGCAAAGAAGGCCCTCCTAACCTGAATTGGTGTAATGGTTTGTTCGGATATAATAGCTGTTCGGAGGCTCCAATCAATGTCGAGCTCTACCAAGATCCTGTTTATTGGTTATTGGATACGTGGGAAGTGACCTGTGGGAGCTTCGTATATATCTCTAGACAAGGTCATGAAAATGGTGATAGGAGGTTTAGTGGATTTGTAGTGAACTATGGGTGGTTTTCTAGTCTAGTCCAAAAAATATTAGATTGATTGGCTTCTATATTTAATACAAAGAACTATGTTATGATATCTGGTGGGAGTGGTGAGGATCTAAATACCAGCATTCGTAAACCGGTATCAATACTTAACTAATTTACAGGCCCGTTGGGTTGTGGGACTAGGGATCACAACCATGAGTTCGTGGTTATTGTGGACATGTTATGGTCATCTGAAGAATCAATCCCTTCTTCCGAATATCCAATAATCATATGCCTTTTCAGCCTCTCGTGTTTAGAACTACAAGTTGTACAATCTTTTCGAGAATTCCTTACGGGGTTCGACAACTTGTATACGCAACCCCAATGTCTATGTTGATAAGAAGGTCTCATGCATCTAGCTGCGGGACTAATGGATCTATTGTCGCCAAATCACTTTGCACCCTCTGAATGGCCGGGATGTGAATAGGACATTCGTTGTGATTGGGACACATGGGATCGCCTCTCAAGCCGTGGGACTTGGGCTCGAGGTGAACCTCCGAGAAGGCCGCTTCCTCTTCCTAAAATAAGTTTTGTACTTACTCCTAGTGTAACAAAAATGATTATCTAGTCCTATGCTAACATTTTCATGGGGTTTTAGGGAAAGAGATTTACAAAAATGAAACTATACTAGGGATGGTGATGCACCAAATAAAGGGTGTTTCTAGATTCAGGAAGGGTTAATTTGAAGAGGGTGTGTGCACCACAGTCAACTTCACCTACCGCAACTTAGAGAGGGCACAGATACCACAAACTAAGAGACACGCGTTCCCTTTGTTAAACTTTATCAGACCGAGAAATATACCAGTTTCCCAGTGAAGAAGGATGAACTCAAGAAGGGTGAACAGACACCACAACTCAACTGCATGCAATACTCCACCACTCGATAAGCATAGAACTCCAAGAACCTGTAATAGAAACTTAAACTTGCACAGTGTACCTACAAGTACGAGAAAGGCACAAAGAAGTATAAAAGGATGAAAGGACCGAGATTAGTCACAAAACACACACTTTTATTACTTCAATAACATGCACAATGCATCATACATTTAGAAGAGGAAATAGTTGCCATTACAGTCTTGAAGAGGAGGCTTGAAAGTTCTCTCAACACACAAGAACAACTTGCAGAAGAGAGAGGATTCTTGAAAAGTATACACTCGCCTGAGATATCTAACTGTCCAACTTGTCTGAACTATTGGAACCCTTTGAAATGAGCTTCCAACTTACATTTATAGAAGAATATGTGAGAAATAAGAGGAAATGGTCATAATTACATTCCTAAAATGAAGGCCCATGATGTATTTATTACAGTTAGTTGAACCACTTGAGAAGGTTCCATCATGGGTCATTAATTGCCTGATGACCTAGTCTTCTTAATTAATTAAAAGAATATTTAAATAAAATATTTAAATAATAATAATAAATATTATTATTAAAATATTTAAATAAAAATATTAATTTAATTAACATAATGTCGGGACCCCCCCGTTGACCCATTTGACTTGAAGAGGAGGGGGGTCCATGTGGATAGAGTCTGCACAAATCTCAACTCGGTGAGTTTCGAATCCTCTAACTCGGTGTTGCAATCAATTTTGAACCCCACACTAACTCTTTCCTCGCTTTGGCAATCGGATTCTTTTGCATTGAGTCCTTCGGTATTTTGGCAGTGCACTCTACAATCTCGGCTCCAATCAACAATTATGCCACTATTGGGATCTTAGTATGGCATAGGTAGCTGTGAGCTACACAATATACTCATTTTTCCAGAAACTAAAAAGATCCTTTATGTTACAATTTGCAACACATAAAATAAGCCCTTCAAAAAATATATTGAACAACTGGGGCAACCAAGAGGACCTTGGAAAAATGTACAGGTAACAACCATATGAATTCTTCCTTAGTCGTGGATCAAAGCTAATAGAAATAAGCTAGCTAAAATTAGCTAGAAACTACAATATAATCATCCATTTGTTAAAAAAGTTTCTCTCGAACTCGTAAAGGAATACTTTTATTGTCTGATTGGACGTACATAATGGAAGGGTATAAATATTGCCTACTGCCCACAGAGTTTCTCAAAGAGACCATTTACAAGTGACAAGGATGTGGCATACAAAATGGCCGACCAGGTATTTCAGAGTTGACCTTCACATTCAATTCATTTCTAGGAGAAGAAATGCTGAGCAATATGAATCGTTTCATTCTGCACCGTAATAAACCTTCATCTCCTGATTCAGGAAATTTTATGAAGCCTTGAATGGCGTGACTCCAATCCATTGTACATGGCAGTGAATATTTTTTCCTGTAGCCGTATTCGATCTGAGTTCAGAATAAGGATAAACATGCATTCGAGCATCTTTGAGCAGATAACAACACAGTTGGACAACCTGCTTGCTGGAAGCGCTCAAAAGAAAGGCCTCTCTTGTCTTGCACCGCAACATGCATGTTGCAAGTATGGGAGCTTGTCTCGTGACCACATCAAGTTCAGAATTGTACAGAGGACGAGGAGAAGGTCGTGGCAGCTATTAAAGCCGATTCAAAGTCTGAACAGTTCAGTGGAATCCTAACAAGGGTGGATCTGTATGAAAGGAGACACTTTCTTCGTATGATCTATGGAACCCAATCCATAGTCCATGCAACACGCATCCTTTCCATCTGGATGAGTTTTCAGCATTGCTTTCCCATCAAACTCTTCGCATATGAGCCACGACTGAGCCATTAACGCATCACCTTCGTTGGGTGAGATACGAAGCCACTTTCTTTCCTCACAGTGGTGAACCGAGTGATTCTTCAGGCTAAATTCCAAAATGTTCTCCTTTTCCCATGCATTCAAACTACAAGTGCACTTTCCCCACTCGCCATGTTACTCGGTATCATTTGACAAATATCTGCATAATGAGACGAGTGGCCTGTAGCCTCCGCTGAAATTGGTATCACGTCACATTGTTTTCTCCATGACCCACTCCAATTCACAACTGTCTTATTAATCCTCCCGCGACTCGCACAAAGACTTGGATCCTATTTACACGGCCCGTGTAGAAGTATCACGTCGGATAGCCATCATAATATTTCCACGCTTGCGCTTTGATCAGATTTCTCCCATTCATGAAGTTTGATCATGGTTTACCAAACCAATATTTCCACTTGGCGGTGCTTTCCCGAGTTCCCTATTCATACCTCAACGCGGGATTAACAGCTTGGACTGCCATCGTCAAATCTCTGACCTCGGCATACTAGCTCCAAATCCCCATGTAACGGCTTGGACACATTAATCCATGGGCCCAGCCTCAGCTTCACCGCGCAAACTTGGCAAGTTCGTTCCTTATCTCCACAATTCCCACCAGCGCGCAGAATCCCCATGATTTTTTCTCCTGCCGAGTCTTCCTTCATCAGATTTGAGGATAACATCAAACTCTCGGTGTAAACATTTCAGTTGTAGCTTGTAAGGTGTGATAATCCCAACATAAACCTTTATGCCTGCCAACTTAGTGACTCGTTGAAGATGCTCATATAATTGCAAAGCAAATTGTGCCTCATGAATATTCTGATATGAAACAGTTCCACCTCTATGAGATTCGCTTCCATGAGTTACATCGTAAAACAAGTAAGGTCTCGATAGAGAATCTTTGTAATAAATTTCATCAGGTCTCCCAGTAACACTCTCACTGTCACTTAATCGATTTTCATAAAAATATCTTGAAGGAAAATCCCGAATTTGAGGATGCATTCGATGCTGATCAGATAACAACATAGTTGGACAACCTGCTTGTTGGAAGTGCTCAAAAGAACTCTTACTATACTGCAACATCCCTACTGCCTATGCACCGAATACTTGGCCGAGGAAGGTCTGAACACCATTATAATTCACAGCTCTTTTTAAGATGTCGGTTTGACTCAATTTTACATTGGTATTCTATGGTGCTTATACTATCTTCCTGGGTCGATAGAATTCCTTCCATTATGTAATTACAAACCCGAGATTCAATGATGTTGAACCTCCCATATCTGCATAATTTCATATCATCTCGGTCAAACAAGATAATTCTCCCAAGTGGTTGGTCGAGCACTGTCTTAATGGATTAAACCTGGCATCATGTTAACTTTGACTCTCCCTGACTTGGCCTTCAGATCTTTTTGCATCGATCTCCACCGAGATCCTTGTAGAGTTCCTTTCATTCGTCAATTTTCAATGAGCTATATTTTGCATTAACAAGACCATCGTCTAGCTCTTACAACTGAGAGTCTCTACTGAGATGATTTCTGAGATGATTATCAATTTGACACCGGGTTCTTTATCAACTTGACCCTGAACTCTTCACTGAGTTGAGATCAACTGGGTGCCTTTCGATGCTAGGTGATCTCTTCATATGCAATTTAGGAATTATTTTTAATTATTGCATCTCGTTAATAACCTGAAGGTGGGTTCCTGGGACTATTATTTCATTTTGAACGTGATAGGACCCCGTTGTCCAATCTTGCCATGTGTGCAAAATTGGATAATAGGATCACAAAACCAAATATTTGTTCTCTTTCGGTTCTTCTATGGTTATGAAGCTATCCTATCGTAGTATCTATAATTAGGATGATTTAACCAAAATGTGTAAGCTTTTCGTCTTCGATATTTAACCCTCTCAATTATAAACTAATTTCTTGTAGGTTTGTCATTGCTCGAAAGACCTATATCCTAAGGTCTTGATCTATATCAGCTAATGTTGTGGGTAGGTTTGGTTGAGGCACTATTGGTTCAAATATATATTCTCTAGGCTCTCTAGGTCCTGTGATTGTCATGCAAAATGATTCAACTTTTAACTAAAATTAATAAACTAATTACGAAAGATGTATTTATACTATGCATGTATTCTTCTATTTTTGTATTTTCGATGACGTATTTTAATGAAATTAAAGAGAAACTATTCTAATATATTTAGAAAATGAACAACTAATCTAGTAACAGAATTAAAACAAACAAAGTAGCTTGGTGTGGCTATTTTCCTGTGCAGTTGTGATTTTATCCTAAATATCTAAGTAACTAATTATTTTGAATTGAAAGACTCTCGATCCTACCTCAGAAGTGAGGAATGAATCATAGTTTCTCAGAAACTATCAATCCCCACAGCTTCCCTGGCGATATCGAGAGTGAAATTTTGACTGAAATAAAATAATTCACTACTCTATTTGATACGTTGTAACTAGAACTTTGATAGCTCAAACCTGGCGTTTACAGAACAGTGGTAAATCTAGTTGTGTGTGACTTTTTCCCCTCAGTGTGATCTCCTCATTTCCTTCGTGTTCTCTTGAATCCAGAAAAGCATGTATATGATAGTATCAGCAAAATAAGGAACTTGAACAATGGCAGCTTTTGGATATAGACCGAATACAATGCGAGTAAGAGAGAGATAGTGCAAGTGAACAGAGCTTGACTATGCAATTCCTAGTGGGATTTATTGCGGGAATACAACACAAATGTGCCGAGAGTTTTAGAATCTATCCTTGTGACAAAACAAAACCTACAACTCTAAATGGATTCTAATCTAGAAATGAAACTATTCTATGCTAAGCTGATTGTATGGAACAACAATGAAATAAGATGAAACAAGAAGATTGAATGACTTCTAAACAACAAAGGAAAGCTAATAATTGATGCAAAACATGAAGCTAGTGGAACTCTAAGCAAGAAATTCAAAGACTGAATGATTAAACAGAGAAGGAGAGGGGCCATTTGTTTGAAAACAAGCTAGCTATTTATAGAAAATGCATTTACCAGAGGGTAACTCCCAATTGAACTCTTTTACTATAAACAAAGGGAAAACACTATTCATAGGGTAGCCAAAACATAAATGCAAAGAAAAGTAGCTAAAGAATGTGGGTATAAATTTAAGATTTATGTTTGACGCGATCGTTGGAACTTTCTGGAAAATGCGTACAGGATTGTCGCCTATGCGAGGGTGGCGATTCTGGGACCACCGCCCTATCTCGGGCGGCGGTTGCTGGACCACCACCTAGCAGGCGGAGGTCTCATCACTCGAAGACCAAAATTCAAGGAAAAAGGGGAGAGGGCAAAACAAAGCATGTGGAGGCTAAGAGAGCCATACAGGATACAAACGTATACTTGGCGAGCTTTTATGGATTCTAAACACCTTATGAGGAGACTTGTATCATCATTGGGGTATGTGTAACATTTTTTTGGTGGTGCAATACCCTAAAATTTTGGGTACGTACATATTGCCCCCTCGAAGAAGTGTCTTAGCCATGAAGAGGCATAAAACGGTGTATCCGAGTATGACAGCCCGAAATGGGGAGTTAGAGTTATACCCGACATGCCTTTGTGTCGGAAAGTCACCATCCAAAATCCCGCTATCTGTAAAATGAAAAAAAAGGGACTCAAGTGCAGATAGATAAAATAAATTGAGAAATAAAACAAAATTGATATGAAATGAGGACTTACCATCTACGCGGATTTACAACTTACCTCTATCGACGCTCCGACCCTGTGAAAGATATTCAAAATCAATTTTAAAAGCTACATATATATAAAACAAACTCATTTTACTATTCATTTGTGCGGATTGATTTGATAGTTTTTGAGCTCTGGGACCCACGGTGATGGTTTTCAACGAGAGTATAGTCAAAACATTTGTGGTGAGATAGCGATCATGCCTCTAAGAGCAGAACATCGACCCGCAAAGTCTCAGGTTATTTCTTCTCAATTTATTGTTTTTGAACCTAAAATGTGGAAATGATGAAATCTTTGTCTCGGGGGGTTATTTTTGAAAATATTAGTTTTAAATGAGTCTCTAGGGGGTACCCATAGGGTAGGTCCTTATTTTGGTTAAAATGGCATCTTTTGCTTGTTTTTAGGCATTTTTAGGGCTTTTGAGCTATTTATGGTTTCGGAGACAGACCGGCGCCTTGCATAGGGCAAGAGTTATGGGACCGCCACCTTAGAAGGTGGTGGTTACGGAACTGCCGCTCTGCACAGGGTGGTGGTTCATGACAGAAAGCAAAAAAAATGCTTTACTTACTCATTTTTGCATTTTTAGCACTTTTACATGTTTTTGATAGTTTTTCCAATCAGATTTTGATACTAACTTACTCCTTTTTCTGTGTTTTTAGGTGTATGCGTAAGAAGGGTAATACATTAGATGGATCCGAGAGAGGGAGTGTGATTGGCTCCCTAGCCGTGTGTTAGAGGCACTCTCTCGGAAGAGTGAGATACTCTTCGTGAGCGCCGGCATTTGGAGGATTACACAGTCCCTCACGTTGCACCTGCTATTCACATACTATGTGACTTATTTTCATACTTGGGATGCGAGATCAGAACACCTTCCGATTGCTTAGGATTTAGGGTGAGTGGACCATCACCCCGGAGGATTTTTATCGTATACTTGGGGTTCCAATCCTTGGGCGGCTTGTCTCTTAAGATAGCAAAGATCGATATCTCGGGTGGTTCAGTGGGCCACCTATATGGGGGATGTAGTTGTTTCGATGGGGTTGAAAAAGGGGGTAAGGATCCGCTCCATTGTTGAGTCAGACATTCTTGTGCTTCGTAAGGCCATCATGGGCATCCTTGCTTCGAGATTGATTAGGGACAAGGGAGGGGACACCCTCTTATATTGTTGGGCCCCATCATTACATAGATTGAGTGCCATGGATGTGTTTACGCTTGGGGAGCAGACATCCTTAAGACCACCTACCATGATTTATACAGGGTGGTCTGACTACAGGGACATTCACTGAGCCACCCCACTCTTGGCATGAGTTGGGTGTATGAGCATATCACTTCATGTGGGAGAGGTGTAGAGTCAAAGGATCTCGGGGCTATCAAGGCAGCGAGGTGGACAAGGATGACCGTTCTTAGAGAACCTCACTAGCCAGTGGCCTCTTTGACCACTACAAACATGGAGGCCACTCCTTATCAGGCCATGGCAGGGTTATGGGGAGAGGAGACTGTCACGTTGATTGCTTGTCAGACTACTAGTTAGCTGGTAGACAAGGCAGGGGAAGTTGGAGATCCACCCCTTTGACAGAGTACCATAGCAGTTCGGCCTCCCATACATAGACATATTTCCTATAGTGAGGCCAATGTATATATCGATTCATGAGGCTCGGGGAGGTCCTAGAGGCCGGGGTTGGACTATTGTTACTCCTGGTGTTCCCATCACAGCCAGGAGGGTGGTACGTGATCGAGGGGGAGCCGGTGCTCCTCAGGCACCTTTACTTCAGATTGATGTCGGTCCGCCCATAATAGCAAAGAGCCCATTGGCGTGGACTCCTAGTCTCGAGGAGTTCACCGGGGAGAAATAGAGGAGGAGACAGAGGAGATGGAGATTAGAGGGATGCGAGGGAGGATGACAGTGATTTTGAGTGGTATGACACTCAGGATATCCTACGAGCTGAGAGGGCAAAACGGAGCATGGAGAGGGTGACTCTTGTCTTAGATGAGCTGCTCTCTCAAGATTTAGGGGAGATAATGAGTCTCACAGGAGCCGTCACATTGCCCTAGATGTGGGAGAGAGATGTCACTGTCAGGCGGCAAGCATCGGTGCGCGCGGATCTTAGAGATCCTTCCTAGAGGCCCAGAGATCCGAGTGAGTTGTCACTCTTCTCTTGACTTTGTTTTAGTTAGAATTGTCTTAGTTGTTATTTCTTTTCATTTTGTTTATTCTTGGTTTTATTTTTGATCATTTTCTAACTTGTTTTCTCCTTTATTTGCAGCTGACTACTGATGAGTGGCGAGACTTGATTCACCGAGTATGCATAGATACCTTGTTGCTCCCCTCGAGAGAAGACTCGTGTTGAGCTATCTATGGATGTGGGGAGCCTTCAGCAGCTGGTAGGCATACCAATGTTTTCACCTCTATCTGGCGGTGGTGAAGATCATGACTTCTCTCCATGCTGAGGTAGTTGGATATAGGATGGTCGAGCACTTGATGAGGAGGAGTCATTCTCATAGTGAGACGGCAGCTACTGGTCATGACCATGAGCCCTCAGTGCATTCAGAGCGCTGGCATAGCCGGAGTCCTAGACGTGGTCGTGCACCCTCTAAGGGATCCCATAGGGATTGAGAGGCCATTTTTGTAGTGTTTTTTTGGATATATATTTATATGATTTTTTTGTACTTTTCGGGCTCATTGAGCGTTTTGACCATGCCTAGTGCATGATGGCATTGTATATAAAACTTGACTTATATATATATATATATATATATATATATATATATATATATATATATATATATATATATATATCTTTTTGGATCTAGACTCTTGGTGCCTAGAATATCATGACTTGTTTCCATATGTCTACTAGATGTTTTTTATAGTATTTTCTTTCGTGCTTTTCGAGAATGTGTGCAATGGATTACAAATGATAACAAATGTTGAGCAGAATGTTTCTCTTTTTTATGCTTTTGTAATGCTGATATGTGATGATTAACACATTATAGTATTGAACTTTTCAATCTTTTGGGAAATATCTGTATTTCTTCTTATGTTGGAAAAACGTGATGAATGTATAGTGATAAAGAGATGAACTTGCCCCATTCCTAGCTCCACACAACTAGTAAGATGTGAGGGCTCTACACCAAGAGTTAGGAAGGGCACAAATTGTATGAGCTTGACTGAATGGAATGATGAGAGACAGACAAACCAAAGGATGTAAATCAAAATTAGATCTACGTGACTTACCCTACTCAAAACTACCACCAAACTTAGAAGGTCATTTACTTTCAAGTTTATCTAGACTTAGATTTATAAATGGCAACCTGGTTGACAAAATATGGTTTTGAGGATTTGATCTCTTTTGGAGTTTGGACATTTGTTTTCTCTTAATATAATTTGATTTGTGCTTCTAGCATACCAAGATTTGTTAATTTGTGTGAATGGACCCCCCACATCCTGCCTCATGCCACTAGTAAGAAGCACGGGTCTGTCACCAAAGGCGGCATATGGGTGAGTAAGGGCACTTCTTTCATTTCCCAACCTCACACCACCAGTAAGAGATGTGGGATTATCACCGAAGGTTGATGGGGAAAAGAAGTGTGTAAAATAAAATATTCTATTTGCTTGGTGCTTTTGATTCCATTTGATTTTAACTTTTCTCGACTGTAACTTCTGGGATACCCTTTCTTTCAAAGTGATTTAAGAGGGATAGATGTGACACCAAAAGCTTCTAGAAAGAGACCGTAGGTAAGGACAACTTCACCTAGTAGAAAGAAAGAGCAAAACCAAGTATGCAGGACTTGGTATGGTTTTCATCAATTCTGGTCTCTCAAACTTGATGAGAAGATTTGAAAATACTTGATGATGTTTGAAGAGATGTGTTTTGAATGCTTTTGCCAATATTTTCATAAATTTGTAATAGATTGCTTAAGAGTAAGCTCCTTGACTACAATTTTTATGAAATGAGTGGACAAAATGAAACAACTAAATGACTAATGCAATGTAGGTAACTATAATGTACAAGTGGTGATTCTGATGTCTTATGCGTAAAACCATTTAAGATGCAAGGAATTGATAGTTTCATTGAATTCCTCACCTTCTAGTGTGCACAAAATATACGCACCATTTCCATAGTCCTTCATGACTCGGTATGGGCCCAACCACTTGGGCCGGAACTTTCTTCCTTCGCCGGTTTTCTTATCAATCCGGTTGTCTAGTCTTAGAACTAGATCTCCCTCATATATTTCTCGCTCATAGACTTTTTTGTTATATTGCCGGCACATCCGATCATCATAGGCTCTGTGCCATTGTTTGGCATTTATCCCGGCTTCGTAAGGATTTCCAATTGAGAGAGGCGTGCCTCCCTATAAGCTTCTTCATCCAAAATCCCTTGTAATGAGATGCAAAGACTAGGTATTTCAACCTCAAGTGGGAGAACTGCTTCTACCCCAAATACCAATGAGAAAGGGGTTTCTCCTATTGGTGTTCTTATTGAGGTTCGATGGGCCCATAAGGCCGGATATAGTTTTAAATGCCAATCTCACTTGTTCTCCTTGACTATTTTGAGGAGAATAGATTTTAATGTTTTGTTTGTCGCTTCGGCTTGCCCATTGGCTTGAGGGTAGTAAAGAGAGGCCATGTGATGGTTTATTTTGAATTTGTTGCATAACTCATGGACCTCATCATTTTTAAAGGATGTGCCATTATCTAAGATAATGACTTGTGGGACACCATACCGCAAATGATTTGGTTCAGAATGAATTTGGCAATTACCAAACCTGGTATTGTGGTGAGAGGCATGGCCTCCACCCATTTGGTAAAATATTCTATGGCTGTAATTATAAAATTATGGCCATCGGTTGATGAGGGAGAGAATTTCCCTATCAAGTCTAGACCCCACGTGGAGAAGGGCCACGGGTCGCTATTGGCTGCAGGGATTATGCTGGAGTGTGAATCTTGTGAGAGAATTCCTGGCATTTGTGGCACTTACGTATAAATTCCACTACGTCATGTTTGACAGTGGGCCAAAAATAGCCCATTCGATGTATTTTGCGAGTAGTGGCATGACCACCAAGGTGGCCTCCACATATCCCACTATGGGATTCATGAAGAATCTTCTTGGATTATTCTATGTCGACGCACCTTAGAAGCATGTCATTGAAAGGCTTTATGATAGAGTGCCTGTTCTAAAACAACATATTTAGCAATGATAATACGTAACCGCCTTCTTTGTTGTGATGTGGCACCTTCCGGGTATGTGTGGTCTATGATAAAATTGATGATATCAGTATACTAGGGACATGTAGAGATGGGGGCCTTGTTTCAATGAAGTATATACACTCATCAGAAATTTCAGATTTACTAGATCGCCTCATCTAGTGGATTGTCAGCTAACCAATCTGCAATGATTTGTCCCTTAACGGATTTTTGGTTTACGAATGTCAACTCAAATTCACCCATTAAGGTTATGAAACACCCAACCTTTTTAGATAAAGACCCTTGCATGAGGAATGTTCGTAAATGATATGTCTTTACAATGACCCTTGTTTCTTGGTTTTACATGTAATGTCTTAAATGTTTTCATTGGCAGTTGCAAAGACTATGGCAAGGGATTCTCTCTCTCTGCCATGTATAACATGTTTCATAATCAAGCAACGTCGCTAATGAAATAGACCGCTCGCTCCCGCTTACCATTGTCTTCTTGAGCCAACATGTAGGCTAGTGAGACATCGCGGCCCGTGAGTATAGGATCAAAGGGCGGTGTCTCGGTTTGGGAGGCATTAGCATGGGTGGAGACAATAAGAAGCGTTAACTAATTCAAGGCCTCATTGAATTCTTCACCCAATCAATGCTATAATCTTTCTTTAATAGATTGTTGATTGGATGAATGGAAAAACTTAAATGGGATGAACCTTCGATTGCACCAAGTTTCCCAAGAAATGACCGATTCCGCACTCGCTCGATGGTGGGACCATTTCTAGAACAACCTAGATTTTCATTGATCAACATCAATCCCTCGTGAAGATATAATATAGCCCATAAGTTTACCTCCTGTCACACCAAACACACACTTCTCTAGGGTTTAATGTGACACCATATTCAATTAATCGTGAGAGGATGATACGGAGCACTTATGGATGATCACAGCGCTTCTTGGCTTTGGCCAACAAGTCATCCACATAGGATTCCACAATTTTATGGATAAGATCATGGAATATATATGTCATTACCCACCGACACGTAGTGTCGGCGTTCTTAAGATAAAATGGCATCACAACAGAGCAATAAGTTCCCAGGTGGAGTTATGAATGTAGTTTTGGCTTGATCCTATTCGTATATTTTAATCTAATTATACCCCAAAACCCATCCATGAGGGATAATAGTTCAAATCCAGCTGTTACATCAATGATAACATCAATGGATGGTAATGGGAAGTCATCCTTGGGACAAGCTTTGTTAATATCCCAAAAATCTATACGATGCATATCTTCCCATTAGTTTTAAGAATGTGGGGACGATATTAGATACCCATTGTGAATAGTCAATGAGTTTGATGAATCCCACTTGGAGAAGTTTTATTACTTCCTCTTTTTACCATGAGAGCCACTTTTGGCTTCATTGGTCTTGACTGCTTAATTGGTTTTACATCTGGTTTAGTGACAGGATTATGTACCGCAATATGTGGTGCAATGCCCGTCATTTCTTTATAGTTAAATGCGAAAGTCTTTTGATGTTATTTGAGGATTTGGGTGTGTATTTCATGTGCAGTATCCATGGACAACCAAGGATCATATTATAGTTGGTTTCCATCTATAATACAAAACTCAAGTGAGGACTATCTTGGGTCCTAAAGTGATTGGTAAAACTATGGTTCCAATTGAAGTGGCCTTGAGGCTATCATAACCTCTTAGTGTATTTCGTGTTGTGGAACAGCTTTGTCTCTCCATATCCTAATTTTTGAAGAAAAGCAAAGGGGACTATGTTAACTGCTACCCCATCGTCAATCATTACACGTTTAACATAATTACTGTAAACCCATACTTGTAAATGCAAGGTGGGTCACCTCTTCATGCAATCTCTGGTGTCTGCATGGCATTTTTCTTATATCAAATATAAACTCGGTATCCCTATCCGGCTGCCCCGGATGATAAATGTCAAAGTCTACATGGTTTACTTGCATTTCTAGAGGAGGAATGATGTTGATTAAATGACCAAGGCCTAACGCTTCTAAGAGGGCAGCCTGTGGGTAGGAGAGTTCTTTAGCAAATCCAAAACGGAGGTGTGAGAGAAGGTTTTAATTAAGTCATTAGTTAAATCATAGGTGCCTATGGGTTTTACCAACGCTTGTTGAACATTGTCCTGCTCCAATGGATAACTAGGAGTTGGTTGAGAAGAATAATCTCGTGTTCTTGTTATGGTTTCTATGGGTATCTCGTGTCTAACTCCACCAGACCAACTATCTTTGTTTGGGGTCGAGTTCCTTGTTGGGGTGTGACTAGCGGATTTAATGAAGTTAAGGCTTCATGATCATTATTTCCTGTCATAACAACCTTGTTTGTTCCGTTAAGATCTATCCTATTATTGTTAGAATGGTTTGGGAGTGGATCATTAAAGATCTTGAGGGGTACATTTTGATCGAAATTGCCCTCAGAGTATAAGTGTTCGCGTAGTACTATAGAATTCTCTAAAAACATATCTATAAAGAGTTTTTTTTGATCTTCTGGCAAGCGCTGCATGAATTTATTGTAGTCACGACAAGTCCTAGTATCGTGGCCTTGAATATTGTGGAAGCCACAATACAAATTAGGATTATAATTTTGAGGCTATTGATTTAAAACCCGTGTTCAGGGCCCAAAATTCGATAAGGTTGTTGGTTATTAGAGTTAAAATTTTGAGGTTGTTGCCTTTGGTTTTGACTCTGATATCCATGTGGGTTTTGATTTGGAACTTGTGTTTGGATTTGTCATTGTTTTTGTTGTTGTTGTGGTCGCGGTGGATGATTAAAATCCACCTCGTTGATTTTTGGAGTAAAATTTTTATTTCAATGATTATTAACAGTGGCGAAATGTTTACAATGTTTTCCCTTTTAACTTGGTCAGTTACTCCATCAATTGTAACTCCACAATTATTATTAAGGATATTAGGTCCTTGATTAGCGTTCATGGTATTAGATTAGGCCATAGTGTTTTTATTGGGAGTGGTTAATTTACCATTTGTTTCGTATGTCTTACGACCACTACCTATTGTTGTTTGGTTGATTCGGAGAGCACTCTCGAGTACTTCATCATAAGTTCTGAGTGGGAACTTCTCGAATTCTTCCTTTATCTCTCTATTGAGAGAATTAAGGAATAAATCGCATAGTTCCATTTGATCCATGTTTGGAGCACTTGTTGATGAGTATATAACCGTATGCCATCTTTGGATAAAATGAGTAGCAGATTCATTATGTTCTTATTTAATATGCAAGAATTCCTTGATTCCCGTTCTTAACAATTTGTTCATATCAAAAGCTTTGATAAACTCGTATATGAGTTGTTTGAATGAGTGTATCGAGGCTTCAGTATTCTCAGTAATACCAATCAAGGGCAATGCCTTCTAAGGTTTTAGGGAATATCTTAAAGAACAACCCCATCCCAAGGAGTAATTATCATATGGCTATGGCATAGGCCTTAATGTGTGCATTTGGATCACCTTCCCCTTTATATTTGGGTAAATTGGGAAGAGGTCTTAGAAGCATAACACTTCGTATGGTGAAGTTTAGGGCTCTTTTAAATATTTTCAATAAGTCCCTACTATGTAGGCCTCGACCATCGATGGTGCTTGCTGAGGGGGTGGCATGGGTTGTTGATATGACATAGCATATGTATTTACAGGGGCATAAGGGAATCCCTATGGTTGAATGAAAATCCCAGGAGAAGAGAACATGTCCCCTTGTGGTGAATTTGAATAAATGTTTAAGTAAGGAGGAGCATTGTTCTAGTATAGGCTATTTGGTGCTAAGCCAAGAGGTGTCATGTTTTCAATCGAGTGGTGTTTGGAAACGAAATGAGTCCTAGTTTGTGTTTGCTATGGATAATTATATGGATGTTGAGGAGGCATGCCTAATGTGCCTGTTCCTGTAAGGAGGTCAACCTGACTGGGATGATGTGGAGGGTTGGGATCCTGCTTTCCCAAAATATGAATTTTGGTTTTCTTGAGCAAGTTCCAGCCCTCTAACCTTTTCAACTAAGGCTGAAATGACCTCTATTGGTGAAGACACAGTGCTTTTCCTTAATGGCGTTTGTTGTATACCTTGAGGTTGTAAAGGGGTGTGATACCCTACTATGAATTGATCATTACCCTGCCAAGCTTCACCGAGGGTATTTCCCATAGGTGGAGGAATGGGGGTGTTTTCTTAGAATAGGGTATCAGATTGTGTTTGCAAACTTCCTATAGGTGGATACATATTCTGGAAGCATTGTTCACTTCTAGCATAGTGTGCTAAGTACTCCTCATTCAAAAATGGGAGTGGATCTAACTGTCTCGATCTATGGTCCAACAAGACCCAAGGAGATGAAATGGATTCTCCAGTAAACATCATATTATTAGATCCTAATGGCTCTATTTGTTATGTTTTTACAAGTTGATCTAACTCCTCAATTTGGAACGAAGAACTAGAACTAGTTCTGTGAGGGGGAGTTTGAGATGACAAGTAATTACTTGAATAGTTATCAGCCCATGCAGAAAGCGAGGGTGATGGTTGTCTATTTGTTTGACTATAGTTTTCTTTGAGACCTAAGAGAGGTCTGCCATATGTGTCGTATCCCGACATATTCTGGGGGGTATATGAATACCCGCAGAATAATGGGAAAGAGCGAAGGTGGGGGAAAGAAATGAAAAATAAAAGAGGAAGAACTATTTGTTTCACGTTGGTTCACCAGTTTTGTACGATGGAAAAGTGACATGCAAGCATGGGAATCTACAAGTACCTCTTCCTCGTACCCGACCTCCCGAGGTCATGCCAAGATGGTCGGTGAATGTGGAATATAAATGGATACAAAAACTAATTGGGTAATCTTATATCCTCAATACGTAATAATGGAATCTATGAATCTAAGGCAAAGAAGGCCCTCCTAACCTGAATTGGTGTAATGGTTCGTTCGGATATAATAGCTATTCGGAGGCTCTAATCAATGTCGAGCTCTGCTGAGATCCTGTTTATTGGTTGTTGGATACGTGGGAAGTGACCTGTGGGAGCTTCGTATATATCTCCAAACAAGGTCATGAAAATGGTGATAGGAGGTTTAGTGGATTTGTAGTGAACTATGGGTGGTTTTCTGGTCTAGTCCAGAAAATATTAGATTGATTGGCTTCTATATTTAATACGGAGAACTACGTTATGATATCTAGCGGGAGTGGTGAGGATCTAAATACCAATGTTCGTAAACCAAAGATCAATACTTAAATTATTCAGGCCCATTGGGTTGTGGGACTTGGGATCACAACTATGAGTTTGTGGTTGTTGTGGACCTATTATGGTCATGTGAAGAATCAATCCCTTCTTCCGACTATCCAGTAATCATATGCCTTTTCAGCCTCTCGTGTTTTAGAACTAGAAGTTTTACAATCTTTTCATAATACCTTACGGGGTTACTGACAACTTGTATACGCAACCCTGTGTCTATGTCAATAAGAAGGTCTCTTGTATCTGGTTTGGGACTAATGGATCACAAATGCCAAATATTTTTCTCTCTTTTGGGTTCTTCTATGGTCATGCGGATATCCTATCGTAGGGGTTATAATTAGGATGATTTGACCAAAATGTGTAAGCCTTGTCATCTTCGATATTTAACCCTCTCAATTGTTCACTAATTGCTTGTAGGTTTGTCATTGCTCGAAAGACTTGTATCCTAAGGTCTTGATCTATATTAGCTAATGTTGTGGGTAGGTTCGGTTGAGGTATTATTGGTTCAAATATATATTCTCTAGGCTCTCTAGGTCCCGTGATTGTCATGCAAAACGATTCAACTTTTAACTAAAATTAATAAACTAATTACGAAAGATGTATTTATACTATGCATGTATTCTTCTATTTTTGTATTTTCGATGACGTATTTTAATGAAATTAAAGAGCAACTATTCTAATATATTTAGAAAATGAACAACTAATCTAGTAACAGAATTAAAACAAACAAAGTAGCTTGGTGTGGCTAATCCTAAGTGCGGTTGTGATTTTATCCTAAATATCTAAGTAACAAATTATCTTGAATTGAAAGACTCTCGATCCTACCTCAAAAGTGAGGAATGAATCATAGTTTCTCAGAAACTATCAATCCCCACAGCTTCCCTAGCGATATCGAGAGCGAGCCTTTGACTGAAATAAAATAATTGACTACTCTATTTGATATGTTGTAACTAGAACTTTGATAGCTCAAACCTGGCATTTACAAAATAGTGGAAAATCCAGTTGTGTGTGAATTTTTCCCTCAGTGTTATCTCCTAATTTCCTTCATGTTCTCTTGAATCCAAAAATCATGTATATGATAGTATCAGTAGAATAAGGAACTTGAACAATGGAAGCTTTGGATATAGACCGAATACAATGCGAGTAAGAGAGAGATAGTGCAAGTGAACAGAGCTTGACTATGCAATTCCTAGTGGGATTTATTATGGGAATACAACACAAATGTGCCGAGAGTTTTAGAATCTATCCTTGTGACAAAACAAAACCTGCAACTCTAAATGGATTCTAATCTAGAAATGAAACTATTCTATGCTAAGCTGATTGTATGGAACAACAATGAAATAAGATGAAACAAGAAGATTGAATGACTTCTAAACAACAAAGGAAAGCTAATAATTGATGCAAAACATGAAGCCAATGGAACTCTAAGCAATAAATTCAAAGACTGAATGATTAAACAAAGAAAGAGAAGGGGGGTTTTGTTTGAAAACAAGTCAGCTATTTATAGCAAAATGCATTTACCGAGGGTAGCTCCCAATTGAACTCTTTACTATAAAAAAGGAAAACACTATTCACAGGGCAGCCAAAACATAAATGCAAAGAAAAGTAGCTGAAGAATGTAGGTAGAAATTAAAGATTTACATTTGACGCAATCGTTGAAACTTTCTCGGAAAATACGCACGCAACCTGCCACCCGTGTAGGGCGGAAGTTACGGGACCGCCATGCTTCCTGGGTGGTGGTCATGGGACCGTTGCCGAGCAGGGCACTTGGTCTCATCACTAAAGACCAAAATGCAAGGAAAAAGGGGGAAGAGGGAAAAACAAAGCATGCGGAGGCTAAGCGAGGCATACGAGGATACAAACGTATACTTGGCGAGCTTTTTTGGATTTTAAACACCTTGCGAGGAGACCTATATCATCATTGGGGTATGTGTAACATTTTTCTGGTGGTGCAGTACCCTATAATTTTGGGTATGTACAGTACAGTATGAATGCAGTCCCAAAAAGTGGCAAGAGTCCATTGCACTTATCACTTCAATTGAAGTTGCCCCTCAGTAGTGAGCTTGTAGAGAAACCCATCATGCGAGACATCATCATCATTGTCATCATAAGATTCTTCTTCTTCTTGCTGATCTTCCTTATAGGGGAATAGGGAGTGAAATTTTTCACACCAATCAATGACATATGTCTCCTCCACAACATCAACTCTGGTAGCCAAAGGATCAGGCACCATTCTATTTTCCCTACCTTGGGGTTTCCTATTTCCAAATCCAATAGGTCCCTTTCCTCTATCATCAAATCTTTGGTGATTTGTGAACCTATATTGGCCTTTCTACTTGTGTTGACCTTGTGAATTGTGCCCAATCCCCTTCTCTACCTAGGCTAGTTTGTATGATATTTCCTTGAAACCCCTACCAAAGTTTTCACAACTTCCTCCAAATCTGTAGCCTTGCTTGTGCATGTGGTTTTTCCGGATTAATTAGTTTTACACCCTCCCTTTTTGGAGGCTTTCCAATTACCTTGATGTTGTTCTCTATTTGCAAAGCCATGGTGAAGGCCCCCCAAATTAGCGGGTTTTGTTCCTCAAGTAGTAAGAATCCTTTTTATCAAATGCATCTAAATATTTGATCAAACATGATTCATCACATGGCCTTATCTTAACAAGAAATATCCTCAATGTCTTGTTAAAACTTGTGTTGAAATCGTGTACTTGACTCATTAGGATTTTTTTTTATGTTTTCAAATTCTTTCAAAAGAAACCTAGGGTCGAGTTCTATCACCATACTACAATTTAAATGCATTGCTCGTTTGAGTCCAAGAATCAATAGAGTTATCTGAAAAGTTTTATACCAATCCCTTAGATCCTCTTCTAGAGTATGGATAAACAACTTGATATATACATCTTCATGTTCAATCTCAAATTCTTCCATTATATTGATAAAAATCTTGAGACATGTTGATCACTAGTTATAGCATTTATTCCTTAGAACTTTGGTAGTTTGATTCTTACATCTTGAGGAACTGCATTTGGATAACCAACCATTAATAAAAATTTATAGGTCCAAAGGTATTTACAACAAATGGAGATCTAGGTGGGGATAGGGCCATGTTGTTTTGAGGAGGTGACCCTGGAGGGGTGACAGATTGATAAGGGGCATAGGGTCTCTAAAACACAGGGGTATAATTTTCAAAGTGGATATCCCCTAAAGGCCTTGTTTCTTGGAAATCCCTATCAACTTCTGAAAAGACAGGGGCAGAATGAGAAGCAAACTTCTCAAAATCAAATGAAGGCCCCTCTCCAATTGGAGAATTCAATTCCACAAAGAGGCTACCTGATTCAAAAGCACTTGAATAGCAGTCTTCAATGATAGGTCGATCACTTTCATCAATGGAGATCCCTCTTCTTGTCTGTTGATCCCCCATAACTCTCTAGGCTTTCCTTCCTTATGATTTTACTTTTCCTAGGTCTAGAAATAATGTCCTAGTAGGGTCCCTAGCAAAGAAAGATCTTCTTCCTTCCAGCTTTGCAAAGGTTAGTAACAAATCTCACTTGACAAAGGTTAAGACACTGGTATTCATTAAGAATCATATCAATAGGGATTCGCCACTAAGGATTTCCACCTTAGTTGTGCAGATTCACTAAACATGATTTGTTAGAAGTTATCAACACTAGAAACTAGAAATGGAAAGACTTTGACTTTTCTTTACCTAGATTTTTCAATGAAAGCTAGTGCACTCGGTGTAGGAACTGAAATAATTACACACAACACTTGGAGTATATAAGAAGTGTTTTACCAGTGCGAACATGAACTGCAGCCCACTATGTTCTGGAAATGGCACCAGTAAGGTGTTGTTAACGGGATAAATAGATATGAACTAGGGTGAATCGGAAAAATAGTTTCAGCAACTCAAATAAGTCCCCAACAATGGCGCAGTAAGGTGTTGTTGATGGGCTAAATAGATATGAACTGGAAGTGAATCAGAAAATAGTCTCAGCAACTCAAATAAGTCCCTAACAACGGCGCCAATAAGGTGTTGTTGACGGGCTAAATAGATATGAATTGGCAGTGAATCAAAAATAGTCTCAAAGAACTCAAATAAGTCCCCGACAATAACGGCAGATGTAAGGTGTTGGTACCCAAATTGATTCTCCCTCAAAGTCTGAGTAGCATCACAAGTTTTGGCAGGAAGCTTAGAGATAGATAGATCATGGTGAGTTGTTTTGTAGCTAGGGATGGGATCTAACTGGCCCTCTATCACTCAGATGTGGAGAAATTGATAGAACCCTCAAGAGGATTTGATCTATCCTCACTATTTTAGGTTGTTCCTTTCAACCAAGGTAAGAGAACCCTTTTGTAGCCTGTTTTTATGGAGGAGATGGAGATGTCATTCCTAATGAAGTTGTTAAGGATACCTTGAAGAAAATATGATCAATGGAACAAAATCTAACTCTCACGAGTTGTCACTCTAGATAGTGGAGATATTCTCTAGGCAAGTTTCAGTGCTACTAAAGACATTTGGAATCTGATTGTTTCGTATGTTTTAGTAATAAAATTTATGCATTTGTATATACACATGACAAATAGGGTAGTATGGGTAGGATTAGTTGTTTTTAAATGAGTTTTGGTGGGAGGTGAGGTAGAATAAACTTGATTTTCTAAATCTCTAAGAACTCTTACAAAATGGAAAGTCTAGATAACAAAATAGCTAAAATGTTCCTTTAACCAAAATATGTACTTCAATGGAGGCCCAGATTAACACTTTTTCACACAATATATGAGATTTTAACACAAAGGCTCGAGTTAGAAGACCCAATAAAACATCAAAATCTAAGATCAATCACACCTCGAGCTACACTTGAGAGGCTTACAAACAATCCCTATCAACAAATGAAATAAAAGTGATTTTAAATCGTTTATTTCACTCCCAGATGAAAGCTCTTCTTAGAAATGAGATTTCAGATGACACTAAATCGTCACAAGTATTGAGATCTATGTGATTAAGATAGATTTTGATACAAGATTGCAATAAGAACAAGAAAAACTATTTGCAGACATTCAGAAATGAAACAAACACATTTTTCTCAAGATCAAAGCATAGAATAATTGAAGTTTGATTAAATTTATCCACGGGGAATGTATCTAGAAAAATCTCGAGCTTGTCAATGTGGCAGACACTTGCAACCACCTTGACATGATCAAACTTAATACAAAAGAGATATATAGGCTTCTCAGACGGCTTCTCAAAAGACAAGCTTTGTCAAATTTTCCTCTTGGGAATTTTCTTCAACCTCTAACACTCTAACCATTTGCATGAAAAATTTGTGCCATTTATAACAATTTACAACAGAGCCCCATTTCCCCAAAAATCCCGACATTGAGTGCTACCAGTGCTCACCATGATCACGATCATGATTTCTAGAATCAGATCTGTAAAAAGTCACCAGGTGCTCAAGGGGAAAATCTCTTTGAATATCTCCCGCATTCAACTCCTCCTTCTAGTAGATCACTCTTTCTTCAACTCGCCACTTCCACCCCTAATCTATCAAATCTGGTTCCTTGCGTGCTTGGGAGAATAAAAACGGAAAATCATATTGAGCCCTAGAGTCAAACCATTTTAATGGCAAAAGACGTCTCGATTTTCCCACCAAACTCATATATCAACAAAGAACTCTCCCCTCATTTGGCGTTTAAAAATACCAAGAAATCATGAAGACTCGCACTCTAGGCGTGTTTCGAGAAAAATGGGGGAATATTAGATTTAGACTCTCAGTTGTCGTTGATCTTTACTTTGAATTTGGGTCATCCACGTGAAAGATTCAATTTAAAACAGTGCCCTAGGCGTTTCCTTTGACATTTTACAAACTTTTGAAAAAATGGAAAAATTCCAAATTTTGTCCCGCACCTCCTCCCTTGAGAAATGATCCTGACACGTGTCCTAAGGTCGGTCCCGATGGAACCATGGCCAAATTCTACTATTTCACCTCATTTTTAGAAAAGGGAAAATTTTCCAAGTTTTCCCCATAGCTCCGCCCTTGAAAAATGGGCCTGACACGTGTCCCAATGTGGGTCCCAGTGGAACCGCACTTCCTTTTTCACTTTTAACTCTTTTCTCCCAAAAGGAAATTTTTCCAAATTTCCCCAAGAATCCGCACCTCCGTCGTTGAGTTGAGTAAGCGCTGACCTTTCCTCTATCGGGCTTGTGGGCCATTTTTGGTATTTTAACCCTTTTGAGCATAAAAGGAAAAAATTCTAAGTTGCCCCCGATGGTCCGCTTCCCCGCCCCTTCTGACTTTTCAAACTGCCACGCGTCACAATGGCGCATCTTGAGATGGTTCCCAAAATTTGAGACTTTGAAAGAGCGCGGGCTCGCCATGTGTCTGGCCCGGTAAAATTTGTCCGAAAGTTTGATGCTCAAGAATGTGCCATGTGTCGAGTCTGCGACAATCTCTTTTGGCCATTTAAAAGTCCAAGAAAATGTAAAGTGAGTGGAGGCCTCAGAGTTTCCTCCTAGAGCTTCTTTAAAATGAAACTCAAGGGCCGATCCCCAAACATGCGCAGTTCCTCCACGTGTCCCAGATCTCCCAAAACTTTTTAAAAAAATACTAAGTATGGGAAGACCCGACGGTAGCCCAAAACGGAGACCCAAAACGGAGACCACTGAATGAGCGCGGGCTTGCCACGTGTCCCTGTCCCACCAAACTGTATTAGCTACATAAAAATTTGTCTAAGTCTGAAAAAGCAGCAGAAACTTCCATGTGTCCTCCTAGGTGCTACTCCAAGGCCAAACCAAAAATTAAATCTTCAAATGAGCATCATTCCTCCACATGGACAAATTTCTAAGTTGAGGCAATTCATAAAATTTTTGAAGTACCCAGCTGAGCCGCATCCAACCAAAAGAGGCCACATTTCTTGATGATGCAAGGATGCAAATTTGTGAGAGAAAATGCTTTGGTCAAACCGTAAAATATAGAAAAACAATCATTCGATCCCGAAGATGAAATTTTCTCTAAGGACAGAGAATTCAGAGATGTTACAAGGCTCAAATACGTTCTTCAGAGCTACATCCATTCATTTTCTTCAAGTATTTAGGGAAAAAATGACAAGGCAAAGAAATCCCAATCAGTAAAAAGGAACGAACAGGAGACACAAATTATAGACCTTTACGTGATCATTGCCACTAAGGAAATATTAATTTTGGAAGCAAAAGGAAAAAAAAAGACCTTTGGGCCAACTCGGAGGATAAAATGTGACAGAGGCCAGTAAAAGGATAGATTTCAAAGGCAAAATGGGGCGAGACTATTTTGAGAACCAACTATGCCAACACATTGGGGTGGCTTGGTGAATGCTATTTGAGGCTTCGTTTTGGTTCCCTACGCTCCTTGAGCTTTCGGGCTACCCCATCCAAGCGTAGTCCCTTAAGAGCCACGAGGCGCAATCATGCCATATCTTCGACGGGTGATTTCTCAGAGTCTGTGGCACCTAGAGATGTATCGTTAGATCCAATACCTCCATGTCGGGGCCCTCTATGAAATTCTCTCATGGTTTTTGTTGTCTCTATCTCGGTTCTCTCACTTTGTCTTTATTGTTTGCAAACACACTAAATAGTGCAATCTGAATCAGAATTAAGTGTAGGTTTCTGCTAGAGGCTATAATTTACAAACAGAAGCTCATGGGACCAAACCAACTACACCAACACATCACGGTGGCATAATAAAAACGCTATTGAGGCTTTGTTTTCTTTCCCTACGCTCCCCGTGTTTTCGGGCTACCTCGTCGAGTGTAGTCCCTTAAGAGCCCTGAGGCCCAAACACAACATATCTTTGATGGGTGATTTCTCGGACTCCGTGGCACCTAGAGACATCTTGTCAGATCCAAGACCTCCATGTTGGGGACCTATACGAAATTCTCTCGTGGTTTTCTTCGTCTCCATCTGGTTCTCTCTCATGTGTTATTTTTGCAAATGCACGAAATAGTGCAGATTTGAATCGATGTAGGGCTGCCGAGGTCAGAGTTTGCAAATGGAAGCTCATGGGACCAAACCAACTATGCCAACACATCGGGGTGGCTTGGTGTATACTAGTGGAGCATTATTTTGGTTCCCTACACTCCTCATGCTTCCGGGCTACCCCGTCTCAACATAGTCCCTTAAGAGGCCCAAATACGCCATATCTTCGATGGGTGATTTCTTGGACTCTGTGGCACCTAGAGACATCTCGTCGAGATCTCGAGACCTCCACATCGGGGCCCTCATGAAAGCCTCTCATAGTTTTCTTTGTCTCCATTTAGACTGAGTCGGTGTAAGGTTGTTCATTGCCAATCACACGAATAATATAGGTGGTTCATCAATATAGGTGGTGAAATGAGAATTTTTGTTTGTTGTTCCTTTCTAATATTTAATTTCTCTTAGTTTAGCTTGGCTTCGAGAATAATAAATTCTCTCTTGACAAAGTGCCAACCACGTGAAGGTGGAATCTTTTTGCACCACTAACCTACATAAACATGTTAGTAAGAAATTAAATATAATTTTAAATCATACAAAATGTGAACAAAATCATTTAAGTAAATATTCAAATTAAGTTCATGAAGAACATACATTTACAAATTCAATCCAATGAACCACAAGGATCATCTCTATTCTTGACAAAAAGAGAAAGAATTACTTCATGATCTGATTCATAAACCTTCCACATATTTTTGTTTGATGGCGACCTCGATATTTGATCAATTTAATATTTGTTACAAGGACCAAATGTGAATAGTGAAGTATCTTCCGATGTACTTCACACGATGTATTCAAACAACCAAATGTTTGATTTTTGATAGGATATCGTCAAGTGAAGTTCCGGTGACTACCACCGATCTGATGGGATACTCAAGGTCTTCACCATCAATGACTGGGAAGTCAAAAATTTCCCCGCACAACGAGACAAGAAGTAGTTTGTTCCCTCTTTGTTAAATTCCATCACAATAACTACAAAAACGCCCTATGTATCACAAAGTAAAATCTGTTTAGTCAATTTATAAATACATTAAGAGTTGACCATTTAATAATTTATAAATCTAAAACATGGCATGTACATATATGTGTGTACCTTGTTGCGTGCACTAAATCGGAGACTTGGTCAAAGTAAGGTGATGTTGTCATTTGATGCAAGACCTTGCAGTTATAATTATCATGGAACTTGATGTGTGTCAAGTGGAATTAGAGGTCTACAAGTTCATTCATCCACCTTTGTTGTGACTCACATTCATTCCATGAAAAATAAATGCATGATATACAAAAAACATGTCATGCACTTAGTATAAATAGTCCAAGAATTTGCATCTCGAACTATGGAATGAGTGCTTATCACTTGATCTTGCAACTTTCATACAATCTTCAAAGTTTTCCAGATGTTGTTTCTCTATCAACAAAAATATCTATGAACCGTTGATCTCTCTTGAGATTCATGGCCCATATTTTTAACACGCGATCAAAAATGCTTTTTGCATCAGAAATTTAGCACCATCCTTGAGCTTTAAATCTTCTCTTGCAAGTGCTCTTTTCACACATGCTCTTGCACCATCATGCTCTCCTTTTCCATTCCCTACCTCAGTAAAACTCCAGATATGTTGTATATTTATTTCTTTGTGCATCCTTCTTAGCCAATAAAACATCTGTGCATTCTTGAATTGTGATGTGTAGTTATCTCACCAAATGTAATGTTAATCGAAACTAATGTTCCTCTCATTCAAGTTCGAATGAAACACCTAGAAACACCTTTGTACATATTATGTAGAATGTGTCCGATCATCATTGATGTAGAAATGATACTCTCTTAATATTTTTTGATCTTTTTCAGTGCTTTCAGGAGAGTGCATGAATGTTATATACACAAAAATAGAAACTTGCACCTTTGAGTTATAATATTGAGGCCGAACCTCCATTTGTGGCTATAATGTGTAATTATTTACAAATTCAATTACTAAAACAATAGTACCAAGTGGGAATGTGTCATTGCTTAAATTTAATTGTTCATCCAACCATCAAGCTCTATGTGTGTTCCTTGCATACTCATTAAAAAAATCCTCTTTGAATTTGACCATATATTCTAATATAGGTAATTATTTTCTAACAAGCTCACACCTCTTAGACTCTTTTCCATCTTTTAATTGATATGCCACTTTGATTTATATTTGGTGAAATAAACCAATTATTTTCCTATTGAATATGTACTCTCCTCGTGGATACTGACTTTTCAGATTGTGGCAAGCCACCACATACATTGCGCGTTCCATCTAAACATGCTTTGTTATAAAAATATTTGTCTTGTTGATTTTTCACAAAATATTGTCAAAATAAATTCCCTTGAAGATTTTTGTGGAAATTTATTCCACACTCTTCTGCACATGATGTCATTATGCAAAACACAACGTATTTGACAAAAAACATCATAATGCATTGAAAATTCAACATGATGCCTGCAACAACAAGTGGTACATTAGTGATTGAGTTTCACATAAAAGGGTTTGCTCATTTCGAGAACCTTTGGCTAATGTTAATTTGTGGATTTTCATATTTAAACTTAGAGAAAAATTCTGTTTAAGTCATATCTAAGAAATGTTTTGCACACGATTCATGTTTATGAGAACCTATTCTTCTTTTTACTATATCTCTTCTATTCGATGACACCCTTGTGTTCTCATTCCAAAATTTTACAATTAATTCTTTTAGAATATTAGATGTACTCTTGTATTTTCATGGAAGTCTTCTAGAAAGCCCAATAGTCAATGTGTATTGACTAACTCAAGATGTTTACGTCTCTCTGTTGCTTTCATTAGTGTTTTTTCTCTGTTTAGCTTCAAAAGTACTTCTTGTTTTTCTAATTAAGCGTTTATTAACTATTTTATCACTTACTATACAATTAGTTAGTGCACATCATGTAAGCATTACTATCTTTGGTGCATCTTTTTCCACCTACGGTTTGATATGCTTTATGCATGTTTTCAACAATTACGCATTTTGATCAACAATATTAGATGTTCTTAACCCTGGGTCTTCATTATAGGTCTCATCTTAATTAATTTCATCAATGAAACAAATAATTGACATCTTTGTGTGTCATTTAAATTCTCAAAGTAATTATCCCAAATTCCACTAGTTTTTCTTCTCGCATTTCTTTCAGACATTTTGTTAGGCATTGGTTTTATAGTGTTTTCATCAATTTCAATTAAGTGAATTGGTTTTCTTCGCGAAATGGAAGGAGGTGTTCTTAGAGTTGAATATTCGTTTACAGGTTACTTTCTTCATTCAATGTTTTCATACAATTTTTTGGGTTAACATTTGGATTCTCAAGTAAGGGTTCAACAATTGGATTCATATTAATTTCTTCATCCATACCAACATTATCATTCAATTCAATATCATTATTCATTGCAAAATCATTATTCATTGAAAAAAATTATTCTCTACATTTTCATTATGTATTTCATCCCAATTTTCTAATACATTAGAATTACATTTGATATAGCGGATGTACCTTGCCTTCTTGCTTGAAGTTTTTGCATTCTCTTCAAAAATTTATCCTCTTCTCTTCCAATTACTCGGTGTCTTATTCTTGACTTTCTGTTGTCCTTAGCTAGACGTTTATCACCCATGATTATAAAAAATCAACTAGTGGGGTAGGGGACAAAATGAAATACTAAAAAAACATGCAAGAATGTAGAGAAAATTGTAGACAAAGCAGAATGTTTGCAGAATTCTCGTGAAAGAGATGAAAGGGGCGTTAGGGGACCAAAATATATAAATCACGAAAAACCCGTACGTCTTTATGTAATGCGTGCAGCGTTATAATGTGTACACATTTTGTGTTTTCTCTTTTCCCAAGCCATGACTCAAGGCTTGGGATCCGGTTGATCCCCAAGCACGAGGCATGGACTGCTACACAAACACAAGCAAATAACAAATTTTTACAAGAAAATGTAAAAATGACACCTCCTCTATGATAAATCAAAATAAAAAAAAATCGATCCATTTTAAAAAAATTATACCATGACGTAGAGAAAAGTCTCTTTTTTCTAAAAATATAATTTTTCAAATTTTTTTGACTAAGATAAGGTTTCCATATTATTTATTTTCTAACTATGCCTTTTTATAGCTATTTTTGAAGCTTGTAAATATGTCTATCTTTCATGGTGTATCTTTTTTTTTGGGTGATCGAAATTAAAAATATATACTAGCCCAAACTAGGCATAATTCTATGCATATTAAAAAAAAATCTAATTTTCGATATTTTTTTAGGTAGTTACTGGGGGGACACATCAGAGCTCCATTTTTTTCAAAACATCAAATTTCTATACTAGAAAAATCATAAATAAAAAATATTCTCTAAAAATCTAAACAAAAGGAGCCCAAACTAGATGCTCCTAGCTATCTTTCTACCAAAGGGTTTTCCAAAATACTAAATGGTGCTCAAAAAATGGTGGGGGGCACGAAAGTCACTCTATTATATTTTTTAACAAAAACATGAGCATCTGTTGGTATTTTAGTTGTTTGACCCACTTAAAATTATCCATTTTCAATAAAATTTAGTAGCTTAGAAACTAAACTCAAAATGCTACAATTCATATTTCTACAACATCTTCTAATTTTGAGTGTAACTATTTTGAAAAACTCATACAAGTTGAAGATTTTTTTTTCAGAAAAATGAGTCCACTTAAGACCCCCTTTTGGCCCCCAACTTGGTGCACTTACCCTCACCGCATGCGTTAGAGTAGGTATTTACCTTTTCTCATGTTCACTAGGTACTTTATTTACCTTTATTGTATTTATCCTCACCCACTTATGTGTGTGGATATTTCTTTTATCTTATTTAGATATTAGGACATATTATCTAGTTGTTAGGTATAGTTCTTTCCTTGATCTATGGTATTGACTAGATACTTGATGTCTAGTACTCTCCTAAATCTATGGTATTTGACTAGTTCTTTGATGACTAGTTATTTTCTTGATTTATGGCTTGATCTATGACCTTGGCTGGTTTTTATATTATTATTCCTTGCCTATATAAGCAAGGCCCATTCTCATTGTATTTCATTTAAGTTCCATAATAATATATGATATTTCTTCTCATTTATTTGCAAAGTTTTTATGTAAATTTATTCTCGTGAATTTATTTCATTTTATAGATCATGGTGTTTTATTAACATCTATGTTCTTGGATTGATACGATCAAGTTATCATTCCTTTTAACACGCATCCTCAATTTTCCCTCATTGTCGAAGAGGAGTCGCAAACACCTTATTTCAGATAATTTCATCATTCCTATTGACTATACGCAATGGGTTTCTAACATCATACCCATTTCCAAAAGCTTCTAAAAATATACGCATCTACTGATGAATTTTGAGATCTTAATCTCATTTCCACGAAGATGAATTTCATCTTCTTAACATCGACTAGCTCGTAGACCTTACCACATGATATGAGATGATTTCTCTTATAGATGGTTTTATAGGTATAATCCGATCCTCATCTCACCAGAGGACCAACATAAGACTTATTTCATCACTCCTTGGGAGACCTTCTGCTATCACGTTATGCCCTTCAGTTTGAAAAAATCTAGAGCCACCTATCAACGAGCAATGACTTACATATTTCATGATTTCTTCCATAAGACTATAGAGGACTACGTTGATGATCTTTTGTGTAAATATAAGCATCACCATGACCATCTCGCCATCCTCAAATTCCTTTTCAAGAACCTTATTATATTCTTCCTCCATTTAAATCCAACCAAGTGTGTGTTTGAATTTCAACTTACGAGTAGAATCCTTAGCTTTATCATTTCCATCAAGGGTATTGAAGTTGAGCCCACAAAAATCAAATCTAAACTTGAGATGCTTCCTCCTTCTAACCTAAAGTAGCTTCACAGTCTCCAAGGTCGACTTCAATCAGTCCACAATTTCATCTTGCAACTTTTCGACCATCTCGATCCTTTCATCACCTTCTTCGTAAAGACTTTGACTTCAAGTGGGATGATAACTTCCAAAAATCCTTTGATGACCTTAAGTAGTATCTCTTATCTCCTCCTATGCTTACCCCTCCATGTGAGGGGGAGCCTTTCTATCTTTATGTCTACTTGCTTTTGATCATGCTCTGGGGTCCATGCTAGCACATCACAATGAGCAAGCAAGCGGGTAATGGGTCATATACTATATCAACCGCACCCTTCACGATTATGAGACTCACTACATTGAAGTTTTTTTATTATGGGTAAATAGTTTTGAAGGGACTATACCCTGTGTACAAAAAGGCTCAAAAGCCAGATATCAAAAGAAGAGAAACCAAACCTAGATAGGCTAAACACCATAGACTAGGAGGCTCAACAACTTCACTTCAACGCGATGGCAATGACAGTGGCACCGCATCACTGGCACTTGGTCAATCTTGGCCTTAATCGTTTGGAGCGAGATGAAGAACACAATGGCCATGGCCTAGGATGGATCTTTCAAATCCACCTGGGCAATTGCAAGATCTCGGTTCTCCTTTGATCCCCATATGTCCACAATAAATGCCAGCTGAGGCCACGCATATACTTGTACATGTTGCTCTATAAAATTATAGATACTTTTAAGAGCTGAGAGGATACAATCATTACACCCTTTTGCATTGCCAAGCTTGGCATCTAGAGAGAGAAGCTTCTTGAATATTTCAGCAATGGTATCATCTTCTTCGAGTTTCACCTTCCTCTTGCCCTTTGTTTTATCCAAATCCCTAATAGCACTCTTTAGGTCATGAATCTCCTTTTCCATCTTTTCAACCCTGACCAACAGGTCCACTTCCTTAGAATCCTTCACCAGTTTACTTATGTGAAGTAAATTCTCTGCAAGTTCTAGATCTTTATGGCTTCTTAAAACCCTCTGTGAAGATGGCAGAGGGACCTTAGCTTTCATTATCTTTCCTCTTCCTACTAGGGGTAGCAATGTCAAGTTTTCTATTGGCAAGGGGAGGAATGAAGGCGGGGAGTAGGTTGGGGGCGGGAGCAGGCTAAGCAATGGCGGTGGATGAGAAGGATCAACCCTTGGTGAAGGGGAACAGCCCTTGTATGATTTTGCACCTCAAGAACAGATTTCTCCAAGGAATTCAACGAAATAATGAGGAAAATTAATGGTAAGGTTCTGCGAAAGTGATTAAGGAAAATTAAGTGCTTCTGGGGGATAGTGACAAATCTCCCCTCCAAAGTAACGTACCTTACCACCATCCTTGCAATCTTAGTGAAGGGCTCAGGAATAGATGCTATTTTGATGCCAGCCATCACAAACTCTAGATTCTCCCCCTCATCGAGAAACTTTTTAGCCTCCACCTCTCTGTCCACTGCTTTGTTGAAGAATTTGGTTCCATCCAGTTGAGCACAGGTGACACGGGTACTTAGCTCCTTGGAAATCTTGACCTTGATATTACTATACTCAACAACGTGATTCCTCCAGCCATTCTACAAATTTTATTGAAATATCTGATCAAAACCCTGAATCTTTTCAATAAAATTTGTAAGACCCCCTTTTTGCAAATAGTTCCAGAACTGTATCATTTTTCTATGCTAGATTATGGGTGGCTCGAGACTTACAAGGCGGTCCCCCATTTTTCTGTGATATACTTCTTCTTACAATAGTAAAAATTTGAAATCTATACGATTCATCCTCTGCTCTACTTTTGAAGACCTCCAATTGTGTGGAAAATTGTAATTAGTAATCCTCACTTTGCAATTAATAAATCACTCCTTAGCATCTTCCCTACATCTATTAGTGATTACGCTCCAAGTCATGCATATCTTTGATGATGTCATCACATACCTTAGTAGGAAGAGTGTCGCCCCTTAGCCAAGTTTGAAATGTATTGTTTACCCCAATATTTTCCAAACCATTTGCCACACTATTACCTTCCTGGGTAAGTATGTTTGATTTTAAAATTATCAAAACTCTTGCAAATATCAATAGCTTCAACTATAAAGTCCCTGATTGACCATCTTGGAGGTTGTTTTTGGTTTAACATTGATAATGTTCAGCGAATCACCCTCAATTATAATATTGGAAATATTACGATCTCTAGCTAACCTTATTCCTCAAAGCACCTTTTCTTAAAGCTTTGAGTAGTGATTGGTTTGCCTACCCATTTTTCCAAGAAAAATCAGCAACAAAACAACCTCTGTGATCTCTAAGCACTCCACATCCTCCTGAATCCCAGGATTTCCTTTTGAGGCCCCATCAAAATTCAGCTTGTGCCATGTGCTGGGAGGCTAAATCCATCTGAGGCGGTGGATCTATCAATACTCTTTATTATTCTTGTTCTTGACGGTGCATATGTTCCAGTAACCAAAATGTGTTCTTCTTCCTTAGGGTAAAGTCTATTTTTATGGGGTTTAAATCTTTCGGTGTTGTATTTCTACTATGCAATGATAATTTCTTTGTAAACATTTTACACATCTTTCTGGCATTCCTGAAAATGACATCATTTCTAGCTTTCTAGACTCGCCACATGGTGTGAGGGAGAACTAGTTGCCATAATCTCCTCACCACACAGTGCTTGTAAGGAGAGTTCCATTGTTCCCGACTTTGTACAAAAAAGTATGGGGAAAGATCCATTCTGATTGAAGTTTTAAAAAATAAGATGCCAGATTTTGGAAGCATACTTGTAATGCAGAAAGAGGTGTTTAATGTCTTTTGCTTCTTCTGACACATCTCTGACATCTCATTAGGCATGATAAATCCTTTCCTAATGAGATTGTCATTAGTGAGGATATTACCTTTAATGATAATCCACCGGAAGAAATTTACTCTAGGGGGTTAGCTCGGGTATCCATAGCTTATGCCATTCAATTTCACTTTCATAGAGGCGAAGAAAGAATTGTAGCCATATTTAACCGAGTAGTCTCCATTAAAGGAAACTTTCCAAATAATCTCATCCTTATGATTTTGAGGACTGATATGTATTAGGGAGAGATGACTCTGCCACGGATGAAACAACAGGCTTTGCATATTATCCTCAACTACTTTGATCTATTTCCATTTCCTTTTTGTTGTCAAACCACCTCAAGTATAGTCCTAGAATTTCTTCCCATAATTTATAATAAGGTTGTCTTTAATGTGTCCATAAGAGGTAATCCGAGTTAATGTCCGGCCATTTTCATTCCATAAATCAATATCTTATCCATCTACGAGCTTCCACTACATCACGGGAGAGGATATGCACGATGTGGAAAAGATTATTCCGGAAAATTGATCCATTTGGAAGAAGGCGATAAAAGAAAGGAATTCATGCTCTGATTGGAAAGGTATTGGATTTTGATCAACTCTAGGTCCATGGCTTCTACTCTTTTTATAAGCCTCGAACATAACTTTGCAATTAGAGTAGTATTCATATTTCGGATATCTTTGATGCCTAAACCCCAAATCTGCTTTGGCTTACAGACCTGCTCTAAGCTACGAAATGGTACCTAAACTTTTGTTTTACGTGACATGCCATAAAAAGTGCTTTTGGATTTTTTCAATGCTATTCACCACTTTCTTTAGAATGTTGAACATCGACATGATATAAATAGGTAAGTTATGAAGAGTTCTTTTTATCAATAAACATTTGCTAGCACTTGATAGTAAACCACCTTTCCAACCAATAAGCTTTTTCTGAAATCTCTTAAGTAGATCATTCCAAACCTCATTACTAACCTTTATAGTACTCACTACACTAAAGTTGAAAACTGTGTTGCACTCTTTTCTTCTCTACCTCTAAGATTAACCATTATCTTCTTAATCATAAGACTTATGTCATCACTATCTTTCATCTTCTAAATACCATGAATTCTAAGCCTTATCATAGTGATCACATCACTCGATGGCTCATGCTCATGACTGAGTTTGACCTCCATTTTATCTCTGAGAAATCAATGAAGGGCTAAGCTATCACGGATCAATTAGCAGATTGTCCTCTTCTGATAATTATCTTCCTCACGAACAATTTCAAGATGAGTCTATTAACAAATTTGAACATGATTATTCTCCTCTCAAGATGACACTCTTCTTTGAGGTATTTATGTGTCGGCTGGGGAGGTTGGCATTATTATCATTACTCCTTGTGACACTCCTATTCCCTCAGTTATAAACTAGATTTTGAATGCACAAAAAATATGGTTGAATATGAAACTATCATCTTAGGCCTCCAAACCACCATCTTACTCGGCATTGAAATCCTTGACATTAGGGGGATTCCCAACTCATCATTAATCAAGTCAAAGGTATCTATCAATGAAAAAATGAGATCTTTCAAAATATAAGGACATTTTTGACTTCCTCCTTAGACCCCTTCAATCTTTACACCATCCAAACCATTCTTTGGTAATCCAATCACTTTGTAGATACTATGGCTTCCCTTTCCTCTCTCATTCCTTTGTCTACGAAAGAATATAAACTCTCGATTTTTTCAGTAATGTATTGAAAAATCAGCTCATCTTCGTGAGTTACACAAGTGTCAATCTCATCGAATCTAATCCTGCGCTCTTTGGTATTTTCAAATATTCGACTATCTTTCTCATTCCATCATCCCATATGACCTATCTAAGAATGGAAGGAGCTCATTGGTTTAATGTCCTAACCATTATTTCATCATTGGCAGCATCCTTTATAAGCGTGGTTTTGATGACATCTTTCTTTGTTGCCTTAATTCTCATGAATCCACTTGAGCTAGCTAAGAAATCCACAATGGTATTTGTGGTGGCCAAATTAGTTGTTTAGTTTTTTTCAATTGCATTTTTTCATGGGTTGTTATTTCCCATATCACAATCAATACTTTTGTAAATATGTTCAGATATACGTCAAATGCTAGTACCATTCCAATCTAATCTGAATACCTAGTCATGCCTTACTGCCGATGTAGGATCTTTGGCCTTTCTCATGATGGGGTCTTTACCTGATAAGACTTGACATGGAAAAATTATAGCACCCCTGATAATTCACATGTGTGTGCATGGGTCGTCAGTGTAATTTACTAACATGGGGTTATCCCTCAAGCTACGAGACTTGCAGATCGAGATAACCCTCTAGAGAATGCCAACTTCCTCTTTCTAATCCTAATGCTAAACTACCCCTAATGTAAGAAAATAGACTAACTAAACCTATCCTAACACTTCCAAGGATACAGGGATAGAGAAAATGCATGAAATGAAGGAAATCCTACACTAGAAAGGTGATAGCACCAAGAAAAGGGGGTGTTAATCACTTTCCCAACCTATAAAATAGTGAAGGAATGAACTTAGAGAGGGTGGTCATGCACCATAGACCAAAACACATACATCCACTATTACCAATAAAGCACAAAATACCCAAACCCTCCAAAGGTGAACAAAGAATATGAACAGATCTTGCATGCATAATGAGAGGTAAGACAAGTAACATTAATGATGTACGGTACATTGTATTAGCAATAAGAGGAAAGAAATGCCATTATAATTTTAGGACGAAGGCTTGAAGCCCCAATAAATTCATAATAGCCCAAATTTGAGAAGGAAAGAAGAACAAGAGAGTGCGAAGAGGAAAAATGACTAACTTTTTACGATGTGCAACCCCATTACAATTTAAAGGAATAATTTTACATGAGGGAAGAGGAATTATTATTTCAACTTGTATGGGGTTCCATCCTTGCTTGCATCATCCTATGCAGTCCTTTGATGTTTCCCATACCTCCACACTTGAACCCCATCTTTGAGAATGGGTGCTCATGTCTTCATTTGTGACCGTACGTACCTCGGCACTTTTCACTATTCTAGAATTTTGGAGATCCAAGACCTTTGAAATTAAAATTTTTATGGTGTTGTGCAATAGATCTCTCTCCACAATTCCAACAACTTCAATTTTATCCAAATTAGGCTTATGGAGCTCAAGATATGCCGTTTCAAGTTTGAGGCCTCTTGGTGCATTCTAGGTTTGTTGCGATAAGTTTAATGGTGAGCATCTCGGCGAGATGCTTGGTGAGTTGGGTGATGAGTCCTAAATCTATGTTCATGGCCGGTTCTTCCTAGTTTACCTCACACCCAAACTCTCTCCTTTTATTTTTTAGGCTCTCCCGATCTTTGGCTTGCAGGTTGGTGAGATTTATCAAGCATGGCGGGTTCCACATTGTGTATTTTGTTATGGGCTCTTCAAAATGAATTCCCACATTTTGCATTGATTTTTACTTTCCTTGCTACGCTTTCATTGGTTGGAAATCCTACTAGATTCACCTCATGTTTCCTTTGAACTGCCTTGCACACCTAGGCCAACTCGGCCTTCTCTGATGCATCATTCCTTCTTTCTATGGAGAGCTCCACGTATTCTACCCCAAGCTCTATATGGCACCCTTTTTGTTTTTGACCTATGAACAACCCATTCAATTATACCTACCTAGCGAGGTCTCTGAAGTGGCTTGGTTTCAGACATTTGAACCATCGAAATTTAGAGGTTTAACCCCCACTAAGCCCACTATTGTTCATCGGCCAACTCGGCCCGAAACTCCAAACTCCCACATCTCCGAAGTCCAAGTTTCAGACTTTGGAGTTTAAGCTCGACAGACATTTCTTCATACCTCGCCACCAAATTCTCTGAAAAACTGGGTGCATTGACCCCAAAATATGAGTTGACCTCTCCCAAGCCCATTGAAAGTCGTGTTTTCAAGGTCTCAAACTTTTCATCTATTCCACACAAATGCACCACAATATCTTCGATCGCTCACACTTCTGAAGTCTGAAATTTTCAGACTTTGGAATCACTCCAACTTTTGAGCCCTTTTTTATTTGACGATTTATTCACTGATCTTCACCAAACTTCGTAATGCCACGATGGCCCCTAAAACACCCTTTCCACCATGACCCCGCTCGATCTTGGTCTCATTTCACCTTGGCGCATTGCCAACCTCTCATGATGGCTTGCTATAACCAAAACTAATCTACCTATCCTTTTCACCTGGCCGACCACCTGTGCTAAATTATTCCTCGTCGGATCGTGCTCGCGAGTCAGGTTCTCCCATTTCACTGTTATAGGCGAGGTCCGAATCAATGTGTGCTCTTCAGGCCGACGCGACGGAACTGATCCCTATGCCTCTGTGTGTGAGCTTGTACTCCCACCAATTTGATCCCATCCGCCTCGGCCCGTATTTTCCTAATTCTCTCTATACATGTAACTTGATGACGAGCTCATGGATTCCTTGCATCAAGCTCAGTTGAGAGCTTGTTCTTTCCCTTATCCTCGAGCCACAATCGTTTGGGCTTTCTTTTCACCGAGATTTAAGCCCGACATCCCTACATTGAGGTTGATACATCAAGTTATTCTCTCCCACACGACGAAGAACTGTCCTTATACAACTCTTCATGAGCTCGTTGAATTGAGTTCCACAGGCTCATTCTACTCCTCCAACTCAGCGAGATAGGAGAGCTCGCCAAGCCCTCAACTCATTCACCCCTAGCACGTACTCGATATTATTCATGCATCTCGTCACCATCATAGCTCGCAAGGATGAGCTATTTAGAGCTCCCAACACTTGCATTCAACTTAGCTCAACAAGCTATCTTTTAACTCTTGACACCCTAGGGAACCTTTTGGGCGGTCTTTTGAAATTTTGGAAAAAAATTTAGGGATTTTGAAAATTTTCCCAGTGCCGAAGACCATGGAGACCCATTGAAATGCCCGAAAACTAAATTTTCAGTTTGTCCATTTTTTCTAATTTTGGCTAAATGTGGGCCTGTAAGAGGCCCAATTTCACCCGTAGGTCAATCCGAGTCCCTTCAAAACCTAGAAGAGGAAAAAATCCTTAATTGATTTCAAACTCTCGAATCATTCTTGAATGCTCCCCAAACACTTGATCCTCACCTATAAACCGAAATTTTCCCTGTGAAGGCTCCTTTCAATGCTCACGCCTAGTCTTACCTTACTATTGTCCATTTTCCTTGGGGAAAAAAATGAATAACAAGACTCATCAATCCACATTCCTCTCAATGCCATCGTTTCTATAATAACCTCTCACCGAATACTTCACTAAATGAGTGGAAGCCATTCCACTCGCATGAAACACTTCCAATCAAATCAGCACATCATTTTTTCACTTCGGCATCCCTCATAAAATCATCATGGACAACAAAAATTCATTCAAAAACAAAGATATGAAGAAGCTTTGCGACTCATTCAATATTAAGCTTAGCTTCTCGTCTCCGTATTATTTTCAAGCTAATAGTTGATCCGAAGCCATCAATAAAACTCTTCGGAACATCCTTACCAATACTATTAATAAATCAAATTGTAATTGGAATTTTCATATCCCCTTCTCTCTTTGGGCTTATCAAGCTAGAATCCGCACCTCTACGGGAACTACTCCTATCTTTCTCATCTACGGCTATGAGGTCATTCTTCCTCTTGAAGTTAAAATCCCTTCTTTGCACATTTCTCTTCATGGATTTGTTTACTAATGAAGATTATCACCAAGAGCATCTAGCATATCTTGAGTTATTAGAGGAACATTTCCTTCTCGCTCTTGAACATTGTCATGTCACAAGAGCGAATCAAACATGCTTACAAAAAACACCTCAAGGAATGCGAATTTAATATTGGTGACCTTGTCCTTACAGAATATCATAATGTCACTACTCTAGAAAGGATTCAACTGTGGAAAGTTTTCTCCTAACTGGATTGGAACTTACATTATTACGCATAAGTATGGGTATGTGGCCTATCCTCGGCCTCTATTAATGCTAAACTAGAAATGAAACATCTTAATACATTGCACTTGTGGCCCTTCTATTGTTAACACACTTACCAAAATAAACTTAGTTATTCATTTGGTCATCCATCCATCATTAGCCTCTTAAATATTTCATTGTAATGATTTGGGAATTATGTGGTCTACCATCACTTTCTTATATAAGACCTTGAATACGGCACCATGGCTTTTCTCACAAGATATTTCTTATGGGTAGGTTCTTCCTTCTTGGTGAGAACTACGTGATCATTACATATATATTATTCCCTTTTTCCCTAATTGAACCAAACTAAGGGTCCATAAGTGTCACATGTACATCCTTTCATCCCCTCCTAAGTGCTTTACCTAGCCATCCCTATCTCTTCCAAAAAATCAAAATTATAGATGCTCACCTAAAAATTATCTCACTTAAAAAAAATAGACTACTCCTCAAGGATAGTTGTTCATTAATGAAAAATTATAAAAAAGCATAGACTTATCCCTCGAAGGACAAGTATCATGCATATCTTATCCTACCATTTAGAAAATAAAAAGCAAAATCCAAAAGTATGAAAGTAAAATGTAGACCACTCCCTTAAAGAATAACTACCATGTCATATCATGTAGCGGTGAAGGCTTCCCACATTAATCAGCCTTATATATACTCAAAAGTAAGCATCCCAAGAAAGGTTAAGCATTGATCAAATTTCTCATCCATAACAAACTTTCTGCATTGATTAGTTTACATCATACTTCTCAAAGTTGGGGCATAAACCTAGGAAAATCCACCTATAGATAACCTATATTCCCGCATACGAGTTACATCTAAAACCAATTACCTCACGTTGATATTAGGTATATAAGTTCACTTCCCATACTCTCTCTTGTGACCCTTTATGATCACTAAATATCGATGGTTGTGTGTTAACATCTGCTATTGGTTACAAGTGCATTACCTTGATTGGATCCTTTTCTTGTTTATCTATAATATGGTATGAAGCATTATTTCTTCTTGCGTTGTTTACTACGGTCAAGGGTCATTTCTCTCTCTTTTTTATCATAGTCTATCGAGGTCACATTATTTCTCTTATATTAAGCATACTTTTCCTAATCTAACCATTTCATCCTTGTATTTTTAAGTACATCATCAATCATCCACATCATTGATATTTGACATATTTATAAATCCACTACATTATTTATCCATTCTTTCACCATGCCTAAACAAATATTCATCCATTTCAAATCACATTTATTCAACATCTATATAAATCACATCACATTCATTATCGTATTTTAATTTCCACCCCATCTATCTATGCTAATAATATATTCATCTTAATGCATCATATTTTTATCTAACATCATCTATATCCATAACCATAATAATCATCAATCCATAAATCATCATAATCAAATTCATCACATCGAATCCATAATCTACGACCATAATTAAATCCTTAATAAAAAAATATGCATCTAATCCAAAGTCCATTTACATCTAAATCCAATTCATAACATCACGATCTAACATCTAAATTAGTCATCACATCTACATCTAATCCAAAATCCATAATCATTTGAATTTAATCCATGACATCATAATAAAACATTCACATCCAAATCATCATCAAAACTACAAATCAACACATGACACATTATGAACCACAACAAAATCGTGTGTGTGTGTGTGTGTGTGTGTGTGTGTGTGTGTGTGTGTGTGTGTATGTATACATGTATACATCAAGTCACAAGCTACTAAAGGTCTTGTCCCAATCTAGATACATCATCAAAACTAGTAAACTCTACATCGATAGTCTCAAATTTTCCCCTAGGAAGGTTCCTAAATCAATCCCTAGGCCCCATCATGTTCTCGCATCTTTATGTGGTTTCCACACATTCCATACTCCCGATGGCATTGTGCCACCCAATCCTCACTACTTAGCTAGATAGTTACATATCTAGGTGTCTATGACAACCTTGATGTCACAATTCTCTTGTAGTATTGTTCCTTAGCCCCTATCTTTATGTATAAGTCTAAGGACACAATACCTAGAGGTGTCATCTGCCTAGTCTCTTGTGATGTTAATGGTGTACCACTCCACTGACTCTCTACCAATATAGGACAAAGGTATTTGTATCGTGCTCTGTAAGCCTCCCTCTATCTCCAATATTTATCTCTACCTCCTAGCCTTGTCCCTCTCCGACGTAGGACTAGAGCCTCCTCCCATTCCACCTCTTTCTCCTAGTGAGTGATTTCTCTCTCTAAGCGGGTTAAATCATGCTCTGCGTGTACTTGGCTCTCTCTATGGAATCCCCTCCATCATCTACATCATCATCACCTCTAAGCTACCTCCTCCTCTCACTACATCCTCCTCTTCCTCATCTTCTCCCTCGGCCCCCTCGACTACTATTTGTGATGTCCATGTCCTAGTCATCCATCATGTGAACACGACACCAACCCCACATCATCGTCGTTGTTGTCGCATGGTGCCCCCACCTCCAATGGGTATGCCATGTTAGGACCAGAAGATCCCTTATTTTCTCATCTCATCTATATATAATAGGCTCCCTAGATATAGTCTAAACCACTCTAAACTGCTACCAGACTCTATGGAACTAGATGAACTCTATCATCTCGGGCCTATGCCATTATATCCATCAAGTCCTTCTCATCCCCAACAACTTAAAATCCACCTAGGGCATTTAGGATAGCTACAATTTGGCTTTCATTTAACTTTCTACATCTAACTCTGTAAGTATGTCTACATACCACTCTGCTCCCCTCTCTCCTCTATCATCGTGATCCTAATCAGCTCACCATCTCCAAAATTCAATTGCCAACTCAATGTGATCACCGTCACCCATGAGATCCGTGGTGGCTTGGTCACCATTATGTGCTCATATGCCCAATAATGGAGAAGGAACCCTACATCTAATATTGTACTCTCCTCTCAAAAGGTATACATCCACATGTCATGTTATATTTGTGAAAACAATGTTGTGCCAAAATAAAACAAAATCTTATGATCAACAATATCTCCTCGACACCTTCCATCGTCCAAAAAAATATAGCACCCCTTAAATCTAGTAGTGCATAGCTAGAAATAATAATCATAATGAGGAATATCAATCTACTCCTAGCTACACGCCCGACTTATATCTAGTGTCATATGAAATTCCTGGATGAAAAATTACTCTTTAAGGCATTGGCTCAACATTCATGTCAAAACCCCCAATATTTTATCCACTCTAATGGGTTATATATACTCAGATTATATAGGAATCCACAAGATGCGGTATACATCCTCGAGTGTAAAAGTCATCTCACCCATCCTAAACCAAAATATGTCTTTCCACATATCCACCTATCTACCAGTGCAACCATAAGTCCCACATCTCATGGAATCCACTCGTAATGATGAAATCCACCTAGTCCAATTATTGTCAAGTGGTCCCACTCAACGTCTGTAACATCTCCTCTAGTTTGATTAGAAAGGGAAAGCACTCTATCTCGTAGATACAAGGTCTCTCGGGCCTACAAAACCAATCAATCAAACAAACATTAGACCTCTCATCATCCAAAAATCATGATCAGCCAAAATCTATCAATCCAAATTGGTCAACATTAACCCACGATTGGGTCGATGCCTCCAAGCATGGGTCGACACCCTTTTATGCCTAGTCGACAACAAATGTACCGATTATACGATGATCGCCCTTACAGCTGACCCCAAAATTTTAAAAATAGCAAAAAATAACAAAATTACTTAACATAAAGCTAGGGTTTAAGCACTTACCATCCGACGAGTCCTCTCGGCACTTCGCAGTTACTTCTCTCGTCCCCATTTTATCTCAAATATCAGTCTCTCTTTTATACTGAGCTCTTGATCGTCACTTTGCAACATGTAAATGAGATTAATTGGATGACCCATGGGATTATATATCCCACCAACCACCGTCATTACTAATCGCTTGGCGCCACTTTACAATAGTCGTCATTGACTATCTTTACCACGCCAACCCAACTCTATCCTTTTTAATCCTATCCCTTCTTGCCTTCTTGGCCAATACTTTCTTTCAAATTATCTTTTCTTCCACTCTTTCCTTGAGTGTTCTTCTTATCACATCCTTATTGTGTCCCATAAAGGATTTGTTATCTATCGTATCTTTTACATCATCTCACTTTTGTGGACATCTTTGTGTTCCCTCTAGGGGCACCATTATTTTATGAAACTTTATCCCAAAGCCACAGAAAAAATATTTTTGATTGCTCTTATACGAAGGACATCGCATTCACTTTTCATCCACCTCATATTATTTTTGTTGTGACCATAATATTGACCATTTTTCACATTTTCTTGTGCATATTTGATATCTCCCTTTGACCCCTTGGTCCCACATCTGCACACCCATTTGAGCATATTCCCTTTGGATTCCCTCTATTTTTCAATGGTTTTTTCCATCTCACGTGTCATAGGAAATTTCTGTCATCTCCATTGACGTTGTACTTTGTCCCTACCAAAGTGACTCAAATCACCTCCATATTCTACTTTACTTGTTGAGTTTTTGTTTATCCTTTCTGGGGATATCCTATCTCATCCCTTTCTTTTCTCATCATTTCTTCATCTATCTCTTTCAAACTTGTGACTTGCTTCCTTTGTGTCATCGATCCCTAGTTTTAGGGGGAGCACCCAATCAATCATCTTCTCATCACTTTCTCATTTGTGTCTCATGGTTTTCCCAAAGACAAACCACTCAACAAAGATGGGAAATGTACACATCAATTTTTGGTATCACCACCCTTCACCTCATGTTTTCTCTTTGTCATATTCTAACATACATACCTCTCTTTCCTTTCAAATTCCCCTTTCCATCCTAAATTCAATTTATCCCATTTACCATTATTTCCCGCCACTTAATCAATCTTCCCTAATCATTCCTAATCATTCCTCATCATCCTTAATTAGCCCCAAATCCTCATTTAATTTATTTATCCTTCATAAATATTCTATTTTATCCTTTTTAGGCCCCCATTTAATGATTTTAGCCTCTCCATGGCCTTTATTTAAGAATTTCCATGATCCACCTACCCATTTATCTTCTTTACGCATCCCTAGTTTGTCTTAATCCTTATAAACCCTAATCTATCCTCTTATTGGCTCCTTTCCTCGAGCTCATCATCATTTTACCAACCAAATCAAGGGTTCCCCACGATCAACAATGACCCATCCATGTCATCATCGACCCTACCCCTCATTTTCCCAGGATGTAATTTTGAAGTCTTCAAGTGATATTTCGACCTTGATTTTTTTGATCACTCTTGTAGCTGTTATAACCATCTTCAATCCATCTTAGATATCTTCTAACTATTTTTGGGAGATTTTAATTTTTCTTTTATCATTGCATGTTTGAGCCCTCTTTTGCAACTATCATCATCAGATCTTATGCGGTTCAACAATCATGAGGATCTATCTATCTCTTCCATTCCTGGCCCTCATTTCTTATATACAAGTCCTCATTTTAGTCCATACATTTCCATCCAAGTCTAGACCAACCCCTAGTCATCCTCGACCATCTCTTTTCACCGTCGATCTAGCCTCTATTATGTATGCCTCATTATCATTTGGATCCTTATCCATCCACTTTTTGTGTCCACAAACATCTAACTCTCGATCCCTTCCCATCATTGCCGACTAGATCAGTTTTCTTTGTATTTTCCATCATTCTTTATCATTTTCTTACATCATTTTTATTATATCTTGTTCTATATCTTTTTCAAGTTCTTGGCTGGCATTTCAAGTGCATCATCATTTCAGATCTACCTATAGAGCCTTCTGATATGCATTATCCATTACTTTTCCAGTTGATCTTCCTACCACCATTGAATGGCCCTCTGCACTCTTTGACCATCATCGACTTACCAAGGTTTGATTTATTTTATATCCATTTACATCAAATCTACAATTTTTTATCTTCATTGCTTTTCGGTTTAACATTTTGGTTGAGATTCTACTATATCTAAAATGTCAATATTTGATCTCATCTTATCTTTATCAAATTGAGGTTTGACATCCATCCTAGGAATTTATTACTTCTCGGATTGACATCATAAGGCAACCTTCCCATCTATCTACTAATCCATCCTCTATTGAATTCTTTTTATTTGTAGGCCATTGAGCTCATTACAAATAAATATCTCTTTATGCCCATTCACATTGCCATCCCAACTCAAGGTACCTTAAATCCTTACATATTTGGACTTACATAGTTTCCTTAGTACTAGTTCACTAATGAAAGGAATGAGGAAATTTGGTCAACACAATTGTCTAATGTTGAATTCAAAGATTTGAAAGAGGAAAAATAAAACACATGGTAGGTGCTAGCATAATCTTGGGAAAGATGAGCAATGGCGTCGCTACTTATTAAAAACCTCCTAAGCAAAAAAACCAATGGCTAGTTATGAGAAAAACCAACATTATAACTCTCAGTACACAATAAAAATGTAGAATATGTCTTATCTTCAAGGAAGTAATACAACTACATGACCATGTGCGTCGCTAAAAAGAGGGGATGGAAGTTTCCCACACTTTATTTTATATTTTAGGAAGGTATATTATAAAATATCAAATTTTTGTTAATTTTTTTAAAATTAAAATATAGTAGTGGTACATATATCTTAAAAACATTGTACCATACTCTTAAAATAATTTAATATCATGGGACCATTATTACTTAAATAATCTTAAAATTAATTTACAATACTATTTAAAAATATTATAAACTCCCCTCTAAGATCACTTCCTTAAAATAGTGTGGATTTCCATAAACTAACTATATTCTTTCGGGATTTTTGATTTCATGAATTTTAAGAGCCTCTATAGTTTTCTTCTCTCTTTTTAATTATATGAATTTTTGGGATTTTCTTATTTTTTTTTTTTCCTCCCATCTTCTATTTCTTCGTAATTAACCCATATTTTTGCACTTCTAACTAACACATGCACTTCTAACTAAACCATGATTTTTGCAACTCATATGGAAAGGTGTTATTTAACATTTAAAAATATTAAATAATCATTGTAGATATTTAGCAAGCATGATGAAAAATCAAGAAATAATCACAATCTTGGAAATATTAACGAAAAATAATTGATGGAAAAAACACACATCTTACCCAATATAGAAAAAACATCCACAAAAATTAGGAAAAGAAAACCTTAATCTATATCAATAATATTAGTTACTTCTACAACTCTAAAATCCCTTCATAAAACTACAATGAATGAACCTTTGGTTCTCTGAAAAGACAACATGACCAAATTAGGTTTAGGGAGAGGAAAGTGCATTAACACATGAAGTAAAAGTTGAGAAATGCAATGAAACATATTTTATGTATTGACTTTAAAGATGGGATGAGTTAGGCAACTACATCTCCATGCTATCATTCCCTTTCTAATTTTTGTACTAGAGGAAGACTTGTTTTTCCCCATAGTACTTGTGCTAATGAAAATTTGAAGTAAGTTCTAAAGAGTGTCTTGAATCCCATACCTTGCTTTTATGCAAGCTTCTCAAAGACTAAATATAACAAGTTAAGAGAAATTATATATTGGAATCACTCATTTCTTACACTTCCTAAAACCTATGAAAAACTAAAAGAAAATATAAACACAACTCTTTTTAAAGAAAATTATTTATAATATTTTGATTATAAGATAAAAGTGTGGTAATTGTGTATAAGGTGGGCTTGGTTTTACCTCATTGTTTAGAGAAAATTGTTGGGCATGTGTATTCATGTGATAAAGAAGTTAAATTTGAGGGAGGAAAAATTGCATGAGGAAGAGGGTTGATGAAGATGGTGTTTAAGGGATGAGAAGTGTAGGGAAGAGAAAACATTGGGGAACTATTACGATACTCCTCTTTGTTATGACAAGATACATATAAATGTCATGCCATTTTTTTCAATCAACTAACAGAGAAAGGTGGTACAATACATAGGCTGTTGACTAAACACACTATGGAGATATACTACATTCTACTAAGGTTTGGTTGATAAATACTCTCATATCAATAAAGGAAAACATTAATCAGTATTTTAGTGGTACCCATTGGTGTATTGCATGGAGAGGTGGGCCGACCGGTCATAATACATAATATCCTTCTCCACCACATGAAGATAAGTAAAATTGCATATGTATGAACTCTAAAATTTTAAAATGTTATATATGGAAAATTTTCATTAAGGTTTCCTTATTTCATCGAGTCCATGCACATTTATGATTAAGGTTTATGCAGAGCAATTAATATGCCAATCGGAGTTTCCATCATCATAGTTTTAATACCATTGTTCATCAATGACCACCAACACAAAACATTGACCTTCCATTTCCCTATAAATGATAGGAAAAGCTCCCAAAACTTCCATTTGGAATCCTATAAATGTAATAAATGTTTGAGGAAGTTGAAATAGAGAAAAAATATATTTTCTATGCACTTATGGGCCATACTTTGATGCTCTAGCTCATCCAAGGGTATAAATAGAAAACATTTCATTTTGAAGATTATAAATCAATTGATTGGTTTGAATATTATAATATATTAATGAGCCTACAAATCTAAATTCTTCGATTTTTGTTGAGGATAGTTGAAGGATATTATTAATTAAAAATTTTCATAAGCAATTTTTTTCACAACTAACCCAAGAAGTGCATTAATCATCCCTCCACCATGTACACATGCTCCACCTCCATGAGGAATTTCCCATAGTTTGAACAACACAACAAAATTGCTTGCCTTCATATCATTCTTGTTATACAATAGAATGATTCCACGAGTTCCTCTCCCTCATCGAAGTAGAATGTGACAAACAAAAAGTTGTAGATACTAAGTATGATATTTCTTTGTCAAATATGGCTGGTGAGAATAATATAATATATATTTTTTTGGCCTACACTACTACAAGTGGGGTGGTTTGAGACATTAATTAGACAAAATATTAAATTTTGGTCTCTAACTACCATCCCTAAATCACACCCTTTAAAAATATTTTATATTAAAAATATTTTTCTCCCAAAGTGAAGTCACAAATTAGAAGCACACAAGAAACCGCGTATTGAATGTGGTATCTAGGCTTGGTGTAGGCTGCCATGGAGAACTGTGTATTCGCAAAGGGGATAGAGGAGTTTATTTTCACTAGTCACTCGTGCCAAGAAGTTTGTATGTGAGCAGGGGGCTGATCAAGAGGTATCATTTCCATTTCCTTTGCCCCATTTTTTTCATGGATCTATGTCATGTCTTCTTTACAGAACTTACTAGGTTCTAAATGTGTTTGAATTTCCTTTGCATGTTGTAATAGTCAATGTTTTAAGATGATGGGAGAATAACACATTCTATTTATCTTTATAATGGGGTACATGTATTACTACAGTTGATTACTTCCCATCCTACACAAATCGTCAAGCCATATCCAAAGCTTAGAAAATATTTTCACCTTGCCAAATGAATTTTACATTTGGTGTAATACTACATTATATGTATGTAAAATGTGGGAGCATGCAACTGGCATGCGAATTGTTTGACACAATTCCTAAAAATGTGGCATCATGGAATGTAATGATCATAGGATATGCACAAAATGGGACACAAGGTGTAAAGTCATTTTGAACCTATTTCACCTCTAACACTAACATCATGCCCCTTGTTTAGTGCAAATATGGTTTTATAGCTTTGATTCAAATCGATTTACTAGATGGAGGAATCTAGTGCTTTATTATCTATTTTTCCTTTCCTTTCTATTCCAAATAGGAAATTAACTTGTAGGATAATAATTAGTAGCACTAACCAACTGTTATTCTTTTAGGGTGTTATTCTTTCACAATGTATACTCTTAAGGTTGATTCTTTCTCCTTATTATATGAATGGAACAATAGTTCCTTTCATGAACTTCAAAAAAGGTACTCAATAAACTATTGTCCAATTGAGGTTATCATCTAAGAGGAACATGGTTGTAATAATTTTATTTTATACAATATCATACTTACAAGTTCAAGGCTCTTTCCTTCACAAGGAGATAGTTCTCTAACTTTCCTTGATGTTTTGACATGTAACATGTTCCTATTTACCTTCTCAATGGAATCTCTACGAGGTTTCAATAGTTCATATTTTGACTATCACTGTTATAAGACCGTAAAATGAGGTTGAGAACATTTTAGCTCTTCATTATTATAGTGACTTGTGTTGTATTGCTTCACAATTTCTTGAGATCAAATAAGCAATTTATAAGCCATGTGTCTCTAAGATTCCAATGGATGCATGAGTATGGTTAGGTTTCTTGAGTTTATTAATATTGTTATAGGGAAAAAGTTGAAGTTCCAAGACCTTCTAATAAGTTGAAGTACTAAAATACCTCCACTTCATTCCTCCCTCAACAAGATGGAATCTATGATGGTGAGTAATAAATAGTTACCCCTCAACAAGTATTTTTTCATGATTGCTAATCTTACAACAAACACTTAATGTCATGGGTGGCTGAGAATGAAAAATTTTCCCTCTCTATTAAATCTTTAATACTCTTTAATAAGTCATGAAAACCTCCACTACATAGAAATTGGCTACCTAAGTTCTCTCGAATATGTTTAACGGCCAATGTGAAAAATTAAACATCAAGAAAGAGGATACATGTTTAACACAATTATAACATTTTATGATAGGACTATGATAGGTTTTTGGCCTTCATGAACATGTAGAGTTGTCTTTAGACTTACACTAGCACTTGTATTAATAAAGAGGTGCAATGGTCATGGCATAGTAAACTATGGGAATGATGTCCATTGTTAAGTTTTGAAATAGAACAATGATATGATGTACTCCACTAGAAGGGAGGTCTATGTAGTACATATTTTTCAAGCATTTTTTTGATGTGACAAATTTTCTAAGGCATTTTTGAAATCTAGATTGTTTCGGTATGGGTAAGAGTACATTACACTAAAATGATTTTTTTAAAAAAATCGTAATACTGGTACAATATATGGGTACGTTTGTACAATATTTTTGTAAACATTATAAAATATAAGTATATATAAAAATTTAAAGAAAACATCAAGCTTATAGTCTCAAAAATGTATAAAATATTAGAAGCCAACAATAAGCTAATTTTGAATTAGAAGCCATCTAAAACAATATTTCTTTGAATGAAGATAAGTAGACCACACAAATTTAAATCTATGAGTCCATATACTAATGGGATCACAAACATTCCACTTATTGTTATGGGCCGGAGAAAGGTTTGGGGTGAAGGTTCAATCTTTTCATAACCTTGCTTGAGGTAGCTTCTTGGAGAGGAGGATTTTAGAGCCACCTCATAGTATCCCAAAAGTCATTTTCATCCTCCATAATTATTCTAGTAGAGGGGGCTATAAAATATTTGCTGAGTATTGTATACATTTTGAATCGAGATTGAGGAAGCTTACGAAAGCTTTAAGGTATTTCCATTCCATCCACTTCCCAAATAGATACAAGTCATAAAATATTTTAATTCCTTTCTGAAACCAAAGAAGGGAAGAGAATCTTATTTTCAAGGAAAGGATCTTGTCATTATATTTCATATTCAAAAAAATCGATTTGTAGGCTTAACACCTAGTGTCAAAGGAAGAGAAGATAGGTTTCCCACCCACCAAGTTATTCACTTATTCCCATACCTTCTAAATTCACTCAAGAATAAAGGAACCATGGGGATAAATAAGAAAGTCCCCAAATAGTGATTCAACCAAATGAATTCCTATTCATCTCTCTTGACCCTTGAAGCCTATTGGAAATATTGTGTGTACACATATTTTTTCACTTATCATCTTTCATACATTTACTAACAATTTTATTTCTGCAGATAATGGTCACTAATACATCTATTTATAGAATGGGTTCCTTAAGGGGCCTTTTGGGAATGTGTAATGGTTATTCACGTAACCATTATGTGTTAAAGCCAATACATGGAGAGGGTTTCAGTATTTGGTATTGGCCTTATTTGTCCTTACACTAGGTATCCTTGTCCTCTTAGGTCTCATGCACATTACAATCACAAATTCTTGCTTGCATCTCATCACTTAGCACCTTGTTTATCCACATTCATGATCTATGAAACACTATTTTTACTTTTCATGACACCTTACCTCTTTTCAACATCTATGGCTGACACCATCACCCATGGGCTATGGTGTCATTGTTATATTTGCTCATGGAAGATGTCATCACCCATGGGTAATGGTGTCCTATATATACCCTCACCTCATTTGACACTCATAAGAAAAAGAAGCCAGAATTATTCGACTTCCATGAGCTTTACTCTTTTGTGCCATCATCGCATCTTCTCACTTATCTATTGATTCAACTCACATCTTACTAGGATTAGATTGAATAATATTCTTCTTGGATGGTTTTTTGCACTATTAGGTCACCTATAGTGAGTCTAGGATAGGAATGGTGTTCCCTTCTCCACCTAATAAATAATCTCTCTTAGCGCATTACATCTTTGGAGAGATAAATACAACAGTGACCACCATACAGGTACAAGGTGATTCTTCTAGCAATTTATTCTCATTTTTCATAGGTAAGTTCATTTAATTCTTCATTGTGTTATGTTAGCTTAGTATTACACATGTTTGAATGCTAGTTAATAGATTAATCTTACCCATATTAGCTCTTTAGATATCATCATTCTCATTTCATCCTTATTATGCATGTTTATTATTGATCCATACATCTCCACACCCAACCATTAATATCTTAGTAGGTTTCCTTCTTCTATTTTGACCACGGGCCTTGGAAACCCTAGTTTGACCTAATGTAGGAATCACTTCCCTCTAGATATGTGATCCTAGCGCTCATTGTAGCCCCTTTAAGTATACCCTCAGTGTGTCAAGATATGTGTGTTTCCTACTTTTAACTTATAACTTTCTTGAATGAATGATTTGGGAGTGCAAAGATATTAAGACACATCTTTGTCCCACATCCATTCTCTCGATGAACCCGACATGAATCCTGCTGCACCTTTCGCCGAGAAAATCATTAAAAGCATCCATCTTCAAATTTGAATTCATCTAAATATCAAAAACCCAAAAACCTCAAAAACCTATCTACACAAACACCATCACCCCGAGAGATCCTATCTATTTTTATTTACTCATATCTCGAATACCTTTGGCCCCTATGAAGACCTGTTTGTATGGTTGATTATGTTTAGTCTTCTAGATCTACTTCAATTCGCCATTGGTCCATGTCTATATTTTTCTATATATGGATGATAGTGTTTGTATAATCAAATTTCTAACCTTTTCTTAAATCCACATCAATACTCCACCATAGATCATATGAGCATAGGATCCTTTGACTCTGTTGTGTAGAATTTTCCTAAGACATAGCATCCTCAAGTTGAGTTTCCATTTAGTATAGACTATTACATCATAGGAGAACCTAGAAAGAAGCATTCTACCTACCACAATGGCCAACCTGAGGATGAGGAAGAAGAAATAAATAATGATGATAAGTTTGACCATCTTCCTCGGATTCAGAATTTCTATCTTAGTTTCCTCAATACAAAGGAGACTCAATATAAGTGCTTAGAAAACTCCTTCACAAATTTATCTTTGGAAAACATGACCATAGGGTAGAAAAAGGGAAATCAACTAAAAAAATCATCTAAAAATGCCTCTAATTTTTACCCTACTAACCTCATTCTCCAACTCATTGAAAAAATGAGCCAACAACAATCCACTACGATGACTCAATTTCTCCATATGTATGCCAACATGGTCTCCAAGTTAGTTAACCTCCCTCCAAAGATGTTATCAAGACTCCATACCCCCTCCTTTTCCAAATATGCCTAATGGGGTGCCCATCACTCAACTCCCCATTCAAAACAAAGTCTTGCAAGTAGTCCAACAAGATCCTTTAGCACCCTATATTACTAGTATGGATATTGGTGGCATTTCTCCATCTATCTCTTACGATGGGTCTACTAATCCCACCCTTCATATCAAGGCATTTGGAAATCATTACAAAGAATGGACTAGGAAAAATTCATACAATGTAACCAAAATCCTAAAAAGAAACCTACAGGAGATGTTTTATATTGGTACCATACTTTTCCTCCTAATTCTATAGTTGAGCTAGAGTCCCTAGTGATAGCCTTAGTAAATGAGTTCCAATATCATGATCTACCCGAGAACAACATCAACACTTTAATCAATTATCAACAATCTGATAACAAATTAACATAATCCTTTATCAAGTGTCAAGATACCCTATCCATGTGTGAAAAACATAACATGCCCAATGATTGCCTCTTTCAAATTTTCTTACGAGCCCTTGAGCCTCACCTTCAATACAAGGTGATTTCCTTTTCTCCTACTTCACTAGAAGAGTCCTTTGAACAAGCCAAAATTAAGTACTATCTCATGAAGAAGTTTGAGAGGATTGTTCCAAGACACAAACTAAGAAAGAAGTCAAAATCCTTTAAAGTTCTGAAAAAAATGCAAAAATGACACAGCTCAAATACTATTCCTCTTGTTGCTTCCTCAAATAGGATTGTTTTCAATATTGACAAAAAACCTAACAACAATAAAATCCAAGCTAACTATCATCAATGAATGAGTAAGGAAGAGGTGAAGCATTGGATGCCTAAAATGTTTACCGCAATACTAGATCCTTCTAGACCCTTTCCTCATTGGCATGATGAGAGTAATTGTTTTTGGTGACATGCTAATTAAGGACACTCACATGAGAATTTTCATGCACTTTGAATGTATTTCATCAGCTTCTTCTTAGGACTCAAATTTTATTATGATGCCATCACTTTCAAGTGTTTGAATGAAGAAGTGAAAGCTCATGACATGGCTCAAAATAAGGATCATCATGAAGCTATTAACCAAGCTAATGAAAAGCTAAAAATATTCTCTAATTCTATACGTAATAATTATGTTTCTGAAATTTTTGAGAAGAAAGAGAATACTACAACCAATGTACGTGACACAAATTACCCTCCTAAAAATATGGTTGTGATCAATAATGTAAAATGTGTCATAGCTTACGTAGAAACGAAATTATCCTATAAAGATTCCAACCTTGGACTCATAGATTCATATATCCTTTTATGCCTCAAAATCATGTTCCTTAATGAAATAGCCTACCTCCTTTAGACGCCATCACCACTATGGAAATTATCCTATAATGTCGATTATGTCTAGATCCGCATATCTCTCTACAAACACCATCGACCCCAATGCAAATCACGCTTACATATCCGATGGCATAGGACCTAAGAAAAAATTAGTTTCAAAAGTCTCTCTAACTACCCCTACTCCTTCTAGATCTATTTCTAAGGACTCTCATCTCTCTCAATCTACTCGAATAGTCTAGTCACAATGAGTGGGATCCTCTCGAATCACTTTCCAAAATTCCTAGTCTAGTTCCCTTCTTGGAACTTATGTATACATTGCCTCGCCATTGTGAACATATCATGACTACACTGCTTGACATGAACATCTATTTTCCTCCCTCTTTGGTGTAAAATCCTACATTTCTTGGCTTAGAAGAAAGTATCCACCAAAAATGTGAGGAAATCTCCATTCATACTGATCTCACCATAGATGCTCATTTATGCATTCGTTTTCTTATAGCATCTATGATCGTGATCTTTCGTTACGTGAATGATCTGCCACTCTTCATTTCAATTCATATTGTTCATACTTGGGTTAAGCGTCCTCCCATTTATGAGAGAGCATGCATGTCCATGGAATCATTAGATTTCATCAAGGCTCTCGGTTATTTATTGATAACCTAAAATCAACACAAACCACTTGTCAAGGATATGATCACCAAAGATGCATTTGATGAGGTGTATTTGGTTACCCATCAACATTCCCCCGAATATATACATCTAATAGGAAATAATGTTCATAATGTGAAAATATAGGTAGAATTATTTAATATCTAAATAATAAATGATCATGAAAATGTGTTGAATGCACAACTCATAGAGATAGGGTTATGGGAGTAAGAATAGGGAATAAAGGAGAGATATTGGGATAATGTGATTAGACTTGACTCAATATTTGTAGGAGAAAGAAATTGTATAAAAATCCCTCAAGTATTCAATAGATATTGCCCCTTTCTATATACATTGATTCTCTATTTCTATATTTTCAATTTCATGTGTTAATCTTGATTTATTGTTGTTTAAATTCATTATGCAAACCTAGAGTTTTGCAACAACGCAAAAATTATGGTATTAAATTTTCCCTTATCTTATAACATTCTCCTAGGGCAGCCTTGGACTCATCGTATGCATGTCATTGCCTCTTTTTGCATGCTAGTTAGTGAATTTCACTCACCAAGGATCTATTTATAAGATTCAAGGGGACACCAACCCTTAGAATTATGATACAACTTCAACAAAAATGGAAAATAAATTTCCCCATGCTTGATGAATTATCACATATCCCCTTTCGAGAATATCATCACATTAACTACTCTTAGCGGCAACGCTAGTCATTCAAAGTTGGTTTGGCGCATGCCTCCCAATGTCTTGAGTCACATGATGATGATCCTAATGAGTTAAAACTTAGAATCAATACCTTTGATCTTCCTGAACTCATCATATCCTAGTTGCATCATTCTTTATGGCCTAACAAGAAGGATCCTTCAATGTCTCGTAGTTATCTCATAAACACTAAAACCTCCGCAAAATGCATGGTCCAACTCAAAACCATAATTGAATATTATGCGGTCTATACTTCCATATCATATTACGATGATGGTTACACCTTAGAAGACCCCCACATGGTTGGATACACCCATTCCCCGTCAAAGTCTCGCACTACCAAGAAACCCTACATACCAAAATTATTCATGACATGAACGTCATATTAGTACAAGAAGAACCTCTAAGTAAAATTTCTTTCCCACCAAAATGAGACTCATATTTCTCCTCTCGGTCAAACTCTCACATACCAACAAACTTAGTTTGCCCATTTTTCTTTCAAGAATACTAGGTTTCCAACTTTGACTACAAAGTCGATGATCTCATGGTTAACGATCCTATATATTTTGCATGATGACAAATTTCCATATTGATCCATCGGACCATCCTCACCCATTGCATCGATTCCCTCCTGGGACACTCGCCACTATCCCTCTACATCCTACAAGATATCTCCCCTACCTCTTTTTCATATGGCTCCTCGGTCCTTTATGACGATCCGTATTCCACGCTGCACAAGGATCTGGGGCATGATGTTTCGATCAGAGAGCCTATCAATGTCACATGAAGAATCTCAAGCAGAGGTAAAATGTGACTAAACCAAAAAAGATATAAAACCTTATTCTTCAACTCTTTTTTCTTCTCCCATCATGGATATCAGGCACACACCGACATTAACTATTAGGTTCTACGTAACAAGTGTCCCATTTGGGAAACTCTTTCTCACAATAAGAAGCATGAAGCTGATTCTTCTCAAAACCGACCGCCTTCCCTTTGACTAGCTAGACCACAAGCCACCTATGGACCACCACTTCACTACGATCATCTTCCTACTATAGATGTCATCCAAATGCGTGATTTTCTCACTCAATTAAAGGATTGGATCGACGATACCTTATTCGGTACTCATTCTGAATTTTTCTAAAAGTTTATATTACACATCATACTATCAAGTATGTCATGGCTCATGTCAAAAGCCACATTCTTAATCAAGTTGATGATATCATCACTGATACATTGTGATCTTTTTCCCTTTATGGCTAGTCATCTTTATTAGCTTGACTACATATTTTTTTCTTCTTTGACCGGATCCGGCATGTTTGGTTGGGATCTCGTCACCAGCTTAAGTTTTAAACAAACATCCTCTATCTTCGATTAAGCTCTCGACCCCCTTGGGTTTATCAAACAATCTCATATAACTTATTATATCCTTTCGGGGCTATTCATTACTTTTGGATTCATCACCATTCACACCCTAACATCCTACCATTGGATGTTTTGGCCTTGTTATAGCTCTTATATTTTTCTTATCTCGTGATTTGGGCCATCTTATTGATTCTCTTCTCACCGACTTTACCTATCTATTACATTATCATTATTTCTAAGTACCACAATTATCACACACATACATGCGAAATGCATAAAAATGATAAATAAATCACCTCGCAAAATATTTCTTGAATAAAGATTCTTCCAAATCCTTTTAATGGAACCGTTATTTGTTGGCTCATCTAGAAAATGAAATTTCTCTAGCATAGTAAGAGAAAATGATATGACTCAGAACTTAGCAACTACTTTTACAAAATACCTTCAACTACAACACCATTTATCTCTTCACACTTACAACAATGTTCTATTAGATTATTCATGTATTTTATAAATAAATTAACATTGGATGTTTCAAAGAAGACCACCAATTGTATTAAAAATAGTGGATTGAAAAATCCCATTCCTTCAAGTAATTTATATTTTTAAAATCATTCACGGATCTTTGTAGATAAAGATTGAGAAATATTTTTCAATTTATTTCGTGTGTCACATAATATTGTTTCATATAAATTGTGTGTCACTCGTACTTCTTCCAACTATGATCCAACCAAATCTTCTCTTCTTTGAAAAGTGTGAAGTGGTATCTCTTTCCCATGAACTGTTATACATAGATGATCATTTATATTAAATTTTAAGTAGCAACTTGGATTCTTAAGGTCAGTTAATGTATTCCAACTTTCAAAAATAGGTCCTCAAAAACTTCCATCTGAAAATATAAATTATCTAGACTCATGCATACATGTTTTCTCAGTCATATGAAGTTAGTAATGTAGATGGAACACTCTTGTGCATGCTTCGTCAAAACATTGATCTCATTCAACATTGGAAAATACCACATAATGTAAGTAAATTTTTAATATATGTCATATAGTACCAAAAATATTTAACTTTATCTACTTATATGTAGTATTTATACATAAAACCTATCAATGAAATAGATTCTTCCAATATTCTACTAGCATGCTCATACATGGAAATCCATCTCGGTACCTACATCTTTAAGAAGCTTTTTCGCATTTGTCACTCTAATTGTAAATTTCTGAAATTCTAAAAATATTTCTAGACTACATGAATAATAGGCATGCAAGTCACGGATGAGCTCCTCTACTCTAACAACACTTTTGAATGTTCTCACAAAATTTTATAAGCCGAATTCATTCTTCGAGCCATGCAATGAATTGCATTCATATACGGTACAATTGTTGTTTGTATTCTAACATAGTGACCATTTTTTCCCTCGTGCATTACCATTGTAATGTAATGGAAATGGAAAAATCATCCATAGATGCTATATCCTTCAAACTTGACACCACCAATTTGTATATTTTTTTAGAATTATAATGTTCACCCATTTTATTAATAATTAAGAGATGGGGATTTCTTACTTCATTTGCAAAAATATCGACATGAAATTAGACATATTTTACTCAAATTAGACACCACATATTTGCAAAAATGTCTTTTCCTTGTTTCCAAATACATATTTTACATCGACATAAAGTTGGAATATTGGTACCATTTTTGGCTCCACAGATCAATAAAAGAATATTTGGCTACCTTGTTGAACTTGAAAGTCCTTCCTATCAGATAGTTCATCCTCTTTCTTCTAACATATTTTTTATTACTTACTTCAACTTCAGGCCTCTATGTATTTTGTAAGTATGTTCTCGCCAGAATATCTCAACGTCCCGTCTCCTTTTCTAGAAATAGAGATTGGAGTGTAAGCTTCCTCCAAGGTTGGTATCGATAAGAATTTGACATGCCTTCTCCTAGTTTGATGTCATCAAAGGAAAAAATGTTATCATCAATAGGATCAAATTGAAAAGATTTGTTTCTTAATGTGTTTGAGAAATGTCTACATAAAAAAGTGTTACAGAAATATAATATTAATTATTTATATGATTAATACAACTAAATAAACAAGAGTACAAAGAGTAAAGAATCAATTTAATAAAAAGGAGTACAAGAAAAATATAGTATAGAAAATATAATAATAAAATTATGTAAATTAGTAGATAATACATACATATATTTTATGCAGATCCCGACACCAATTTCATTTTTTGTGACTAGCCAAAATAGCTAAATAATGTCGTCTTACTCTTTTTTGAAGTGACAGTAACCTTCTTACCCTATTTTTCAAAATCCATTGATATGTCAAAGATATTGATTGTGGAAAGATGACTACATGGTTGGATATTATAGGCCTTCACACTAGAGGCTTGGGTGATTATGGGTCGCATGCGAGGGGTAGGATGGGCTAGGCGAATAGGGGCAAAGCACGGGCCGTGGGTCGGACGAATAGGGGTAACACGGCCGGGGTCGGACAAATAGGGGTGGGATGGATGGGAGTCGACACACAGGGGTGACATAGGTCGGATGGATCAAAATTGGATCGATGGGAGTCAATGACGAGAGGTCAATGATAGAAGTATCAAGAAGGACGATAAATTGGAAAATGAGTGAAAGTACGCTGCAGGTAGGATGGTAGTCTTGGATGGTCGCTCATGTTGTGAAAAATGAGATTCACGCTTTTTTATAATAGCTTGATGGTCGCTTTATATGTATTATACCTCGACGATATGTATAATATTATACCTCAAAGAATATGAATGCATTTTGATTCGAAATATTGATGAAATACATGCATAAGTTCATTTTTAAGTGTGAATAGTAGGTGAACTAATCCAGAAATGACCTATCGGGCCTAAAGTTTTGCGAATCAAGGCGTAAACCAACTGTTGAAAATTATTCATTTCCAATTTCCAAAACCCCTAATATTTGCGAGTTTTTGAAAATTCGTCACTAAAATTTTCCCTGACACCTCTCTTGAAGCTTCTCAAATCTTTTTTGTGATGTCTTCTATATGAGCTCTTTGTGATCTTCCGATATTAGATCTTGATAAGCGAATATTTTTGTTCATTTTTAGTTTGAAAGAGTTTGGATAGAGGTAAGATGATATAGCAAAGGAGGAATCCTTTATTTGCACCAAATATGTCCTTGTTTATGTTGTCTCTATATACTCTTTGAGATTCTTTAATCATTTTCATGTTATCTTCTAGACTAGTTAAAGTTGGAGCATACAACTTCAAGCATATCATATTATTCTATTTCGTCTTGAGCAAGTGTGATTTCATATTTAAAAGAAACCCTTCAATTACATTAGCTTTTGGGGTTGGCTCACTCGGCCTCAACCACCGTTTTAAGTGATCAAAGTCGCTTGCTTGAAATCTTGTGATTTACATGCAACATATGTTGAGAGTTCAGTGTATGCTACTCTAAATGAGGTTGGTCGATGAAAATCACTTTACGGTAGAGCTTTATTCCTCGAAGCTCCACTTCGCTAGGTATTTGCCAATCCCTCTAAATATGTTATAAAAATAAACCATTCAATTACCTTTAAGGAGGTTAAATATAGATTTATGAAATTGTTAATCAACATTAAATGTGTCAAATATAATAAAGTTATATTTCTTGCTAGTTGTTAGTACACAAATTCTTGAACATGTTGAAACTGACATTTAATATATAAACGTGAAATTTGTATGTTGCCCCTTTGATGTTAACTTATTTGAATATCCCCTTTGGAATAGGGTCCATCTTCATAAGTTAACTTTTTGTTGTAACTTTTTTATTGCACGACTTTTTTGAGTCTTTTTTTTCCTTTTTTTCTCCCTCTTCTTTTGATTGGGTGACTTTTGAGTCTCTTCTTCTCCTTTTTGATTGCATTACTTTTGGGAGTCTCTTTTCTTCTCTTCTATCTCTTCATCATTACATTCTTCTTTATTTTATTTTTATTTTTTTCAAAAATGCCAATTTTTTCAAAACTCTGCATTTTCAACTAGCCCATATTGTAACCAATACGACCAGCAAACTCATACTTGCTTTTAGAAGTAAGGATGTTATTTAGTCACTGAAAGGCATTATTGAATAATAAAAAAAACAACTATAGTTGCAGATAATTTAGCAAGCATTATAGAAATTCAAAAAATCATCAGTAACATTTTACTATATAAAAATCAATAAATAATTGAAAAAACACAATTTTACTTAACGTAGACAAAATCATCCACAAACATTACAAAATGAAAAACAATTTTTCATTGAACCATATCAACCGTATCATTTACTTCTACAACTCAATAATCCTCACCTCAAACTACAAAGAAACCTCTGAAAAAAGACCACACATAACGAAATTAGGCAGCAGCACTAAATGTTGGGAAACTGATTCTGTGTATTTACTTTAAAGTAGCGGTTTGTTGGGCAGCTGCACCGCCACGCGATCACCGCCTTGCTTGATTTCACTGTGCCAGAGGACCACTTCTTCTCCCCCGCAGTACTAATACCACAAATGAAAAGATTAAACAAGTTACACAGAGTCAGAGAGAGTTTCGAACCCCTGCCCTTGCTTTTACAAAAACTCCTCGCACACTCAATATAACGAGTTATGAGCATGTTTTGATTGGAATTGCTCATTCCTGAAACCAATACGAAAGACAAGCAGAGAAAAGGTAGGTTTTCTCAAAGAAAATGTTGTATAATATTTTGATAAAGCCCCAGAGCAAACCGTGGTAATTATATACAGAAGCGGGGCCTTGGTTGTGCACCAGTTTTTTTGTGGAGTGAAATGTGTTGGCACGTGTATACGTGTGTTTTGCTCTTACCCCGCATGGATGATAAATGGATGTGTTATATTTTTATGTGGCAGACAACGCGGGATGTACGTGTAACACATTATAAAACGTGTCGACATTTAACATGTAAATGCACGGACTTACATAACATGCCAAAAAAGAAAAAAGGGGAGATTCGACTAAGGATCCTCTCGGATAAGATACGCTCATCCATTTACTTTTTAAAATAGATAGTCTACAAAATGTGAATTGAAGGCGGTGAAGGAGGGTTTCATGTTTTGCGTAAGGTTGTCTCGTCGTTAAGTGTTCGGCCCTTGTCATACCACTTTTTCTATAAAAATTCGTGAATGTGTTGTATTTATTTCGGTTTTTGAGATATATCTATGTTTAGGAGTTCTTTACGCCGAAGGCGTTTCTCTTTATGAGAAAGGGCTTTGCAGACATTCACGGGACTAGCATAATTTTGACACTTGTTTGGACGTTTTTTCAATATTTTAAATTTAACGAATGTCCGACGGCCGTTTAACTATTTCGTTGTTTTTAGCGCAGAGTGAACTCCAAACAGCATGTTTTGATTACTCCCGACTCCAGCTTTTAATCGTCTCGCCAAGTTTGGTTCGATCTACCCGCAAAGAAAACCGAGTAATAATATAAAATTGAATTAGATGAGTCAATGACTCGAACTCGGGACATTAGAAGGGTGGATAGTCGATTAGGTACGTTCTTATATATCAAATATTTGTGTTGTTTTATTACAACGAGTGCAACTCCCACGCCGATCACATGCATTCTCGCATAACAATAATATGTGAATTTACCTTTACTTTGCCTTGCCCTACCCAGCTCTTGCACATTAAAAGCATCGGCATTTTTAATCTTTGGTACTCTAAAAGGGGACCTCGATAGTTTTATATTTATCGAACTCCTTGAATGCACTAATCAAATTCATTAAGGGAAGGCAATGATCACTTTCTAAAAGGAGATGTTTACGCCGAAGGCGTTCTTGTAGTGAAGTGAGACCTGGTGATTCTGACAAATGTCAGAAATCGGACGCACTGCATTCCTCCTCCCGGATGCGTTGAAATCCAACGGATCAGTATTTTAATGGATTGTTTAGGATATTTTCTATAATTTTTCCCGCTGCATGGTGGAGACAGGTGGCTGGTTGCATGCGATTTCTTCATCTCCAATGTTTTTTAGTGCATCGGACATATCATTTTTAGGAACTTGTGATTCAACACAAACATTGTCTCTGTTATTGTTGTTTTCGTGCGACTCGCAACTTTCTGTAAGGACTGGGATTTCCTGGATTGAACAACACTTCTTTTGATGTTCACGTTTGTGAAGCTTCAATTCAGGGCTATCTTCACAATCCCAATTAAATCTTCAAATGGATGAATAGATATAGAAGAAGATGACCTCTTTCTTCCAGTGAGGGATTGTACAACAACAGAGAATTTTGATGGGGTTGCACTAACTGCACAGGGTTTGAGATATAAACAAGCTTTATTGCTTCACCTGATCTCCTTTCTCTGGTCTTACCGTATCCTGATCGTCATGCTGTTGAATCTAATCTAATGTTGCATGTACTATATCTACCATCATGTCCTCTGTAAGCTCCAAGAATCCAAACTCAAAGCACATTTTTTAAGCTCTTACTTTAGAGGTAGTCATTGCATCCTCCCGAAGACGGAGCCGAACTGGCCCTGCGCGGCGACAATGTCCACTTTTTTCATGGTTATTTATTCAACGTTTCTCCTGTATTGAATGTATTAATTATGTTATGGAGCATATTTAGGTTCTAAATAATATGGTTTTGAAGGGTTCTCTGTGGTGGGCTAACCCCTGTTTTGCATCTAATTTTTGATGTGTGTAGGAGTGAGAAAAAAATTTCTATGGAAGAGCATCTGTAGAAGAGGGTAATATCTGCAAAGATTTGTCGTGGTCTGCACATGTACGAAAACATGAAGATGCTAAAGCGCCGCGACAATAATGAGGAGCTCTTTCTGATTTTTTTGGCTGCTCTGCAATGTCATTTTGTTTGACATTTTGATGATCTCGAGTCTCTCGCACGGCCGTGATTTTTTTGCTTTCTCCATGTTTATTTCAGTTTATATTTTATGTATGGGTTTTTTGTCATTTGTGTTTTTATTGCTTTTAAATGTTCTGTGAGTGAGAAGAATAGCCAAGTATATGAGCGGATCAAACAGATCATATCCTACTTCCGTAAATGAGTGTGATTCTAGGAAGCAGAACAATTAATGATCACAAGGTTTTTGTGTTCCCAAAATGAAGCGATTCTCATTCGAAGGTTTTTTGGTATCAAGATATCCATGAAGGTATTTTCGAGGCATTTGGGCTCTTTTGCCTAGGGTTTGTCTTCACATGTGGCTTGTCAAAATGTGCATGTTTTGTCCTTTTGGCTTTGGGTGGCTAAACTGGTCAAGTTAGGAAATGAATTTTGCAATTGGGAAATTTTTTTCCTGTTTAGTTCTTACTAAAGAGTAGTTAATTCTATGTTTAAGGTATACCTGATAATTTTTCTGTATTTTTTAAGCTTTTGTTTTCACCTTTTTATTCAGAGCATAGGGTAATGGATAAATACTATGAAGAAGCTTCTTCCCCGGATGGAAGAAGCACTACAGAATCAAGACATAGTGCATATGGGACTGTCATGTAAAACTAGATCTCAAACTTATGGAGAGGCCTTGAGTAAATATGAAGGAATATATACCCCATAGGGCCTATATGGTAAGTGTTCAATCTGGTTATTTCTCGTTTAATGGCCACCTCTATTTTTTACAGTGGCCGACTCATTTTTGTAGAAACTTTCCAAAGGCAAATTTGCAGTCTAATGGCAGGGTTTAAGATTTTGGGTAATTTTTTAAAGTTTTAGTGATGATTTTTTTAATGAATTGTAGGTTGATATTATGTATAAAGAGGGTTGTTGAAAACTTCTTCGAGCACTAAAACCTCTTCAAGGTTTTTTTGTATTTCTCATTTCTTTGTTTTTGGTGCTCTGCTTTGTCATTTTGTTTCACATTTTATTTGGAGTTTCTTCCCACGATCGTGCTATTTTTTTGTTTGGATGTTTTTTTTTTGGTCAGTTTATGTCTTCTGAATGATTTGTGGGGATTAGTTTTTTCTTTGTATCTGTGTTTTTTTATTTTAACTTTTGGTTTTAATTTTTTCATGGAGGCTGTATAACAACCAAGGACATGAATAATCATATCGGATCAGCTAAGGAGCAAAGCAGACTTGATTTTCAGTAAAATTTCCTTCACTTTGGTTGATTCTCTTGATGTTTAAGTTGCTCCTCAGCAAATGATCTTCAAATGTGGGTTTTAAAATTAATAGCCTCATCTCTAATTAGTAGAATCTTATAATGGTAAATGTGCAGTTTTGAGTTTGATGTTTGAGTAAATTTAGGGTTAAGTTTTGTAGCTTAGTAGTAACCATAAAGTAGCTAAGTGGAGCAACAAATTGTGGTGTTCAGGAAATATGTATGTGAAAGGTTTTTCACCTTCACCTTTTCTTGTTTTGCAACTAATTTCAGCTTGTGTGATTTACGGCATCAGGAGCAAGAGGGGAAGAAGTAAAGAAACATGGAGATGGAGGAGTTCTATGGAAGAGGATTTTGAGCTTCATTCTAAACAAAATACTACTCAAAGTTGAGTTGTGCTTTAGTCAAGTAAATTTATGAGGAATATGCCTATAACCAACAAGAAGTTCTTATAAAAATATAGTTTCACCCATTGGTAACATTTCAGGAGTATTGAAAGATTTATGTTTATAAATTGAAATTATGTATTGTTCAATTATGGGCGTTGTTTCCTAATTTATTTGTTGTTTTCTACTCCATTAAAGAAATCTTGGCTTAGATATGACACTAACGAAATGTGCTATATATCATAGATTGGAAATGAATTGTTTCATTTTATTGAAGAGGTTTACTAATAATATATCTCGTTGTTCATGTAACCAACTTAATAAAAAACTATGAAGTAATTTTCCCCTATTCAGGTAAAGATGGATGAAGCACAATTCCACAGTTTGTTTTTTAGGGTGTTTTTGAGGTTTGGATTCTTCTCCCTAGGTTTTCTAATCACATGTGGCTTGTCAAAATGTGCAGGTTTTTCCTACTCAGAGGAGAGTTTCCTTAGACTCCAAAAGTGTATTCATCCATTGAATAGAGTTTGGAATGGAATGGAATAGAATGCATGCACAAATAGATTTAAAACATGTCAAGATTGATGGTTTTGGGAATTGTTGAGAGTTAATATGGGGTGGCTTTTCATTTGTTCTCCATTCCTGCAGCGGCTAAGGCAGCCAACATATTTACGTCAATTTTCTTTCCCCTATGAGAAAGAGCCTTTGCTCGTTCGTGTCAAGGGGTTGAATTTTACTGGCATTTGGATTTTTTTGTGTTTTTACCTGTTATACATTGCCCGCGATGGATATCCAGACGAGAATGAGCATTTCCTACATGTTTTTTCTGCCAGATTGGCTTGCCCCATTGCCAATCCTAGGGAGATGGAATTCCCCTTCATTTAACTGACTGTGGACAAGATGAGCCATCAACATCAAAATGACATTTTTTATTGTTTTATGTTGCCCTCTGTGGATGATAGGATCACCATGGGCAGTAAGAATGAACAAAAAATGTACAATAGTTTATTATTGTATTAACTTTCTGAAGAATGACAGTAGTTGGGGATTGAAGTGAAATTTATAATAAATTTGTTAGTACTCCAACAAAAGTGCAAAAAAACTAATCAAAAAGTATATTTTCCACACTTATTTCCTGATCAAAAACAAAATAATTACATAAATAGCTTCATATGTATAAGAGTGCATTATTTAGAAAATTAGGAAAATACATTAATTGAAAGCTTTTATTTTTCACCAATCAAGGGAAGTTGGTTCCATTTTGTAGGAAACATTTAAGTGAAAAGAATGCTACTTTAGAACAACAAACTAGCTAAGAGATCCTCTGCATAATGCATATCGAGAAAAATCCCACTCCACTAATAGATCCTGCACTGAGTAATACCATCCCCAACTGGAATCTAGCTGATCTTACTGCAGGGATCTGCAGCCAGGGCCTTATTCAACTCAATCACATATTTTTGTGATATCTAATAAATTTTGTTAGCGAGGCATCTAGGGGAGCTGCCACTGATCCATTCCACATGGTATTGTCATACCCAATCACTCCCCCTATTTTCACCAGATCAATCAGTCGTTTGTGGTAGTTAAGATAATTGTCTTTGTCTGCATCCACAAATATGAAATCCAAAGATCCCTGCATTTCCTTCTGCACCACCACCACGCTCACATTTCCAAAATCACAATTTAACAATGAATAAACACAAAAACCAAAAAAATCATGAATTTGTTTTTCATTAGGTAATGGGGAGGGAACATTTTTCACAAACTTGATGCGGGTAGAAAGCATACATTTTTTTACATTTGATCAAGAAATAGCAGGGAAGGGCCCTCTCTGAAGGTAATTTTGTGGGAAACCCCATCCTTTTGAATGAAAGGAAACCCTAGGTCATCGGTCTCTTTGTTAATGTCCATTGCTATTATCTGCAAAACCAAATAACAACACTATAAAAACATTCTGGAAAAAGGTATGGATTTGACACTACCCTGTAATGGGGCCTTTATGATTGGAATAATAAAGGAGACTGTATTTCTTATTTTGTTGAAAACCATATTCTTTGACATCCGAGTTAAGTCTAACATTCAAATTATTTCTTTTGTAATATGTTAATGAGGATGATGTGTTGGTATTGTCAATGAGGGTAACCCTCAAGACAGTTGTGACTGCTTGATTGGCATTGAAATATTTAATTTATTGATTTCTTATTTTTTGTGACTTTCTTGAATACTACTTTCGTGACAGGAATAGGGGTTATCTCCACCTCTCAACATGAATAGTAGGTTGGTACTTCTCTGGGTGAGGGTTACTATTGATCAAGTAATAGGAAGGGTTGGACTACCCTTCCTGGTTACATTGATATATGATATTGAGGCATAATACTTCTTATGTTCATGACCAGAGCACGTGTATGATGGAATGATTAGTAAATGCTTACATATCATAAGGAAAGATGTGTGTGGAAGATACTCTGTCATGTAATGTGAAAGAATCCTTAAGGCAATCACAACATACTAAGTCTAACATTTGCACTTTGACAAATTTGTCGTGTTGTTCTTGGACAGTAAACTTTCAACTTCTTTCTCTTCCATTTTTTCCACCCTTTTACTTCTCCACCCTCTCACTTCTCTATCCTCTAACCCCTTCTTCTCCACCCTTCTTCCTCTCCTATTGTTTCTCTCTCTCAAATTTGACTCCTTCAAAAGATCCCCTTCGGCGTTTCCATTGTACATTTCACGCATTTATCGATGCAAGTTTTTGTAGTTAGGGGGAAATTAATGTATATCAGTAGAGTGACTTACTCAATTGGCCACAACCTTGTTTATGTTTATCTATTTCCTCTGCTGGACATATTGAAATATGCTACCTTCCTAACCAGTTTCTTATAAAGAAGTTTCAAATTATATGCTTTACAAAGAAATATGGACACCACAAATGAAGATGTTTCTTGTCATAGAGACAACATGGATGTGTCCTAATTAACATTCTCATTGAAAAGATGGACATACTTGTGAAACTATGAATAACCTCCAACTTGAAGAGAGTGATTGATGTTGTTATAAACCTACAAACCCCTGAAAGTACTAAGAATAGTAGGAAAATAGGAAGTCCAAATGTCTACCCAGGGAAGAAAATCAATCAGTAACATGATTGCTGCATTTTGCAACTGATATATTGAATATTATAATAAGTGCACTGACTATACAAATATAAGAGTGTTCCCTCCAAGAAGAAAAAATGCAAGCCCACAGAAAATAGTTCTCCATTTTTCCATGATAGATGAAGGATAGAGATCATAAAATGATTCAACATGATGAAGGATGATGAAGCTGCTACCGTTTGTTAGGGCATTCAATACTGTATTTGTGAGCATGAATCTTCAAAATATGTTTGAAACAATGGATCAATTTGAATAACAGTTTATGAACATAGAAGTGTAGTCACAATTTGTTATCATTTTTGTGGCTGGAAGCACTTCTCTTTCCACTTCAAAGAATCAAGACAAGTCAACAGTTTATGGTGACATCCTTAACCCATATGTTTTCCCCTTTAACTGCAATGTTAGTGGATACCAAGTAAGTTTTTTATGCCTATTTATTAGAAGAATTAATGCCTTTATTTAAATTTTCAATTGATGGTAAATTCTCATTTATTTTATTCCTTTGTTTTATTTTTATGGCCTCATTCCTGTCCCATTGGCCATTAATTTTAATCTAATATGTTGTGATTTGTTTGTTGTTCGAACTTATATATTTGCAGGGATATATTGATTATATCTACATACAAATACCTATAGTTTTCAAATGCCAAGAAAGAACCATGTAATGTATAGTTGTTTGCATCTAAAGATTTGTAAATTATATCAATTTTTGCATATTGAATTGTTTTAAAGCATAGACCTTATGTTTGTGCTTTTTAAATGAAGTGGTTCATCTATATTTCTACACAACCATAATCAATCACACCCCTTATCAACATCAACTAAAAAAACTAATAACTATCCCTCTAAAACAAATAACTTATACATTCTTTGATATCTTTATAAACATTGTCGAAGATCCAACTAGAAATTCACATTCCATTTTAGAATTCGCATTCATTTCATTCCATGAGAAAAATATTAAAATAACACATTTATTTTTATAAAAAAATTGATCAAAACCATGTCACATTTAAGAAACATTAACATCACAATTAAATTACCTTTTATAAATATTGAGGGCAACATTACTATCTATTAATTACGCACATTTACAACACATCAACACATTTTATAGGTGTTTTAAATATGTAATCATGAAATATGACCAATGTAAATATGTCATAACTTAAAATGTGATTGAACGGCTACTTTAGAATTTATTTGAGACATCTTAAAGCATCTTGAACATGACATAAATTAAAATATTAAAAAAAAAAAAAAAAGTAATCCTTTGAACAATTACCCTTAAGAAGGTTAAGTATGGATTCATGGACCACTCGTAATAATATAACAATAGTGTCGATCAATATTGAAAGTGTTTATTCCACATTGAATTTATTGTCAGGTTGACGTGGTGTGAATGGCTGCATTCAAATTAAAATTCATATATACCTGTTTTTTGAAAAGCAGTGGGCACGTGGATACCTGTGTTTTGCTCGTCCCCGAATGGATGAGGAATGGATGTGTAATATTTTGTATGGCGAACGAGTGCAAAAGGTACGTGTCACACATGATAAATATGTCGACATTTAACATGCAAATGACGTAACATATGCAAAAAAATAGAAAAAGGGGATTCGTAGGAGCACGCCAACTTCAATTTGCCTCGTAAATATGGTACAATGGACCCTCTCGGATAAGATACACTCATCCTTTTATTTTAAAAATTGAACTTTTGATGTGGACTATTCTGCGCTAAGTAAAAAATTTGAAATGATACGGATTTAATTACCTATATGAGATCAAAAGTTTATTGGATCATTCAAAATTCCAACTCTTCAAACATTTTTGGGCTTTCATCCATCAATCTATCTTTGTCAGCTACTTTTGTTGCTGATTTGAATTAGTATATCTTTTAAATCTTTTACTTTAATTTTTTTAGTAGTTTTATTATAGAATTGACTCTTAAAATTTCTACATACTTGGTTTTGATGTTTGTACACCTTAGACATTCAACAATGAAATGTTCATCGGTTATGACGGCTCTTTTATTGTGTAAAACATATAAGTCTTTTCTTCCCACATTTCTTTAGGCATTTTCCATCTCCTTGTTTCACATCTAAACCTATCAAGCTAGTCCTTAGCCGAGAAATGAAGATCGCTTCCCTCCATTTAATTAGAAACCCTATATAATTTTTTTCACAATATTCATACATCAAGTTAAACTCAGTAATATAGTGTTGGCATTTCCTACTTGTGTTCTATCTTCATATCATCATTCTAAACTTTTCATTCACATAGTTTGTTATGTCTTTGTTAAGATTAGAGAACTCATCTAGGCTTATATCTTATGTGTTAATCCATTTGTGGTTTTACTCCATCCAAGTGTTCTTTCGTATGTGTAATTCTTTGCCTCTTATAGTCGTAGGCCAAATGTTAGTCTTTATGTTTTCTATTTATAAAGTAACGTATAATCATGGTCATAGCAATTGCCTCGAGAGGGAAGGTACTTGTTTACATAAGGAAGTGTAGTATTGAATTTGATATTGGTTGTTATCGGTGCTTTTGGATCCCTTGTATTGCTCTCCACTAAAAACTTGTCACTCCACTAGTCAATACCTTGCAACCATATAGTACCACCAACGTAACAGTGCAACCCAACAAGGACCCTAATGATCTTCCAATCTTAGAGCTTATCATTCCTCCACCTATTTTGGATTGCATAAAGTGATCTCCATCGTCTTTGTATTATCTTCATCCTACAATATCCTAGTTGAGCTTGATGTGAAAACAAGGCCAAGATATTTGTATTCTGACACCACTTCAAGAGACTCTCTTGCAATTTGAAGAGATGTTTCTTCCTTTTCACTAATAAAATCATAAATTTGATTTTCTTAAGAATATTAATGTTAGTCTGAACATTATTAATCATATGTGAATTATATAATATAGTTATGAGTCTGTAATAACGTAGGTAGAGATCTGAAAATAGGTACACGTGCATTACTGGGCAGATTTGTGGAGACCCATCCAAATATAGAGGCGGTTAGATGTTGGGATAAACCCAAATGGCGAACCAAGGGAAACCGTGAAATAGTTGCCATGTCAAATGACACTTTCTCTTTCATTTTCTCTTGCATGATGATTTCCTAAGGGTTTTACAAGAGGGCAGTTTGTTTTTTGGAAAACTATCATGAGTATGGCCAAATGGGTTCCTTGAAACTTCCTTGGCAGCCCCGTTCCCAGTAATTTTCCTGTTTGGGTAAGGCTTCCTACTCTCCCTTTGGAGTTGTAGGAGTCTAACGTGCTTTTGGGTATTTCTAAGGCTTTAGGGTCTTCCTTGCAGTCGGTCCTTGCACAAAAGCTTGCATCAGAATGATCGAGGCTCGTTTTTACATCAGTGTTTTTGCTGCAAATCCACTCCCTGCTTCCATTTGACTCATTTCCAAGCACGGGGTCTGTGTCCAAGAGTTGATCTACGAGGGATCTAATCTTTTTCTGTGTAGAATGTTTGGAAGCAGGACATGGCGCAGGGGGTTGCGTGGCTCAGTCATGGGATTAGGTGAAGAAATGCACCTTCGCTTGACCGATCTTGGTGGAGGTTGAATCTACCCCTATTTTGGAGGCGTCATATGCGATTGCTATTAGTGTTGATTGTCTCATCCCATCAGGACGAGAGGTGTGAATGTGGCGGAAATAATTTGACCATGGGCATTTCTTTTGGTGGGAGTGGGGATCCACATTTAGATCCCTCTGGCCTGATTGAACAGGTGGAGAACATGATAGCCTTGGAAGAAGTAGATGCGGGCCCTACTTTTTCTACTCATGCCTAGCAGGAGATGGTGGTTACAACAAAGGTTGGGTTAATGGATGAATTTGGATGTCACGAGATAGCTGATAGAATGGAAGAGGAAATCGAGTCGACAGAAATGAGAGTCATAAGTATGATCTTTTCAAGTCTCCAGCTGAAAGAAAAATTTAGATAATTCTTCAAGTAACTAAGGAGAACAAGGAGCTATTAAGACCAATTCAGAAAGAAGAATCCAAACAAAAACGTTGACCCTTGCAAGATGAAAATATTAGAATTCTAGCAAGGTGAGGGATATAAAGAATGTGATAGATTCAATTTTTGTGGTGGGGAGGACGAGGAGGAGGAGTTGGAGTTGGAAGATGGTTGGAAAATTGTTCGGTTAAATGAAGAGTTAAACGTAACCATATTGTTCCACATTGTGATAAAAACTAGAAGCAATATTAGGGGTTGCCTTGAGGGAAAGTTTGTTGTTCTTTTAGGGATTTTATGTAAGTCCTCTAGATTTTCATTCAAGTGAAGAATCATAAATGTTATTTGGTTTTCTTTTTGCTTCATTATTCGGTTTTTGCTACACTCGGCTTCACTCTAGTTGTATTTGGGATGTTTTTCGTAAAATTTTCTTCGTTATTTTTTTTAGTTCTTGTTTTATTAATGATATTTGTCAAAGAATTGAAACTTTCCATTATGAATGATTTATTAATTCATCAATGTGAATAGTACAACAATAATACAACAACACTTGTCAAAACCAAAACCCTAGTAGCGGATCTGGACATAAAAACCTTAATGGTGCCGATCTTAGGGCGCCTGTGAGGTAAACCAATGGCACCCAAATCCCAAACGACAATAAATTTTTGCATGTGGTTAAGAGTCCTGGGTCTAGAATTCATTAGGGCAAAGGTCCATTCAAATAAGCAACTATGTGCTTTGTTGCTCCTAGATCTGGATCTCGGGTTAATTTGGGCTCTTCCAAACCAATGAGATTTTCTTAAGAAATCCCTTCGCTACTTTTTATGAATAGGTGATTAAAACAAAAGAATATTTTTAGACAAATGGTCTCGATCTTCCGCTTCAGCAGCCTCCTCCCTACTGCACCTTCCCGCCTTACACAAATGGATTTCAAACACTAAAAATCCTTCTTAACGTAAGCTTGATATTTGTCCTTACACAAGAGGTATCTTTGTGTCTATTTTTTATAAAACCGGGTTTTTAATCATATATGGGATTTCCAATCTCACCAAATGATCATGAAACAAATGGTTTCCGTGTTTTAACGCCTATACTGAGACATTCCTAGTAAACATGTTTGGGTTAGATTACCTCGTTTACCTCTCAGCTTTGGGGGAAACTAACCTAAAGGCCATTGGGAATACTATAGGAAAATATATTTCCATGGACAATCAAACTGAACTTTATCATCACACTATATGTACTCAGATTATGGTAGAAATGGATACTTCAAAGGACCTTCTTGCTTCTATCGAGCTTAAAGTTAAGGACAAAATTTGGATCCAATCTCTAGACTATGAAGGACTTCCTTTTAGATGTAGAAATTGCTTCTCTCTAGATCACCTAGTCTCATATTGTATGTCAAGATCTTTAGTGGTAGAGGTAATTGGTGGAAAATGTTTCAGTAGTAAGAACCTCCGAAATGTTTGTTGATTCATATTCAGAATCAAATAAAGAATCTCCTAGTCCTCAAACTTTTGAATCATTTGAAGAAACTATTCAAACTTCACCCCCTGACAGATTGGAGGAGAAAGGTGAGCTACCCAAAACCGATGGAATTAACAAAAAAAATCTTCGAATCCACATAGTCTCATATTCTCAGGGGTAATCTCCCACCATCAATCTGGAGGTGGTTCTTCTAATTTGCTTGGAGGACAGTAATGATGAATGGATGGAAGTGAAGAGGAAAAAGACAAATATTAATCTCAACACCTTCAATTCCAAGAACAAGAACTGATCTGGTTTCCTTCCATTTCTACTCTTATTGCTTTCTGGGTTTCAAGACCCCTTTTATTTTCGTGGTGTTGATTTTTCCATATCCGGGCTTCCGTGCTCGTGTTGTAGTTTGGCTATAATCTGGTTGTATTTGTGCTACTTTGTGGCCGTGTTCCTGCTATTTTGTGACATTGTTCTTTTTTGTTCAAGTTTCATAGCTTGGCTTCCCTTCTCTCGCACTTTATGCTTATCTCTGCCGGAACCCCTTTGTTTTCTTATGCTCCTTTTGTTATATTTGGGTTTGTAAGACATGATTTTGTATTTGGGGTATGGTCCCCATCAAAAATCATTTACCAAGAATTAAAAACAATAATACAAAAACGTTATTATAATTATTATCATACTTTGGTAGCTTAAAGTACATTAATTACTACATGTTGACAACACATTCATGTATGTACTATTTATAATCATGTTATATGAAAACCTTAAGTTGTCCTATTATTAATTAGATTATGTCCCTTGAGTTTATGTGAAATATACACATTAGAGAATAAACTTATGATACTAAAACAATATAATTAGGATGAGATTGGATCGTTATAAAATGAGACATGATTAACTAAACCTATCCTTAGGAACTAAGGTTATGTTCATGATACCATGAAAAGAGATACTTCTTAAAGTTAGTAACGAGATAAGTTACTATATTTCTCTATTGGAAAATGGATAATGTGTCTTGGTACCTAACATCAGTAACAACTAGTATTAACTCCAAAGATAACAATTGTGTGTAAAAGTATGGGTTATATGACCCGTCATTACATTTAATCGACCCTATCCGTACTAGCTTAGGATGGATATGGGAAGGGTAGTGAGTACTTAATGATGAATGTCATTAAGTGGTCACTATCTTTCCCATATGGATCCTAAGATAGGATTGATAATGTACTCTTGAATTGAGTGGTGAGTCCTAGATCCTATTCCTTCGAAATAGAAAATTGAACTTCTTAAACAATGAAATTAAGATCCATATAATTGTGTAAAGATAGTTGTGCAGTGGCAAAGATAAGTTTCATTTGACTTATGTGTGGTCATGAAACTAAGCTTGCATTGTTCACTTGAAAACTTTGCCAAGTACTATAGCTAACTGATTATACTTGTCGATCACCATACTCCTAAGTCAGTAGTGTCAAATATTAGATGGATCGCAACGTGACTATTCTCCAAGTTGACACATAGGATTTGCACTTAAATCTCAAAACTTATTATAGATTTTTAACCAAATGTATATAAGATATACTCACTAGGTTAGAGTGATGATAACAGAGTCGGGTAGATGTTATGAACCCTTACAACTACACATGGTTAGATCATTGTTATCAGATGGATTGTAAACATTATGTTATGTTGGATTTAATTGTTGTGTATTGAAAAATAATTGAAGGCATTAATTGTGATGTAAGGGTTTGCTTATAAAAAAAAATCCCTTAATTTGATTTAGTATAACATGGGTGTTACATAGTTAGAATCTCCATTTTGTAAGTATGTGCAGAGGTCTATTGTGTAGTCACAAAAGCATTTGGTTATAAAATCCTTATAGAGTTATGGATTTATTTGCATTCAATAAACTTATCTAAAACTATGTTTCATATTTTTAGTTATGGTGATCCGATTGTTTCTAAGATCTTTGTGTATGTGGTTTAATGAGTTTCAAATGTAGGAGTTGTAGCAATTTTGTAAATTGATTGAAATCTTTTCTTATTTCTGACGCATTCATCTCATATTTTCATATTTGGTCCAATGAACAAGGCACATATGAATTTTGAAAGATCAACCCCTCTCTTAATTAAATATTTGGGTATTGCCCTCCTTGAGAAATTTATTTATCTTGTACATTATTAAATGCCTCTTTAATATAACTTTGGATACATCTTTATCACAAGGATATGTTTTTTGCAACCTTTTCGTGGTTTTAAGTAGATGTATTATCTTCTTGTTATCGACAACCTATCAGTGTGGCGATCATAGTGGTCAGGCTATTTATCCGGGTTTTCTTCCCTGTATTTACGTTATCTCGCAATATTTAGTGTCACTTGGGTTGTTATAGGTCTCTCTCTTAGGTTTCACAGAGCCTAAAGAATTGGAAGTTATTCACTTTCTTATTTTTGGACCTCGAATCTTCCCTTTTTGGTGAAGAATCATACAACTACAAAGTGAACTACTCAACCCTTCTTCACTCATCTAAAAAGTGGAGCAGCAGATTTGCAAGCCAACACCCCATAACATAAAAACTTCAAAATAAATAGTGTAAGATTTTGCAAATGTGTAACGCCCACAAAAAGACGTTCTAAAAACATGCTTCAACCTAACACTTAACCCGAAAATGTGACTATTTTTTTGTTTAAGTTATAAAGAAGGTTACAAGGGTGCTTGACCATTAGGGTTCATTACTCAAACATTCCATAAGAAGACAACAAGGATTAATTAACTTGATTAAATGTTTTCTTCTCTTCAATTAAGTTCAAACCTAACAAGGTTAACCCTATGCTAAATTATTAAATTATTAATCCTCCCAAGGGCTCTCCGTGTATAAGTGGCACCGACATCCCGGCGTCTGTAAAATATGAGGAAGAATGGCCGCCACCTACTCTAGTGGTGGTATATCTAGGATTAACTTGATTAAATGTTTTTCGTCTCTTCAATTAAGTTCAACCTAACAAGGTTAACCTTATGCTAAATTATTAAATTCATTACTTTAATAGCTTAAAGGATCCTTTAATAAATTTCTACACACACTAAGGGTTTTAAAAGGGACATCACACCCCTAGGCAATTAAATGGCCCCACTCACCCATCTACACATACCCTTAAGGATTTTAAATTAAACATTTAAAATATATTTCTTCTTAATAAAGGTAGGGTCAATTCTCCACCCTTGGATTAAATCCATCTTAGCCACTAGATCCTAGGGTTCTCAACAAAGCCCTAAAAATCCTTATGAAAGTCTATTAAAACCTTTTCTCATTCTAATCTTCTCATTTGGTTCATTTTCTTTTGTTAAATTTGTAGGTTGGAGGAGGAGGAAGCCATGGGAGCAAAGAGGAAGAAGCCATGGAGGATTCTACAAGAAGATTTAGTCTAGGTTTAGTTTAGTTTTAGTTTTATTTATGTAATCTATTTCATTTAAAGATTGGGAGGATTTCCTCCTCCAATCTAGTTTTTATTCCAAGATTTTAGTGTATTGGGTTTAAATTTGGGGCAAACCCTACCCCCTTTGATATAAATGAAAGAATGCTTTTAGATTCACCATTTGAGTGTTTTGTTATTCCCATTCCTAAGCATTTATCTTTATTTTACTTGCTGGTAGTAATAGGTTAAATTTTACAACTTAGGAATTAGTGAAAATAGGTTAAATTTCACGCACAAGCGTGGTCCATGTGGAATTCTATCATAAGTGACAGACCACCACCCAGAGAGAGACCGATGGTTCTGGGACCACCACCTGCTAGGGGTGACAAACAGTGGACCGCCACCTTCCAGAGTGGCGGTTGTGAAACCACCGCCTTACCTAGGGTGACAAACACAGACCACCACCCTACTGAGTGGCGGTTTTGAGACCGCCGCCATTAGCCTAAGCGGTGGTTACGGGACCGCCTTCTTCACAGACAGGGTGGCGTCCTGTTTCAAAAAAATAGAACCTTAATGCCGAGAATTTTACAAAAACTAAAGTTGCTAAAGGATGTAAAAATGCATTTTAAGTTGTCTTTGTTCATTTTAAAGTTCCAGAATTGAGGTTTGTTGCTCATTTACTCATTTCTTAGTTAAGTCTAGTCATTTTAAAGTGTTTCCATTTCTAATAAAATTCATCTACTTATAAGAATAATTTCTATTTGTTTAACTAGATTCTTTCTTCCATTACAAGAGCAAGAAGGAAAATAAATCTATTTCATTACTTTTCATTTCCTTATATAAAATCAACTTTCCAAATGCAATATAATCTAACTTATTTTCCTCTTTCATTTTACTACAATGTTCATTCATTCAAAATAACCATATTAACTTTATTTTCCATACAATGATATTTTGTAAACAAATTCAACTTCTAACAATCTCTACATTTTCTTCTTTCTCACATTTACAATACAATAAATACTCAATGAAAATATACTTTCTTTTCCATTGTAAAATAGATTAATCTTTCAATACAAGCACTATTTTTCTCACAATACATTCAAGATTTCAACAAGGAGAAAATACTTTCTTTTCTATTTGCAAACTAACTTTACAATAACATTCTTTCTTCTTTCTTTTCTCATTTGTTTCTTTCCACATGCAATACAATAACAATAACAACAATTGGATTACAACTTTCTTTTACAAAGTCATTACAATTTCCTCCACTTGAAGTGGAAATCCATACAAAATGTAAATACAAGAATGAATACATTATTACAATTTCTTCCACTCTAAGTGGGTAAAAATACAAGGAAGTTTCACATGGTCACCAACAAGACTCCAATGCTCCAAACACCAACAAGGTAGCTCCTCCAAGAATTTTCTTGATTCACAACAAAATAGGGGAGAGGCAATGCTCTCCACCCAACCAAGATACCCAATGGAGAAGAGAAGCCATCCTCTCCATTGGCCCCGAGCCCCAACCACATTACAATGGGAGAAGATCTCAACTCATGGCAACTACTAGCTTCCACAATACTTAACATATAATTTCACATTCATTCCATTTTCATACAAACACAACAACAACTCAACAAGAAGAAAAAATCAAAAAAAACAAGATAACAAGGCTTATCAAGAAAGCCAAAAGAGTAAGACCTATGGGGAGGCCACTTATGCCTCCCAATGGGAATGGGTGCCCACCCAAAAGCCTCCAATGCAAAACACAATTTCCCCTTACAACTCTTATGCCTCCCTCAAGTACCCCTTATACCTCCATAACTCTTATGCCTCCCTAAAAAACTCTTATGGCTCCCTCATAATAAGAACAAGAAGAAATGCAAGCATTCTCATACTAGATGGGGCACCCAACCCAAAATCCCTCCACAAAAAGTGATCTCTTATGCCTCCCTACAAGAAAAACTCCCCATAGTCTCCTCCCACTCCCAACTTAGGCATTCTACCCACACCCAACAAACATTTCAAAGAGACAACAACATTCAACACAACATATACACACATACAATAAAATAAATAACATAATTTAAACTAAGGTGAAGCTCCTACCTCTCCATGGTAGAGCTTGTTCCAAGTATGAAGTTCCAAGCTTCTCCAAAGATCAAGAAAGCATCCACAAAGCTCCAAAATCCACAACTCTCTCAAAATCCTCTCACTCTCCAAAAATTCAAGAGACTAAAAATGATCATCCAACCCCAAAACAAGCAACAAGAATTCAATAAATAGAGAAAGAGAGGGGGAGGGATGATGTGGCTCCAAGTAGGATGCCACCTCATTTCCTCTCCACTCCACATCACTTGGTCAACCTCATATTCCAATGCACAATTAATAAGTGGTTGGAGGAATGACAAGAACCTTACACACTCCATCTAAGCCCACTCCCCCAAAGGACAAAATTAAATATTTGAAAGAAAGTGCAATTAACATTTTACCTTTTTATCTTCCCAAAACACCTAAAAGAGCCTAAATTTGACCCCCAACCCATAGGTAGGGTTGGCATGGGCATTTAAGAGGTGTGGGACAAGTTTGACTTGTCCCACAAGCTTCCAAATTTGGCCTCTAAGGCCAAATTCGAGTTTCCCATGAAGGGTAGAGTGTGCTACACTAAAAATCAAACACACTTCACTCAACACAAAATCCAAGAGTAAATCAATTCTAATAAATGAACTCCTTTTTTGTCACATCTTTAATTAGTTTAGGAAAAATTCAAATTAGCTTAATTAAGACACTACAACCCATGAATAATAAAGGGGTAAACACAAATCCAAAAAATCTAAATAATAAAACAAGTAATTTTCATTACTAAAGGAAAACACATCCTAACATAATAAAAGGGAAAATTAAAACAAAACAACACATGACCCCTAGGTCACAATTTTCTCCTAACCAATAATTCTAACACACACACAATTACATGTTGCCATGGTGACCCTAGTTGAATTCTTCTCAAATTCCGATGTGGTTGGTCTCCACTCCCCCGATGTTGTTGTGAATATAATATACCTGCAAAATAGAGGATACCTCCTTCGGCCTCGTGGCCACATTAAAACATTCATGCAAATATGCAATATAAATCTAAAATCAACTATATACGAATTAATATCATCTATGCAAATACGATATCACTTACAATTTCTAGCACATTTCTATTCCACATTTCATTTATGTCAAAATGATCATCACATTAATCCAATTATCAAGATCTACTCAATATGACTAAATATATCACATGTCGAAATACATATAAATAACCATGTCAAAAGTATATCAATATCAACATCAAATGTCTCCAATGTCCATATGCATCATATAAGAATCAAATCAATAACAGTTTAGTATCTCTGATATCTACTAACATGCTATATCAAAAACTATAATATATCCATAAGTGCAGTCGATAGTATCAAAAAAATAATAAAAAAAAGGTGTCGAAGGGAAGTGGGCACTACATCCCCCTCCCCTTAGACTCAACTTCCTCCTGGAAGTCACTGGAATAGGTGTGGAAACTACACTCATAGTAAAAGTAGCATCCTCCCAAGTAGCTGTAGTCTCATCATATCTGTCCCACTGGACCCAAACCTAGATCAATCTCTCTCTCGAAGGCCTAGGGTCCTACGCTCTATAATGCATATGGGCTCCACCATCACCTACCCCTGATCCTGCACCTACAATGCGGTCCAATCTAGCACATGAGAAGGATCAAAATATATCTCCTAAGCACAAAAACATGAAACACATCATGGACGTGAGACAAGCTAGGTGGCAATGCTAGATGATAGGCCAAGGGACCGAGGTGCTCCAAGATCTCAAAGGGACCCACAAACCTAGGAGCAAGCTTAGAACCTTTTCCATAATGGATAGGGCTCTTATGCGGTCTGACACGAAGAAACACCTTCGTGCCCACCTCAAAACTATGATCTTCCTATGCTTGGTCCACATACTTCTTCTTCTATCCCTATCCTGCCTCCTCCGCAATCTCTGTCTGATCAAGGTAACCTACTTGCTCCATATCCTGTAATAATGTTGGCCCAAGAGAAACCATGTCCTCAATCCTGTCCCAACTAAGAGGTGTCCTGCACACTCTCTACCATATAATGCCTGAAAGGAGCCATGCCTATCGAACTCTGAAAACTATTATTGTAGGAAAACTCCACCAAATATAGATACTCCTCCCATCTCGACTTGGTGATCCATAACGTACATCCTAAGCATGTCCTCCAGATCTGATTCACCCACTCAGTCTATCCATCTATCTCAGGGTGATATGTTGTGCTGAAATTGATCCTCATCCCGAGAGCATACTTGCATGGTGGTCCAGAAATGGGAAGTGTACAAAGGATCGCGGTCACAAATGATCTTCCACGCGGAATCCCATGTAATCTGACAATCTCATCAAGATATACTCATGCCACTACACTAGGCTATATAGGTGGTCTTCACCGAGAGAAAAATGAGCTACTTTCATCAATTTATCCACCGTGACCATGATGGCATCATGGTGGTATCTCGACGTAGGTAACCCAATGATGAAGTCCATGGAAATGGTGTCCCACTTCCACTCTGGTATGGCGTGAGGATAGAGAAGGCCAGCTGGATGTTGATGCTCGGCCTTCACCCTCTGGCACTCTAAACAATGTGACACAAACAAAGGCCACGTCTCTCAAAGTCCTCTCCAAAAATACAACTGTCTCAAGGTGGCGTGCATCTTCTTCACCCCGGGATGGGCTGAATAAGGCACACGATGAGCCTCTAAAAAAATGTCCTGTCTCAAGCCTCCATCTCTAGGAACATATATCTGACCTCTGTGTCTAAGAAGGCCATCTGCCTCTAATGAAAATCCATCAAATCTCCCCTCAAGGGGTCTCTGTGACTCAATCTCTGCTCTAGCTGCAAGGTAGAAACTATCTCTGAGGAAGCTGTTGTAAAATCCTTGCTCCACAAATCTGTGCCCACTGAGGTGGCCATAGCCACATGTCTCCATCTACTCAAGGCATCTATAACCACATTCTCCTTCCCCTTCACATGCTCTATCTCCATGTCATACTCACAAAGCAACTCCATCCAATGCCACTGATGAGCGTTGAGATTGGGTTACGTGAAGAGGTGGCGAAGACTCAAGTGATCAGTCCTGAGTGTAAATCTCTCGACCAAGAAGAAAATGTCTCCACCACACTAAGGCATGCACAACTGCTGCAAGCTCAAGATCATGAGTCGGATAATTGAGCTCATAATCCTTTGAGTTTGTGAGACTCAAAAGCAAACTACTCTTCCCTCCTGCATCAACACACCTCCAAGTCCTACCAAAGAAGCATCTGTGCAAACGAACTCACCCTGAGGATCTAGTACTACAAGAATAGGTGGTGTTGTCATGAGGCATTCCTTCAATGTACTGAAAGCCTCTCACATCTATCTGACCATACAAACTTCTTCCCTTTCCACTTTGAAGGGAAGTGATGGGGTGTGCAAATCCGAGAAAAGTCCTAAACAAATCTCCTATAATATCCTACTAAACCCATGAAGTTGCACACCTCGGTCACACTAGTGGGTGTTGGCCAATCCATGATGGCTCAAATCTTGGAAGGATCGACTACGATACCTTCCCCAGAAATGATGTGGCCCAAATACTACACCTCTGTCTGAAAGAACACACTTCTCCAAGTTCCCATAAAGGTGCTTGCTCAAAGACACTGAAGAACCTAGCGAAGGTGCTCCTCATGCTCCTCACGCATACGTGAGTAAATCAAAATGTCATCAAGGAAGATGAGCACAAGTGATCTAGAAAAGTCCTGAATACCCCATTCATCAAACTCATAAACACTACTGGGGGCATTCATCAAACCGAAAGGTACCACTTTGTGAACTCGTAGTGGCCATATCTCGTATGGAAAGCGGTCTTATGAATATCCACCTCCGTAATCCTGAGCTGATGGTACCCTGACTTAAGATCTATCTTGGAGAAAATGTAGCCCCCTTCATCTATCAAATAAATCATCAATGCATGGAAGGGGGTAACGATTCTTGATCGTTACTTTGTTCAATTGATGGTAATCAATACACAAACCATAGAGATCCATCCTTCTTCTTCACGAAGATCACCAGTGCACCCCAAGGGGATACACTAGGATGGATTAGGCCCTTCTCTAAGGCCCTCAAGCTTGTAACTTGAGCTCACATAGCTCAGGAGTAGTCATCCGATAAGGTGCTCGTGAGATAGGCTCTGCGCCCAGAACCAGATCTATGTGGAAATCTATCTCACGTGGGGAGGTAACCCCGTAGCTCTCCTAGAAACACATCAGAACTCTCTCAAGATGGGATGGTCATCAAGGGATGGTCCACTAGACTCATCCTCCGATCATCACTAACCGTAACAACATACAACTGACAACCCCATCACACACACACTTAAGCTGCATAGTAGAGATGGTGTGAATGGAAATGGGCTCCTAACTCCTGATATCACTGACTCCACTCCAAGATCATCTATGCAAGCAATAGTCTTATGGTAATAGTCCACTCTAGCTCTATGAGCAGACAACTAGTCCATGCCTAAAATGACACCATAAGATCCTAATGGAAGGATTCAAAGATCCGAAGTAGTGGTGAAGGGTCCCAAATCCACTACACACTCCTTAACTAAGGAGTCTACAAAAATCTTGGCTCCAAAGCCATCTCAATGTCCCAACTACGACCCTACCTAACTACCACCAACCTGCAAATGCTCTACTAAGGATGGTGTAATAAATGAATCAAAAGAACCAGAATCAAATAATATAGAGGTGGAAAATACCACCAATACTACCTGTCATCTCAATCACGGTACTCTGGTGCTCATCCTGGTGGTTCTCGACCACTACTACGTAGATCCGATGACTCCGTGCCATATCTCCAACCATAGGCTCTGAGCTCTACATCTTACCCTTGTTAGGGTTATGTGGGAAATCTCTCCAATGATGTCCAACAACACCACAACCATAACAACTTCCTGGTCCTCCTCCAGTGGGATGCAGCTCAGCCGACTCTCTAGATGTCCGAGAGTGTGATCCTATGATCCGGCTATGGACTGCTTGAGGTCTCTGCTGATGAGCTCCTGCTGACTGAGCTCTCGGCACACCCTGTGTCCTGGTGGGACCCCTAGGAGGAGGCCCCATACTCCATCCTCTCTGCGCATCAAATCTCTGAGGAGGTCTGTAAGGTGGGTGGGTCTGTTACTGTTGCTGCTTTGCTATGTGTGGTGGCCTAAATGAAGCCTGCCCTGAACTCTATCCACCCCATGGAGGAGGAACTGACCCCTTCGACCTACCATCCTACATCTACTAGATACGGCTCCAAACTCTGTCTCTAGCCTATTGTTGCATCTTCCCCATGTCTCCTCTGCAATATAGGCCTTCTCCATGGCCTCTAATGTCTGTGGGTAGTGAATGCACACCACACCACCACCCAAATCCAAGTTCAGGCCCTAGATGAACCTGTGAATCCATACCTACTCATCCTGCATATAGTCGACATACTTGGAGTAGGTCTAGAAATCAACTCTCATACTCAGCTACAGTCATCGATGCCTGATGGAGGTCATGAAACTCATCTATCTGTCATCTATATAAACCTCTTGGGAAAATACCTACTCCTGAAACACTCCTCAAATAGCTCCCAGGTGACTGTCTCTCGAATCAACATGGAGCTTCTACTCCTCGGTCCTCCACCAAACTCCTACTCCATCCCTCAAAAGATGGATCACAACACGAGCTTTCATGTTTCTAGTACAAGGACAGAGCTTGAAGCATCCGCTCAAGCTCACCAACCAAGCCTCTTCCTAAAAACCTCCTATATCACCCAAATAGTGAGATGGTCATAGCTTCAGGATCTCCCTGATATGGTCTGCTTGCTGATGATGTCTGATGACCCCTAGGTCTCTCTGCATGCTCCTCCCTCTCTCTCTAGGGACTCCAGACTGACCTATCCTATGTCCTGAGATCCTGTCCCCATGTCCTCTCTGTGGTGACTCTTCCCTAGCCAACTCTGCGTGGAAGTTCTCTACCCTATACTCCTCATTGTGTTGAGGGGATGCCTGAGCATCTACTGACGGCTCCATGCCATGTCTAGCAAAATCATCCTCCCAAGGGCTCTCCACGTATAGTGGCATTGACATCCTGAAGCATCTAAAATCTGAGGTAGAATGGCCTACTACCTACTCTGGTGGTGGTATATCTAGGTCTATATGAAAAGACCCCTCACCTAATCCGTGCCTCCTGCACAGATCAAGGTGAGAGTTAGTTCATTGTTCTAGGTCTTGTTTCAGTTTTCTAAGTTTTCTATTTCATACAATTATCAAACATTGTGGTTTTCTAGATTTAAAAGAATCAATTTTGCACTAGGTTAAATGTTCATGTTTCATGTTTTCTAGGTGTGCCCAAGGGTCCAAGCTTTGAACCCATGGCTCTGATACCAAGTGTAACGCCCACAAAAAATGACGTTCTAAGAACTCACTTCAACCTAACACTTAACCCAAAAATGTGACTAATTTTTTTTTTTTAAGTTATAAAGAAAGGTTACGATACAAGGATGTAAGGGTGTTGTACATTAATTCATTATCAAATTAGTTCTTAGCTTTTTTTACATATAGAAGGTAACAAGGATTAATTTACTTAATTAAATGTTTTCTTTTCTTCCATTAAGTTCAATCCTAACAAGGTTAACCTTATGCTAAATTATTAAATTCATTACTTTAATAGCTTAAAGGATCCTTTAATAAATTTCTACACACACTAAGGGTTTAAAAGGGACATCACACCCCTAGGCAATTAAATGGCCCCACTCACCCATCTACACATACCCTTAAGGATTTTAAATTAAACATTTAAAATACATTTCTTCTTAAAAAGGTAGGGTCAATTCTCCACCCTTGGATCAAATCCATCTTAGCCACTAGATCCTAGGGTTCTCAACATAGCCCTAAAATCCTTATGAAAGTCTATTAAAACCTTTTCTCATTCTAATCTTCTCATTTGGTTCATTTTCTTTTGTTAAATTTGCAGGTTGGAGAGGAGGAAGCCATGGGAGCAAAGGGAAGAAGCCATGGAGGATTCTACAAGAAGATTTAGTCTAGGCTTAGTTTAGTTTTAGTTTTATTTATGTAATCTATTTCATTTAAAGATTGGGAGGATTTCCTCCTCCAATCTAGTTTTTTATTCCAAGATTATAGTGTATTGGGTTTAAATTTGGGGCAAACCCTACCCCTTTGATATAAATGAAAGAATGCTTTTAGATTCACCATTTGAGTGTTTTGTTGTCCCATTCCTAAGCATTTATCTTTATTTTACTTGTTGGTAGTAATAGGTTAAATTTTACAACTTAGGAATTAGTGAAAATAGGTTAAATTTCACGCACAGGTGCAAGGGTCCAAGTGGATTTTTCATAAGTGACAGAACCACCACCACCTGAGCCACGTAGACCGGCGGTCTAGGACCGCCACCCCTGCCAGGGTGACAAATAGTGGACCGCCGCCTTCCAGAGCGGTGGTTGTGAAACCACCTTACCTAGGTGACAAACACAGGACCACCACCTTACTGGGTGGTGGTTTTGAGACCGCCACCACTAGCTTGAGTGGTGGTTATGGGACCGCCACTCTGCACAGGGTGGCGGCGGTCCTGTTTCAAAAAAAAAACCTTAATGCCGAGAATTTTACAAAAACTAAAGTTGTTAAAGGATGTAAAAATGCATTTTAAGTTGTCTTTGTTCATTTTAAAGTTCCAGAATTGAGGTTTATTTGCTCATTTACTCATTTCTTAGTTAAATCTAGTCATTTTAAAGTGTTTCCATTTCTAATAAAATTCATCTACTTATAAGAATAATTTCTATTTGTTTAACTAGATTCTTTCTTCCATTACAAGAGCAAGAAGGAAAATAAATCTATTTCATTACTTTCATTTCCTTATATAAAATCAACTTTCCAAATGAAATATAATCTAACTTATTTTCCTCTTTCATTTTACTACAATGTTCATTCATTCAAAATAACCATATTAACTTTATTTTCCATACAATGATATTTTGTATAAAAAATTCAACTTCTAACAATCTCTACATTTTCTTCTTTCTCACATTTACAATACAATAAATACTCAATGAAAATATACTTTCTTTTCCATTGTAAAATAGATTAATCTTTCAATACAAGCACTATTTTTCTCACAATACATTCAAGATTTCAACAAGGAGAAAATACTTTCTTTTCTATTTGCAAACTAACTTTACAATAACATTCTTTCTTCTTTCTTTTCTCATTTGTTTCTTTCCACATGCAATACAATAACAATAACAACAATTGGATTACAACTTTCTTTTACAAATTCATTACAATTTCCTCCACTTGAAGTGGGAATCCATACAAAATGTAAATACAAGAATGAATACATTATTACAATTTCTTCCACTCTAAGTGGGTAAAAATACAAGGAAGTTTCACATGGTCACCAACAAGACTCCAATGCTCCAAACACCAACAAGGTAGCTCCTCCAAGAATTTTCTTGATTCACAACAAAATAGGGGGAGAGGCAACGCTCTCCACCCAACCAAGATACCCAATGGAGAAGAGAAGCCATCCTCTCCATTGGCCCCCAAGCCCCAACCACATTACAATGGGAGAAGATCTCAACTCATGGCAACTACTAGCTTCCACAATACTTAACATAATAATTTCACATTCATTCCATTTACATACAAACACAACAACAACTCAACAAGAAGAAAACAATCAAAACAACAATATAACAAGGCTTATCAAGAAAGCCAAAAGAGTAAGACCTATGGGGAGGCCACTTATGCCTCCCAATGGGAATGGGTGCCCACCTAAAAGCCTCCAATGCAAAACACAATTTCCCCTATCAACTCTTATGCCTCCCTCAAGTACCCCTTATACCTCCATACACTCTTATGCCTCCCTCAAAAACTCTTATGGCTCCCTCATAATAAGAACAAGAAGAAATGCAAGCATTCCTCATACTAGATGGGGCACCCAACCCAAACTCCCTCCACAAAAAGTGATCTCTTATGCCTCCCTACAAGAAAAACTCCCCATAGTCTCCTCCCACTCCCAACTTAGGCATTCTACCCACACCCAACAAACATTTCAAAGAGACAACAACATTCAACACAACATATACACACATACAATAAAACAAATAACATAATTTAAACTAAGGTGAAGCTCCTACCTCTCCATGGTAGAGCTTGTTCCAAGTATGAAGTTCCAAGCTTCTCCAAAGATCAAGCAAGCATCCACAAAGCTCCAAAATCCACAACTCTCTCAAAATCCTCTCACTCTCCAAAAATTCAAGAGACTAAAAATGATCATCCAACCCCAAAACAAGCAACAAGAATTCAATAAATAGAGAAAGAGAGGGAGGGATGATGTGGCTCCAAGTAGGATGCCACCTCATTTCCTCTCCACTCCACATCACTTGGTCAACCTCATATTCCAATGCACAATTAATAAGTGGTTGGAGGAATGACAAGAACCTTACACACTCCATCTAAGCCCACTCCCCCAAAGGACAAAATTAAATATTTGAAAGAAAGTGCAATTAACATTTTACCTTTTTATCCCCCAAAACACCTAAAAGAGCCTAAATTTGACCCCCAACCCATAGGTAGGGTTGGCATGGGCATTTAAGAGGTGTGGGACAAGTTTGACTTGTCCCACAAGCTTCCAAATTTGGCCTCTAAGGCCAAATTCGAGTTTCCCATGAAGGGTAGAGTGTGCTACACTCAAAACTCAAACACACTTCACTCAACACAAAATCCAAGAGTAAATCAAGCTAATAAATGAACTCCTTTTTGGTCACATCTTTAATTAGTTTAGGAAAAATTTAAATTAGCTTAATTAAGACACTACAACCCATGAATAATAAAGGGGTAAACACAAATCCAAAAATCTAAATAATAAAACAAGTAAAATTTCATTACTAAAAGAAAACACATACTAACATAATATAAAAGAGGAAAATTAAAACAAAACAACACATGACCCCTAGGTCACAATTTTCTCCTAACCAATAATTCTAACACACACACAATTACATGTTGCCATGGTGACCCTAGTTGAATTCTTCTCGAATTCCGATGTGGTTGGTCTCCACTCCCCCGATGTTGTTGTGAATATAATATACCTACAAAACAAAGGATACCTCCTTCGGCCTCGTGGCCGCATTAAAACATTCATGTCAAATATGCAATATAAATCTAAAATCAACTATATACGAATTAATATCATCTATGCAAGATACGATATCACTTAAAATTTCTAGCACATTTCCATTCCACATTTTTCATCAAAATGATCATCACATTAATCCAATTATCAAGATCTACTACTAATATGACTAAATATATCACATGTCAAAAATACAGATAAATAACCATGTCAAAAGTATATCAAGATCAACATCAAATGTCTCCAATGTCCATATGCATCATATAAGAATCAAATCAATTCTTCACTACCCATATGTGTATTAAATTCATATATCAAGCTCCAAATGGGACTTCCAGATCCATCATCTTCCTTGTAGCTAAATATCCTTCACTACCCTCTTCCTCGTATATTTCACTCCATATTTAATTTTCTACCCATCCCTATTAACATTTCCATGATACCACTTATATGCAACTTCTAGTTAAAAATAGGGATGAGATTTGATGGGTGACACCACTCGTCAAACCAAAAATTTGTGGTGTTAAGAGATTTTTGACATCCCATCCATCTCTCGTTAAATACCTTTTCCTTATTTCGTAATTTAAAAAATAAAGTGTTTGTTTTAGCTTTATGTACAAGTGTCGGGTAAGTTTCACGAATTATATGTTTGAAATAAACACATTTTCATAAAAATATGTTATTATCCTGCCAAGGAAGGTGTATATAGGATTCTAAAACAAGTTTAACTTCTTTTTCCCGACCAATCACAATGATGCATGTGACATTTTATATCATTTGTATATAGTTTTTCAAAATTATATATTTATTTGATTTTTTCAAAAAACTGATTTGATTTTTCTGATTGGCTGAAAATAAATTATAGCCATCTCAAGAATTTTTTATTAATAAAAATAGGAATTTTCAAATTTTTCATATACTATAGTTTAAACATTATAATTATGAAATGTTGACACATTACAATATATGTTGCAAGTACAACTCTAAATCAATGTCATTTCATCTCCATCGAAGAAATAAAAATAATAGCAATAGGCAATAGTTTCCTCTTAGAGATGATTGAACTCACTTCGATACAAATATAGATCCAGATCAATCAATTTGTATATGGTAAAATGAGGAGATATTACGGTTACATATTTATGTCTCAGGTGCAAGCCAAACTTAACCCATAATGGTACTTATTTTAGGATGGCTCCGTGCGGGAGGCAAGCGAAGGAGAGTCTTCATCCAGTCCATAGTCCCTTCACTCTCTCTAAGAAGACATAACATGATTTTGCATTTGAGCCATCTTGTCTAGATATTGTTGGAGATTCATTCTTATCGATCCATTCACCGACGTTTATTGACTAGAGTAATGCCTGCTAAGACTCCAAATATACTATGGAAACCCTACCTATAGAGGAGATTACAACCTGTTGAATTTTGGGCTGAGGACATGAATGGTGATGCCTCCTACATTTACAACATCCTTCCCGACATTACTTGAATCTTCTTCTAATGTGCTGCCATCAATAACCCAGGTTGTCTCTTTGGCATGTAAACCGCTAGTTTTCAATGACAATGAGTATCCTTTGGCAAGGCTTATAGATTATTCTCCTCCGGTTCCTTCCACTTTGTACCTGAGGAATCCATGTAATTCCTTAGGAAGATCGTGATGCATTTGCAGGATTATAGACTTCTTGTCCATAACAATAGCTATATTTGTTTCTACATACTCAAACTTAATCATCCTTATGGTGTATTCCAAAGGAAATATGTAAAAACCATATTCAAACTTGTAATCTTGTTCCAACCGTCTAATGAAATCAAATCCTCTATACCGGAACGTAGTTGCACTAGGTAATATCATCCATTCGCAGCTGATGAATGACTTGGGAGTTATAGGAAGTATTAGATATTTAGCTTCCCCAAACAACTTTGTGATCACTCCATCCTTGTTGTAATTGATTCCCTCTCTAACATTGATAGCTTGGGAACGATCTTGAACCATTCATGGCTTGTCACCAATCCAAAAGAAGTAATTGATTATGTGAGACCCAATGGGGTCATGATGAGTTTGATATATAAACTGGCTATCAACACCAACTTCTATTACTTTTTCTTCCATTGTTATGCTTATGATGACTGCTTGAGGAAGAGGCACCAGTGCTTTCTCCTCTGCTTCATATTTTTGTCCGCCGTCATTGTAAGCCTCATCCTCTTCTTTGGGGTCTCTTATCCAAAATTCACCCCTCGAGGTAAATTTTGATAACATGCATCAGATTCTTTAGTCCCGAGAAAGTAGATTGATTCAATGACAAAATCATGTTTTTGGGGCCCCTTTGGCTTCTCTCTAACTCTCCCATCCAAGGAAAAATCCCAACGAGTTAGAAAAAATTATTAAAAATGCAAAAATGAAGTCGCATGCTTGTTTTAATGCATTGCAGGTCTAAGGTTGTGGGTCATACCAGGTGGGTCGTACCAAGGTTCATTGTACCAAGTTTGGAGCTGAAATACAAAGGAATCGGCAAAGTCGGAACTTTTTGTCCCAGGCGGTCTCGCGGGACAGTTGGGATGTCGGGACGCGTAAAGCCGAAATGGCCGTAGGTAGTAAAAATTGGAAAAAGTGGAAGTTTTTGTTCCACACGGTCTGGGACAGCCGGACAAAAGTACGGCGGGACAGAATCGGCCAATTTTTTTGAAAGTTAGTCTATTGCAGGTGGTGTGGAGATTTTTGTCCTGGGACAGTCGGGACAAAAGTACGCATGGGACATGTAAAGGTGAAATCGCTGCAAAAGGAAGCCCGAATCAGGTGATGCGGATAAAAGTGTCCAGACATCCAGGATATGCAGACCCAATTTTTCCACAATACCCGCAATTCAAAGGAAAAGTCAAATTTTGACCTCCCGAACTTCAAACTGACAGAAAACACCTCGCAGACCTAAAATAGCCGCTCGCACTCGAGAAGACCATAAATTTTGCATTTCTCAACGAAATCGCACAAAATCGGTACCATTGGAATTGTGGCTCGAGCCCAATGCACAAAAATCAAGAAATTTATATTTGATGAGAAATCGATGGGGATTTTTTATAAAATGTGGCCGGGTTCATGACAATGTTTTATTTGGTAGTTGGAGTGCAATTAAGAGGCATGGTCATCATTCTTTCTCTGCTGCAGCACCTGGGATAGTATGGGGGTCTTTTGCAAGTAACATATAATCATTTCACTCCATTTAGTGCCTCTTATAAGTGGTTGAAGGACAGATTTCGGGATTTCCATTTTCCCCTTCTCTCTCTCTTCTCATTTTCCTATAAATTGGAGTGTTGGGCTCATTGTAGGGGAGAGTTTTTAGTGGTAGAAAAGCTCTATCAAAATTGCTTTGTGAAGCCAATGTGCTGCAGGCCCTTGTAGTGGACTCCTTGCATGGTGATCCAGGACCCTTATCTTGTAATAGATTGAATTGTGCATATCATGAAGCAATAAAATACAAGTTTGTGGATGCATCTTCCCCTGCTGTGTTTGTTTGCACTCTTCTTGCCCTTTCAACCTTCATTACAAGAATATTGTGTCTATTTTTATGCTAAAGCAGGGATCTATTATCATTGTGTATGTTTGAGATGTTGTTGTGAATGCATTTTGCTAGATTGTGGAGAACTGTTATCACCCCTTCTAGTATGCATTTTACTTCTATTTTTCACACATTGGAAGACTACTCTCACACCCCTCCTTTTCTGGTGTATCACCACTTTAGTGTAGGCTTTCATTTTCATGCATTCTCTCTCCTTGGTCCCTTGGAAAGTTAGATTAGGAAAGATAGTCTTACTTGCATTAGAGTAGATTGTGGCAGGTAGTTTAGGAGTAAGAACTGGATTTCTCTGGAGGTCTATCTCAAGTAGCAAGTCCCACAATTTGGAGATAGTACCATGTTATCCAACCACACTTTGTGAGCTCAAGTATATGCACTTGTGTAAACATATGGGTGCTATGATTCGTTGATAACAGGGTCTTAAGTGATTTTTCTGAAATTATGAGCCAAGGCTCCAATCCCAATTCCCAAGCCGCCTAAAGTCATGCCAATTATTCTCAAATCCATGGCCATAATTTTTGCCCCTACCAGATCCCGTGTCGAGGCCAACATCTCGTGCTACAATGCTTGCCAATTCAAAATCCAACTGAGTGTTGTAAATGGTCTTGTAAACATCGTTCGAACTAATAACAGCTTGTAAATACTATATTCCACATTGACAATGCCGAGGAAAAGTGCAACTCCTTCTATGGCCATGATTTTGAAAACGTTGCAGAATGTGGAGAATGAAACCCGTCTTGCTAGTATCTCACCTTTCAGCACAATATTTGGACTATCTAACATGCCCGTATGAACTATTTGGACTATGTTCACTAGGTAAGAGTGCACTTGATTGGCCATAGAAAGATCAACATTTATTGATTGGTCACAGTTGAACTAATCTATAATCACATAGACTGTAGACAATGCATTCAGTCCATTAATGGTATCACCTTCTAGCGGTGCATGCGATCTGAAATTCCTATTTTCGAAGGTGAAGTCCTTGTGGATGGTCGTCCTAATATACAGACATTACAACATTATCATACCAAACCACATTGTTCACACGAAAGTCATGGAAGAAATGGTATGTATCATCATTCACTGGTGACGACAACAGAGCAACTGAAGAGTTCAGATGTGAACAAAAATGTTCCCTCCCAAACACCTCTGCTCGGAATGTTGAGAAATACGACATCATTTTTTGTGTTCGTCTTGTACCCAAGGATGTAGTTGGATATGGTGTTCTATGATTCTCTATCAGAAATATAAGATTGTATGAATTTTGTGTGACTGGAACCAATTTTATAAGCTGCTCTTTTCTCACTATGTTTTGGTAAAGGTTAAAGCCCATACGGTTAACCTTTACCTGTTCTTTTCTCACATTGTGTTTCTTCTTCTTCTCTTGATTTTATGAGAATTATGCTAAACTGAGCTCTCTCTAATACCAGTAAGAAAAAACAGGCGTATAATCGAGAGGAAAACCCAGTGTTGAAATCGCAAATGGTTTTCCGTTTCTGGAAACATCAATCCTCCATGTAATTTTTACTAGAATTTAAAACCTTCCCAACCGAATCATATGGACATTTGTGCAATGAGATCTTTAGGGCTACTTCAATGGTAACATTTTCCTCCTGCTTAGGCAGGATCCACATTCTTGGCCTTGTTTAAATATCTATGTAATGTTACACTTATATTTATATTGAATGTGTTCATATTAACAATGATGGTTTTTTCAAGTTCAGACGTCGAAAGAGAGCATAGTTTGACAATGAGAAAATAAAACCCTAGCCCATGCCCTAGCCGACTCCGTGTGTCTGCTACTGGTGACGGTCTGCACATTGGAGGGGATGGGGATGGAGGTGGTGGTGCAAGACAAGAGAAGGTTGCAGAAACAGGGGAGGCAAGGATACTTGTTTAAAGCGGCGGAGTTATCAAAACACAGGCGCGACTCTACTGCTTCAATTGCCAATAAATCCTTCCCTGCCGCCATTTCTGCTGGTTATCCTGGACAAAACACATCAACTCTCGGGTCGCCATACATCATGGAAAAAGTAGAGGTTACTCCTATGATTACAATTTCATGTTCAGAGGTAACTGAATCTATCTCCGCCCTCCAAGATTCTACCCTTACATGTCACTTTAATGGTTTTTGGCCCTGATGTGAAGATCTACATAACTGGATCCTTTCTACTTGAACCAGTGACTGTGAGATTCAATTATGCGCAATTTTTTTATTGTTCACTTCCTCTCTCCTACAGAGTGTCAATGGATTTTCAATGAGGGTCCTTGGTTCTGGGGTAGGGCTGGTCTTTTTCTTATTCCCTAGTTTTTAGATTTTGATCCTTATACTATGGTAGTTTCAAAAATGTCAGTTTGGGTTCACCTCCCCAATCTTCCTCTCCCCTTTTGGCACTCTGCGTTTGTGTTGTTATTAGTGACTCTCTAGGTCATTTCATCAAGATGGATGATGAGTGGTCTAAGAAACAGCTTGTTCACCGATGCTCGTCATGCGTTGTGGTGGATTTTAGCATAGGGCGCTCGGACAAGTTGGAATTAATCCATGATGACTTCAAGTGGATTCAAACTCTTGATTATGAGAACGCAACCCTTCATCGCTTGTCGGTTTTACCATCACACTAGGCACCTTGAGGAGGTTTGCCCATTGTCACTCATTCGGAATAAACAAGAGAAGAACAAAAGGGTTTCTTAGCGGCCTAAAAGGGTGGCAAATGCCATTTTTAGTGCCGAAACCCGAGATCATCTAGAAGATATGATGGTCGAAATTCCCCCTGCTTGGTGGTGGTGCCAAGCGGACACATGTATATGAGTCTTTTGACTTTGACCCCAATTAGGATAGCCCGCGCCTTGATCCTCTGCTCGAATGCACCCCAAAGGCGTCGTAGACTGTTGTCATGCAATCTTAGGAGAATATGGCGTACTTTGAGCCTCTTGTTTCTCATTCTGCGTTCGAGCAGGGTAACTTTGTTTTTGGTCTTCCTTGGATGCCCATGTAGTTGTTGCTTTGTTGTTTTGCTAGGTTTGGCCTAGTGTGCTTGTGGGTTTGGTGCGTGCTCTCATACCACCCGCTTTTTTGTTGAGATAATCTTGTATCATTTTGCATTTAATATAATATAAGATCTTTTTCATCAATATAAAAAAAATAGAGCTAGATTGATGATTTTACATTGTGTAAAATACGGTTAAAATAGACAAAAACATCCAAAACAAATGTCAAATATGAGCTCTCTTAAAACCATTTCTTTCATTTAATTTTTTTTTCTCCCGAAAAATATTGCATATCAAAAATTCATTTTAACAAGTAAATCAATGAGTGTGCATCTTATCCGAGAGGACTTTGTACTATATTTACATTACGAGGCGAATAGAAGTCGGCGTGCTCATACGAACCCCCTTTTCACTTTATTGCGCATGTTAATTGTCGACACGTTTTATAATGTGTTACACGTACGTCCTCCTTTGTTTGCCATATAAAAATATAAGACATCCATTTCTCATCCATCCGGGGTACGAGCAAAACACAGGTATACACGTGCCAACACTTTTCACTGCACAAAAAAACTGGGCACAACCAGGTCCCGCTTCTATATATAATTACCCCCGTTTGTTCAAAATATTGTAGCTTTTTGATTGAGGTAACCTGCGTTTTCTCTCTGCTACTCTTTTGTTATAGGTTTTCGGAAGTGAACGAAATGAGCAATTCCAATGAAAAATTGCTTATAACTCGTTATATTGAGTCGGCGAGGAGTTTTTGTAAAAGCAAGGGCAGGGGTTCGAAACTCTGTCTGTATAACTTGTTTCATCGTTTCATTTCTTGTATTAGTAATACTGGGGAAAAGAAGTGGTGTTCTCGTTCATTGAAATCAGGGAAGGCGGTGATCGCGTGGCGGTGCATCTGCCCAGCTCAGCGCAACTTCAAAGTAATTACACGAAATCAGTTTCATCGCCTTCCTCACATTTAGCGCTGCTGCAGCTGTTTCCTCTGTCTGATTTAACCATGTGTTGTCGTTTCCTCTGTATTTTCAGATAATCAGAGGTTTCTTTATATGAGGATTTTAGAGTTGTAGAAAGAACTAATATTATTAATATGGCTCAGCAAAACATTGGTTTTTATTTCCTAATGTTTTCGGATGATTTTGTCTACGTTAGATAGGATCTGTGTTTCTTCCAATTATTTATTTATTTTTATATTCATATATCTCGATGTTCATAATGATTTCTTGATTCTTCATAATGCAACTATAATTTAATATTTGTCAATGCCCTTGAATTTTAGATGTCCATATAAGCAACAAGCTGGCTGGTTGTATTGTTTAAAAAATTGGGATCATGGGTTATAATAAGAATTCGGAGAAGTAATGTTTTTTTTTTTTAAGATTCTCAAATTCAAATAAAAACAAATGGAGCCGACGATCGTGAACTCAAAAAGGGGCTGTCATAATTAAATTATGTAGAAAATATATTTTTAAGAGATTTAAATTATGTACTTTTGAATACATAGAAAATTAATATGAGCCATTGGTTGTGAATAAAATCATCTTTTTGAAACAATGCGTGTCGTTATTTTATTGGTTGATTTATAGAGGTGACTTGTATTATTGGCTACTTTTTTGAAAATTTTAAGTGTGAAAACGATAAATGTTGACTTCATTGACAACTAGTGGTACTATATTTAACATACCCACTAGAGTCATTGGCTCCTTTCCTCTAAAGAGATACAAAGGAAGATGATATAAAAGGAAAAGTGACTCCCAAAAAGTCATTAAAAGAAAGGGAATGCGACTCAAACGTCATGCAATTGAAAAGCCACAAACAATATTATTAGCTTTTCGAGATCCACACTATTCTAAAGGGGATTTTCTTTGAGTAAATATCAAAGGGTTAACTTTCAAATTTCATCTTTACACTATGCTCAAAATTTATATATAAGAGACCATGTTCACCATGTTAAAGAATTTATGTAATAACAAATTTAACATGAATTATGTCATTTGACACATCCGATGTTCATTTACAATCTAAATTTATATTGGTAAAAAGTGGTTCACAAATTCACCCCTAATCTTCCTAAGGATAATTGAAGTGTTGTTTTTGAATATTAAATCATACTTGTTGGAGATGAAATAGAACAAAAAGATATACTTGAAGTTGTATGTTTCAATTTCAAATAGCCTTAAAAACTTACATGAGAAATATTTTAGAATCTCAAAATGTATGTAGATCAGACATCGGAAACATGGACATATTTGGTGCACATAAAGGTTTCCCCTTGCTTTATCATTCAACCTCAGCCATAACTCTCCCAAATTAAAAATGAACCAAAATATTCGTTAATGAAGATTTAATATAGGAAAATAAAAAAAGCTCACATAGAAACTAACGTGAAAAATATTTGAGAAGCTTTTAGAGTAGGTAGAGACAATGCAAACAAGAACCTTTTTGTGCACATACATGTTTCCTCCCTTATATTATCATATTGTAAACTCCTTAATAACTCTCTCAAACTAAAAATGAAAAAATATTTGTTGATGAAGAACTAATATTAGAAGACTACAAAGAGCTCACATAGAAGAATATCGAAAAATTAAAGATGTAATATATAGCCAATTTTTGGTTTAAAGTTAAGTTTAAGATGGTTTTAAAGTTAGATATACATCACTTTTGAAATGAAATATGATGCTTAACACTTTATTTTACAATTTTTTAGAATTTTAATTTATGTCACCTTCAAGATGCTTCAAGGTGTCTATTATAAAGTAGTTTTTAGTGACACTTAAGACATATTTACATCGTTCATATGAATTGGTGACATATTTAAGACATTTATAAAATATATTGATGTGTCAAAAATGTGTCTAATTTAAAGTGTTATAAAGGTGGCCCAAATATTTATAAAATGTTATTTAATTTTGATACGATATTTCATAAAGGTAACACATGTTTGATCGAAATTTTATAAAACTGAATGGTTTTTATATTTTTCTTGCAGAATGCAACAAATATGGAATTCTAAAATGGAATGTCACTTTCTAGGATATACTCACAATAATTTTACCAACATCAAAGAAGGAGATGTCATCACAAGGTTTCCACCGTTGCAAGTTGATCATTGTGGTTCTACCATTCTAATTTATGGATGACAAAATATATTAAATAACACTATACATGTACAAATCTTGAAATATATCTTATAATTTAAATGCCAATAGCATGGACGACCAATATCAATGTCAATATCACATTATTATGTGAAGAGGTCTAGATGAATGAGGTGATTAAACTTCTACTCACTTTGCACGCAACCCCTATAAACTCTTTTACATATCTTCAACTATTACATATTTACATTTTAAAGAAATTTTAGTTGATACAAGGTTTCTGACCTATTAAATTATTAAACATCCTCTCTTAAAAGTAACCGTTGTATCCTCTCAAGGAATTTGATTATTTTATTACATGAAGTTTTTACAAATATAACACTATCAAATTTTTCTTTGGGAGTGCCCAAGATTCACAATGTGGGTGTTAGTAATATTTCCCAACGCTTGAATCTTATGTACATACACCTTTGATCGCTTATACCCATATTCCATGCACCTCACCACCTCTCCCACATCATGAATTTTTGTACTTCTTTATCCACACCAATAGTTCATTGTGCAAGTCATTAAAATCTTAGATGGAAATATAAATACCTATGCAACCATGAATTCAAATAAAAATTATCAACTCACATTTATCATGATGCCACACACGCATGACATGGAAAATTCCTAAAAGGGATGTGAAATATTTCATTGCAATGATTAAAAATATAAACAAAATGAGTTTTTCTTAAATACCTCGTAAAATTTAATGAAACATGCAAAAAAAAATGAGCACTCATAGAATAAAGCCACAATTCACACATACCCTTTGATATTAAAGAAAAATTGAAAACATTTTAATATATGCAAAAAAACCAATCATCTTAACATCATATCTAAAAAAAGAGATTTTGAATAATGTGTGGACATCTAACATAATAGAAAGGGAATCTTCTTGAAAATGTTATATATATTTTTCAGGTTCCCACTACCTTGTACCTATGCCACGATGTAGCATTTTTGCTTCCATTCCATTTAAAATTTATTCCTTTGATTCAAATATAATATCAATTCTACAAACTCTATCAACATATGCTTAAGCAATTAATATGTATTTTAACCCCATATTCTTTTGTCCCATATATGTGCTTTGTGTAGAATGGACTTTTATGAGTATCATATCCATGGTGTAATGCCCGCTGGGCATTGGCTCCTTTTCTACCTGCCCTCCACCAGCTATCTCCATTTTTTTCAACATACTAACTGTCACAACCTACCGCAATTTATAACCCTGTCACCTCATTTTGACCTGCTCCTCCTTGGCGTGTGCTGAACAGTGGATTCATTAATGGTGAAATGAAGTTCTGTCGCCCTGATGTTGCGTGGGTGGGTGTGGATTCTCAAAATCGTGTTGTGCAGGCGGTTTCAGTGGAGCGTTGAACTGAAATCCTTCTAGGAGAGTTCCGTGAGGAAGAAACTGGCTTTATGCAGCAGCTACAGGGTCGAGAAGTGAACTTATCTCAGAAAATCAGTGGCCTCCCGAGGGAGAAAGTGCGACAGCTGCTGCAGGGCGAGCCAGGGAGCCGTTGGCGTTGATCCTGCTGTTCTGGTTGCACGCGACCACAGTCGTGATCAGTTGTTGCAAAATCTTGCAGCTGTAGTAGAAGAACGAGATAAAGTTTTGTTGAGCTGTCTTGCCTTTTCATTGTGGAAAGTTGCTCTGTCCAGGTGATGAATTTAACATGGAAGAAGCTCGATCAAATCTTGAGGCTTGTTTTGCAAGTGAGGCTGAGATTACATTCACGACTGTTCCTAGTTCTGGCCGGAAGTTATTCTAGCGCCTGGCCCAAGGGTTGATATGGTGGTTTGATACGAAGATACGAAAAAAAAAAATGGAGGCGTTAACTTTGCTGTTCTTTCTTCGCAAGCTACTTCCGTGACATTATGCCTTTTACCCTTTCTGTTCTGCTGAAGGGTAAGGTAACAAAACATATTTCTCTCGATCTGCTACTGAATAAAACAGGAGATGTATGGCACACATTTCTTCCTGGAAAGTTTGATGATATGTTGTATGATTATCAAGTTGATGGACAATATTGTCCTGAAGAAGGCCACCGCTATGATCCTTCGTGCATTTTGGTGGATCCTTATGCTAGGGCAGTCATAAGCAGAGTAGAATATGGGGTTTTGGGTCCTGGAGGAAACTGTTGGCCTCAAATGGCTGGTATGGTCCCTGTTCCTGATGACGAGAGGGTGAAGAATAGTGTGGGAGCCGAACAATGGAGCAGATCGGTTATGGAGCAGGACACTAATCGTCTCACTCTCGCCTACTTCGCCATTTCAGGCCTCGACATCCTCAATGCCTCGATCAGGTGGAGACTGGTTCCTCGTGGAGGAGGGGCGTGGAAACCAGCTAGTGTAGCAGGTGTGTGTTGAATGGTGCAGCGGTGTGTGAAATGCACATCTGTTGCTATGTTGTTTTCTGTTAAGTGTCGAATGCACCCTCAAATTCGAGATTCTCCTACAAGATATTTTTATCAAAATCGATTAAGTGACAGTGTGACTGTTACCAGGAGACCTGATGAAATTTATTTACAAAGATTCTCTTTTGAGATCTTCTTGCTGTTCGATGTAACTCATGGAAGAGAACCTCATAGAGGCGGACCTGTTTCATATCAGAATATTCATGAAGCACTGTTTGCCTTGCAAGAAAACTTTCAGGAGATCTATGCAACGTTGGAGAAAATGTATTGGGAGATGAAGGTAGCAGGATAATTGTCAGATTCAGAACTTGTGCGAATGCTACATTGGTGAAGGTTAATAGTGCCAATAAGCATGGCATTCTTTTGGAAGTTGTACAAGTGCTAACCGATTTGGATCTCACTATTTCTAAGGCATACATATCTTCTGATGGTGGAAAGTTTATGGATGTATTCCATGTAACAGAAAGGGATTGTTAGGCCAGGTTTACTCTTTGAAGTTTTTGCTGTTCTTACAGACCTTGAATGCAATGTCGTTGGGGCTGAAGTCTGGACCCATAACACGAGGGTTGCACCGAGTGTTTGATGTTGTCCTCAATCTAATGAAGGAAAAGGTTTATCGATCATCACGGTAGATGCCTACTAGAGCCAGGAGCGTGATGTAATCAGTATATTTTGTGTCCAAGCTTCAAATCACGGGGTTGGCTTTGTAGATGATTTTCGCCGCATGAATGTGGCACTGGCACGAGCTCGCAAAGCAGCTGCCTTGAAGCAATCTAGTGGCTGGTCAGCCTTAATTGAGGATGCTAAGTCTAGGGACTGTTTTATGGATATGGAGTCTATACCAAGAGATTGTTTTTGGTTATAAAGCCATCTTCTTTTGCTTTGTCTCAAACTAGGGCTGCTCCTAATATGAGAACACCAAGGTTAGGAGGTCCAAATTAGAAACAATCAGATGCATATGGAGATGGTGGAGGTGTTTGGATGAATGACGAAGGATTAAGTTCAATTGCCAAAAGGGGCCTACAGAAGTTCTAGGGCTGATCTTGGAGCGGTGTTGGGAGAATGATGGCAAGTATTTTAGACCACCCACCCTGGCTGTGAACTCCTACCTGTGCCAACATGAAGATGTTCGATGTTTGGGCGCCCAACGAGCTTGAAGAAAATGGATTTAGGCTTCGGTTGCTGTTGCAGGCCCCGTCCATCTTGTTATCGACTGCGGGAGCTTAATCAGGCACGATATTCTCTATACCATTAATTCTTATGCTGTTATTTAATTGAATCACTAAATAACTCTACTCTTCATATTAATGTCTCGTGTGATGGTATACTGTTTGGTTTCCACTTTCCTGGCTCGTTTGTATTTGTTTTGGCGTTAGAAATGATTGCGTTGGTTGAAGCCTTTATATTGTTTTCTGGGTTTTAATAAATATTATTTGGGTGAACTTTGTTCTTAAGACTAATAAAACAAAAGAGGCGGGGGTCTTGTAATGAAAATTCTCGAGTTCTATGTGTTGGTCTCACGATTTGAATGTTTTACCAAACATTGTCGTTGGACTCAACTTTATAGTTCCTGTTATGTTCTTATTCTTGTTTCGGTTCGAGATCTGTAGTTCTGGTCTATGTTGGGTATTTGCAAATTGGTGATTGAGTACTGCGAGTGCATCGTGTATAGGTGAATGATGCTATTCTTGTCTCTATCCTTTTCTTTCAGTTGTTTTAGGTTCTAGTAACCCTTCCCGGTTGGCTTGGTGTGTGCTTAGCTTGACTGACTTTTGAATTGAGCCAAGTTGATATTTACTTTCAACTAGGTTAGTTGCTTTTGTTATTTTGTTTTGAATCGCTCGAAGAAATACTTTTATTCTTCGAGTGTCATGTTTGATTTTCATAATTGATATCAATTCATGTTCACCGTTTGGAGATTGTTGTCTTTGGAATCACCTTCTCTCCCTTGGTGACTGTTGTATGTTTTGAGGAATGTAGCTGAACCTATGGAATGTTTTCTTTTGACGATACTCACATTTCTTTTGGATAGCTTAAAATGTCAGAGGAAATACTCTTTCTTACCTTGATTTTGTTTCACACATGTTGGAGGATACGAGAGCTACTTGATCATTAGTGAGGAAGTTTTCAAATCTTAAAATTGGGATGTTGGTTTTATGCGTAAGAAATTACTCTACTTTTTGCTCCGTAAAGATGCTTAAATTTCATTCTCCTGTGACTTAGAGTTTGGTGTGTTTGGAAACTCATTGGTTGACTGGTTTTTGTGATGATCATTGTGATACGACCTCCTTGCTGTCATTGTAGTAGAATGGTTATGTGTTGACCAAAAAGGTTAAAGTTGACTTGTTGTTGACGATAGATCCTTTGGAAGCTATGTATCCTGTGTTGTGTTCTTGTGAATGATTGAGTAACCCTCCTGTAAGATTTATAATGGTTATGTTTGGTCTTGTCAAAGTTTGTCCTTTTTCTTAAGACATTCTCTTGATTAGAAGAAAGTTTAATAGAAGGATTGTTAGGATAGGACGTGGCCCATACGGGGTCATTTGTGCGTCTCATCCCTTTTCTTTCCAATTTATTTATTCTGTGCTGACATAAAATTAACTGTTATAGGCACATCATCTTAATATTAATAAGTCATGTTGGTTTAGATGTTCTCATGTCGATTGATTGTTTGGGATCTTCCAATGACATAGTGAGTCCTTGGCTTGGTGAACTAACTTAAACAAATAGGGACATATCACGTTTGAAATTAATTCTCTTCTTGTAATTGTTTTTGTTTCGAAATGTTATCTTGTTAAAATGACGGTCATTATTGTGATATGAGTGAAATTCACTATGATGTTTATTAACTGCTCCTATGAGAAAATGATAATTAAATAGAGTTGTGTCGTCCCCTTTTATTCAGACATTTTATGCTATTGGACAACTCTTTAATTGCTCTTGTTTAGACTCTTGAATTATTGTTTTCTTCTTCAACGGTGCTTTTCTTCCTTGAAACAGTTAGATAACAACATATTGTCTTAATGTTATAGCTTTTATCGTGCTCAGTTCTTGCGAACTGACATGTGCTAACAAATGTGCAGGAGGATTTCTTGAGTAGAAAAGAAAAAAAAAGAGAGAAAAAGATATACGTGTAGAGAGTGGTTTCCAGCCTTCTTAGGAACTGCTGTTGTACGAATGTTTTCCTTGCTTTAAAACGTTGGTATGGAAATTGTGAAGACTATATAGAAGGCATTGTGTTATAATTTTGTATTGTTCTCATGTAGGCTGTTATCATTTGAAAGTCAATTTGAGAAATATTATTGTCAATAAGATTAAATGAACTTGTTTTGACATGTGTATCCTTCGTTGAATTTTCACTTTTCAGAATATGATTTATCCTTGAATTGTCACACCTAATTATAATTATCTAAACTTGAATCAACTTACATCACTTTGGTTACCTTTGGTCATGTGTTGTTTGGTAGAGGACTATGTTTTGAACCTAGCAAAAAGAAAACAAGGGAAACAAATATACCTTGTGATCCCACGTAAACTAATCAACAATCTCTTATTGTGGTGAATCCTTAGAACGGTCTTAAGGTGAAATCAATGATTGAATTCTTGAAAGATAATAAGATTATAATAAAAAGAAGGAACTTGACTAAGAAACTCTTCGATCTATCTTACCCGTTGAAAATGTAAACAGTATACTTATGTCTATCTCTTCAAGTGGAGCCCAAGTGAAACCTTTAATAATTCGGGTTAGTCTCTTGCCCCAAGGAAATCCTTTTTAACCACTAATAAGATCTTAATGATGAACCCAAGTCTTAGACAGTCATGTACTGTAAAAATAAAATAAAATAAAAATATGACCGCTTAAAGGGGGTAAAACATATATGTTTAAAAGCACAACGTTGAAAACAGTTTGATGAAGTTAAGAGCCTTGATAAACTAACTGCCTCCTAACCAATGAACAAGTTAATCATGTTAATGAAGCAACCTCTTACCATCCAATAATTGGTTTACACTGTATATTAACATTATCAAGGTAGGGGAAAATTCTTCAAAGGAGACATGACTTTCAGATTCTCCTATCATGATTTCTCTGCGAAAAGTAAAGAATGTAGAAACACTTACAGCTAAAACATGAATCTAAAGAAACCTGCTGTGGGAAGACCTTGTTGTAAGACTGCTTAAGTTAGATGAACCAGTGTGTCCTTAGTGTGTGCCTCATGTTTGTCTGTAACCAATGTGGGTCCGTGTTGTGGAAAGCATGTCTTTAGTTGATTGTATTCCCTAGAGAACTTGTGTAGTGTCGTATTATCTTCAAGTAAGTCAAAAAAAAATTATCCTGTATTTCACTGTGTTGTCCTTGTGTTGGTATTTTTGGTGTGCTACACATGGTCAACAACCAATTCATATCAACAATGAGGAAATGCATCAATTGGAATTTTTAGAAGGAAACCCCATAATACTGGGGTTCATCTTGATAAGGTGGCATATGACACATATAGTCATACAACAAGGAATGTTGATTTTTTTGCACTAGTATATAAGTATAAAGAATAGTAGTGTAAAATGGTCCACCAATAATGAGAGTAGGTAGTTCTCCTATAAATAAGTGGTAATTATATTTATATTTTCTATCATGTGCCCTCCATATGACCAATAAATTCATCTTAATTCTCATAGTGAGTGTATGATGTCAACTATTGGTCATCCGAAAATATAATGTGAATCCTCATATTTAAATACTAATAACCCGTCTTCACGCACACACACACAAAATTAGATTTAGATACATTTTGTCTCATGTGATGCATATTAAATAAATTCATATTCAAGACAAATTCCAAAACATTCTTACTAGTTTTATTATAACTATAGAATTGAATTCATTCCTATCTTATCTTTTCTATATTTCATCAGTTTCTTGGTATGTATGTGTGGACATTTTTTACTTGCACATAATTTTATATGTTTGCAAGAATTTATGTTTCCAAACACATGAGCATTAATAACAATTACTAGGTCTTCACAAACCTCTACATGGAGTTAAAGTGGTTCTATCATTCCTTTATATTTTTAGTTCACTTTGGTAATCTTACTAACTTCGATAGCTCTCACAACCAAAACATTTAGAGCATTCTTAAGTAAGTTTTTGTTTGTCTTCACTTTGAAATACATATATGTATACACACACCAAAAATTAAGGCTTATGTTGAGACCTACTTTTGGTACGAGAGGAGTACATTTCTTTTGTGACTTGTTGACTCTTTATTTTTCCATGTTTAACATTATATAATTCTATCAAGACCATTTATCTCTTTCCCTTTGGTCATATATGAAACCTCACATTATATTAGGCCATGGAAAAATCACCAATCAATCTGAATCACTGAAAGACCTTTAAAGACTATTTATTTATTAACACGTATGGGCAAAAGCTTATGGATTGTAAAAACAATATTTTCCACCATTCTAATAGTGTGACAAAAAAATAACTAGAAACTAATTTTGTAACTACATTTCTAATCCATCCTTATTTCTAGCCATTTTAATTTTAATGTTTTTTTCAAAAACCTTTTCAAGTAAGATTTTGGTTTCTTCAGTCTTGTGCTTTTTATGGTTGATATCACTATATACTTTGGAATGCTCCTCAATATCATTCAAATTTAAATTCAAGATGTGTTAATATGTTTTGAATAAGGGATATAAATTGAGATTGAATGGACACTTAATCTATTTAAGTTATAAGAGCTAGAAAATTTAAAAAATTTACCGATTCTTTTTCAACCTCCATAAGTTTTTTGAAAATATTCTTTTTAAAATATATAAATCCGAATGCGGCGAATAGAAGCCCACATGTTACTGTGGAAACAATTTAGAAGCCTTCCATCATTGCACTGTAGAATTAACGTTTCAAAATATCCAACAAACAATGGGGCCTTGCTCTTGTATAATCATCACGATTTGCCTCTTCTTTGATAAAACCTGTGATTTTTCTCTGTTCATCTTTTCTTCAAAGTTTTATTTATATGGATACAACTAGTCATGAGGAAGTGTCACCAATGAGCATTTCAAAATAGCGTATTTGAATTTAATTTTATATTTATTTATAATTCTCGCTTTCTGTGGATAATTTTCGAAAAGGAATTATTAAAGTTTAAGCTGATTTTCTAACTTTTTAATGTTTGTGGATAACAGTTTCTTTGTGAAGTTAGGACAGATGTTTTCCCAATTATTTATTTTGTAATAGTTGAATGTGTGTTTGTTTTTTTTTTGGGTGGGGTGGTGGGGTGGTGGTGGTATTGGTTAAAAACTACTTATATTTATATAAATATATGTAATACCTATATTTATATATTATATAAATATATATAGATGCCTTGTGAACTTCACCTCTCGGCATATTTTACATATCATGTTTTGGTTTATGTTTCTGTGTATGTAAAATATGCCGAGAGGTGAAGTTCACAAGGCACCTATATATTTATATAATATATAAATATATGTAATATATACCTCTCGACATATATTACATATATTTATATAAATATAGGTATGCTAGTAGCAACCGTTGGAGTTGCAGAAAATAATACCTAAAATAAAGTACGGAAAATAAGGGGGAATTTTGTTCGTGCATGAATAAAATCAAATATCTTACAAGGAACATCATAAATGCATTTAAAGGAGGAACCATATCTCTTAAGAGAATGAGTATGAGCAAAAAAAGGAAGGTCTATAATACACAAAGTTCTTATGGATTTTATTAGTCACCATATTAACGGATTTTATTAGTAACCGTATTATCAAGTTAAAAAAATACAATCTTTTTTCATATGAATTGAAATGCGTAATGTACATCACATGTAATGACAAATTCATAGAATGAAATGTGTGTTACACATGGTACATTATTTATATTCCAAGGACATAAGTCTTTTTCCTCAGCCTTCCATTTTGAAAGTAGTTTTCCGTTCTTCATCTTTGCATAGCGCTCATATGAAAATGGTGGAGATATTTTTAGACTCTGCAATGACTTCACTCGAGAGATAGCCACAAATGTTAACCCCATTGTTTCTCTTTCTTCAATATCAATTGTAGCCTTGGAAAGAGTCAAACCTTGTGATTTATGTATCGTCAATGCCCATGCCAATCGTAAGGTAATTGGTGTGTGCGTCCCCTCTGTATTGGTGTAATTGGGATGGTACAAGGAGTTCTATCTTCAAATGGTATTCCAAAGTAACTATCAAATTCAACCATTACATACGTTGGCGGGTTCGGTGGACCACTACCAGGTGCATATACTATGCTTCGAATATATCCTAGAGCTCCATTTACAAGACCTACTTCTATCCAAAGATTGGATGTTAGCATAACCCTTGCATCATTAGAAATTAATAATTCTAAATCAAGTTCGTCATTTAGACCTCCTTCCAGTGTGTTGGCGGTACTTGTTCTAGTTGCAATGCTACGTGCGACAGGTCTTTTCAATGAATGCAATTTTTGTTGTTGTGGTTATTCACGTTAATATTTGTCGCCATCAAGTGAATATTATTATAGAATTCTTCGTTGTTATTTTTGTCTAATGCAAAACTTGTTCTACTCATTAACAACATCCAATCATCTAGTGTCAGATTCACATCTCTGAGATTTTCTAGAAGTTGTCGAAAACATTTTTGGTCTTCATCTTCTCCTCCTTGCCTAAATACCTTATCCAATGTAACAATTATTCCAAATGCTTCCATAATAGCTTTACATGTCTATTACTATCATATGGCGGTTTATTGGTAACATGAGGAAGTTGCCCCAAATCTCCTACCAAAACCATAGAAATACCATCAAAAATCATGTCCGCTCTTTTTGTGGGAATGCTTGATGAAGTCGGGAGTCATGTTTTCTAGCAAAATTTGTCAATGAATCTCATTTCATCAATCAATACATATTTTATGTGGTAGATCTCTTGTTGGAATGTTACAAGTCTCGATCCTTCCAATTCTGCAAAATCTATAATAGGGATTCAAAGTTGTGAATGGATCGTTGAGGTGCCAATATTAAAAGCTACAACTCCTGTTGGTGTAAGCAATAGAAGAGGAGAATGTTATGGGAATGATGCATCAAAAAGTGCCTTGACGAATTGCACCAATCAAATAGGATTTTCCTGTTCCTACTTCCTTGAACTATCATGAGCAATGGAATGTTATTTCGACATTGATTATAATGTGTCATTATTATATCAAGTGCTTGTTTTTGTTTAGCACCCAAGGTGTCGTAATTGAAATTTGGGGCTAATTCATCGTCTATAACCAACCCATTTTCTTTCATGTTACTTATGAATTTTATCGCTTTACTTGTGTATTCTTCACCTCGATATTCATCATTCCACGGTGCTTGTCTATCAATATCTCTCCTTCCCAACATATCTATTTCCGTCACTTGCAAAATTTGACCACGATGAAGCCTACACATGATTTCCCAATCATGTTCTATTGTATTCTGTTGAACACGTTGATTAATTTCCTCTTCAGAATCGCTGTTATTTTCAATGTCTTCTACTGCAATCCTCCTTTTGATATGCCATGGATTATAACGGAATGATTCCCGCTTTGAACTTATTGAATCGAATCAAGTCCTATATCTCTCTTTATATACCAAAACGTCTTGTAAAGCAACAACTCGACCAACAAAAATCAACCCATTTATGATATTCCCACGAAGAGACACAGGAAAACCTCAGGAAAACTCTCAAAATAGCTGCCAAACTCCTGACCTCCCACTTGTTATCCCGTTTTCTCCTTGGATTATATGTCCAAGATCTAGCAACATTAATAAGAGACACACTTTCCATGGAAAAAGGCCTATTCTTGTACCCATCAATGAAACTTATTGCATGTTCTTCATGGTCATCTCCATCAGTTGTTACTTTTTGAACACCTTGTGGGCAACATTCAAATTGACAAATACTCTACTACTCTCTACCAAAGGGAGCTCCAACAACATGTGACATGTTTCTTGTGCACCAATGTCTCTTTCAACAATTGTTTTGGTTAGAAGTCTCATGTATGTTGTCGCTGCCATTTCATCCGGTTTTCAATGTTTGCAATCCGCATCAACATTTGATGATAAGTTTGAGCTTTTCTCTACTTTCGCTGCATACTTTGCAATGTACTTGACTACGACATGCTTGGAAAGAACAGGTTGCCAATCTACATTTGCTCTCCACAATTGTAATATGTAGCGATTATGTGTATTTACCCTATCATCATTTCTCGCAGGTTCAAAATTTTTATCTCCCGTCTCTGAGTCTTGATATAACTTTGATCCATTGAGATTCAATGGCCATGGTGCATTATACCTGCAAAATGTAATAATCAATTATTAGTTCTTCCACGTATGTGTTTTTTATTTCAATTTAATTATTCAAATTTTTGAACATTACCTACAAACCATTTTCCCCTTTTCTTACGTAGGTAGGCACCCTCTCTACACATTGTATGTCATTCTACACTATTGAGAATCTCTTCGTAGTCATGTTCCATATCGACTTGTGTCAGTTGTCTTGTATTTCAAGACATGGATGCTGCATAAAATTTTGGTAGACCTGTAACATAGAACATAAGAATACACAATATATTTTGAGAACATAAAAATTCTATATAAATCAAAAACTCGATGAGAATCGATAAATTACCTATATGTTTCGCTGGTGCGGGTCCTCCCGAGGATTCCATGCATGGACAATAGAATGGAAGTATTTTTCAGCATTTCCATGTTGAAAATCATCATTCCAATCAAGGTTGTCCATATTCGGTGCACCTTCTAACCATATGAATCCATGCACATGCGGCAAACCTCTATGTTGCCATTCATATCTAGACCAATAATCTTTAACTTTCATTCCTTTTTGTAATATATCCTTTCGGAAAAGTGTATGTCGCAGGTGCATATAATGTGCCACTATATGTGGATATTCGATGACATTTTTCCTTCACCAATTTTGTGCTTCCCATGGATTATCCAGGGTGTTCTAGGCATTAATGCATGTAGATCGGGCCAATACATATCAGCTGTGCTTAATGTGAAAAAAATGGTAGGTGATCCGATTTGATGCAACATGTCCATCAATTCACCACGACATTTTGCCCAATAAGACCTCGTACCCCTCAAAGATGTTCCAAACCACATCAAATGATCAACTAGATTGGAATGGGGAACATTTTGCATATGCTCATGTAACTCATTAATGGTGATTGGCATATCTTGGAGGTTTTTCTTAACAAACACTGCAGACGAATTTTGTGCACAATGTCTCATGATCACGTTCATCATGTAATACCTAAATCAGGGATGTCAGCCAAATCGGTGATCCCTATATTGAAACAAATGTTTTACAAATTCATGGAGACGTACTCGTCTTAACCGCGGTTCTAGCCAATCACATTTTCCATCGGAAACAAAGTAGGGAATGCCATATCAAGTAATCCTATTATCACATACTCATTGATAGGAGATGATCCTATCCTTGGCCAATCAATTAGTGCTCCAGGGTCCGCATGAGGGTTATTCACCCATGCATGGATTAATTCCATCTCCCTTGGGGCATTAGGTGGTTTAGATGCCATTGATGTTGTATGAATAATTATGTTTCCTTCATTTGTCTCCATGGTCGGACCTACAAATACAACTTCATTTGCGTCAGAATCAAACTCCATATGCACTGAGTTCAACTCCTCAAATACATTTTCATCAGAATGAGGTGGAAGTTCATTCAGAGCATTTTCATTGATTTGAACATCTGAATAGAACTTATCATGTTCTATTTTATATTTCAATGCATTGTAAACTCACTCTCTATTGACTTGTAAATTTGTAATTTGTTCCACGCTGATCTCTCCTCCAAACAATAATCATCGAAAATCTTTCAATCTATGTGGCAAAAGATTAGCGATTTCTTTTACTTCTTGAGGAAAAATTATCATGTGACCTTTATATTTATATTGACCTCTTGTCACATGTGTCACTTGTAGGATTGGGTTGACACGGGCTATCAACATTTCCTCAACTTGAGTTAAGTTTGCAAGTTCTAGTGGTTGTGCCCCGGATCCATATTGTTTGATGCTGAAAATCGATGATGACCTTTCTCTTGTCGGCATCTAGTACACACAAGGGTCCTTTAGGTGTTCAAGAAACTTTTATTCCAAGGTAGCATTCTTGACAAATATAACACATGATCGGTGAAGCAAGGTTATCAAGACCATGCCGAAAAATCATTTGGATGGTATTCAAATCTCTCCCAACCATTCCATTGGGATCAAATATATTTTTTCTATCTCAATATGTGAGTTTTGCATTCTTCTTCTTCTTCTTATAGGTTTTTTTGTTGATGCCTCTTGTAAATGATTATTCTACATTGCTTCTTCTTCTCATTTTCGTTTGTTGTAATGTTGTCTCCTCCTACACACCATTATTATCTACATTATCTATAACATCGACATCCATTGTATCTTGGCCAAGTTTTCAGGTGTTTGGAGAACGCGATCCACCGATGTTGAATTTCCTCCCCAAAATTGAATTCATCATTACTAACCAATCTATGATAGTGCTTTTGAGATGCTTCGACGTGAAGTTCTTTTCTTCAAATTATTTCTTCTTCTAGCAACCGATCTCGAATGAATATGTCTTTGTATATTTGTTCTTGATACATGTGAGTCATCTTGAGATGAGCGCACACAAATTTTTATCATCTTATTTGCATGTTATTGTCTTTCTACATCTAATGCATCATTTTTCAATTCATTCCTCTTTTATAAATCTTTGTCTATCGTCATCTTTTCGATGTTTCATTTGTTCCTTTTGTTGTGCATTTTCATTTCTTGTTGTCTTCTTCTGCAATATTTTCTTTGATATTCTCTTCGATATGCTCTTCTCTCTTCTTCATTTGTTAATTCATTCCTCTATTCTATAAATGTTTTCCATCATTATCATTTCAATTTTTTTCTTTGTTCCTCTCTATTGTACCTCATGTCATTTCTTGTTGTCTTCTTATGTGATATTGTCTTTGATATTATCTTCTTTCTTCTTCATTTTAAAAATTTAATCTTCCTAATTCTTCATTTGTTAATTCATTTCTTAAGTGTTGCAAGTCTTTGTCTATCATTATCATTTCAATGTTTCTTTTGTTCCTCTCATTGTGCATTTGTCATTTCTTGTTGTCTTCTTATGTGATATTGTCTTTGATATTCTCTTTGATATGGTCTTCTTTCTTCTTCATTTTCAAAATTTAATCTTGGTCAAGCCATACCTATAAAATATTTTCAAGAAAATTTTTAATTATTTATATAACTAAAAATTTCATGTACATGTAATAGACAACAATCATATAATATCAATTTTTTAAATATTAGAGTCAAATACAAAACAATTCTACACAAATTGGACATGATTTTGTTACAAAAACATCAAACAATTAATTTCAGACTTCTAAATAAATTACATCCCCCAAAATGGACAAGTTTAACATACATTGGGCACCCTCATTACGTTGCTTTAAAATCCTTTTCAAAAACACGGTGACGATCGTCTAAATTTGAATGTGCTAGGATAGTTTCAAAGGGAAATATCCCATTCAAAAATCCTAGCTCCTGGTATCGAAAAAGGCATATGCAACGCTGGATTCCAAGTTGGACAAATGTCTGTAGCTTCTTGTGTAAATGGTTTGCAATTTTAGAGAATTATTTCAAAATGTAATAAATACAAATCATGAATGAACTGTATATAGATCTATCTAATATTCAAAGGGACCATGATATTCGATTCATCTAATATTTAAAATCATGCAATGACATTGAAAATTTCATATTACAAAAAAAATACATTACTTATAAAATTCACACAAAAGCACAATGACTTGCAAACTTAACTCAAATTGAGGAAATGTTAATAGCCCGTGTCAACCCAATCCTATAGGTGACACATGCAATAGGAGGTCAATATAAATATAAAGGTCACACGATAAGTTTTCCTCAAGAAGTAAAAGAAATCGCTAATCTTTTGCCCCATAGATTGAAAGATTTGTCGATGATTATTGTTCGGAGGAGAGATCAACGTGGAACAAATTATGACTTTACAGTCAATAGAGAGCGAGTTTATAATGCATTGAAATATAAAATAGAACATGATAAGTTCTATTCAGATGTCCAAATCGATGAAAATGCTCTGAATGAACTTCCACCTCATTCTGCTGAGAATGTGTTCGAGCAGCTGAACTCAGTTCATATGGAGTTTGATTCCGACGCAAATGAAATTGTGTTTGTAGGTCCGACCATGGAGACAAATGAAGGAAATATAATTAGTCATACAACATCGATGGCATCTAAACCACCTAATGCACCAAGGGAGATGGAATTAATCCATGCGTGGGTGAATAACCCTCATGTGGACCCTGGAGCACTCATTGATTGGCCAGGGATAGGAGCATCTCCTATCAATGAGTATGTGACAGTAGGACTACTTGATATGGCATTCCCTACTCTCTTTCCTGATGGAAAATGTGATTGGCTAGAACCGTGATTAAGACGAGTACATCTCCATGAATTTGTAAAGCATTTATTGCGATATAGGGATCACCGATTTGGCCGACATCCTCGGTTTAGGTATTACATGATGAACATGATCATGAGACATCGTGCACAAAATTCATCTGTAGTTTTTGTGAAGAAAAACCTCCAAGATATGCCAATCACCATCAACGAATTACGTGAGCATATGAAGAATGTTCCCCATTCCAATCTGGTTGATCGTTTGATGCGGTTCGGAACATCGTTGAGGGGTACAAGGTCTTACTGGGAAAAATGTCGTGGTGAATTGGCTGACATGTTGCATCAAATAGGATCACCTACTATTTTTTTCACATTGAGCGCAGCTGATATGTATTGGCCTGATCTACATGCATTAATGCCTGGAACACCGCCGGATAATCCACGAGAAGCACAAAATTGGCGAAGGAAAAATATCATCGAATATCCACATATAGTGGCACATTATATGCACCTGCGACATACACTTTTCCGAAAGGAGGTATTACAAAAAGGAATGAAAGTTAAAGATTATTGGTCTAGATATGAATGGCAACATAGAGGTTCACCACATGTGCATGGATTCATATGGTTAGAAGGGGCACCGAATATGGACAACCTTGATTGGAATGATGATTTTCAACGTGGAAATGCTGAAAAATACTTCCATTCTATTGTCCATGCATGGAATCCTCGGATGACCCACACCAACGAAACATACAGGTAATTTATCGATTCTCATCGAGTCTATGATTTATATAGAATTTTTACGTTCTCAAAATATATTGTGTATTCTTATGTTCTATGTTACAGGTCTACCAAAATTTTATGCAACATCCGTGTCTTCGAAATACAAGACAACTGACACAATTCGATATGGAACGTGACTATGAAGAGATTCTCAACAGTGTAGAATGACATACGATGTGTAGAGAGGGTGCCTGCCTACGTAAGAAAAGGGGAAAAAAATTTATAGGTAAGATGTTCAAAAATTTGAATAATTAAATTGAAATAAAAAACACATACATGGAAGAACTAATAATTGATTATTACATTTTGTAGGTATAATGCACTGTGGCCATTGAATCTCGATGGATCAAAGTTATATCAAGACTTAGAGACATGGGAGATAAAAAGTTTGAACCTGCGAGAAATGATGATAGGGTAAATACACATAATTGCTACATATTACAATTGTGGAGAGAAAACGTAGATTGGCAACCTGTTCTTTCCAAACATGCCGTAGTCAAGTACATTGCAAAGTATGCAGCGAAAGCGAGAAAAAGCTCTGAAACTTATCATCAAATGTTGATGCGGATGGCAAATATTGAAAACCCAGATGAAATGGCAGCGATAGCATATAGGAGACTTCTAACCGAAACAATTGTTGAAAGAGACATTGGCGCACAAGAAACATGTCACATGTTGTTAGAGCTCCCTTTGGTAGAGAGCAATAGAGTATTTGTCAATTTGAATGTTGTGCACGCGAGGTGTTCAAAAAAGTAACAAAACCTGATGCAGATGACCATGAGGAACATGCAAAAGTTTCATTGATGGGTACAAGAATAGGCCTTTTTCCATGGAAAGTGTGTCTCTTATTGATGCCACTAGATCTTGGACATATAATCCAAGGAGAAAATGGGATAACAAGTGGGAGGTCAGGAGTTTTGCAGCTATTGTGAGAGTGTTCCCGAGGTTTTCCTCTATCCCTTCATGGGAATCTCATAAATGGGTTGATTTTTGTTGGTCAGATTTGTTGCTTTACAAGCCGTTTTGAGATATAGAGAGAGATATCGGACATGATTCTGATTCAATAAGTTCAAACTGGGATTCGTTTCGTTATAATCCATGGCATGTTGAAAGGAGGACTACAATAGAAGACGTTGAAAATAATAACAATTCTAAAGATGAAATTAATCAACATGTTCAATAGAATACAATAGAACATGAATGGGAAATCATGTGTAGGCTTCATCATGGTCAAATTTTGCAAGCGACGAGAAATAGATATGTTGGGAAGGAGAGATATTGACAGACAAGCACCATGGAATGATGAATATCGAGGTGAAGAATACACAAGTAAAGCGATAAAATTCATAAGCAACATGAAAGATAATGGGTTGGTTATAGATGATGAATTAGCCCCGAATTTCAATTATGACACCTTGGGTGCTAAACAAAAACAAGCACTTGATATAATAATGACACATTATAATCAACATCGAAATAACATTCCATTGCTCATGATAGTTCAAGGAACAATGGGAATAGGAAAATCGTATTTGATTGGTGCGATTCGTCAGGCACTTTTTGATGCATCATTCCCTAAACATTCTCCTCTTCTATTGCTTACACCAACAGGAGTTGTAGCTTTTAATATTGGCGCCTCGACCATCCATTCACAACTTTGAATCCCTATTACATATTTTATAGAATTGGAGGGATCGAGACTTGCAACATTCCAACAAGAGATTTTCCACATAAAATATGTATTGATTGATGAAATGAGCTTCGTCGGAAAAATTTTGCTAGAAAATGTGGACTCTCGACTTCATCAAGCATTCCCTGAAAAGAGTAGACATGAGTTTTGGTGGTGTTTCTATGATTTTGGTAGGAGATTTGGGGCAACTTCCTCCTGTTACCAATAAACCGCCATATGATAGTAATAGACGTGCAAAGCTATTATGGGAAGCATTCGAATAGTTCTTACATTGGATAAGGTATTTAGGAAAGAAGGATAAGATGAAGACCAAAAGCGTTTTCGAGAACTTCTGGCCTATCTCAGAGATGCGAATCCGACACTTTGGATGATTGGATGTTGTTAATGAGTAGAAAAGTTCTGCATTAGACAAAGATAAAAAAAAGAATTATATAATAATATTCACCTAATGGTGACAAATATTAACGTGAATAACCACAACAAAAAAAATTGCATTCATTGAAAAGACCTATCGCACGTAGCATTGCAACTAGAACAAGTACTACCAACACACTGGAAGGAGGTCTGAATGACAAACTTGATTTAGAATTATTAATTTCTAATGATGCAAGGGTTATGCTAACATCCAATCTTTGGATAGAATCAGGTCTTATAAATGGAGCTCTGGGATATATTCGAAACATAGTATATGCACCTGGTATTGGTCCACCAAACCCACCAACATATGTAATGGTTGAATTCGATAGTTACTTCAGAATACAATTTGAAGATAGAACTCGCATACCATCCCAATTACACCAATACAAAGGGGACACACACACCAATTACCATTATGGTTGGCATGGGCATTAACAATACATAAATCGCAAGGTTTGACTCTTTCCAAGGCTACAATTGATATTGAACAAAGAGAAACAATGGGGTTAACATTTGTGGCTATCTCTCGAGTGAAGTCATTGCAGATTCTAAGAATATCTCCGCCATTTTCATATGAGCGCTATGCAAAAATGAAGAACGAAAAACTACTTTCAAAACGGAAGGCTAAGGAAAAAGACTTATGTCCTTGGAATATAAATAATGTACCATGTGTAACACACATTTCATTCTATGAATTTTTCATTACATGTGATGTACATTACGCATTTCAATTTGTATGAAAAAATATTGTATTTTTTTAACTTGATAATATGGTTACTAATAAAATCCATAAGAACTTCGTGCATTATAGACCTTGATTTTTTTGCTCATACTCATTCTCCAAAGACAAATATGTGTTAAGTTATATAGTAATATAATTACATAAGAAAATTACATATAAGTGACTATGTTTTGATAATAAATAATTATAATATTAAATTATAAATTTTATTTTATTCATACACGAACTAAATTCCCCTTATTTTTCATACTTTATTTTTGGTATTGTTTTATGTATAATGCAACTCCTGCGGTTGCTACTAGCATACCTATATTCTATAAATATATGTAATATATGCCGAGAGGTATATATTACATATATTTATATATTATATAAATATATAGGTGCCTCGTGAACTTCACCTCTCAACATATTTTAATATCATGTTTTGGTTTATGTTTGTATGTGTATGTAAAATATGTCGAGAGGTGAAGTTCACGAGGCACCTATATATTTATATAATATATAAATATATGTAATATATACCTCTCAGCATATATTACATATATTTATAAAATATAGGTATGCTAGTAAATACAAATCATGAATGAACCGTATATAGATTTATCTAATATTCAAAGGGACCATGATATTCCGATTCATCTAATATTTAAAAGCACAATTACATTCAAAATTTCATATTACGGTAAAAAAAGACATTACTTATAAAATTCACACAAAAGCCTAAAATTGAATTCTTCCAATATTTATATCGGCATTAACTATAACGTACCCTATCATTAATTAATAAAATACCATACCCTTTACTTTGTAAAAGAGATCAATTAATAAAATAAATAAAAGATATTAATTAATATAGTTTTTGGTTTGTTGTAATGTTTGTGAGTATGTTCATGTTTATTTTTTTACATAAATTGACATTTCCATTGTGAATGTACTATATTATGTTTTATGTGTTATTATTTTCTTATTTACGTTGTAATAATGTGCATAAGTGAATGTAGTGTAATATGTTTTATGTGTAATATGTATTGATAATAAAATACCAAATTTATAGTGTAAAACCCATTTCACTTTATTAAAAGTGTCTCTAATATAGTTTTTGTATCTTGGTGTGATGGTTAGGAAACATCTTATACACCATCCTACTCATTATTGATCTACAACCTACTTAATAACATAAATAATTCTTATCAATGCAATTTAAAAAATTGCATAAATTATATTCACTTAGAAAATATTCATATACTTGAAGAATATATGTGTAAGAAGATGTAATGAACTCTCATACCAATTCAAGGTGTTTTACTTTTCCTAACAAAGTTAACAAAGGTAACTTACAATCCAATTACAAAAGTGGTTGGATTTAAAGAGATTCTCTTATTTAGATGTTGTCAATGTGATGGAAATAAATTTCAAATTTCCAAAAAAATCATTAACTATATTATAATTTATAATTTATACATTTATTATTAATAAAATAATGGATTGTATCTAGAAATAAAATGGAAATAGAATTGCACTATTTAATACACAACAACACAAATATGTATGGATTTTAGTTAGTTACACATATTTCATTAATTATAGAAGTGACTTTGTACATATTAAATTTTTATTTAAGAATTATTTTCACTTATTTTCATATTTTCCAACAATAATTAATTCAACTTATTAAAGTGTTTTTTTAACATATTTACCACGGGTAAGAATGAAATAATTATAAGTATGAGTATTAGATTGAAAGTATTGTATATAGGTGCCCCATTTTTTTAGGCTTTTGAAATTATAAAAAATATTAGTTCTAGTTCAGTTGTTTGACAAGAATTTATCTAATATATTTTTAGTATCTCCTCCCAGAGGTTTTTTAAAAGTTGTAAAATATCATACATATAAATCTAAATTCCTTGATTAATTTACAAATTTATAATATATTAGTTACAATATTTTAAAAAAGAAAAGAGACAAAAAAGTTTAAACTATTAATTAGTTTATGATAAAAATTAATCAACTTAATAACTGTAACTTTAATGGAATTTAAATATATTAACATGTATTTTGTACACCTCAGTTAGCAATATTGATATCTATAGACAAACTAATTAATTTTTTTATATAAACAAATTATAGTTGTGATTATATCATTATACACTTTTATATATTTTTTTTACGTATTTCTAGGTATGAATAGCTTAAACAGTTAATACAAAACCCTTAATAGTAGGATGCTGAAAAAAATATAAAGGGTTTCAACTATATTTAAATGAAGTTTTAAAAATATTAGTAAAAATTTGTTTTGTTTTATTTGATTATAAAATATCACAGTTAGAGGAATATAATATATATAACCAAATAATATGTTATTAAGTATAAACTATTTGTGTATTGAGTTAAAATATTAAATATAATCAACAATTTTTTGTATAGTTATTTTGCATCAATAATTTAGTGTCTATGAATTTTTCAAAATGTAATTAGTTTATTTAGAATATTATATTAGTAGCATTATAAAATACAAGAAAATGTAAGAAATGATAAATTTTAATCAAATATATTTAACTTTTAACTTTATATTTATTTATAGTTCCTATTATATCTGGTAGGTAACATTCAAAAAGAGATTATTATTAGTTAAGGTGGGATTATAACCTTTTTAATTTGTTTGGATGATTTTTATATCAAGTTATGATGAATAAATTTCCAATTATTTATCTTGTAATAGTTTAATATTTATAATAATTTCTCAAATTTTGTTGAAAGTTTGCTAAATGAATAAAATAAAAATTCAATATTATTGAATGGTATTTAATATAAAGTATTCCTTTGTAAATTTTAAACATCCATTTAAGTTAAATTATTTGTGTATTTATAAACAATTGCAATCACAATCACAATACACTATCCACATACTGACATGTTATAGTATTGACAACAAATACCAAAAACATACAATTAAGAAGAGAGAGAAGATGGAAGGAGAGAAGAAACAAAAGAGATTGGTGCAATCAAAAAGAGAAAAATTAAAAATGAAGAGAGAAGAAAGGGGAAGAGACTATCAAAACTTCGTGCAACTAAAAAAAAGAAAGTGAAGAAAAAATGATGAAAAAATAAGAAAGAGAAAGTTGTGAAGAAGAGAGACTTCAAATTATTCTTCAATAGTACCTTGTTTCAACCAATAATCAATAATATACAATCTAAATGAATAATAGACAAGAAAACAATGACCCTACAAATATTCAAATTTTATGATTAATGAATACATGTGAGCTATTTTTGGGTGTTCATGAAGATGTTACAATATTTTATCCATTTATTTTTTTAAAGTGTCCACACATCATTAGTCCCAAACCATTGTATATACGTTAAATTTAAGAACACGCTCCTTCAATTTTTAATATTTGAATAATTAGTAATAAAACATATTTTCCATTTTTCACTACATTCTATATAAATAAATATGTAAATAGATATGTCAAAGCCTATAGATTACATCTGTTTTTAACCATTTACCACTCTTAAAAGACACTTGTTTTTAATTCATTGATTAGTTTAACCTAGAAACATATCTAATTTTTAAGTTGAACAAATAAATATGCATAACATGTTAAAGCACATATTTATACCTAATAAACCTTATTTGAAAGGTATAAACTTTCATCCATAAGAACATCTACATTTGAAGTGGAAAAGTTGTTATGGATGAAAATTTCTAGTAGTAATGCCACGATGAATTTCTTACAAACCTTCACGCTGGTATTTCCAAACATGCAAGTAGGACACCATTACACTAGGAAAGTGGATACCTTTTCAACTTTGGACTACATGGAAAGCTAAATAATTAATTCGAATTAATTATGTAAGTACGATAGAGATGTGATTAAAACCTAAACTTAACAAACATTAAATATGTTTAGTTTCATTGGTGAATATGTTTTAGTTTAGATCGCACGATATTCAAATGTTGATATTAAATTTAGTCATTCGAATTTAGAGGTCTAGTGAATATGTCAATAGAGAATTACTTATGAGTTTTTAATAGTGAATGTAAAGAAGGTGAAAGGTAGTATGATAGCAAAATAGGAAACATTGTATTTAAGTGTATGAGAAAAAAGACAACTAGAACTAGGTATATCTAATTTATTATTGAGGCATGAAAAGAGGAAGTTTATATGAAATGCTATTGAACATGGAGTAAAAATTAATTATTTTGAAGAAAGAAATAGAAAAGGAAACAACCAAAAAAATGTTAACATTTCTTTAAATTTAAATCAAAAATATGTTGTAATGTTCACTCCTCTTCTACATTGTTTGAACCGTGTTATCAATTTTGAATTGATTATAATCTCAAACCTTGTTGTTCTATTCTAGTTAGCATACTAATAAGATGTGTGGGACATCATGATTACCATTGTGTTTTGATTATTATTTTGACTGGATGGTTGCATTGTGGACCTTGATGGGAGTTTAAGGATATGATGATGATCTAGAATGGTTGCCTTGTTACAAACTGATTGTGATGTCGTTACTATTTTGTTTTGTCTCTGCTCACTTTGTATTGGATCCCTAGACCTTGATATCGTATTAGATATTAGACATTGCTAGATGGGCATTGATACACTTGTTTTACTTATTTGATAGACAATACAAATGTGTTAGACTTGTGACATGATGTGACTATTGCGATGAATTTTATATGCTTGATTCATATATCAGTATTTGATGTTCTAACTGTTACTACTGTATTGACATATCGGATGTGATTTATGGATATTATGGATGATTGTTGATGTATGATCTTAGTGCAAATTAATGGATTGGTAGAATCAAAATGTTAGAAAATTGAACAATTGGTGAATTACTTGATTCTAACATTGGTTTAATTATGATATTCAATTATGTAAATTGTTATGTATAAATGCATGTTTTATGATTTCAACGTCATTAATATGGCCACAAGGCTAGAAAGGTATTGTTTAATTTTATAGGAAATTATAGCACAACAAACTATGGGGGATAGGAGACCAACAACGAAGGAATGTGGGGTATTGGCAATAGGTCACCATGGCAACTCATGTATTCGTATGTTGTGTGTTGTTGTTGATTGTTTGGAGGTCCCCATTGGGAGGGGTGACCTCAAATGTGATATTGGGTAAGTTTGTGACTTTGTCTTGTTGATTTTATATAATTGTGAGTTTTATATTTTTTTAGTATGTGGAGTCACTTTTATTATTTTGTTTAGCACCCCTCTTAAATTAATTTAAAATGTTTTACTTGTGCTAATTAGGATGTGAGAAAAGGGGGGAAATAAATGTGAGTTAGGAGCCTTAATGTTTGTTGGAATGGAATGAATTAAATTTGTGTTGAAGTAGTGTGTACTCAATCTCTCAAGTGAAATTCGGATTTTGACCTTCTAGGCCTATTTGGTGTCTTTTGGGACCAAGTTAAGCTTGTCCCACACCTCTTAAAGTGACCAACCCACTAAGCCTATGATGCGAGGACATATTTTAGTTCCTATTTTGTGTTTTTATGGAGGAAAAGAGAAATTATGTGCACTTTTCTTACAAGGGTATTTATTTGTCCTTTTGGGTTGTGGGTTGGGTTGAGTGTGTAAGAGGGTGGTAATTTCCCCAACTACCAATTTATTATACTTTGGGGTTTGGGTTTGACCTTGGTGATGTGAGTTGGAGGAGAGATGATGTGGCATCCTACCCATCTCTCCCTCTTTTCTATTTATTTCATTTTGTGTGAGGATTTGGGGGTTACTTGTTCATTTGGGGGTGGATGCTTGGAATTTTGGAGAGCTTTCTTGAGAATGGTGACTTGAGCTTGGAATGGATGGTGCTTGCTTGGGATTTTGGAAGGCTTGGAACTTGTTTGTGTTTGATCCTCTTCATTTGTAAGGTAGATCTTCACCCTTGCTTTTACCTTGCTATTTTGTTATACTCATATGTGTGGATGATGGTTTTTGTATTGCTTATGATTGTGGGAAATAGATTTGATCCTTAGGTTGTGGGAGAAATGGAAATGGGGGTAAAACTTGTGGGAGGCATAAGAGAAATGTGATTGAGTACTCTAGGAGGGAGTTGGGTTGGGATGTCCACCTTGTTGATAAATATGATTTGTGTTTATCTTATTATTTTCTTGATGGAGACATAAGAGTGAGGGAGGCATAAGAGTGGATTGATTTCTTGAGGGAGGCATAAGAGTGGTGTATCTTCTTGGAGGGAAGCATAAGAGTGTTGTGTATATTGTGATGGAGTTTTTGGAGGCTCATAGGTGGACATCCAAGCCCTTGGGAGGCATAAGAAAAACCCCCATGTTACTTTCTCTTCCTTGGCATTAGCATGAAGCCTTTGTGTTGGAAACTTATTGGTTTTGTTGTAATTTTGGAAATGTGTTATTGTGTTAAGTGTCTTGATTGAATGTGTATGTGGAAGCCATTTTGAGTTGCCCATGATTATCTAAATAACCCTCATTGCTTTCTTGTTGGGGTTTGGGGGCCAATGAGGAAGAAGACTTCTCTCACTCATTGGATATTTTGTTGGGTGAAGAGTGTTGCCTACTCCCCCATATTTTTGTGTGCATGGCTTGATGAAGATGGTGAGCTCAATGGAGGAAGTGATCTTGTTGGAGAAAGACATGTGGAGTTGCAACTTGTGCTATTATGATTCTACTACTTGTAAGTTGTTCCAATAGTATATTGAATGTAATCTTATTCATTGGTTAGATCCTTCAAATGGTTTATTGTGAATTACATTACTTCATATGAATGTGAACTTGGTAATGATCTTGTAATGGAAATTAAGCTCTCACAAATCAAAATTTGTGTTTAGGAATTACATTGCAAATCATGGGTATTCTTAAAGAGATTAATGCTATTGGGTGAAAGTGAGTGTTGATCATTTTTACATTATTGGAAATCCTCCTTGAATGAGATAAAATTGTATCTAAGTATGTTATATGTTTCCTATTCAAATGATGTACTAGAAGGAATAATTAGAATTAATTTTACAATATAATTTTTCCTTGTTGCAATAGAAATTTTCCTAAAGTAAATGAGGAAATCACAACTAAAATTACCCCTTTAAATAGTCATATAAATAAACTTGAAAGGGATAACTTGTTAAACTTGTTAAATGCACCAATTTTTATACTATAATTACTTGGGTGCAAGCAAATGTATATCCATATAAATTTCACAAGTGTAACATTTATTCTTCCATACTATTTGCAATGTCCTATTTAATGAGAAACTTAATTAATAAATAAATCTATATTATTAATATATAATTGTTATATATTAATAATATACTTGTTCTTTTTCAAAATTTATATTATTATTGTATAAATAACATGATTAGAAATTAATAGTCATAATATTACTTCCTAATACTAACAAATACCAATACATATAGAAGTATAACTATATACTTATTAATATATTCAAATAATCAAAATTTATTTATTTGACACATTTTAGCCATTTGAATTAGCTAAGTGGGGGGGGGGTGCGGCGAGGGAATAATTGTTTTATTTAAATTTAAAACATACAAAAAGAATGTGGTTGGCCAAGTTGCCGCGGCCTTAGGGAGAAAAAAATTGTTTTATTAAAAGGTTGGGGGGAGGCGCGACCCCACCCCAACCCTTATTTTAATATAAGAGATGGGGTGGGGTCAGCGCCCTTCCCCACAATCTGTAACCCCCAACAACTTAATGCACCACTAAATTAAAATCAAACCCCCTTCCTTTTTATGCAAGCGACGAATAAATTTTTCACGTGCTTTTTTACCACGGTTTCATCAATCCTCCGGTCACTTCAAACTAATTTTTAAAAATAGTTAGTATCCCTAGTAATGTGTGTGTGTGTGTGTGTGTGTGTGTGTGTGTGTGTGTGTGTGTGTGTGTGTGTGTGTGTGTGTGTGTGTGTGTGTGTGTGTGTGTGTGTGTGTGTGTGTGTGTGTGTGTGTGTGTGTGTGTGTGTGTGTGTGTGTGTGTGTATATACATATACTCACCCAAATGAGATATACTCAATGTTTTTATTTAGGTGTGCATATATACATGGAATTTCTCTCTAAGCAAGGGTAAAATTTGTAAATACCCACAACCTAAATAGGGTAGAAAACAAAAAAAAAAGAATGAGAAAATACAAATGATAAATAGATTTCAAATAAATCCTAGGAGAGGGATGCACACAAATCTTTATCTTGTGTGGATCCATCATTGATGTTGAAACAATAATCCATGACTTCATCTTCTCCTCCTCCTTCCTTAACTTGCAAATCAAACAAGAGAAAATGAGAGAATAGGTTTAAGAAATGAATATATGGTATTCCATAAGGATTTCTAGGGTTACTTTTGCCAAACCTAAATCTAAGGGCTAGGAAATATTAGATCTAATGGTGTAGGATGAACCCTACATCACTTAAGTGATGGGGTATTTAGGTGGGAATGTAATAAATAAAAGATATGTGTGTAATGTTAAATGGGGGCCTAAGGGGTTAGACTAAGTTGTACACACTTGACCCTTTTAAGAAAAACACTATCTATTATTGTGTATAATTTTTAAAACTAGAGGATTATTAAAGCTAAACTAATTAAAAATTTAAATTTATTTATGAGCCATTAAATAATTAGTTTAAAGAGAATTAAATGGGTTATGAAATGAATAGCGAGGTGAGTATTATTTAAATAAAATATTTGAATTTAGTAAGGGAATTTTAATCGTATTATAAAGTTATAATGGACAAATAAAAATCAGCGAATAAATTTCTCTTCCGAGCGCCCTGAAAGTGTGGAAGTTTTATGATCAAGAATTAATTTAAACCTTGGTTAATGTTTTACCTATGTCTTACCCTTTCAAAAAAATTATTCCATAATTTTCATGGTTTGCTATCGGGTTTATCATGGGTTTATGTTGGAAATTTTTGGGTGTCACACTTGGTATTAGATTTGTGCGTTCAACGCTTTGATCTTAGGCCGACTTGAAACTCGAAAACCAAGATTAGCAAAATTTGAACCTCCATAATTAAAATAATAAAGTTGTTTGAATTATTGTACTTGCCTAGTGACGTTTTGTCGAACCCGGTTAACTAAAAATGTTGAATAGGATTGATATTTTTGTGAACTTCTAGTGTAGTAGGAGCTTATTTCCCCTTTGAAAAAATGTTGTTTGATGAGTCCTAACTCTTGCTTTAGTTGTATGATGCGATAAACCAACTAAGACTCTTCCTTCTGGAGTGTTAAATTATATGGTGTGATTCTTGTGGATTAGCATTAGTGGTTGTCTTTAGGGGTCAGAAAGAGTAAATTAGAAGTTGTTAGTTGTCTAAAGCTCCCATTTTCCTCTAGTGGTTAGGGACATGAGTTAGTTTTGGTTGTTTCTTTGTCAACTTAACCTCGAATGGGAAAGTAGATGTCATGACATGACGTCGCATTTGATCCGATTTTGTATAGGCATTCTTAAATGTGAGCTCGAGGTTTAGTACCCCTACTTAAGAGAGCCCAAAAGGCTATAAGTGAATGTGGTGTGAACTTTTCTGTATTTTATATTCATAAACTTGAGTTATTCTATCAAGGACCAACATATTATTTTATGATTTGATTGAGAAGCTTTGAGGCTCTTTTAGTTATTTATATTTTGTAAGATTTTTAGAGATTACAATGCGGCTACTTAGCCATTTTCCTTGATTGCCGATATTTATTGGATTTTATTTTTGATTGGTGACTCGAGCTCGTTTATCTTGTTGGCTACTTAGCTAAATGTTACGTGATTCTTTCTTACATATTTATGAGCTGGTTCTACACTATTGTATTGTGATATTTCATCATATGGGGTACACCCTAGGTGCCTTGAATGTCTTATTAGGTGCTTTAAGTTATGCCTTTGTTTTGGAAGGACAGAACCTTGGGTGTGTCTAGGACCTTAGAGTGACCTTTCGTTACTCAAATTTTCTAGAGAGAGAGAGTTCATTGTGTCGTGCGGTCTAGTTGGTAGTTTTATTTCGGTGGTGGTGATTCTCTTGAAATCGATAAGGGCTTTGATCCTTGTCGAGTAGATGTGTTTGATTATGGGCTTATGGATTGTGTTAGAATCAGATTAACTCTTGGATGATTGTAGATTTTAGTGGATAGTGTTTTGTTTGGATGTGATGTTCCATGATGGCATGCTAAGTTTTATCATGTTTTCCTTGTTTCATTATAGAAAGCATTGACTGGTGGATTGTATGTATCTTGAAATTTGCTAGCCTTGTTTAAATAACAAGCATCAAAGTGTAACCCAACCTAAGTGGAAGCCTTATCCTTTCTTATTGCAGTGTGTTGTATCCTTGTGTAGCTATGTAGTCATCTTGTGTACATGGATTTCTCCCTATTATTATTTCACCTTAGTGGTTATTCTTGAGTTCCATTGGTAATTTTCTATTTAAATGCTCTGTGTTGTAGCTTGGTTGACCACGTAGAAGTAATCTATAGAATCAAATTTTTGTAACCTCACTTGAATAAATTTTAGCATTGTGTATAACATTCTCCCTTCTCCTTGATTAAATAGTGTTGGACCCAACTTAGGTTATGTAGATCCACTCTTGTTTGAAGATAAGGAATCCCGAGGGGTGTGACTTCTATTCTTATGATTTGTTTCCCTACCTCTTTTTCTGTGACTTCCAGGAGGAAGTAAAATCTATGGGGAGGGGGATGTAATGCCCACTCCTCTTATACACTTTTTGAACCATGTTATCAAATTTAAATTGATTATAATCTTAAACCTTGATGTTGTATTCTAATTAGCATACTAATAATATGTGTAGGACATCATGATTACCATTTTGTTTTTGATTATTATTTTGACTGGATGGTCACATTATGGACCTTGATGGGATTTTAAGGATATGATGATGATCTATAATGGTTTCGTTGTTACTGATAATGATTGTGATGTCGTTAATATTTTTATGTCTCTGTTAACTCTGTATTGGATCCCTAGCCCTTGATATCGTACTAGATATTAGACATTGCTAGATGGGCATTGATACACTTGTTTACTTATTTGATAGACAATACAAATGTGTTAGACTTGTGACATGATGTGACTATTGCGATGAATTGTATATGATTGCTACAATTATCAATAGTCGATGTTCTAACTATTACTACCGTATTGCCATATCAGACGTGATTTATGGATATTCTAGATGATTATTGGTGTATGATTTTAGTGCAAATTAATGGATTGGTAGAATCAAAATGTTAGAAAATTGAACAATTGGTGAATTAATTGATTCTAACATTGGTTTAATTATGATATTCAATGATGTAAATTATTATGTATATATGCATGTGTTTTATGATTTCGACGTCATTAATATGGCCATGAGGCCAGAAAGTTATTATTTGGTTTTGGATGAAATTATAACACAATAAACTATGGGGATAGGAGACCAACAACGAAGGAATGTGGGGTATTGGCAATAGGTCACCATGACAACTCATGTATTCATATGTTGTGTGTTGTTTGTTGATTGTTTGGAGGTCCCCATTGGGGGTGACCTCAAATGTGACCTTGGGTAAGTTTGTGACTTTTTTAATGGATTTTTATTTTTAGTATGTGGAGTCACTTTTATTATTATTTTAGCACCCCTCTTAAATTAATTTAAAGTGTTTTACTTGTGCTAATTAGGATGTGACAAAAGGGGGAAATAAATGTGAGTTAGTAGCCTTAATGTGTGTTGGATTGGAATGAATTAAATTTGTTTTGAAGTAGTGTGTACTCAATATCTCAAGTGAAATTCGGATTTTGACCTTCTAGGCCATTTTGGTGACTTGTGGGACAAGTTAAGCTTGTTCCACACCTCTTAAGTGACCCACCCACTAGGCTTATGATGTGAGGGACTTATTTTAGGTCCTATTTTGTGTTTTTATGGAGAAAAGAGAAATTATGTGCACTTTTCTTACAAGGGTATTTATTTGTGTCCTTTTGGGTTGTGGATTGGGTTGAGTGTGTAAGAGGGTGGTAATTTCCCAACTACCAATTTATTATGCTTTTGGATTTGGGTCTAACCTTTGTGATGTGGGTTGGAGGAGAGATGATGTGGTATCGTACATGGAGCCACATCACCCCTCTCTCCCTCTTTTCTATTTATTTCATTTTCTGTGAGGATTTGGGGCTTACTTGTTCATTTTTAGGTGGATGCTTGTAATTTTGAGAGCTTGCTTGAGAATGATGACTTGATTTTGAAATGGATGGTGCTTGCTTGGGATTTTGGAAGGCTTGGAACTTTTTTTTGTTTGATCCTCTTCATTTGTAAGGTAGATCTTCACCCTTGTTTTTACCTTGCTATTTTGTTGTACTCATATGTGTGGATGATGGTTGTTGTATTGCTTATGATTGTGGGAAATAGATTTGATCCTTAGGTTGTGGGAAAAATGGAAATGGGGGTGAAACTTGTGGGATTGCTCTTCAAAATCACAAGCACCCCGAATGGCCTTGATCCGAGTGGGGGTTTGTCATTGTTTCTCTCTGCCCCCTTCCCTTTTTATTCCTTAGGGTGGAATGTGGAGTCTAAGCATCCTCTCTTGGCTCTATAATGGAATTTTCTTTCCTCTTTCCCACTTATTGATGTACTTTGTGACTCATGGAGAAAAAATTTGTTTTGTGATGCATCTTTTCCATACTTTGCATATTGTATCGTGTCTTCTTGCCTCTCGTCATTAGAACATATATTGTGCATAATTTGATGTTTATTGTAGGTTATGGGAGACGTGTTTAATGGGTTTTGAGGTGGTGTTCCGTGTGAACTTCATCTCTAGTCTGTGATGCATCTGTCCATCCTCTCCATTTATCACCTCTCTCCATTTCATGTAGTTGGATTTGTGATCAACCACTTCCTTTTATGGTGTATCACCACTTAGTGTAGGCTCTGTTTTTATGCATTTCTCTCTCTCCATGTCTCCTTGGAAGGTTAGATTAGGATTAGATAGTTTTCCTGCACTAGAGTAGCTTATGGTAGGTAGTTTAGGAAGAAGAAGTCGACTTTCTCCAGAGGACCATCTCAAGTCCGTAAGTCCCACAACTTGAGAGATGGTCCAATGTTATGCAGATCACACCAAATGCCCCACTCACATCTGAGGCCATTCGGGGTGCTGTGATTTTACAACAACATTTTTGGCATACTCGGTGGGACACTAAGGTTAGATTTTTTTATCTTTCTGAGGTGTCTCATTATCAACAAAAATCTTAAGCCACCATGTGACCACACAATAGTTTTGGCATGCCGGTGGGACATGTTTGAAGCACCTTACCACTTCATTTCATCAAGTTGATGTGTTCTTGGTGAGATTTAGCCTTTTGAGGCACATGCAAGGAACATCTAGCGACTCCATCTGGTCAACAACCCATTCTCCGAGCTACAAATTCCATCCATTTCCACCCATTTTCTTTCCACATCTTTCATTTCCTTCCATTCCATGAAGTTGTGCAATCATGACTTCATTTCCATATTGGAATTCACACTTGCAAAGAACAACATTGCAGTCCACCTCTAATGTATTTCTCAACTCCTCTAGATCAACATAATGATCAAATCCAGAATAATCATGCTTACCCATATGAGCAGTGCCAAAACCAGTTTGGCTATGGAGCTTATCAAGAACAAGGGTATGCATATAATGATAATAGCTACATGGAAAATGTTGATCTGCTGGAGAAGATTCAAGGGATGGAGGCACACATGGTGAAATTAAGGGCCACAACTTAGATGAAAGCATTCAAAATTGGCTATAGGGCACCTTATCCATGGGTCGGCCCTATGCCAAGACATTACAACCCTCAGGAGAAGGTTGACTTCATGGTTGAAATGCTGCCTCAACTTGCATAGTGGATTGAGGATATTGAGGCATATGAGAAAAGTGCGAGACAACCTTGTCAATGGGTAAGTCAATCACCAACTCCTTATGCTCCCTTTTCTCCATCCCAAACTTTATCATTTCAGCATGGTCAAGAGTCAAGCCCCTCACTTGCTGCCCCAAATGTTGTTTTCCCTTCTCCATCTCCTAGTCTTCCATCTCATCTTAATTCTTCTACCATTTTCCCTTCTAAGCAGTCATTCCCTCCAAACAAATAAGAAATTCCACTTCCCTCTCCACCACAAACAATAGAAAAACTGGTTGAATCCCAACCTACCACTCCTCCTGCTTTCCCAAGTCTATGTTGGGAAGAGACTCAAGAATGCAGTCAAGGAAAATGAAAAAGAAAAGAGGAACCCAATATAGAAGAAATGATAGAAAATTTGAAGAGTTGGGCTGCCATATTTTGAATTACAAAGATCCCCTTGATGGTTAAGCCAACAAAGGAGGTCAAGGTTGAGTAGCCAGTGGTGGATAAGGCTGAGTTTACAACAAGAACAAGAACAAGAAGGAGAAGATCATCAATTTGTTTTCTCTGAATGCAGTGTCCATAATGGCACTTTGTCTGAAGAGGATGTTGATCTAATCCAAGCTGCACAATCAGTCAAGAAGGAAGAAGAACAATCATCTCCAAGTCCTACTGAAGAGGAGCAATGGAGGAGATCAAATCAGAGTTGAGGCCACTTAATGAGGAAAGCATTATTGAAGATTTTTACTTTCATTTGAAGGGCCTGATTTGATTGATGACCCATGAAGGAGGAGGACCATACAGTTCCAAAGCTTTAGGTGCAAAGTAGGCCACGAGAAGAACCTTCATTCTTCCTCCCACTTCATCCCCTTCGAGCTCTTATGATGAAGAAGAGTTTTATCTTTCAAAATTCATGTTTGAGGATGAAGGGAACCATGATGAGCAAGTTACGTAGATCGGGAGGGCACCATGGAAGAGGTTGAGCACAAGCATCGGGACATCAAGGAGGTGGATTATCTGTCTAAGTTGGAGGATTGTCTTGATGGAGAGGATCCCATGGAGATCACATCATTTTCTCCTCCATCATCCACCTTCAAAGAACATGAGATTATTGCCACGAAGGAGAGAATTCAAGGACAATAGCCTTCACTTGATAATGGCCCTTTGGAACCAAGGTTAGAAGATATGAATCTTCCATGTTCTTCACAGGAGAAGGAAGGGAAAGTGTAAAAAGATGTCATCATCTCTCTCACACCATCCACCCAGGAAGGTCCGCAAGAAGACTCCACTCTTGGAGTTGAATTTCAAAGCAACGAGCACATCCATTAGATCAGACCATGCCCAATCAGGTACTTGGCTTAATTGGAGCCAAGGGAGAAGCCATAACCAGTCATGCTTGCTTCTAAGCATGAGGGAGAGCCTCAAATTGCTAAGGATCAACAACAATACCTTTTGCGTTACCGAGTGAGAAGCAGACCCGAAGAGGTATTTATTTTGTTTCCAGTTGATACCTTGATGGAGGGAGTGAATAAAAAATTTGTAGTCATTTTTTCACTCATACAAGCAACCATATTAAGTGTCAAATCATTTTCATGGATGCCCTTTTTTAGAAAGGGAAGCTACTTCTCCCTACCAGTTGCAGGATTTGTTTGAGTTCCCTTTTTCTCCCAGTTAGCGTAGGTTAGTTTAGGTTTGCTTTCAGCAGAAGAAGTGCTTGTGTAGACTCTACATATCCCACTTGGGGTGTGTATGGTTTCTATTTTTGTACATAGTTTGTTGTGGTGTTTTGTTGCTCGTGCACAATACATTGGAAGTAGCATTTGGTGAGATCAGCTCTAGTTCCAATGGTGTTCCAAGTGGCTCAGGGATCAGATTTTAGAGATTATGATCATATTTTTGTTTATAAGACTATCATTCATGAATCCATGCCTAATGGATTCTTCAAGGAAACTGATCATTTCACCTAGTAGGCAAGTGATCCCCATGAGTCGCTAGATTGTTGACCAAATTAGCTCACACTTATTTTTGGTCAAATAACACCATTTTCCCCTTGTTGTGCTTTAATCTGAATTTTTACATATTCTAAGCACTTAAGGTCCCCTGAAAGCATTTCCATCAGATAGGAAATTTCTTCCCCTTTCCAAAGATATAAAGAAGTCCTTCTAACTCCTCATATTTTGTAAATGGCGGGCCAACAGGCCATGGAAGGATTTTTTTGCCAAAAGCGGGCCGACGAGCCTAGGGAAGAATTTTTCGCCAATGGGAAGATTGTGGACCGGTGGGGCGATGAGAGATATGTTTACATTTTGACACTTTTCGTAAAAGGCACAAGTTGAAAATGCGGGTTGGCGGGCCGAAGATGTCTTTTTGCCAAAAGTGGATAATGTAGGTCGGCGGGCCCTGGAGATGTCTTTTCACCAAAAGTGGAAAATGTGGTTGGCGGCTCGGGGATGACTTTTGGGAAATGTGAATATGTGGGGCTGCGGAGGAAAATTTTCCCAAGTGTAAATTCGGGCTGGCGGGTTCAAGGGGCATTCTGGAACTTTTGCACTCTTCACAAAATGACACAGTTTTCAAGTGTGGGCCTGCGAGTGGTGGAGTCTTTTCACCAAATGTAAAGTCGTAGACCCACGAAGGTGCCACATGCCTGAACGATGTAATTCCAAAGTTCAAACCCAAGGGCAATCTCTAAACAAGTGCGAGGCTTTCCATGTGGTCGGAGTCCAAATGGAGGCGAGAATCGGTACATTGAAAAGTCTATGCAAAGGCAAGCCAAATGCGGAAGGAACCACACATCAACTTAGCGCAGCCTCAAAAGTAAACTTTGGAGTGGGTTCCCAAATGAGTGATGAACCTCCACGTGTCTAGGGTTAGAAATATGGCCCCATAAAACAAAGGGACTTAGCCAAAACATAAAGAAATAGGGAATATCCATGGAAGGTGCCACATGCCTCATCGGCATAATTTCAAAGGCGTGACCCAAAAGGAAGTCCCCAAACGAGTGCCAACTTGCCACATGGTAAAATATGGTATTGAATGCTTAGTTTATAACTTAAAATAGTGTTTTCCTTTGAGCTTTAAATGGAAATATACATTCTCCCTTGCTTGAAAATGTATTTTAATATTTGAATAATAAAGAGAAGAAATTTCTTTTTATTTCTCAAGGATTTGTATGAGTTTGGGTGGAAAAGTGATTATTCTTATTATATGTTGAAAAATTTAAATAAGTTTCCCTTTCTGTTATAAAAAAAAAAATTCCCCTCCCTTAGTAGTTTAATAAAATAAGTTAAATCCTAAAATTCAAATGATTTTTTCCAACTTGAGTAGTTTGATATTATAGGGGTACATTTGAATAAGGTTTGTGTTATATATATATATATATATGTGTGTGTGTGTGTGTGTGTGTGTGTGTGTGTGTGTGTGTGTGTGTGTGTGTGTGTGTGTGTGTGTGTGTATAACATTCTAAAGATGGAAAAACTAACAACAAAAAAACCTGTATTTTTGGTTGTATTTTAAGGTATAAAAAAATGAAGAGGGATAGGTCATGGCCAGTGTCGTGATCTTCCCCCTCCCCTGTGCCATATGTAGTAGTGGTGTGGTCGCTCCAAACAATAGTCTCCGCCGATACTCGTAAAACCCCTACTGCGGCAAATACAAACCACACCTAAAAATGGCCACCGTGGCATATATATATGTAACATTCTAAAGACAAAAAAACTAACAACGAAAAAAACCTATATTTTTGGTTGTCTTTTAAGGTATAAAAAATGAAGAGGGATAGGTCATGGCCGATTCGTGATCTACCCCCTCCCTTGTGCCATATGTAGTTGCGGTGTGGTGTGCCAAACCATAGTCTCCCGATACCCATAAAACCCCTACTGCAACCAATACAAACCACACCTAAAAACGGCCACCGTGGCATATATATATATATATATATATATATATATATATATATAACATTCTAAAGACAAAAAAACTAACAATAAAAAAACCTATATTTGTGTTTGTCTTTTAAGATATAAAAAAATATTAAGAGGGATAGGTCACGGCCGTGCCGTGATCCCCCTCCCCATGCCATATGCAAATGTGGTGTGGTTGTGTAAGACAATAGTCTCTCCCGATACCCGTAAACCCCTACCGCAGCCAATACAAACCACACCTAAAATGACCACTGTGGCATATATATATATATATATATATATATATATATATATATATATATATATATATATATATATATATATATATAACATTCTAAAGAAAAAAACTAACAATGAAAAAACCTGAATTTTTGGTTGTGTTTTAAGATATAAAAAATATGAAGAGGGATAGGTCATGGGCAGGCCGTGATCTACCCCTTCCCTATGCCAAATGTAGTTGTGGTGTGGCCATGCCGCACCATAGTCTCCCCCCATACCTATAAAACCCCTACACGCGCCCAATACAAACCATGCCTAAAAATGGCCACCGTGGCATATTTCAAACCTCGCATGACACCACTTTTTCAATCCGCCACAAGTTCTTATATATATATATATATATATATATATATATATATATATATATATATATATATATATATATATATATATATATAACCAAACAATATCTAGTTCATTGTAAACAAAAAAATATGAGGAGAATATCTACATAAAAAAGATTTTGAAACCTTAGATTCAAAACCTCAATCCAAAATAACAAGGAATAAATTTTTCCCTTCATTGCAAATATGACACAAATGATATGGAGCTCCCATTTGACCTCCATGGTTTCCATTCACCTCCATCCTTCTCCTTGTAACCCTATCTCGTGTAAATGAGAAGAAAATAAACAAAAACATAGTAAAAAACATAGTCATAAAGGAGAGATGAGGGTTGTAGAGGATCCCTAAGATATAAGGCCTAGATTTATTCAATCCAATTGTGGGATTTAAACCTCGTAAATTTAAACTTGTGGGAATATAGGTCTTATTGGGTTTTGGGGTAAAATCAACAAAGGGGGACCTAGGGATTATTCTAATTGACCATGGTGGGCTTAATTTAAAAATGTGGCATTTAGTAAATTTGTTAAATAAACAAATAATTGAGCATATGATCATTTAATTTAATTAAGGGATATGAGAGTGTAAAATAAGAAATTTGAGACCTAAGTAAATATTTAATAAATGAGAATTTTGGCATGGGTCAATATAGTTGGCCCTAAAGGGAACCTCTTCCAAAATTAAATTTAATATAGACTAGGGAGATATTACCCGACATTCACTATGATAAATAACACAATAGTAATTATGCGATGACTATAGTTTCTGATTGTACTTGTATAATAATAAAAGAATATTAAAAAAATGTTAGGATTTTTAGGTCTTTGGTTTAGGTTTGGGTCGTGCCAAATATAGGGCATTACGGCTTGGTATCGAGTGAGGTTCCAACACCAAGTGTACTTGGATTAATTGAGTGTTTAACACTAAGCTTTCCCATCTAACAATAATGTTTCCGCTAAACCATTTCATTTCCTCCTACATCGGTTGAACATCATAACAAGGCATAGGTCACAACACCTCTAGAACAACCGCATTGGAGTAATGCTTCTACTAACATGATGTGTGGTGAATGATTTCAAGATTGGATGAGTAAATTCATGAAATAGAACCACCAATGGTGATTGGAACACAAATTTTGATCACTTTATTTGTTTTAAAACAATTGGTAAAAGTTAAGAAAAGTCGCTCCTAAAATAACATGCAAAATGGCTCCGTGACTTCCATAGTAGAGATCATTTAGGATGGTCATGTTCTCTAGTGACATGGGATGTCACAACAAAATTTAAACCCAATTTATAAGATCATTTGATCATTTAGTTGAAGGAATTTTGAGCCCTGTTGATCGCATTGTTGCATGGGACAACAACTGAAATCTAAGAATTTCGTTTCAATTTTGACCCATGGTTTAGGGAGCTTTAGTAAAAACTAAAATCTACCACTTCTAACCTTTAGTATTCTTCCATCTCAATTGATTGCAACAATTGGTTTTGTGAAAACAGATTTGGGAGCTAGTTTTTCAAGTGTGTTTTGGAGGCCTCTAGTCATTCTGTCACAAAAAAAAACTAGTTAATCACATAAATTAGCTCTGAAAATGAGGTCACAACTAGAGTTCTGGGTATCATAATTATATTCTATACAATGCATTGAATTATATATATATATATATATATATATGATAATAGATGAGAGTTGATATAACAAGATTTCAATTTGGGATCTCTTGTTTTTGAAACCCATTTTGTAGCCAATTTCACTAAAAATATGTTGAAATGCAATAGCAAAACTTTAATAGTTGGCCCCAAGAAGGTGCTTCTAGTTCGAGATTCATTTGCTAGTTTTGGGTTCTGTATGTATTTTTGACTCCTATATAATAGAGAATTGGTTGGATGTGTTTTTATACCATTTGGGTATTTTGTAGTTGTTTGGTAGGCCCTTTTTGTAGCCATTTTGGCTAGATCGTAGAATAGAGAACTGGGTCTTTTTGATCCGTTTGATATCTTAGGACACCCTTGGAGGGTGAAAGATTTTATAATATGATTATTGTGATGTGTTACGTGTGTTATAGGTTGAATGTTATGACCTAGAAAAATTGGATGCTATGAGGCATTTTTGGGTGCTAATTGATTTGGTATAAGTTGGTCATTTTGGTCACCATACATAGTCATGGTTGTTTTGTAAATTATTAGTAATTCAATATGGGAGTGTAGAATTGTTTCTTAAATATGAGGGTGTTCTTTGGAATTTTTTAGTATATTTTTTCCCTTTGATTTGATTTATTATTTTGGACACTCGCTTGCAGTATTAAAAACCCCTCTTTTAAACCTAACAAAACCCTTTTGATATAAGCGTGAAATAAACAATTGTACCTTGTTGTAGAGTAACCTAATAAGGGAAAAAGATCTTCCATGTCTTAAAATTCCATTATTATAAATTAGAATAATTTCCACTCCTCGTGTATACACTACCAATCTCAATTTTATAACCCTCTTTATAAGAAAATTTACCAAGCAACCTTATAACCTTTCTTTTCCTTTCGAAAGTGTATGTCTAAATTAAGCATACTTGGATGGAAAATTTTGTTAATATAAACTTCTATAACTTATCTCTAATCAATAAATGATAAGGGGAAAGGATTTTGGTGTCTCTTTATATACAATGGTTTTACATGAAGCAATATTTCATAGTTATTTTATCCTCTTCTAGTAAACTAAGAATACATTGAGCTATTAGAAAACGGCTATGGTTTTCACAACTTAAAATTTTCATCAAATCCCGCAGTATAAAATTTGGAATTAGCTTCGGTAATGTTCAAATTATTATAACCCTTCTTGAGCTTGACAAGCCCATTTTCATACTATGATCATTTATTAAGTTTTGGTGCAATGTAACATGGTTAAATCGTTTTACCTTAGAAGGTACACTTGTGATAATAACCCTTCTCGAATTGGTTAGAATGTTCTTAATTAATCATGTTTATGACACTAAGAATTATGTGTAGAAATCATGGAATCACCCTCTTCCTCTTACATTATCTCGTAGACAGAAGAACATTAATTATGTGAAAAATAACAACTTTCTCTCATCCTCTCTCTTTCTTTCTCTCTCTTGGCAAAGAAAAAGAACTTAGTGTTGATCGCTCTTTTGGTTGGGCGAGATGGTATACAAATGCTAGTGTTGGCCCATAGAAATTACAAGTAATATGGTGTAATAATGATGAAAATACAATGATTCGTAACCAACAAAAATATATAATTATATCTATAAGTACATTTATGTACTTATGCCTTATAAACAAGAATAAAATCGTGTAATTATATGTAAATGGGAAAAATTGTAGAATATATATCTTTTATCAGCCTTTGTTGACAAACAATGTTATAGACTGTTATCCCCTTTTGATCTAAAATTGAGGCGATCATAAGTTATAGTTTCAAATGAAATAAGTGATGATTATTATTCTTAGTTGTGTGATATTCATATAATCTAGATTACACACTAAATTGATGGTCTTGTGTAACTAACTTAGGCATTGTGCTATCATTTTAGGTCCTACATGAGAAAGAAATGTGAATCATATAGGGTCACATTTTTTTCCCTAGATTGGATATCCTTTTGGTTACTTGACTCTTAGGAGACCTCGGTATAAGATCTCGACTTGGAGGACCCCTATTAACTTAGTAATAGATAAATGGTTTAACCCTTTTGTGAAGACTAAAGAATGATGATTATCTATTCATTCCACTTACCTTGGGTGAAGAAATCCTTTGTTATCGGTATAATCCCTAGTTAAGCAGTGTGAATATTGAGTTGGATCGAGACTTATGTTGCTTTGGGGAAACTCTTAACACATGGCCCCATTGCTTTTACCACTCAATAGGGTGGCAAAATTTAAGTTCTTTGTGTGAAATGGATTCACCCTCTAGTTAAGAAGTATATTTATATACATCACTTTCAACCTAAAGGGAATTTAGTGACCAAGTTAAATGTTGAGTTAAAGTTAGCATAGGTTTTGGATTTTGAGCAACGTTAGGTTATACCTTCCCTTAAAGGAAAATGTGTATTGACCTCTTGAACTCTTGAGGAAGGTATGAATAGAAAATTTATTGTATCCTGTCCAAGTTATAATTTTGTAATAGTATCTTGATAGGTTTTGGAAACATCCTTTTTGAATGAATTTTGTTTCTCCTAACTCATTCATGTATTCTCTTGGTTATAGTGATAAAGAAATGATAAATTTAAGTAAACTTTTCATATGTCTTGTTGAATTGAAAATTTGTTGTTTGTTGTTTCATTAAGGAATTATGGCTTGTTTGGGGTGTAGAAAGTTTGAAAATTGATTTGTCATGGTGAAAACTTAGGTAATTTTAAAACAATACCGAATTAAACTATCCTTTATGGGTTTTCTAAAGAAAACTTTGAACCAGAATTGAGATGTTCTAGAAAATGGTACATGTTATGAAACCTTGAAACCAAACTAGAAAATCAATCCTAACTCGGTGGTTGGCTATATATTTCACCCACAATTTATTGGTACTATCATTATGTGAACATAAAAATGCTTTCCAAATCAAGTCATCACCCCTTTATTATGCTTGGTATTGGGTGAATCTTCATCTTTGACCCCTTAATGAATAATGTAGATGTTAGGACCAATTTGGAGAGTCTTGTGAACCATTTTCCAAATTTTAAAGTTAATTGTGAGATAGAAGGTGAAACCACAAGTAACTTTGGAAATTGTTTTTCTTGTGTGGTATTTGTGGCACCTTGGATGGTTTTCATGAGTGGGCTCGTACACATCAAGTATGCATAACTTGTTAACCCTGTTTAAAATAAAAATTATTTTCCCTTAGCTAACCCATCAATAGTTTCCTTTTAAATTTGGACCTTATGTTATACATCCATTTATGTGGAACCTTTTCAGGAAGTTAGAAGATGATGCAAATCAATCTTTTGGAAGATACAATTTCCATTGATTATTATTCTCCTATTTGAAATACATTTGAATTTGAACCATGTTATATTTGGTGAGTTATATATATATAGTTCCCTTAAAGTGACCTTAATGTTGGACATCCACTTATGTGTGACCATGTAGGGTTTTAGACAATGATGTTAATAACATTTTTTTTGGGGATGGAATATACGTGGGGTGCATACAAACTAGTTAGGAAATATTATGTCTTCGACGCACACTAATGGAATCTGCGAATCTAAAGCAAAGAAGGCCCTCCTAACCTAAACTCGGCGTGATAGATCATTCAAGTGGATGACTACTCGAAGGCTCCAATCAATATCAAGCTCTAGCATGATCCGATCTATAGGTTGTGGAATACGTGGAAAATGACCTGTGGGTGCTTCAGAGATATCCTGACAGGTCATGAAAATGGATGATGGATATATGGTGGATTCTATGGGTGATTCTCTCTGTCTAGTCCATAAATCCTTAGCTTGATTAGTTGCTACATCTAGTGAGGATAGTTGTGTGATAATGATTGGTGGAAGTGGAGAGGACCTAAATACTAATGTGCGTAAACCAACATCAACGTCTGATTGACCTATGGGCCCATTGGGTTGTGGGACTTGTGGATCACAACCGTAAGTTCGTGGTCGTTGTGGACCTCCTATGGTCATGTGCAAAATCAATCCCTAATCCCTAATATCCAGTAGTCGTATGCCTTTTCGCCTCTATGTTTAGAACTAAAAGTTGTGCAATCTTCTCAGAGTACCTTACAGGCGTTCTAGCAACTTGAATTCTTAAGCTAGTGTCTATGTCAATGAGGATGTCTCCTACATCTGGTTATGGGACCAAAGGATCACAACCAAACATTTTCTCTCTTTCAAGCCCTTCTACAGTCATGCGGATATCTATTAAGGCAATCTGTAGTTTGGCTGGTTTGACCAAAACGTGTGTGCTTTGTCATCTTCTATGTTTAATCCTCTTAATTATGAGCTGATTTCTTGTAGGTCTTGTTGTTGTTCGAAGACCTAAATTCTGAGATTTTGGTCTATGTCAATTATTGCTGCAACAAGATTGGGTTGAGGCACGATTGGCTCAATACATATATTCTCTGGGCTCCCTAGGTCCCGTGATTGTCATACAAAAGAAACAATATAAATCTAACTAAAGCAAAGTAAACTAATTATGCAAAGTATATCCACAACATATATAAATTCTCTATTTTTGTATTTTTGATAGAATATTTAACAAATTAAGATAACAACTATTTAATATATCTAGAAAATGACAACTAACCTAATAACAAAATTAAAAACAAACAAGGTAGCCGAGTATAGCTACTTGTCTGTAAAGTTGTGAATCTATTCTAAATAACTAAATAACTGATCTAATTTAATTGAAAGATTTTCGATCCTACCTCAGAAGTGAGGAATGAATCATAGTTTCTCATAAAACTATCGATCCCCACGGCTTCCCCGACAATATCAAAATGAACGTAACCGAAATGAAGTAATTCACTACTCTATTTGGTATATTTTAACTAGAACTTTGAAAGCTTGAACCTGGATTTTGCAGAATAGTGGCGAATCCGATTGTGTGTGGCTTTGTCCCCTCAGTGTGGTCTCCTCATTCCTTCATGCTCACGTGAATCCAGAAAAGCGTGTAATGCTAGCATCAACAGAAGTAGGTATTGGAACAATGGCAGCTTTGGATGTAGACTAAATACAATGCGAGTAGGAGAGGGATAGTGCAAGAGAACAGAGCTTGGCTTATGCAATTCCTAGCGGGATTTATTATGAGTCATACAACACAAAACATCCAGAACCTGAAACTATCCTTCTTGATGAACAAAACCTGTAACTCTAATGGCTTCAGACTGAAAATGAAACTATCCTACCTTAATTGATTGTATGAAATAGTAATAACACTAGAACAAGAAGATCATGTGGCTTCTAAACAACAAAATAAGACTAACTATGCATGCAACAAATGAAAACTATTGAATTCCTAAGCAAGAACTGAAAGACTAAACTATTGAAATGAGAGGATGAGGGGCCATTTGCTTGTAATCAAACCAGCTATTTATAGAATTCCCATTCACCCAAAGGTAACTCCAACTAGGACTCTTTTACCATTAAACAATGGAGAAACACTATTCTAGGGACATAAAACATAAATACTAGCCAAAGCGGGTGAGAAAGTTGGTAAAAGTTTGAAAATTTACGCAAGTCGCGATCAAAAGAATGTGTTAGAAAATGCGTGAAGGACCACCGCCCTGAGTAGGGGGCGGTTACAGGACCGCCGCCCTACCTGGGCGGCGGTCACGAGACCGCCGCCCAGGCAGGTGGCGGTTTCATCACTGAAGACAAAAATGCAAAGGAAAAGAGGGGAAAAGAGAAAAACAAAGCACATGGAGGCTAAGCGGGGCATGTGGGATGTTAACATACACTTGGAGAGCTTTTTCGGATCCCAAACACCTTGCGAGGAGACCTGTATCATCATTGGGGCATGTGTAACATCGTTCTCAGCAAGCAAGTACCCTTACAATTTTGGGTACGTACATATTGCCCCCTTGGAGAAGCATTTTAGCCATGAAGAGGCATAAAACGGTGGGTCCGAGTATGGCGGTCCCAAATGGGAAGCTAGAAATTATACCTGACACGTCCGTGTGTCGAAATGACGCCATCCAAAATTCCCGCTACCTACAAAATGAAAAGAGGACTCAAGTGTAGATAGATAAAATAAATCAAAAAATAAATACTAAAATAATATGAAGTGAGGACTTACCATTTGCGCGGGATAAGAACTTACCTCCGGCACTCCAAACCTATGAAAAGGGCATTCAAAATGAGTCAAAATGCTATATATATAAAAAATGGGCCCATTTTCCTATTCATTTACGCACGTGTCGATTTGATTGATTTTGAGCTCTGGGACCCACGGTGATGGTTTTTGACGAGAGTATAGTCGAAACGTTCATGACGAGATAGTGATCATGCCTCCATGAGTGGAACATCGACCACGAGATCTCAGGTTAGTTCTTCTCGATTTACCATTTTTATACCTAAAATGTAAAAATGATGAAATCTTCACCATGGGGGGTAATTTTTGAAATTTCTAGTTTTAAATGTGTCCTTAGGGGGGGACGCCTAATGGGTAGGCTCTCATTTTGTTCAAAATGGTGTTTTTATCCATTTTTGAGCATTTTTAGGGTACGTGACCCATTTGGAAATGCGGGACATGACCGCCGCCCTGAGCAGGGTGGTGGTTACAGGACCGCCACCTTTCAAAGCGGCGGTTACGGAACCACCACCCTGCTCAGGGTGGTGGTCCTTTCCAGAATGATAAAACAACCTTGTTTTTAACTTGTTTTTGCATTTTCCATTTTCCTATATGCTTTAATGATTTTTCCAATGTGATTCAAATACTAACTTACTCCTTTTTGTGTGTTTTTGGGTGTATGTAGAAGAAGGAGGAATATATCAGATGGAGCCGAGAGAGAGAGAGTGTGACTGGCTTCCAGCAGTGTTGGATGCACTTTCTCAAGCCGAGCAGGATACTCTTCAGAGGGCCAACATATTACGTATATCACGGGTTCCTCATGTCGCACCTTCTAGTCACATACTATGTGACCTGTTTTCATATTGGGATGCTGATCGAACACTTTCCGATTTCCAGGAGTCAGGGGTGAGTGGACTATCACCCTGGAGAGGATGTCTACCACATCTTGGAGTCCCGATCATCGGGAGATGACTTACACTTGAGACAACGGGGTCGCGGGCTCAGATAGCTCAGTGGGCTACATATATGGGAGACACAGTTGTCTCCACTAGGTTTCGAAGAAGGGGGTGAGGGTCCATTCCATTCCTAGCTTGCCTATCCCTTTGATTCATCAGGCCATTATGGGGATCCTTGCCTCGAGATTGATCGGGGACAAGGGAGGGGACACCTTACTCTACTGCTGGTCCCCTATTATTGCATAGATTGAGGCACATGGTCGGATTTATGCCTGGGGAGCCGATATACTTGGGACCACCTATCACGACTTATACAGGGTGGTTCACTTACAGGGATAGTCTTTGAGCCATCCGACCTTGGTTATGAGTTGGGTCTATGAGCGTATCATCCCTTATGGGAGAGGCATAGAGGTGGCGGATCCCGAGCCGTGAGGGCAGCTAGATGGACAGAGATGTCGGTGCTTAGAGCACCCCACCAGCCAGTTGCTTCCCTGACTACTGATGATATGGAGGCCACACCTTATCAGGCCATGGCAGGGTTGTGGGGTGAGGAGACCTTCACTTTGATTTCCTACTCTACTACAGGGCAGCTTGTGGACAGGATGGGGAAGGTAGAGACACACCCCTTTGATCGAGTGCCTCAGCAGTTCGGCCTTGCTTACGTTGATATGCTTCCCCCAGTGGTGCCAGTGTTCAGATTAGTTCGGGAGGCTAGGGGAGGTCCTAGAGGCCGGGGTTGGACTGTTGTTACTCCTAGCATCCCTATTACAGCTAGGCGGGTGGTACGTGCCCGAGAGAGAGTCGTGCTCCTCAGCACCTTTACTTCGATTGCCACCGGTCCTGCCCATAGCAGTGATGACCCTATTGATATAGACTCCGAGTCTGAGGAGTTCACAGGGGGAGAGATGGAGGAGGAGACCGAGGACATGGAGGTCAACGAGTCGGGTGGAGAGGAGGATAGCGATCCCGAGTGGCATGACACTCAGGAGATCTTACAGCCGAGAGGGCAGAGCAGAGTGTGGAGAGGGTGACTCTAGTCTCAGAGGAGTTTCCCTCTCAGGACCTAGGCAGAGAGGATGAGTCCGTAGTAGGACGCTATGTTTCCCTAGACATAGGAGGAGGACATCAATCAATGGCAGCATCTGATGGCAGGTGCTGATCCTAGGGATCCCTCTTGGAGGCCCGAGATCCGAGTGAGTTGTCACTCTTCTTTTAATATTTGTTTTTAGCTAGGATTGCCTTAGTTGCTATCTCTCCTTTTGTTCATCTTTGTTTTTATCTTTTGATTATTTTCTAATTTGTTTTCTCCTTTGCTTGCAGAGACTGCTGATGAGTGGCGAGACTTGATTCACTGGGTATGTACTGATACCCTGATGCTCCCCATGGAGAAGACTCACGCCGAGCTATCCATGGATGCAGGGGAGCCTTCAGCAATGTAGGCATAGCGATGTCTTTTCCCCTAGTCTAGCATGTGGCCAAGATGGTGACTTCCTCCATACCGAGTTAGCCGGGTATAGGACTACAGAGCACCTGATGAGGAGCCACTCTCATAGCGAGGCTACAACTACTGCTCGGGACCGTGAGCCCTCAAGCAGCACTCGTGAGCGCCGCAGCAGCCGAGTCCTAGACGTGGTCATGCACCTTCTGAGGGATCTCATAGGGGTTGAGAGGCCACTTGGCTCTTTTTGTAGTGACTCTTGCTAGATTGTTTATACGATCATTTTGTATTTTCCGCTCATTGAGCATTTTGACCATGCCTAGCGCATGATGGCATTGTACATAAAACTTGATTATATATATATATATATATATTTTTTTATATATCTAGATCTCTTTGTACCTAGAGTTTTGTGATTCATTTTCACATGTATACTAGATGTTTATTAGAATTTTTGTTTTTATATGCTTTTCAGAATGTATGCAATGGAGAACAAATATCACAAATGCTTTTTTTTTTTGTATTTCATGATGTTGATGTATGATGATGCAAATGAACTTGTGATCTTGAACTTTAGCTTTCATAAGCAATTTTCTAGTACTTCATATTGTTTTGACAAAATGTAATGACGAACTGGTATGATGAGCAGATGCACTTGCCCCACTCCTAACTCCACGCAACTAGTAAGATGCGAGGGCTCACCACCGAGAGCTAGAAAGGGCACAAGCTATGAGGTGTGTTGAAATGGTAATGATGGGAGATAGACAAAGAGTTGGTGGAACCAAATTAGGATGCTACAAACCTACCCTACTCAAGTGACTCCATAGTTTAGAATGTGACTTGCTTTGCAGTTTATCTAGACTTAGATCCGTAGATGGCCACTTGGTTGACAAAATCTGGTTTTCAGGGTTTTGAACTCTCTTGGAATTTTGGACATCTGATTCATTTGTTTTTGACTCAAGATTTCAAAGGTTTATTTGAACTATTTGCTTATGACCTTCAACGTTTACTATCAAGAGGACCCCCTACACCTTGCCCCATGCTACTAGGTAGAAGCATGGGCTTATCACCATGGACAAGGCACAAGTGAGTAAGGGCATTCCCATCCTTTCCCAACCCTACGTCACTAGTAAGAGACGCAAGCTCATCACCGAAGGTTGGTAGGGCAAGGAAATGTGTAAAAGTAAAATTTTCTGTTTGATCTATATTCGACTTATTTATTTGAGAAAAATGTCAGTATGTTCTTATTTCCAAAGAGATCTATATACGGATAGATGTGACACCATGAAGCTTCTAGAATAGACCATAGGCAAGACACCTATCCTAGGAAGAAACAAAAGTGAGAACAAGCATGCAGGCCTTGGTATGGCTACCGTTAAGACTTTGTCATATCTAGCTTTAATTGATGAAATGATTCTGAAATAGTTGATGATGTTATGAAAATGAAGAAGTATGATTTGAATGCTTCTACCAATACCATCAAAAGTTTGTAATGAATTGCTTAAGAGCAAGTCCCTTGATCACCAAGTTTTACTGAAACGAGTGAACAAAATGAACCTATCTAAATGAATATGTAATGTAGATATAATTATACAAATAGTGCCGATGCTTCATGCGTAAAACCATTTAAGGTGCAAGGAATTGACAGTTTCACCAAATTCCTCACCTTCTAGTGTGCACAAGAGATACACACCATTTCCATAGTCCTTCATGACTCGATATGGGCCCAACCACTTGGGCCGGAACTTTCTTCCTTCACCAATTTTCTTATCGATCCGGCTGTCTAGTCTTAGAACTAGATCTCCTTCATATATTTCTCACTCATAGACCTTTTTGTTATACTACTGGCACATCCGGTCAACATAGACTCTATGCCACTTGTTCAAAGTTTTAACCTGGCCTCATCTAGGCTTTCTAGTTGGGAGAGGCGTGCCTCTCTATAAGCTTCCTCATCCATAATCCTTAGAGTGAGATGCAGAGACTGGGTATTTCAACCTCAAGTGGGAGAACTGCTTCTACTCCGAATACCAATGAGAAAGGAGTTTCTCCTGTTGGTGTTCTTATTGAGGTTCTGGGGCCCACAAGGCCGGATATAACTTTAAATGCCAATCTCATTTGTTTTCTTTTACCATTTTGAGGAGAATAGCTTTCAACGTCTTGTTTGTTGCTTCAACCTGCCCCTGTTGGCTTGAGGATAGTAAAGAGAGGTTATGTGATGGTTTATTTTGAACTTGCTACATAGCTCACGAACCTCGTCATTCTTAAAGGACGTGCCATTATCCGAGATAATGACTTGTGGGACACCATACCTACAAATGATTTGGTTCAAAATGAATTTGGTGATCACGAACTGGTACAGTGGTAAGAGGCATAGCCTCTACCCATTTGGTAAAATATTCGGTGGCCGTGATTATGAAGTTATGGCCATCCATTGATGAGGGAGAGAATTTCCCTATCAAATCTAGGCCCCATGTAGAAAAGGGCCATGGAGTCGCGATTGGTTATAGAGCTTGTGCCGGCATGTGAATCTCATGGGAAAATTCTTGGCATTTATGGCATCTTACGCATAAATCTACTATGTCATGTTCTAGAGTGGGCCAGAAATAGCCCATCCGATGTATTTTGTGGGCAGTGGCATGACCACCAAAATGGCCTCCACATATTCCACTATGGGATTCATAGAGAATCTTCTTGGATTCTTCTATGTCAACACACCTTAGAAGCATTCCATCGAAAGCCTTACGATAGAGCACTTGTTCTATAATAACATATTTAGCTAATAATGCGTAACCACCTTCTTTGTTGTGGTGTAGCACCTTCTGATATGTATGGTCCATGATAAAATTGATAATATCAGTATACCAAGGACATTCAGAGATGGGAGGTCTGGTTTCGATGTAATATATGCATTCATCGGAAAATCTAGATCTACTAGATCACCTCCATCTAAACGGGTTGTCAGCTAACCAATCTGCAATGATTTGTCCCTTAACGGACTTCTGGTTTACAAAAGTTAATTCAAATTCACCCATTAAGGTTATAAAGCATCCAACCTTTTTAGACAAGGACCCTTGCGTGAGGAAAGTTCGTAAATGGTCTATTTTTACAATGACCCTTGTTTCTTGATTTAGCATGTAATGTCTTAAGCATTTGGTTGCAAAGACTATGGCAAGGCATTCTCATTCTACTTGCATATAACATGTTTCATAATCGAGTAATGTTCAACTAATAAAATAGATCACACGTTCTCATTTATCATCGTCTTCTTGAGCCAACATGCAAGCTAGCGAGACATCCGTAGCTCATGAATATAAGATCAAAGGATGATCTGGTCTAGGTGGCATTAATGTGGGAGGAGACAATAAGAAGCGTTTAACTGCTTTGAAGGCCTCATGGCATTCCTTTGTCCAAATAATGCAACAATCCTTTTTTAACAAATTGTTGATCAGATGAACAACAAAACTTAAGTCCGGAATGAATCTCTAGATTGCACCGAGCTTTCCAAGAAACGATCTAATGCCAGAGTCATCTGATGGTGGGATCATCTCAAGAACAACCCGATTTTGGCTGGGTCTACATCGATCCCTCATGATGATATAATGTAACCTAGGAGTTTCCCTCCTGTCACACCAAATACACATTTTTCTAGGTTTAGTGTGACTCTGTATTCGATCAAACATGAAAGAATGATGCGAGAGCACTTCCGGTGATCACAACACTTCCTGCCTTGCCAACAAGTCATCTACATAGGATTCCATGATTTTATGAATAAGATCATGAAATATGTATGTCATTGCCCACTGGTATGTAGCGCCAACGTTCTTGAGACCGAATGGCATAACAACGTAGCAATAAGTTCCCCAAGGAGTTATAAACATGGTTTTGGCTTGGTCTTGTTCAGATATTCTGATTTGATTGTATCCCGAGAACCCATCCATGAGAGACAAAAGCTCAAATCTAGTTGTTGCATCAACGATGATGTCAATGGATGGTAACAGGAAGTCATCCTTGGGGCACGCCTTGTTAATGTCTCGAAGTCTATGTAGATGCATATCTTCCCATTCTTTTTGAGAATGGGGATGATATTAGATACCCACTGAGAGTAATCGACCGGTTTGATGAACCCTACCTGGAGAAGTTTCATTACTTCTTCCTTCACCATGAGAGCTACCTTGGGTTTCATTGGTCTCATTTTTGTTTAATTGGCTTTGCATCTGATTTGGTGATGAGGTTATGTACCACGATGTGTGGTGCAATTCCCATCATTTCTTTATAATTAAATGCAAAATCCTTTTGATGTTCTTTGAGGATTCGAGTGTGTATTTCTATCTCTTCTGGAGTTAACGAAGATCCTAGTTTCAAGATCTTTGGTTCTTCCTCCGTTCCGATGTTAATATCAATCGTTCCTTCGATTAAAGAAGTGTTACCTTCTTCAAACTCAAGCAGGGCTGAGGTAGTTCCAGATCTTCTCCATTCTCTACCGCGTATATGTCGAGTTCCTTTTGTGGGGGAAGCTCTACCATGGGATTTCCAAAGTAAGAAGATGAATGTGGGATTAAGGACAAATCTACCATGTGATGGGTGAGATGTAACTCTGCATAGGCATTTAGGTAATCAAGAGTGGCTCTATCACTATCAACGTGACCTAAGATAGTAGATTTATTCTCAGCTATGTGCATTAGAAGAGGGTTTGTTGACGTTTTCTTTACTAACGGTTCAGTACGAAGGGATACCATGAAACGGGTGTCTTCCAACTCACTATTTGGAGTGAAACGTGAAGCTGAGGTTGCTATCGAATCTGTGAGAAGGTTTTGTTCTCGTGGGATTGCCTCAATGGATATGAAGTTAAATCCTTTGCTCAAATCTAATACTGTTGTTTTGTAGAGCTGTAAGTGTTCAGCTCTAGTCTCATACACCTCAGAGACTTGGTTTGCTACTAATTGTGAGTCTCCTAACACTCTGATGTCATTAACACCGATCCTTTTAGCTATGATGAGACCAAGGAGGAGGGCTTCATACTCAACGCCATTTTTTGTACATTCAAAATTTAATTTAAAGGTGAATGGTAGGATCTTTCCCTCGGAGAAGTAAAGATCACACCTGCCCCAGCCCCATAATGACATCTAGCTCCATCAAAGTGGAGAGTCCAATGTTTATTTGGGAAGATGGATGTTGGGACATTCATTACGTCTATTTCTTCTACTTCAGTTACTTCTACCATGCAGAGTTCCTCTGCTGGAAGAGAACCAACTCCTAGGGTACATCCCATACCTGTGGAATCAAATGGTAGGAAAATTGGCAAATCTTGCTCTAGCAACTCAACAATTTTTGTAGTTCCTAATGACACTGTTTCTACAACGTTAGCTTCATCCTTGAGTGCTGAGATGTTCTTGACTAGGTTCGTAATTTCTAACTCCGTTGTAGGTATCAACTTTTCTTCCAGTTTTGAGTTGGTTGGTTTGTTAAGTTGGTTTGTTGGGAGTTCAAACTCAGAGTGAATGCACGGCCTTTTCTTCAGGTCTGCTAGGTGTATATCGAATGGTTTCAGATCACCTTTTTCTATGAATATCTTTCCTAAGTGCAAGAATCTTATTTCCTGAAATAACGTAGAAGGGATTGCCTTCATACGGTGTATCCATGGTCGGCCGAGGATCATATTATAGTTGGTTTCCCATCTATAATATAAAACTCAAGTGAGGATTGTTTTGGGTCCTAAGGTGACTGGTAGTATTATAGTCCCAATCGAAGTGGCTTTAAGGCTATCATAGCCTCTTAGTGTATTCTGAGTCATGGAACAATTTGTTTCTCCATACCCTAGCTTTTGAAGGAAAGAGAAGGGGACTATGTTAATCTATGCCCCATCATCAACCATTGTGTGTTTAACGTAATTATTATAAACCCACACTTGTAAATGTAAGGCTGATCACCTCTACGTGTAATCTCAACATCTGTTGGCATTTTTTTACGTCAAATATAAATTCAACATCCCTATCCGGCTGCCCCGGAGGGTGGATATCAAAGTCTATATGGTTTACCTATGTTTCGGGAGGTGGAGTGATGTTAATTAAATGACCTAAACCTAATGCTTCTAAAAGAGCAGCCCTATGGGTAGGAGAGTTCTTCAACAAGTCCAAAAAGGAGATGTGAGAGAAGGTCTTTGTTAGGTCATTAATTAAATCATAGGCACCTACGGGTTTTACTAATGTTTGTTGAATGTTATCTGGCTCTAGTGGGTAACTTGGATTTGGCTGAGAGGAATACTCTCGTGTCCTTGTTATGGCTTCCACGTGTAGCTCAGTGTCTAACTCCACTAAACCGACTATCTTGGTTCGTGGCTGATTTCCTAATTGCGGTGCGACAGGTGGATTTAGTGAAGTCGAGGCTTCATGATCATTGTTTCCTATCATTACACCCTTGTTCATCCCATTTGGATTTAATTTGTTGTTATTGTGATTTGGGAGTGGATCATCGAAGATCTTAAGAGGTGCATTTTGAGGGGAGACTACCCCATGAAAGTGTTTGGGATAGTGTGTGATCATAGATCTGCTAAGAACATATCTATGAAGAGTTGTCTTTGTTCTTCTGGAAAACGTTGCATGAACTTATTGTAATCATGGCAAGTCCTAGTGTCATGGCCTCAAATTTTGTGGAAACCACAATACGAGTTGGGATTATAACTCCTAGGTTGTTGGTTTGGCACGTGTTGTGGTCCAAAACTCTGATTAAACCGTTGACTATTAGGATTAAAGTTTTGCATTTGTTGCCTTTGGTTTTGATATCCAGTTGAGTTTTGACTTGACCCTATGTCTAGATCTTGCCATTGTTGTTGTTGTTGTTGTTGTGGATGATTAAAATCCACCGCGTTGATTGTTGGGGTAAAATTGTTGTTTCGTTGATTGTTAACCGGTGGTGGAGCATTTACAACATTTTCTTTTTTTTGCTTGGTCAGTTACTCCATCTGTTGTCACCCCACGGTTTTTGTTAAGGATTTTAGGTCCTTGATTGGCATTTGTGGTAGTAGGATAAGTCGTAGTATTTTGGTTGGGGATGATTAACCTCCCATTTGTTCCATATGCCTTGCGACCGCTATCTATTACAGCTTGATCTATTCGGAGAGCGCTCTCAAGCACCTCATCATAAGTTCTTAGTGGGAACTTCTGACTTCTTCCTTTATCTCTCTCGCTAAGAGAATGAAGGAATAAATCACATAGTTCCATCTCGATCCATGTTTGGAGCACTTCAAAGAATAGAGGACTCATACGCCATCTTTGGATGAAATGAGCAATGATTCATTGTGTTCTTGTTTAATATGCAAGAATTCCCTGATTCCTGTTCTCAACAATTTGTTCATGTCGAACGCCTTGATGAACTCTGAAACGAGTTGTTTAAATGAATGTATTGAGGCTTCAGGTATTCTATAATACCAATCGAGGGTGATACCCTCTAAAGTTTTGGGGAATATTTTAGCAACAACTCCATCCCAAGGGAGTAGTTCTCGAATGGCCATGGCATAGGCCTTAATATGTGCATTCGGGTCTCCCTCTCCTTTGTATTTGGGGAAGATCGGGAGAGGTCTTGGAAGCATGATGCTTTGTATAGATAGTGAAGTCCAAAGGTTCTTTCAAATATTCTGAATAAGTTCCTATCGCATAGGTTTCGACCATTGATGGTGCTTGCTGAGGGGGTGGAGGTGGGATGGTTTGTTGATATGGTGTAGCATATGTATTTGCAGGGGCATAAGGAAATCCCTGTGGTTGAGCGAACATGCCTAGGAGAAGAGAACATATCTCCCTGTGGTGACTTGGAATACATGTTTAAGTATGGAGGAGCATTGTTCAGAAATGGATTGTTTTGTACTAAACCGGAGGTATCATATTTTCCACTGGAGCGGCGTTAGAGAACGCGGTTCTAGTTGGCATTTGTTGTGAATACTGAGGGGCATGCCCAATGTGCCTGTTCCTGTGAGGAGGTCTACTTGGCTAGGATGATGTGGAGGATTGGAATCTCCTGCCTGCATGAATTGTGAATTTTGACTTGCTTGAGCAAGTTCCAACCCTCTAACTTTCTCAACTAAGGCTGAGATGACCTCATTTGGTGAAGATACGGTATTTTTTTGCTTAGTGGTGGTTGTTGTTATTTGAGGTTGTATAGGCATATGGTACCCTACTATGAATTGATCATTACCCTGCCAAGTTTCACCGAGGGCATTTCCTATGGGTGGAGGAATGGAGGTGTTTTCTTGAAAAGAGACCTCGGGTTGTGTTTGTAAACCTCCTATAGGTGGGTACATACTTTGAGAGCATTGTTCACTCCTAGCATAACATGTGCTAAGTATTCATCATCTAAAAATAGATATGGATCTGATTGTCTACTGAATTTGGGTCTAAGCAACACCTGAGGAGATGAACCAGATTCTCCAGTGAGCGTCATGTTGTTCGAGCCTGAAGGCTCTGGTTGTTGCATTTGAGTGAGCTGATCCAACTCCTCTATTTGGAAAGAAGAACTATATCTAGTCCTTTGAGGTGGAGTTTGTGTTGAAAACCGGTTAGTTGAATAGTTGTCACCCCATGCTGAGAGCGAGGGTGATGGTTGTCTATTCAGTTGATCATAGTATGCTTCAAGACCTAGGAGAGGTCTGCCATATGCATCGAATCCCGACATATTCGGGGGTATATGAATACCCACAGAATAATGGGAAAGAGCGAAGGTGGATGAAAGAATAGAAAGAGGAAAACTAGTTTGTTTCACGTCGTTCACCAATTTTGTTGGTGAAGCTGATGTGAAGGCTAACGAGGTGGAAAAGATGAAAAGTATACTAATTGAAAGAAAAGTAGAAATAAGACTTCAACTAGAAGGTAGGAAGGTTCATGTTGGGTTCACCAAGTTCACGTGAAGGCTAAAGTTCACTAATTTCACCAATTTTGTATGATGGAAAAGTGACAAGCGAGCATGGGAATCTACAAGTAACTCTTCCTCTTCACCCCCAACCTCCCGAAGTCATGCCGAGACAAACAAAGTGGGGATGGAATATACGTGGGGTGCAGAAAAACTAGTTAGGCAATCTTATGTCTTCGACACGCACACTAATGGAATCTGAATCTAAAGCAAAGAAGGCCCTCCTAACCTAAACTAGCATGATAGATCATTCGGTGAGGATGACTACTCAAAGGCTCCAATCAATATCGAGCTCTAGCATGATCCGATCTATAGGTTGTGGAATACGTGGAAAATGACCTGTGGGTGCTTCATAGATATCCTCGACAGGGTCATGAAAAATGGATGATGGATATATAGTGGATTCTATGGGTGATTCTCTGGTCTAGTCCAGAAATCCTTAGCTTGATTAGCTACTACGTCTAGTGAGGATAGTTGTGCGATAATGATTGGTGGAAGTGGAGAGGACCTAAATACTAATGTGCGTAAACCAACATCAACGTCTGATTGACCTATGGGCCCGTTGGGTTGTGGGACCTGTGGATCACAACCGTAAGTTCATGGTCATTGTGGACCTCCTATGGTCATGTGTAGAATCAATCCCTAATCCCTAATATCCAGTAGTCATATGCCTTTTCGGCCTCTATGTTTAGAACTAAAAGTTGCACAATCTTCTCAGAGTACCTTACAGGCGTTCTGGCAACTTGAATTCTTAAGCTAGTGTCTATGTCAATGAGGATGTCTCCTACATCTAGCTGTGGGACCAAAGGATCACAACCGAATGTTTTCTCTCTTTCAAGCCCTTCTACAGTCATGTGGATATCTATTAAGGCAATCTATAGTTTGGCTGGTTTGACCAAAACGTGTGTGCTTTGTCATCTTCTATGTTTAATCCTCTTAACTGTGAGCTGATTTCTTGTAGGTCTGTTGTTGTTCGAAGACCTGAATTCTGAGATTTTGGTCTATGTCAGTTATTGCTGCAACAAGATTGGGTTGAGGCACGATTGGCTCAAATACGTATTCTCTGGGCTCCCTAGGTCCCGTGATTGTCATACAAAAGAAACAATATAAATCTAACTAAAGCAAAAAGTAAACTAATTATGCAAAGTATATCCACAACATATATAAATTCTCTATTTTTGTATTTTTGATAGAATATTTAATAGAATTAAGATAACAACTATTTAATATATCTAGAAAATGACAACTAACCTAATAACAGAATTAAAAACAAACAAGGTAGCCGAGTATAGCTACTTGTCTGCAGTTGTGAATCTATTCTAAATAACTAAATAACTGATCTAATTTAATTGAAAGATTTTCGATCCTACCTCAGAAGTGAGGAACGAATCATAGTTTCTCAGAAACTATCGATCCCCATGGCTTCCCCGAATATCAAAATGAACGTAACCAAAATGAAGTAATTCACTACTCTATTTGGTATATTTTAACTAGAACTTTGAAAGCTTGAACCTGGATTTTGTAGAACAATGGCGAATCCATTGTGTGTGGCTTTGTCCCCTCAGTGTGGTCTCCTCATTCCTTCATGCTCACATGAATCCAGAAAAGCGTGTAATGCTAGCATCAATAAAGTAGGTATTGGAACAATGGCAGCTTTGGATGTAGACTTGAATACAATGCGAGTAGGAGAGGGATAGCGCAAGAGAACAGAGCTTGGCTTATGCAATTCCTAGCGGGATTTATTGTGAGTCATACAACACAAAACATCCAGAACCTGAAACTATCCTTCTTGACGAACAAAACCTACAACTCTAATGGCTTCAGACTGAAAATGAAACTATCCTACCTTAATTGATTGTATGAAATAATAATAACACTAGAACAAGAAGATCATGTGGCTTCTAAACAACAAAATAAGACTAACTATGCATGCAACAAATGAAAACTATTGAATTCCTAAGCAAGAACTGAAAGACTAAACTATTGAAATGAGAGGATGAGGGGCCATTTGCTTGTAATCAAACCAGCTATTTATAGAATTCCCATTCACCCAAAGGTAACTCCAACTAGGACTCTTTTACCATTAAACAATGGAGAAACACTATTCCAGGGACATAAAACATAAATACTAGCCAAAGCGGGTGAGAAAGCTGGTAAAAGTTGAAAAATTTACGCAAGTCGCATCAAAGAACATGTTGGAAAAACGTGTGAAGGACCACCACCCCGAGCAGGGGGGTGGTTACAGGACCGCCGCCCCCCTGGGTGGCGCACGAGACCGCACCTGTGGGGTGGCGGCGGTTTCATCACTGAAGACAAAAATGCAAAGGAAAAGAGGGGAAAAGAGAAAACAAAGCACGTGAGGCTAAGCGGGGCATGCGGGATGTTAACGTACACTTGGAGAGAGTATAGTTATCTCATTTTGATATCAATTGTTGTATAGATTAGAATGAATATGCATGATTGGTTTAATTATTGATATATTGTTATTATTATCTAAATTATTGTACCGAAGGTGGTATGTTTAATGTTTGAATTGAGTGTGTAAATTACATGTCACACATGAGGATACTTGGGTTTCAAAGTTGCACCTCAAATTTCACAAACGGTTGATTGGGCCGAGTCATTTTGCCATGTATGACCATTGTTTGACCTTGTGTGTATTTGGCGTATTTGTGTTTGGAAACCCTTAGGGATTACTATTTTACCTATGTTAATTTAATTTTTGATCCTTGTGTTAGACTAGTTTAAGGACCTAATGGTCCCCACATGCATTAGCAATGTTTAATGTTAAGTAATTTTGTTTTTAGTGTGTTGGGACCACCTAAATATTATTTAGGTGGGCCCCACCACGTCTATCTTTGAGTGACTTTACCCAATATCTAATTTAGGCTAAATGTGGCATTTGTAAGGGTCTATTTTCACATTGGGGGTCTCCCTTACACTAAAATGGACCCCTTAGAGGGTACCTATGGATAGGGGGTATCTTATCAAGTTAAAATGGGTGTTGGCTTATTGATTTTAAGGAAATTTGGGAGATTTCTTCCCAAATGTGTAATCTTTATGTCTATTGGGATTTGGTAATATTTTTTGGAGAACGATATGGGTGACACATGTTACCCTCTCATTTGTGAGGATTGGAATTTGTTTCTTCTTTTATTATACCTTCTCATGGATAGGGGTACAAACTTTTGGCTGGTCAATGTTTTTACTTTTGGATGTGTAGAGAGCTTGAGCTAGGAACTTAGAACTTGTGTTTAGACTTGTTGTTCTTGAAGTTGGATAGGTGTTTTGAGGTAGGATTCATTCCTCTTGTTTATTTTTCTATGGTATAATATGAAAGGAAAAATGATTTTTGGATTCTTGAATGCCTCGCATGTTGTGTGGGTGTCTTTGTAAATCTTGGTGTTTTATTTTCTCCATCCATCCAATTTGTGGTGGATTTTAGAATTGTGGGGGAAGAGGGAGGAAGAACCCTCTTATACCACATGGATTGATGGGAAATCCATGATGCTCATTCTATTAATTTCCTCCCTCATATGGTTTCATGTCGAAGAGGACTGTTCATATGTTTTAGCCTCCTCCCATCCTTGTTAAGGAAACCATTCTTGGTTTGAATATTCTTACAAGGAGCAGGTTGGTGTTTGGGATTGAATGGTAAGGAGGCTATTATGAATGGAGTGATAAGGATGGTATATTGATATTATTTTAGTTTTCCAATGGTTGGATCACAATAATCCTTACAATGGGCTCCTTTCCACTCTTTTCTCCTTTGATGAAAACATAGAGTTCTCCTCTTATGTTCTTTTGGTGTTCCTATATTTGTGTTGTATTTGAATTGTGTGTGTGTGGTCACCCTTTGTATCCCCTTTACTTGTGCAATTTTTAAGCACACATTATCTCTCTCCTATGGGCTTGAGGGAGGCTAACATGTCCTCCACTTAGTGGAGTTGGCATGTCATGATGCCATCTAGTTGTGAGGAGACCAAACCTCTTTCTCTTTTGTAATGTATATTTTCATATGCATTGGGAGCTTGAAAATATGCTTGGAGCAAATAAGGAAGAATTTTAAATTTTTCTCATGTTGTTCCCATTTTGGGGAGGCTTGTTCTCTTGCATTTTAAAAGTATTGTTTTGTAAAGGTTTTCTAACATTTTTTATGTCTTCTTCTATCTTGAGAAGAAGCTTATGACCTTGTATTTTTAATATTGGTTTTTTTATATTCTCTCTTGAGAATAAGGATTGGGATATTGCAAACTTGTTTCCACACTATGTGGTAGACTTATTTACTTTGTATTTTAGTGTTTTGCATCATTGTGGAAACATGGAATATATTTGCAACTTGTAAAAGAATGTTGGAAAGATTGTTTTAGAGGTTGAGAAAGTATAATTTATCTTTGTAAAAGAAATATTGGTTTGTGAATATGAATATTTTATTTGTGTAGTTCATGTAAATGAAATGATGTTTCCTTTTCGATAAACTTTGAAAAATAAAGGATAAATTTATATCTGTATTTTCTTATCTTTTGGTTGAAATGCATTGTATCCAAGTATTCTTGAAAGAAAAAAATATAAATCTTGTTACCTTGTGGGAATTTGTTTTTAATGAGAATTTTACCTTCATTTTTTGTGATTGATTAAACTATTTATTGTGGTTTGCAATTAAAAGGTATTTTGAGAATATTTGCAAAGGAAGTCTCCTTTAAAATCTTGTTTTGAATGCTTACTTTATAAACTAACACATAGTGTTTTCCATTTGAAATTTAAATGCAAATATGTATTCTACCTTTCATGAAAATGTATTTTAATATTCAAATATTAATAGAGAAGAATTTCTTGTTATTTCTCAAGGAGTTGTATGATTTTGTGGAAAAATGATTATTTTTATTATGGGTTGAAAAAGTGAATGAGTTGTTCTTTATTTTATACCAAAATAAAAGAATTTACCATCCCTTAGTACTTTTATAAAATAAGTTAAATTTGGAAATTGAATGAATTTTTCAAACATGAGTAGTTTGAAATTATATGGGTACACTTGAATAAGGTTTGTCGTATTTTCTAAATAGTTAACAATATATATATATATATAATATATATATATATATATATATATATATATATATACATACACAAGTATTGAATAGGAAGAAATTAAAATAAAAAGATGATATATACATTATATATATACATCATATAACTACATGAATAAAGAAATTACAAAGTAAGAAGATTTTAATGTATATATATATGTAATATTTTAAAGACAAAAAACTAACAACGAACTCTTTCCCTCTTTATTGGCTATGTTTTTAGAATTCATTAAAAAATATGAAGAGGGACAGACCTCTTTGTTGTAACACCATCTTTGTTACACTTATTAACTAGTGATTTTTTTTTGGGTTGAGAATGTTGGGAATTTCCCAATTTAACATTTTCCTTCAATGATTTAAATGTATAACCAAAATTTAAATCCAACATAATATAATTACAATTCTTTAGATAAAAATCAATAAATAGTATGTGCAAGATTATGGGTCAACTAGATCCTACTTGATCCCCCATAGAAAAATATTTTGAGTCAGTATACAAAGTATACCAGTAGTGCCCTTCTTAGAATTGATTTACAAGTGTTGTTTTAAGTGTCTAGCAGATTTCAATCAATCGAATCCCATCAGAATCATACACTTATATGCTAGAACTAGGTGCATCCTAACAATGTACTACCATACACTACTTTGGCTGAAGTTTCAAAGTCATGTATGCCATGCTTAGTTTCATGATGACACATTCATCAATAGAAACATGTCCCATCACCATATCACTTGATCCAATTATCGAATTGAATTAGATAGTTAAGTATTAATCATATAATCTTACAAATTATATAATGGTAGAAACCATTATAAAATGTGAGAAAGCATTATGTACATTAAACTCTTCATATAATATATCTTCCTTTCATCATATAGGTTAGCTAGGATCCCATGATGTTAATCCAATCATTTTTAGGAACACAATGAGCTCCATTCAGTCCTTTCACATAAGTCACTGCCTTCAATAGATGGTTGAAAAAATCTCTAAACAACTAGTTTAAAATTAAGAAGGCAGATCATTAGATCTTGTACCCATATCACAACATTGCATACCATTTTAACTTACTTAGTCAGCTATTTACATCTACCCTTTTTGAGTGATCCTAAGTATATTTATACTTGTAGAGAAGCATAATGTTTTGTAAGAGAGGTAGGTTACTCTTATAATGAAATTACTTAACAAAAATGTGATGAGTAGCTTTGTTAGAAGGATAATAAATTCTTAGAACCAGCTGTATTTATAAATCAGGTTATGTATTTTGTATACCATCTTGTTTAGCTATGACTTATCAAGTCATCCTTAATATAGTAGCATCATGATGTTGAATTACCTCAATCTTATGAGTGCTGATTTGAAAATGGTAGTAACATAATATTAGAATTCTACTTTAGAGGGTAGATTATATATGGTTTCTTAAATATCGATCTTGAAATAGTACATATTCATATCAATTAGTTCTCGATATATCATTAAGGTATACCATCAAGTTATCAATATAAGGGCCCAACTTAAATGATCATCAACCAACCACCCTATAAGCTCCATACTTATTTAGAATTATTAATTATCTTCATTAATTATATTGATAGATGATAAATTGATTTAGTTTATCAGGGTTAGATGAGCATAAGATGCCTTTTTGATTTTTCATAGTTCTTTCGACTTAAAGATACTACATTCAAGTTTTTGTCATATTTAAAGTTGTTTTTCAATAGGTCTTTGTATGAAAATTAGACCTTAAAACTTTGAAGTGAGGTTTTCCCTCAAGGAAAATATTGAGGCACAATAAATCATACTTGGGAAATGAATTTAGGTATGATAGACATTTATAACTTCATTTGCATTATACAACATAATTGCTTATTTTAATATTGAGATAAAGAGTCAAAATGTAATTCCATAAATTCAAATATTAACTTATGAACATCCAATCACATTTGGATTTATACATATAGGACCATTCTTATATATATGTTCATATGAAGTTCCTTAATAGATTATAGTTATTGTTTAACATGCTAGAAAAAATAGTCATACATATTACTTGAATATCATTAAATAATAGGCTTCAGTATTCTGCTAAGTAAGTTAAATTTCCGCCATACTTAAGTCAATACATTATAATTTGTCAACAGATTCTAAAGTACTAATCACGTAGTATTTAATTTTTCTTTTTGTCAAGATTCTATAGTACTTAAAATACACTTTTTGTTGGAAAATCTATAGTCTTATACAATGAACAACGTAAAATAAATAATATAAAATTTCATAAAAACATATTAAACACCAACTCAACACTACTGTGCATTCTCCATTAATTAAATATTCATACTAAGATCTTCGGCTCATTACAATCAAGTTGTGTAGTACATGAAGTCCTTCCTTGTGTGCTTCACAATGCACTCATACGAAGCAATTACAATTGTTGTTATTATATAGAATAACTACACTCTAAAAATAAAGAACTCTAAAATTCTAAATTTTTGTTTTAAATTAGCACATTTTATGCATGAATTAAATCTTATTTTGTTTTATTTAATTTATTCATAAACTTAGACTCCAAATAAATCTATGAATCAGAGACTTTAAAACAAACTAAATATAACATTAAATTTTCCTAAAAATCTACGGTGGAAATTATACATGCATCACATGCATATTTCCAACACTCCCCCTTAATTTCAAACCTTGTAGCTTTCACTATTCTGGAGTTGCATTACAAACTCCCAAACAACTTCTTAAATATTCAAAAACTTCCTTTGCCAAAGCCTTTGTAAAAATGTCTGCAAACTGATCTTCGAGATCTGCAAAATTCAAGACAAATTTCCTTGTTGTTAACCAATTCCTAATGAAATGATACCTCGTATCAATGTGCTTGTTCCTCTTATGAAAAACATGATTTTTGGACAATGCTATGGTTGAGTTGTTGTCACAAAAATTTGTGTAGCTTCCTCTTGTTTCTATCAAATCTTTCAATAGTCTTCTCATCCAAACAACTTGACATGTTGCTCCTGTTGCTGCTACATACTCTAGTTCTATTAAAGATAGTGTGACAATGGGATGCTTTCTTTGATGTCCCACGAAACCACTCTATTCCAAAGTGAAAATTATAGCCGATGTGCTTTTCTTCATCTATACTTCGCATCATCACTATCTATATACCCAATTAATTTGAACTCTTCTGAACTTGAATATAGAATTCCATGATTCATTGTTCCACGTACATACCTCAAAATTCTTTTTCCATCTTGCCAATGTGAATCTTTTGGAGATTCCATGAACCTTGATATGAGGCTCACACCATACATAATATCAAGCCTTGTGGCTTCAAATACATAAGACTTCCAACCAAATTTTTGAACAATGTTGATCCAAAAACGATCTCACTTGTCCTCTTTGCTCAACTTAAACCTCTATCGCAATTGTGTTGTGTTGGCTTACAATTCAACATGTTAAACCTTTTCAAAAATCATTTTCATACTTTTCTTGTGAGATAAAACTCCTCCTTTGATTGTTGAACTTCAATGCCCAAAAAGTAATGCATAAGACCAAGATCTATCATCTCAAATTCCTTCTTCATGGCTGATTTGAATGACTCTATAGATAGATTTCCAATAATGATCAAATCATCTACGTATAAACAAACAATTAGAATCTTACCTTGCTCATTTATCTTGGTGTATAAGGTAGGCTCATGTTTCTCCTACTGAAACCATTCTCAATCAAATAAGAATCAATCATGCTGTACCAAGCTCTAGGTGCTTCTTGAGACCATAGAGCACTTTCTTCAACCTGTATACCTTTCCTTCATGACCTTCAATCTCATAACCTTCTAGCTAATTCACATAAACTTCCTCTTCAAGGAATCCATTCAAGAATGTTGATTTTACATCCATATAATAAATAGGCCATTTGTTTTGAGCTATGTAATTGCTAAAACCATTCTTACCGTATCTAAATGTGCTACTGGTATAAACATTTCATTGTAATCCACTCCATATTACTGTGTAAAACCTCTTGCTACCAACCTTGCTTTATGTTTTTGTACTTTTCCATCAGCATTGTATTTGGTCTTGTAGACCCACTTCAATCCTATCACGTCCTTTCCTTTTGGAAGATCCATCAGCTCCCATGTTTGATTCTTCTCTATAATCGATCTCATCATCCATGGATTTTTCCCAAACTTTATTTTTTATAGCCTCTTCAAAATATACTAGATCTGCAGCTTTAGAAAACAAGGCAAAAACTAAAAATGAATTAGTTGTATCAACATTATAAATCTCACTAAGACTTTTGTTTTCCGTACGCAGACTATTTGATGATGGACTATTTTGTGGTGATGGAGTTGCTTTTCATGTGTTCTCTGCATGACTGAAGATGGCTGAAATCTTGGAGACCTCCGAACTGTAGATGGAGGTGTAGCTTATGCTACGACTTGTGGTGCATGTCCAAGATTTGTAGATACAATACCTTGCTGCTCTAAAGTTTCATCTTCCATATCATCATGTGGAATAGTTGTTGCTATACTCACTGTTTTCTCTATACTTCCATCCCATGCTTCATTTTCAATGAAATGAACATCTCTGCTGATCACAACCTTTCTAGTGACCGGATTGTATAACTTGTATGCTTTTGTATTCTCTAAATACCCAAAAAAATACACTTTTCTCCTTTGTTTTCCAACTTATTCCTTAGCTCATCGTGTACATGTGCATACACTACACAACCAAAACTCAAATGTGAAACATTGTGTTTCTTTTAGTCCATGTTTGTTGAGGAACCATGTTCCTAACAAGTTTTTTTGGACACTTGTTTAGAATGTAAATAAAAGTTGCTATTGCTTCTGCCCAATAGTCATTTGGAAGGTTTTTTCCTTCAACATACTTCTTTCCATTTCCATAATGGTTATATTCTTCCTCTCTACCACACCATTCTGTTGTGGTGTATACCTGGTAGTAAACTTCTTGTATACCATGATATTTGCAAAAATTCATAAATTCATTAGAAACATACTCACCTCCTCTATCATCCTTAGAAATTTGATGTAGTATCCACTTTGCTTCTCCACTAATGCCTTAAACTGCTGAAATGTATCAAAGGCATCAATTTATGTCTTAGAAAATATACCCATGTCTTCCTTTTATAGTCATCAATGAATGTCATAAAATATGAACAACCTCCATAAGAAGTTGTTTGCAGGTCCACATAAATCACTTGAATGTAAAATTTGCAAGATTATAAAGCACTTAATAAAACTCTTTTTGTTTTTCAACAATAAAGAATCTCTGTGTTGCTTCCCAAAATACACCCTTCACATAATCTTTCTAGTTTAACTTCAATGGAAAACCTTTAACCATATTTTTCTATGAAGTAAATTCAAAACTCAAAATTCAAATGTCCATACCTTAGATGTCAAAGCCATGATTCATATTTCATGACTGACTAAAAATTTGATTGTGTTCCTTGGCAAGAATCAAGATGTTAGTGCAGAACTGGAGGTAAGACTCATGCATTATCACAAACCTCTTTTTACATTGGTGGAGGACTCGTTACCTTAGCTGCAGAATCATTTACCTTAGTGCAAGACTCATCTGCTTGAGCGTAGGGTTCTAGGTAGAAGACTAATTTGACTTAGCGTAGGACTTGGATAGAAACTGGAGGAATGATTTTGTTGTAAACATATTTGATTTCTTAAATGGGTGGGGATTTCCTAGTTTTAAAATTAAAGGGAACATCATATTACTGTTCATCTTCACTTTTGCAATGAATTGAGTGCTAGGAGCTTTGTCCAACAATCACACACTCATTGTCTTCCATATAAACTCGAGTATCCTTTCTCGTCACTAGCTATCCAATACTCATAAGATTGTGCTTCACACCTGTAATATAGTAAAAATCATGCATATTCATTTTCTCCCCTTGTTTAGTTAGAATACTAGCCACGCCTTTTAGTTTTACTTAAAAATAATGTTATTTCCAAGAGTAAATTTTTCATTGATTAGACAGTTTAAAAATAGGATAGGCTCCTCCTCCCGGTCAAGTACAAAAAGATTACATCGTGTTATTCAAACTTGGACAAAAAGGAATAAGATATCCATGTTAAATAGACTTTTCATCCAAAACAGAGAAGGGGGTCCTAAAACTAACGAGAAGACAAGAAGTAAGTGGTTAAAAAGGAAGAAAAGTTTATAAATTTCCAAGAAATTTCGTGAGATAGTTCAATGAAGTTCCATTTTCCCGTTAGCTTTACTTTTTTTGGAGGGTTTAACCTCCCTGGTCTCTTATTTCATGCTAGAATCCAGAATTCAACTAGTTCTACATTCAATTCCTCAAAGTAAAAGTCCTCGTTGTCCTACTCAAACTCTTCCTCCTCCTCGTCCTCTTCCTCTTTAACATCATCGAACCCGATCCACCTCCTTTTCCACTTCTCTTTTTCCACGAAGATCTGAGACGAGTGCGCTTTCAATATCTAGATCCGTGAGAATCCAACCGCGTGATATCCCCGATCTTTTTCAAAGGGGTCAAGAATATTTTATTGGTGGCTTCGATACTATCAATCATGCCCTTTCACCAAGAATGGATAGTCTCTTCAAGGACTCGACCACCGTCTCAAAGTATCGAATTTGTTATTCCACATATCAATACCATGCTCTCCTTCGAGGTAATCTGATCCTTCCCTTCAAGGAAGACTAGCTTCCTAATTTTCCATCCCTTCAACATTCTTAGGTGGCTAAACCATCTACTTAGAACCCATATTTTGTTCCTTCATCTTAGATAGGCACTCACCAACGAATATCCTCCTCATTTCAATTAGGGGTATTTGTTTATCCCGAAATGGATTCTCATTATGATACAAGAGAAGAATGAGGCCTCGTGGATGGGAGAATCCAACTTACTCCTCCAGGTGGATTCATAGGGAAATCCTCACCGTGGTGGTCGAGACATAAAAGGTAGAAGGGTGATACCGAGCAAGTTTTTATGTCTAAACATGTTCCTTCCGCAACAAGTGGTGGGTATAAATCTTAGTGATATTTACCTCCGTATCTTGTTACTTCATAATGTGCAAAGACCTCTCCACTCCCTAGAAGATGATATTCCAACCCTCGATACCATCAAAATGAAGTAATGGAAACCCTTTCCCACAATAAAGGATTTTGTACAGAATCTCTAAAACAAGTCTCCTATTTGGTAAGATTTTCAAACCTTCCATGAAATCCTCAAGAAATGATGTCTTCTTCCCTTTCTTTCCATTGCTGTTGTAAGTATCATATAAACCCACCGATTATCTTCCAAATTATCTCAAAAACTCCATAAAGTGATCTCAAAAACCTCTAAAGTTTCTCTGATAAATTTCCCGAAACCCCAATTCTATAAATGTCCTGCCATAGGGATGGACTTCATCACTCCACAATACGCCCATGGTCGGATGGATGGACTTTGGTTCTATCACCACCCAAGGAAGCCAAACAATGCACAACACTTTAAGGTCAAACGTAATTTTTTGAAATTAGATAATTGTCTTTCCAAGAATAGCTTTCCTTTCTACACGCTTTATATAATATTCTAAAATGAACCCATTATTCCCCTCATGCCCTTTGAGGTGAAGTAATTAAATAAAAGTAACTTAATAATATCTCTTAAGTCACCATGGTCCAAAAGTGACCTCCCATTGCAAAATTAGTAGCATTATTTTGAACCCCCCTTTAACCGTAATCTAGTCCTTCCAAAACACCTTTTTATGTGTCATATGAAAAATTATAAAAAAAGGACTAAGGTATTAACACCCAATAGCTCCCAAAGATCATTAAAAATATTTACCAGACCCAACTATTGGCCTCATGCTCGGGACATTTAAAATGAGAAGAGAGTCCCCAATAATGCCTATGTTTCAATTCCTTTCTCTTTCAAAGACTAACACCCATGTCTTCCTAGCACGAACTTTGGCCACATTATTGCAATGCTCCGAGTCCCCAAAGGACCAAAGATAGATAAGGTCTAGTCCCCATTATGATCCAAGATTATGACTCCTACACCAACCAAGCTAGGTGCACTTGCTTTGCTAAGCCCCATCAAAATTAAGTTTTACTTTTACATTTTCAGTTTTGGACCCTTTCTTTTAGTGAATCAAGCTAGAAACCCTTAACCATATTCTTTCTATGAAGTAAATTCAAACCTCTCAAAATTCAAATGTCCTTTTAGATGTCAAAGCCTTATTGATCTTTTCTCTTTAATGAGTGAAATAAAACTTGATCATGTTCCTTCAATGCATGACTCTTCTTATTTCATGGGAACCAATGCAAGAATCATTTTCATAAGCGCCAAACCTAATTTGCAATGGCCAGACTCTAGGTGGCTACCTAGACAAGAATCTTTACCTTAGCGCAAATCCCATTGAAACCAACATTCTCAATGGACTTATTTGACAAACCCATTAAACCTTGAAAATCTCAAACACCTTTTTTCTTTACAACACCACTTTTTTGGGGCATGAGATGAGGAGGTGGTTGACACTTTCCTCCTCTTTTTAAAATCAAAGAACACACATGTTGGGAGGAGCACTTTTGCCATCAATCAAGCTCAGGATTGTCCACAATCACGACTCATTTTTCCATATAAACACGATATCCTTTTTATACCATTTGTCCAATAATCATAACTTTATGCTTCAAAGGTATTTTCCTACAAATAGTAAACATCATGAATATTCATTTTCTCCCCTCGTTAAGTTAGAATACTAACCATTTCTTTTCCTTTTAAAACACAATATTTTTATTTCCAAGAGTAACATCACTCTTCACTTATTCATCCAAACTAGAAAATAAATCTAGATTACCTGTCATGTGATTACTACAACTAGAATCCAAATACCATACATCACATGGACTCTCTTTTGATAAATTACACTCAATAGATGATAAAGAAGGTATTGCTTTGGCAATCCTTATGCATGCAATAAACATAGATCTAGAAGTAGAACCTCCAACTTGATTTTGATTTTTCCTCTCTTAATCATATTGTTTTTTCTTGCAATCATAAACATAGTGCCCATACTTCTTGCAATAATGGCACTAAACATGAGACTTATCTTGTCTCTAACCATAATTGTGTTCTTGACTTGTCCTCTTCCACTTGAGTTCGATGAACCACTATTGTGTCCTCTAGATGGACTTCCTTCTCTTCCTCCTTGGGCTGAAACTTACCTCTTCTTTTTCCATGACTACCTATGTATCCGAGATGTAAAAAGCCCGATCTACACTTGCATGTGATCTATTCATCCTTGTTCATGATTTATTAGTGATGCATACAACTCATTAATAGAAAACTAACTCAAATCCTTAGTTTCTTCAATATCAACAACTAGAGGATCAAATTTCGTAGGCAAACTCCTAAGCAATTTTTCAATAATTTTTGTCTTTAAGAGTCTCACCATGGGATTTTATTTGATTGACTAAGCCAACTACATAAGTAAAGAAATATTCTATGGAATTTGAATCTTTCATTGATAAATTCTCAAAATCTCTATGAAGTAACTGTAGCTTTGAGTGGTTTTTACTTTCTCCTTACCTTGATATACAACTTGAAGTGTATCCCATGTAGATTTTGCTTGACTAGATGTTGCCACTCTGGGAAGGATGCTTTCATGCATCACTTGATGAATGATGAAAAGAGATTTTCCATATTTCTTTTGTAACTCCTTTCAAAGTATCTTTCTCTTCCTGAGAAAGTGCGTTATATGTTGCTGCATTTGCGGATGATATGTGTACCCATTCTCAATGATCTCCCATACATGTTGAGATCTCGAATAGCGCCTTCATGGTCAATGATATGCACTCATAATTCTTTCTATTAAATTTTGGTGTCTCGCATACCGGATGTAGAAGCCATCGCTTGTTACCATTTTAATAACTTGTTGGAATAACCATGCTTTGATACCAATTTGTAGAAAATCACAATCTTATACAATGAACAACATAAAATAAATAATATAAAATTTCTATAAAAATAGATTAAACACCAAATCAACACTATTGTGCGTTCTCCATTAATTAAATCTTCATACTCAGAGCTTCGACTCATTACAATAACTAGCTTACATGCAACTTTGTGCTTTCAATGCACTCATAACAAGCACTTACCATTGTTGCAATTAAATAGACATCTACAACTCTAAAAACAAAGCACTCTAAAAATAAAATACTTCTTTAAATTAGTGCATGTTGTGCATGCATTAAATATGCTTTTGTTTTATTTGATTTATTCCTAAACTTAGACTCCAACTAAAGCTATGGATTGTTTTAAAGGAAACTAAATATAACTTCAACTTTTCCTAAAAAGTTACGTGCGGAAATTATACATGCAACACATGCATATTTCCAACAACTTTAAGTTTCATCTTTTCTCATCCTATCAATCTATTGAACAATGAAAGTATAATAACCTTTTATTCATCCCTTTAAACAAGTATAACATATTTACAACAATTTCTCTTTTCACAAATGATACAATAAATGGGCCATTAGCCTTTTATTTTCAAAATACACAAGTGCATCATTTAATGACTATTATAATCAAGTTATACAAAACATCTTCCTTCAATGAATAGAGCAAATGCAACTTTTAAACTTCTTCTATCTTTCACCTTTCACGTTAGTCCATCTGCAAAATAGTTAGCAACTAACAGCTTCATACAAACCGAGCATGATAAGATCTAAATCTCCCGGACAACTTTAACTATTTACTAATTTCATAAATGAAATGCAACATTAAGTTGAATTTACATATGGATCGATAGAAACACATAACAATTTGAGCCTTCCAACAAGGACTTCACAAATTCATACATGTTACTTAAAAATAACATTCAAGTAGGTTTTATATAATCAATAATGTCATTCATCTATTGACACCTACAGGGTTAAGTATTCCTGTAACATTGTTACTTCATAAGTTACTGTTGTTCTATAAACTTTCCCATATCGTGAATATGATCTAGGAACACTTATTACTAGTAACTAGTATTCAATCATTATTATAACACAAGAACAGTCCTTGCTCTAAGAAAACTACCAGTGCTGATTAACACTCATGTATTTAAGCTTATGGAAAAGTCTTATTCCCTTTTTATATCATTATGGATTCTACTCAATATACTCACTTTCTCATTAAGGAATATCACAGTAAGAGGTAATAGAAGATAGCCATAAATCTAAAGATATGGTTTAGTTTCAAACGATCTCCATAGCCTCACATATAATAACCCATATCCCTGAAACCATTTCAAATAGCTCTATGATTGATTTAGGATTAAGTGAATTTGACTAACTGAATAATTAAATCATCATAATGATATCGACTCACTCTTATCCTCTTCATTGAGCTTAATGGCTCGATATGTCTAAATAATTTATTTATATTAGATACCACGTAGGGTTGACATGATAACTATAGTAAAAAATAACCAGAATAATAATCTCAGGCTGACCATACTACCTTCCTCGTTTGCCTAAGTTAGTCATACATAGGGTTATGAAGCTTATACCCAGATAATACATATATTTACCTTCAAAGCCACGAAGGTAATAAGTTAAAAATTCACTGTTATTCTCACCATTAAAGTGTACAGTCCGCCAAGGACTCAGATTGTTTTTAAAGTATAGATGGTAGAGTTCATGAGAACGAATTCAATTTGATTTCGTTTAATAGTGCAGGAACAAATCAACCCCGTAACAAAACATATACCCACTGCTGCAGCGACCCACAAAAAATGGTCTATCCCAATCAACATGCTATCACCCAGGTCAAAGACCGAGGTCTCATTACTTGGTACAACCAAGTGTTGGCTAAGTAATCATTAAAGGAAGACCACGTTAACCTGGGTTTAGGTTCAATACACCCCACGATAACAGTGAAAGAAAAGTATACAGTCGATATCAAAAGTATCGAATACCCAAATCTTATTAGAGGTATAATTTATTATCCTGCGACATCTTTTTTATTAAACAGCTAACCCGGATTACCAGATATATTTCTATAAAGGCTAAATAACATGATACCCATTATATAAGAAAACCTATTAACACAGATCATAGTTTATAGAATACATATAATAAAAACCTTCTAGGCATTTAACAAAACCGCAGGTTCATATATTATTCACTATTAAGTATTATTACATACCCAGATCTAAATATTGCAGGGAAATAAAGTATACAGTTTTGAATCATGCAACAAAAATTGGAACCATGAAACATCAATAAGAATTTAAAGCAGGGTTTCTTTTATGAAAGTAACATATAGAGCGAGTTATTTAGAAGAGTGAGATCCTATCATGCTTGGTAGAGCTCCTAATCTTTTCCCCGAGTTCCTTTTTGCAAGCTCGTCTGTATTCTTTCTTCTCGAAAAACCCACTATCAATTTCACAGAAACCCCAAAGCCCTCCATCATTCTTATTTATTGCCCGAAATAATAATTGACGCCTCAAATTTCTCCTAAGAAAACCTGAACAAAGACCCTTTAATCATCTTAACAGTGCCAACAATAGATTCGACAAAAGTAATTTGCATGCCAAATTTTACAATAATCAAACAAAGAGTTATATGAATAGAAATGATCTTCATGTAGAGCTCCAAAATCCTCCTTCACACAATGAAAAAACAAAACCACTGTTAGTTCTTTCACCACCCAGCACCTGTCCCGAGGTTCATGGAATTAATAAATGTCGTTTAATATTTTTTTAACAAAGGCTCTTAGTGTCCTAGAAAATACTGTCAGTGTCCTTCTCCATTCCTGCCAAACTTGGCCATTTTAAATTTAGCATACAATACTATCTCATAGATCTACATTTAGTCAAGAATTAGCATGCTAACAATCTTAACTATCCTTACATGGTCGGTGGTGGCTCCATCAATAATATTAATGTTTTCCGGATGGGTAGGGTTTCATAGGGGTTGAGCATTCACCCTACTTATTAAGTTTGTCTTAGTAATATAACACAATGTTAGTCCCATAAGTTATAATACTAAGCCTTTCAGTTTAACTTATGAAAATGGCTTTATTCACTCAAACCTTTTGCCACTAAAAATTACTTTCTTCCTGAGGGATATGTTATCTTATCGCAACATTGTAAGGTATAAATCAAGAGAGTTTAAGATCACCTGTATACAAAGTTGGGTCAATGACCCTTTAGTGATATTCAAATGTTTAAAGGATGTAAGCAAGATTATGTCATTATGATGTCTATCCCAAGATCATGTTGTCAATAAAAATATCAGCAAAGACCCAACCAATGATTCATGCTCGATTTGCAAGTTTCGATCACAAAATAAAGACAATTGTCCAATATACAAATTGGAAATTTTATAACTATGCCCGGGTTATCAAAATAGTCAAGTACCTCACCATTGTCCATCTAACTTACCAATGCATATGGTTGAAGACCATAAAATTAATCTTTTATTAACCCTTGCATATTGCCTATAAGCCAAAACATTATTAAATAGATCATTTTCCACAATGGAGTGTCGATCGGTCAAAGGTGGTTAATCACACCCACAAATTCTGATCATTCGCTACACAATCTATGATCATCATAGAGTCAAAGGAGTTTAATAACCTTTTATCATTCAATGATATCTCACACATCAAAGAAATGTATCACAACTATGTATAGAATTTAATAATACTATACAAATCTTTACTTCCACCAGAAAGATAAGTTAGGATATTAAAATCAGGTACAACAATCCAACTATATAACAATGCATCCAATCAACATACTCAACAAAGAAAGTGTATTTAACATTAAAACGAACTGTAAATGGGTTGTAAATGTGGAGTTTGTTATGAGTGCTTAGAGACAAGCATTACTGTGAGGATGTACATGAAACTACAAGTGAGTGTAAAAATCCTTTTCAGGATATGCATACACACGTGTGGCCGCATATACAACTACGCAACAATGTTTATCCTCCCAAGCTATCGTAACCCACCCCTCACTTACAACTTATTCTTTTCAACAACCAAGAAGAAATTGAGGGATGTGACATGGGTTATGCAACCGGGCCACAATCTACCCCTCCCCGTGCCATATATGGTCATGATGTAAAGATGGCCATAACACAAAACCCCGTGGTTTTTCTCGTGCCACACCACACTCTCCCCCAAACTCTTAAAACCGCATCTATACCTAATACAAACGAGCCTAAACATAGCCGCAGTGGCATATTTTGACCTTGCATAGAACCATTTTTTCAATCTCGCCACAAGTCGCACTAGTTTACAGGAAAACTCACGCACACGCCTTACCAAAACCCCATGTTGAAATAGGAGAGATTCACCCACCACCAAGTAAGTGTGGCCCATGGAATCCTCATTCGCCAAAGCTCTCAAAACATCACAACTCTTAGCTCCATGTCGAGCTTCCATAAATTTTTCATGTAAAACATAATATCCTTCATAAACTAGATCCTAGGCACATACACCATGACTGGACTTGAATAATACTATTAATCGCATGTGAGCTATGCAATGGAGATGTCGAAAGGTATGTAATCGGGAAATTTGAATATGTGGGGGTAGAAAATATGTTAGGGAAGAAGGGTGGCACAAAAGGTGAAGGGTAAGGGGGACAAATAATTAAGGGCATGAGAGAGAATAGTGGTGTGAACTTATGTTGTATTGATCTTACGAAGGAACAACATGTTAAAAATAATCTAAAGAGAAAAGGTAATTTTAAAAGTGGAATGTTCCAAAATGATAGTTTTAGAACAAAAAATAGACATCCCTCTAAATGTAATTGAAAATGTATGAAATTTGTGGAATCATACACTATGGAGGCCAACCCTTCAATAGAACACCTAAAAGAGATGTGGTCTCATAGAACATACCATGACCATGTAAGCTTCATTTTTGTTTTATTAGTATTTTAGTCGTGCAAGTTTAACTGATGAGGGTTGTAAATACATCATTGGCATGTGGTTACAACTTATGTTCTTCTATCAATCATCAAGGTAGAAGTACACATTGTGGGGTGATGTTCAAATGGTGAGAAGATTGATGAGAGATAGAGGAATTAAAAAGATACCTGGATGTAGTGGATAGACACAAAGGAAACATTTATTTCATTCCATATTCAATAATTGATCTTCCCTCCATTTCAAAATAAGGTTGTATTGCACTCCTTGGGGTTTTGTTGGTTGTTCTTATTTAATGTTTTGACTTGTGTATTCTTTCTATGTTAGAAGAAGTATTTTCATTTTTTTATAAGTTATTGAATATGGAGAAAAATGTTATTGTTGAAGCATAAGAGAAAGAAAATTGTATTCCCTAAAGGTAGGAGAAAGCAATGATTTGGAAACATAAATATGTGGAGAAGCGTTGAAGGGGTGCAAAGCCAAAAGGTGATTGTTCTTTTTTTCTTGAGGTGGACGCAAGCCCCATGAGACATCTTTGACCAATTTTGGAATGAAGAAGCCAACGATATATATAGGTGATGGCTCCTTTCGAATCTTGAAATCGATGTGAGTAACAATCGATGTAATTATACATATGTGAATTTAATACTAATGTCGTTATTTATATTTATGAATGATAAGTAGATTTTATTTTTTGGATCAAAATTTTTAGATTGAGACTACATATGATTTCTTATGTTGTTGAGTAAAAATTACTCTTTGATTTACAAGGAGGGATTCTTACTCATAAAACTATAAAAGTGCAAATATTTGATTTATTTGCTCAAGGTTGAATAAAATTTTACTCTAGGATAGAACAACAAATTTCTTATCAATTTTAACAAAAATCGGTAGGACATATATAAATAAATAAAATTGAACTTCAAACATTTTGGATCTAAACACATTCCTAGAGAGAGCTAACACAAAAACACAAAATGGTGGCTGGAAAAAAGAACAACAATGATGATATTTGAAAGTAAAGGCAACTCAATTTCAAATTGTATTTCTAAATGCAAAAGTTGCAGTGCTACATGGACAACTCCATCTGTATTTCAACGTAAAAATCAGCCACAACCATCAATCATCACCGACACCTGTCAGACATAAAAAAATAGCCACAATCATCAAACATAATTGGACACATGTCATAGCTAACACCCTTCACTTGATATAACACATGCATATCACATTAAAATTTATAATAAATTTGTACGATTGTCTTGTTTGGGGAATCAAAAATTAAAAAGAAAATTAAAAAAATATTGTGACCAAAATAAACTTTTTAAAAATTAAGAGTACAAAATACAAATTCGTTGTGTTGATATTACAAGGAAAAGTAGTATGTTAATTGTGATTTCAAACATCTTCAGTCCATTACAAAACTATTGTGAAAAGTGAATTTCAGCAAGTGATTCCAAAACAATTATTCCATGATTTTTTGTAAAACAAATTCATTAATAAAAATCGTTTTGTAATGTATATTTGATCAAAAGAACACAAATGTACATGGTATTATACTTGATATTGTTTGTGACTCAAGACAAGGGTCAATACCATAAGAAGGTTAACTATGCTTTGTTTGCAAGTTTAAAAAAATTAATGACGAAGAAGTAGATATTGTGTTATACCATACACGAGAAAAAAATTATCGAAGCATAAAGATTGTAAAGGTCGTTATATTGTATGACACTTGTAAATTATAAAATAATTCAATTATATACTGCAATCAAAATAGTAATAGATTTTCTATTTTTATTACATATTGTGGGGAATTATGCACTCATACTATTTTGTGGGTGTTTGTCTGCTACCAAAACTATTTTTGAAAAAATCATACTTTGAAATAGGCATACCATCTAGCTGTAAAAGACCAAGGTAAATATAAAGATTTTAATTTGTTGAATGTTTTGTTGGCATGTGGTCCTATAAGTGTTGTCATTGATGTAAAACCACATTAATGAAAAATTGGATGATGGATTAGGGTCAGATGATGTTGTGGATGATGTTGACATGATGATTCAAATGTATACATGATGATACAAGTAGATTCAACGAGGATTGTTTACTCTTGCAAGCTCATTTAGGTGCCTAGGTGATGTTGGATGAGGGTATGAGATTATTAGAGTCTTGATAAGCATTTTGGCATGTTAGATATCATTTTTTGAGAGTTCTTTGGCACTCACATCAGTTTCGGGGTGTAGATACATTTGATTGGCTATGTTTCATGTGCTCATTTAGAGGAGGCATGAATGCTAGGAGGTATGAGATTGAACTTTAGATCTATATGAGATCATTGATGTATGTATGAAAGTGTATTATTGTGTACCAGGTATGTTTGGGTATTTTTTAGCTGTTTCACAATGTTTTATAGTGTTTTTCTAGTTGACCCTAGCTTACAAAGGTGTAAAACCCTAAGGGTGGATATGCAGTCTTAGTGTTTGGAGAGTTTGAGGTATGGTGATGAAATTATTATGATTGGAGAAGTTATTGTGATGTTTCATGGTGCTTTGAGAAAAATTTCAGGATGTTAGGATGATAATTTTGCAAGTTATGTCAGTTTTGGTGAGATAGGGTAAAGAACTAGTGCATTTCTAGCTTGAATTGGATCTTCTTCGATGCTCACCATGAATTGTGTGCTTTGCATGGGACCTTTTGGATTTCAGGATGTTTCTACATTTATTATATAAGGTTTTAAAAATAGTTCATTTCATCGTCATATTTTTATGAATGAATGTTAAGAAGGTAAACAACTTTTTATGAGTTTGAAACCTTAGCTTGAAAGAGGTATGCAAGAATTGTTTTGTAAAGTGGCCAAAATTACATCCTAGTGCATGAATGATAGTTTTAACATGTAGAATAATCATTCCTATTTCTATAAATGTATGTAGTAGTCATGGTGATGAGTGGGCCCCACTCAAATAGGTCAGGCTTTCAAGAATAGTTATTTGGGACAAGGTTGTCCAAAGAAGTCAGTTGCAAGATAAATTGACATTGTGAAATTTATGTGAGTTGATATTGATTTACGAAGTGGTTTTAGGACATGTCTATACGCTTTCATCTTCAAATGAGCTCCATTCAAGTTGATTGGTCGAAGGGTAGTTTTGAGGCCATATGTAGTAGACTTCATCAAAATAGACATATCTAGAGCTACATGTGGAATTATTAGGTGATTCAAGTTGTGTTGGAAATAAGATTCAAATATATTTATAGTGATATAATTTTATTCTCATGATATGTGTTTTTCTAAGGTTTCCATGTCATTTTGGACATAATTATTATTTTTAGTGTAAGACAAGACATGATCTGTTAGATGTTTTGAGTTGTTTGAAGCATGAGATGGATTAGGTAATGGTTTATATAACCATAGGAGTGAAGGGATAGGAATTTTTATTCCAATTAATGAATGTATAGGTCTTTATTATTCCCATAAAGGTGTTATCGAAGTTGATCTTTGAAAACAACGTTTTGGGCAGTTGATTTGGTGAAGACAAAAGTGATTGTGGTTTGAGAAGGTGATTTTTTCAAGGATTTTACCTTTCTTAGAAGTGATATAAAGGTCATGAAATTTACATAAATTTCTTAAATGAAATATTTTTGATATTTTTAAGTTATATAGTGGCATAAACAATTTTCAAGGTCCTAAAGGGTGTAGGAAACAACTATTTTGAGAAGTACAAAGGACAAGAAGGCCAATTAAACAAAATAATTTCATTTTTGAGATAAATAAAGACCGTGTATGATGTTTAAATGTTAATTTAAACATGTTTGGTTATTTATGGGTCATGAATAAGTATTGTTTTTATGTTAGGGATTTTTCTCTTTGTGCCTATGGGGATTTGATCATTTTTGGAGCATGAAATGATGTTTTTGGATAGGCCAACCTACTTGGGTGAATTTTGAGAATAAAATGATTTTAATTTTGGAGTTTTTATGATGCATGGGTCAAGATAAAGGAGGAAAAATGTTTTTTTAGTTTGAAATGTAAAGGATCTTATAAAAGCAATATTTTGGGTGCTTTTTGGAGCTAGTGGAGAGAGTGCAAGAAGTGCAACCTATGTGAAGTTATTTTTCAGGTGTGTGATCATGAATTGACATAATATCAGGTGTGTGATAGGTCAAGCTAGATAATAAAGGATGTGTGCAAGTGTTTGAATTCTTGAGAAGTGAAGGAAGAGCTAGTTTATGAAGGATTAGACACCTAGGGTTTATATGAGGGTTCGAAGAAGAGAGAGATTTGAAATTGTGGTCTCCATTAGTCAGGTGGTAGAAAAAATCAGATATAAGATCAACATAAGGTGGTTTAGTTTGTGCTTGATCATCTTGTGGGGTTTTTTCCTCCTTGTGGAGTTAGTGCTTGAGTAAATTAGGGGTTGGTTCTCCTTCAGGGTTATAGCTCTACTAATCTAGGGGTCAGGTGCTCCTTGTGAGGTTGGTGCCTCAATAAATTTGAAACAAATCAATATAAGGATTTTGTTTCAGTGGGTTTTATTCCCCTTAAGGGTTTCCCACTTATATCTTGTGTCTTGTGTTGATATCTTGCTTATGGTTTCTTTGCACATGTGATAATTGATTGTATGCACACATATATGGATGGTTGAATGTTTGTGAGTATTTGAATAAGTAAATATGAAATATGAATTTAAATTTTTGTAAGGACTGATTCACCCCACCTCTCACCTCCTTTTTCTTCTAACAATTGGTATCAGAGCAGGTCCTTTTAGAATTTTAACCACTTGAAAGGAGATCTTCTGAAATGTAGTTATGGAGTATTCTAATGAGCGAGTTGGTATGTTTCCCTTGACTAGTATGAGGGCATATTTTCATTCATTATGGTATGATATATGGTATGAAATATATGGGGTGTTTTCAACCTCTCTACAATAAAATGAAGTATGTGGTATTGCTCAAACTACTTTTCATAGTCAAGATGAGAATTTGATTTCGTATATTGATAGTGATTGTTCATCTCATATGACAAGTGAAAAGTGTAAGTTCATAACCCTAAATAAAAAAATTTAGGTCTATGACATTTGGAGACAATACTACCATAAATATTCTAGGAAGAGGCACTCTAAATTGTAAAATGGAAAAAATATCACCAAGGATGTCCTATATGTTGAGGGATTGAAGCATAATATACTTAGTGTGATTCAAATGGTTAAGCAAGGATATGTTCTTACCTTTGATGTGAAAGGTTACAAGATAAGGAAAGGAGAATCATGTAACCTTATTTCAAAGGAAAAAGAACTGATAATAACATGTTTATTCTTAAATAAATCAACAAAAAAATGTCTTATGAGAAAGATGAATGATTGTTGGTTGTGGCATAGGAGGTTAGGTCATGTGAACTTTGATAATCTTGTCAAAATCATCTCTAACAACTATGTAAGGAACATGCCTAAACTCAACAAACTAGAAGATACATTGTGCAAAGAATGTTTGCATGGAAAGAAAACTAGAAGGAGATTCAAGACTAATGAACATGAGTCTACCACAAGTCCACTTCAGCTGATTCATACTGATCTATGTGGGCCTATGAGGACTAAAAGTACTTTAGGTTATTACTACTTTATGCTTCTTATTGATGATTTCACTAGATACACCTGGGTTGCATGTTTAAGAAACATGTATGATGCATTGTATGTCTTAAAATCATTTAAAGCTCATATTTAAAATGAGATGAATGGAAATTTTAAATGTATTAGATATCATAATGGAGGAGAATTTTGGTCTAATTCATTTGATGAGTTTTGTAGTTTTCATGACATTAAGAGGTAGTTTTCAATTTCTAGAACTCCTCAACAAAATGGAGTTGTTGAAAGGAAGAATATGACTGTTTAAGAGATGGAAAGGAGCACTTTTAATGAGTCTAAATTGCAAGATTATTATTGGAAGGAATAAATTTGTATTGTTGTTTATATTCTTAACAGTTTCAACTAAGGGTGAATAGTGACAAGACTCCCTATGAGCTATGGAAAGGAAGACCAACCAATGTGGAACATTTTAGATTCTTTGGATGTAGATGCTTCATCAAGAGGACTGAAGAAAATATTGGTAAGTTTGATTCCAGATATGATGAAGGTATATTTTTGGGTTATTCATCAAGAAGCACAACTTACATTTGTTATAACAAGAGATTGAAGTCTATTGTTGAAAGTGCTAGTGTAAAATTTGATGAATCTTATCCTATGAGATATTTTTTCTAAGGAAAGTGAAACACTTCATGAGGAAAATTCTAAAGAAGAATAGGATGAGGTTTTCAAGAAAATAAAGAAGAGGATGATGAGGAAGAAAGACAAGATACCAAGGCTCCTTCTAGGAAAATTAGGAGAGATCATCCTGAAAATCAGATTTTGGGAAAGAAAGATGTTGGAGTCACTACAAGAAGGAAATTATTAAGTCTTAAAAATAAAAAGAACTCAGATTTTATTTCAAAAATTTAACCTAAGAATGTAGTATAATCTAGTAAAAGGTAGAAAATATGAATGTTGGGTTAAGGTTATCAATAAAGAGATAGATTAGATTGAAAAGAACAAAACTGGGAACTTGTACCTAGACCAAAAGGTAAGAATGTAATTTAATCTAAATGGGTGTTTAGAAACAAACTAAATGAGAATGGAGAATTTATAAGAAACAAAGAAAGATTGATTTGCAAGGGATATGCTCAAATTGATGGAATTGATTTTGATGAGACATTTTCTCTTGTAGCTAGAATGGAAGTAATCATATTTTTCTTAGCATATGAGAGGTTCAAAGGGTTTAAATTTTATCAAATGGATGTAAAATATTCCTTCTTGAATGGATATCTTAATAAGGAAGTATATATCACAGATTTTCTTTGAGCAACATCATGATTTTCTTTAACTGATAAGGATGATTATGTGCTCAAATCAAGCCCCTAAGAGCTCTTATTAAAGGCTTCATAAATAGTTAATTGAGAAAATTTTCAAGAAAGGTATAGCTGATAGACATTTGTATATCAAAATTGATGGAGATCATCTACGATTATTGTAGTATATATGGATGATATTGTATTTGGTGGATCTAATTGATTAAACTTAATCTAAAAATGAGAGCTTATATTTAGTTCAATATAATGCTATGAAAAGTAGTAAATAACAACTAAATAAATAAGGAAAATGACCCAAAAAAATAAGCTATGAAAATATGAAACCCTAATGTGTAAATAAGGGTTAAGAGATCCTTAGCTGATTTGCAGACTAGCCGAGACTATGTCGCAAAGAAGACTATATGAATAGAAGGAGGAAATGATCACACCGAGGCTAAAAAAATTCAGATCTGAGTTATTTGGCTAAACTAGGGTTCTTGGAGAGGGATGACACCACATGGGTCACCTTGGTTTTAGACATCCGGGTCCCCGGTCTATATAAAACTAGGAACCTCCTCTGAGGTGTTGATGAGTGATCATCTACCTTTGCTTCTTTTGCATTGATTTTTATTAACTCACATTATATGTCACTACAAACCGTAGAGATGTAGGAAACACCTACAAAAATCCCAAGCCAAGAATCAAAGCCCTTTAAAATTGAAAGATGCATATGGAGGGCTTAGACTATCCTCAATCAAAAAATGGATGGTCTTACTAACTAAGGGCTACACTACATCTCATACCCAATATAGTTCTAGGTGTGTTTGTGAAAATCGTGCCCTAGGTTCTCTTATGTCAATTACACTTTGTGAGTAACAAAATAACTAGATGTGGAACTAGAAATGTATGAATGAATAAATCCCTCCTTTAAAGTGTGATATAAATGAACCATCTTTTTCCCTTGTGATGGAGCTAGATGGATGCAAGTGGAGGTCTAAATGACTAAGATGGATGAAACCTTAGATGGTGATAGAGTAAGTGCTTAGTGTTTGGTCCCTCATTATGGTCTCATAAATTTATATTTATATGGTTATCTTGTTCTAATTTAAGAATTAACCCTAAAAAGGATGACCAACAAAAAGATAAAATCTCAAATTGCTAGAAATTGACCAAAAGTTAGAGTAAAGTGTAAAGAGGATCACGGTGCCCCAATTATAGATAGGATAAACACAAATTTACAGTATAGAATGGGCATGTGCAGGTGCAATAATGAAAGTGACATCGTAAGGAAAAGTAAAATGGCTAAAGACATGGATTAGTTAATACTCTCTTCACTCAAGCACCATATGAATAGTAGTATGAAAATGAGAATAAATAATTTCAAAAAAATGTGTGATTTAGTAACTATATTTTCCCCACTTTATGCGGGTGAGTAGAATGTTCGATAACATAAATTAGATATAGATGTGGACATGATATCCATGTAGAGTTTTGTAGAAAATGTGCTTTGAGGGACTAGAAAAGAGTGAAATGAGAAAATAATGGAGTGTGGAGACTAAAGATGCAAAAGTGTAAAAAGTGATGAAAGTGAACCTAGGGCATAAACACATGTGTAGATACAAATGTGTGTGATTTTTATGCATGTTAGTATGAGGTGTATACCGCATAATGTTGTTTTATTGTTGTTGATCTTGCTTACTTCCCATATAGATGGACATGCAAAGGAGAAGACGACCAAGTAGTCAAATACACATGTATATGTATAAAAACCACATGTATATACTAAAAATCATGAAATGAAAGTACAAAAATGATAAAGGAACATGTGCACCTGATCCATGATGAGAAAAAGGGTGTAAAAAGGATATCTTGTAACTGTTGGTGAAGTGTGAGTTTTTGGGTGATCTCATACCACTGTGGCCGAATAAGTGTAGGGAGAAAGTTGTGTTATTCTCCAACCTATAACTACTTCCCTGAGAATATGAAGAGATCTTTGTACTACCTAGTTTTTGGGTGATCTGATGCCACTGGCCAAATTAGTGTAGGGAGGAAATTCCATTGTATCCTTCAACCTGTAACTGCTCCCCAGAATGTTAAGGACAACTTGTCCTATATAAACATTGTGTATGGAGTTCTATACAATTTTCTAAACCAACACACTTCATAACCCACTATGTCAAGATTTTAAATTTGAAAGCTAAATGGTACCAAAGCAGTGTAGAGAATTGTGTAGTATGAAAACCCCAAATGATTCCCCCTTTTAGGGGCACGTGATGTCGCAGCATGAGACAAGAAGATGCGGCCCCAAAAGAGGATTGATTGCATAAATTATACCATGTAAGGGAAAGGGAATGCAATTGATTGAAACCAATGTGCACACAAACAACAAGAAATAAGTGTTATTATGAACATGCATGCATGTAGAATAAAAGTGTACACTACACAAACAATGTGTAAGCTAGTGAGAAAAATAATAATGTAAACACCTAATAAAAAAATGTTGACCTGTACAAAGTGGGTGAAAAACATGGGACACCACTCACGATGTTGTAATACACTCAAGGTCGTAGTGGTCACATAAAACCAAACAAGTGCAAACTAAATAAATGGAAAGACCCACATACAATAGAAAACAATTACAAGCAAGAGAAAAAAAAAACAAATAAATAGCCATGGTAACAAGTAATCATACAAAAAAATGATGCACGAATCATCCGTTAGTATGTTAGAAAGATAACCCATATGTCAAGAGCGTGTATAACCAATAAAGTGTTGTGTTATGAAACGAAATGAAAACATAACACCTATAGTGTACAAATGTGGATGCCCCCAATAGCTGTTGTGGGACCGTTAGTAGCCAAACATCCATGCTACATGTGAGAGACTTGTATTTGTGATCATAACTATAAAAGGATGTGAACACGCATGTATGTATGTGTAAATATAATGAAATATAAAATACCTATCTAACATGTGTAATAAGATGACCATGTATAAGAAAACACAAGCAAGAGTAAACATGACCATGATATGTAGTATTTTTTGGATGGATGGAATGGATTGAAAGATTTATGATAGGATCCATGTTCCCCCAAGTGAATGGAGTTGTATAGAATGAGGTTCATTTAGTATGACCCTCAACACTCAAGAATTAACCATAAATGAGAGTTCTTAATCGAAATGGTCGAAAATGTGTATTGTGTGTATCGCGATGTAATGAATGTGTATGTGTGTTGATGATATGTGACTTAGATATTATGTTTGTGTGACCCTATAGCCAAAGCGTATATCACGACAAGATTATCGAAGGAGTGATGATTTATCCTAAATATTATATCACTAAAAGGTGATGGAATAGGTGACCATTTATCCTATAGAAATTTTCACTAACTTAGTAATGTTACATGATAATAGTTTGAATGATGAACGTGTGAATAAGATGAGGTGACTTTGATTTGTAAACCCTCAAAGCAATCAATTATGGACCAAAGAACTAGAGTGTTTCATAGGGTAAGTAAGTGCAACACGTATAAGTAGACGTGTGCAGGAGATGGAGTGATGAGAGATGACCATGCGATGCGTGTAGTATACATAGTGATGAAAATATGTAGTGTGACATGTGTAAAATCCTATTGTGAAATGTATGGGGTTCATGTGTATAGCTATCCCTCAACACTCAAGTGTGACAAAATCATAAAAATATTTCATCGGGTAATGATGATGCTAAGGTGTAGGTGACGATGTCTATGCTCGGAGGTTGATGTATAATGAAATGATTATTGGAGATGTGATAATGATAAGATGGGGTAGGGATGTTTGAATGTTATGCCCCCAAATGTGTTTGGTTGAATGAACTATCCAATGAAATGAAGGAAAAAGGTCCTCCACTCAATGCATGTGGTGACGAAATCTTATGACCATGTCCTAGTCGTTGTGGTATAGTAGATAAATGTTGTACAAATGAGTGAATCCTATGTGCATGTGATGGATGAGTATATGATGAGTGCCTATGTGCAATAAAATGTGTAGGTAATGGAGGATGATGAGAAGTCGAGCGCGAGATGATGGAGATCTATGTGAAGCCACATGTGACAATAATAACCACTAGTGTGGAATAAAGCAAGGCAATGACCTATGTTGATATGTAGTAATTGTGTGAGCGGTGAGGAATATTAAAGTTGTGAGGCTGCATAGATTTTGTATGAGAAGGTGAACTAGGATTAGATTACGCATTTAGAACACATAGTGTGATGTATTAGATGAAATAGGTGATGCGGTAATCGATACTCGAGGAGATGATGACCAAGGAGTAGATGGAGGTACACCATTGATATAAAAAACTTGGTTGTTATGAAAAATTTTGAGTCACAAATTATTCATATATTATTGAATTAGACCTATGAATTTTTTGTCATGCAAATGTGCTACAAGGAAATTTTCAATTTTCCAAAGATGACAATGATACCCCGTGCAAAAATTTCAAGTCCCACCCTTCCCAGAACCTAGGTCTACTCAGTCAATCCAATGACCTCCAATATGATGTTAACTCACACTCCTAGGTGATTTAGGAAAGTCAATTCAACCCCCTAGGTGATTTTAGGAGTTCTTGAAAACTACTATTTTTGGGCAAAGGTCGGGAAGGGCTACCACTGGCCTTCCCAAGACCGATGCACACCCCTGAGCAGAACGGAGGAACCAAATCCAATATGGAGATAGATTAAAGGTATAGAAACATCATGGAAGTGAATTTGGAAGATTTAGGAAATATTTGGAGGACTTGGGATAGTTTCACCAAAAACATGGTTCCTAGGCCTAAGTAGTGCACATGATCAAAAGAGTTGCTGAGCTTCAAGAAGTGATTTTGGGATCTCTACATGGAGTTATGAGCTAAAAAAATCTTCAGAAATGGAATTATAATCCCTAAAATATGTTCAAATAATATTTTTCACAATAATTTGGTGCAATAGGTTTATAACTACTTTTTCCAAGCACGTAAAGTACCAAAAAAAACATCCACTTTTTAGGGCATAAATTGAGGAATCAAGATCTGATACTCCAACCATTGGATTCATAATTCAATTTTTATTCAAGTTCATATAACATTTCATATCAAAATTCCATTGTGAACTCAAGATATCACTATTTCAATTTTCCCTCAAGGGAAGGCTTCAATAGTTAGTAAAATTTGCAAGAGAACACATGTCACCACTAGAGCCCGGCACAATTTTGTGTCCTTTCATCCCTCAAGTTAAGGTATATGAGGGAAAATTAAATTCATGTAGCACCTTTAATCCCTCTGGTCACACATACGACCTCTCAAATCCCCGCCAGCTCCCAGCACTCACAAAGCTCATATCCTCAATCGTCTAAATCGTAAGAAGTGGTGGCTTCTGGCGTGCCATGAAAATTGATGACCCTCACATCCATTTTTTCTGATGGACATGAGGGACATAAAAATACACCCAGCCCCAAGAATTCTTCAGGACATCCATGTGACCCACTCCTGGTAATTTCTGGCTCCTAGGAGCTAGTTGGATCTAAACACCTAGCCGTTGGATTGCTGCGAAGTGTCATCACGAGGTGTGTTGTGAAAATTTATGACCCTCATGTCCATTTTTGATGAGGGAAATGATAGACATGAAATTTTTCCCAGCCCAAGGAATGCCTCCTAGTTCCACATACGACCATTTTATAGTCCCCTAGTGCTTCCATCTTGCTTTTTGGCCTAAATGCTCAACCATTGATTTCTACATCATGTATCGCGACGAGGCATGGTGTCAAAATTTATGTCCCTCTCATCCCTTAATTCTTAAGTGACATGAGGGACATGAAAACTCACCTAACTCCTAATTTTTATTTTTTGAATGTTTTAAATCTTTCTTTTCACTTTCTTTCTCTCCACTTCTTCTCTATAACTCTGCACACTACTCACCCTGTCCATTGTTGTCTGAAGCTTTTACACCATTATTGTACCTCAAACCAGCTATTTCATTGTAATAAAAACCTCCAATCCATAAGAACACAAAGATATATAAGAAATAAAAATTAAAGAGCTGAAGAAATGACAAACGAAGAAGAAGAACAAAGATCTTCGCCTCGAAACTCTCATTGTCGTGAATCGAAGAAACCAACATATCTATCATACATGTGCATGGATCGAGATGAAATTTTTCTATGTTCATAATTTTCAGATACCATTAAAAACTCCATAACAAACCTCCCATCTATAGAAATAATTATTCACAATGAAAAACCTCTCTTTCATCCCAACAAAAAAAAAATCGATTTCCCATCAAACCGGTAGAATCGGTTCGAAGAGAAATTTCAATTGGTGGAATAAGAATAAAAACCCACATCAAAAATTTTGATTTTTGTCTTGAATGGAGAAAAAAAAGATGCATAACTATTGAGGTCCATTAATGGCTGTCATGTTTAGAGGTGCCATCAAGTTAAAATTTTGAAACTTCAAAATCTCCCAAACTCGCCGATTGGTAAGTCCAAGATTTCGTAGGGGTGATATTGGGAAAAACCCATATTATAAAACTTCATTCCATATCAATCCGACCACCAAAGATCACTTTCTAAAAATAAAATGTCTTCTACATAGGGACTGCTATTTTAGGAAAGTCATCGGATGAAGAACTTGTGAAGGAGACAACTGAACATAAAGAGGTATTGCAATTCAAAATTCATCAAATGTCATCTTGGTCCATAATTAACACTAAAAATGGTAAGTGGTCTCATGAGCACTAGATAAAAATAGTAAATTATTCTAGAAGGTGAGGGAAACACAAGGAGAAGGAGGAATTTGAGTGGCAACACCCAATTAAGGATCGAAGGAGCTGATTTTTATACTTACCTGAGAATATTAAGTTGTCTTATCTATCACTTATTAAAAGTAGTAAGTCACTCAAGAGGGTGATTTTCACAACAGAGAATTCTAATAGTTGAACATCGAGATTGGCAAGCTACAGCTTGGAGTTCGGAGAAGAATTTTCACACTTACTAAAAATAGTAAGTTACTTTTTCCAGAAATAGTAAGTGTCAAGAGATGGTGGGACTCAAGTTTATAGAATGGGTTGTCACTAATATTGCCTTCACCGAGATTCAATGGTTGTCTCTCGTGGTATGTCATCTTCATCGGTGGGTCATAATGTTTTTGTAAGAAGCATCTTTGGCGTCTCTCATGGATATTTTAAAATTCATCCGGACACTAATAGTGTCTTTCACACTCACCACATGGTTTAGGTCACAAGTTGGAAGTTACGGTCATCGGTGGAAACCATTCATTCAACTTGGCAAGTCCAATTTTGAGCTCCTATCTCTTCTGAGGGAATCCTCATGAGTCACATTCATGGTCATTGGTAGAATCATTAAGCATTGTTTTAAAACACTCTTTCCAAAGCATCCGTAAGCCATTTTGAAGGAGTTTCACAAAGTGCAAAGATTGCGAAGATTCAAAATTTCATCACAATTGATTTTTCCATCAGCAAGGATCATCCGACTTCATCAAGAGAAAATCCTCCATCCTTCTCTCTCTTCTCATTCTTCCCCCAACTTTATCTCTCTTCAAGTGTTCTAATTCTTTATTGGGTTTGCACTTTTTGATATGCTTTTAAGTTATTCAAAAAGTGACTTTAGAAACATGATGTAATTAAGTCACCTTGTTTTTATAAAAGGGACTTAATATTTTGTAGGAATATGAATAGTCTAAAGTCATAAATAAGGCATATGGAGGGTCATCGAAGATGAAGAGTCATTCCTCTACTATAAATTTTAATGAGATCCTCATTCAAAAGGGGGTTCTAATTCTAAAATTATTCTAGCTAGTTGTATTCTTGTAAGTTCATAAGAGAGCTTTTGCTTACTTGTGAGTGAAAAGAGTTAGCCATTTTCCCCTATTCTCAATGTCTTCCATTCTCATACTATGTACAATTCCCGCTTGAGAATCAATACAAGAAAAATGAGTTTCTATACTTTTTTTGACTAAGGGGTTTATTGATACTTTATGTTCATTAAATTTTAATTGGTCTTCTTGTTGTTTGTATTATTTTTCTTCCTTATTTTAGTGCATGTGATTAAATTTATAACGGATGTATGCAAGAATCTAATTTTATACTTGCAACATTAGTTACTCTTATCTAATATTCTCATTCCTTTTCCCTCTCTCCTAGAAAATTCCTTCTTTATCCTAGGTATTTGCAAGATTTTACCTCAAGGTCAATGGAGTGCCCCATACCATTGGATCCTAGGATGTAAGGAAAACCAAGATGAAACTCACTTCACTCATGCATGCATAGGTGGAATCTTGACTATTTAAGTAGAGGAGAATCCTACAATACCATTGGGAAGAAACCCACCAGCTTTTCTTTTCCCCAAAAGTTTTTCTTACTTAGATTCCCAACTTGATGATAATATTGGTAAGAAACCCACCAGGATTGTGACTTTTTATATGTGAAACCACGTGATAATCGAGGTCAAGAAGGATATGATCAACAGAGAATCGCTTGTATGTGCCCCTTTTAAAAAGGTTTCTTTGTCAACATAGATCTTGGATAATTGTGTGACCTTGAAACATTGATTCATGTCACACCATCTAGATAGTCGATCAAAATTTGTCATGTTACATTTTGGTCATGATGAATCTAATTCGAGTGGTGGAGGAAGTGTGGTTTCTCTTAAGAATTTTTATAGATGGTTTTAATGTAAACAGTCTTTTTTTGACTAAATATATTTAGTGGAGGACAATCCTTTTTCCATCGATATGTGGTTTTAATTTTGCTTCTTTTGAAAGCTATGGATATAAATATGTAAGCTTTGGTACCACCATGAATCTTAAGATTATTATAGAGTAGTCGAATGAAGGATATTTCTCAAAGAGAACACTCTCCATGATAATTGGTAAGAGACTTTGAATGAATAAGTCTTGAAGCTCAAAATTCATAAGAATATTTGACATCTTAGCTAAGTTATTCTTATACCTATAGATGTAGTTTGTGAAATTTTCATTAGATCCGTATTTAAGTTGTGCTAGTTTGGGCATAAGAAATTTTGAGCCAATGTTGATAGAGAAATGAGTAAGAAATGCATCGAAAAGATGTGTGAATGAAGTTACTAAATGTTTAAATAGGTCATAAAACCAACGCATCACATAATCATGGAGAATACGGGGAGATTTTAGCTAAAAGAATATGATCACCTAAAAATTAAGACAAGCAACATGGAATTCTCTAAGATGTTCTTACGAGGTCACCATGCACATTGAAAATGGGAAGCTTAGGGTGACAAAACCAGGAGGCAAGTGGATAATGGAGATGGTAGATGTGAATGGATTTGCAATAATAAGTTGTAATCCAAATATGGAGACACACGAGAAGTATCTATTCCAACTAACAAATGTGTGCTTTAAGATCCCGATAAAGGGAAGTTAAGTCTTAGGCACCAACAAATGAAACATGTAGTGTATGAGAAAATAGAGGTTGTGTGAAGTGATTGGTGGGAGTAGTGACTGAAATGAGGATGGTAGAAATAGGTGGGAGAGTAGAAACATGTGGTTGATTAACAACAAAATTTGGTATTGTTGTAGATGTGACAAGATCTTCCAAATTAGTATCTTCCTCACGAGAAGCATGTAAGAGCAAGTCTAAATCTTGGGGATGTTCAACAATATGATCATTAAGGGATTTTAGATGCATTCAATAAAAACATCATAAGATTGGCCATGGAGAGAGAGGAATAACCATAGATGGAAGGTGGATTCGAAGAATAGGTTCTCCAAATGATTAAACTAAAAGGAAAATGGGAGCTTATATTTAGTTTAATTTAATGTTATGCAAAGCAATAAATGATAGCTAAATAAATAAGGAAAATGACCCAATAAACTAAGCTATGAAAATACAATACCCTAATGTGCAAATAAGGGTTAAGAGATCCTTCATTGATTAGCATAATGGTCAAGACCATGTCAGAGAGAATACAAGATGAATAAGAGAGGAAATGACCGCACTAAGGCTTAGAAAAATATAGATATGAGATGTTTGGCTAGATAGAGAGGCATCTATAGAGGGATGGGAACACCTAGGGAACCCTATTCTACATAAATGAAAAGGAAACCTCCTTCGAGGTGTCACTGAGTATTCATCTACCTCTATTTCCTATCGCGTTGATGTGAACCGGATGTCACTACAAATTAGAGATGAAGGAAAAAAACATCAAAACCCCAAGACAAACATTAAATCCCTAAAAATAAAGATGCATATGAAGGGTTAAGAAAGTCCTCATCTTCCAAATTGATGGTCTTACTAATTGAGTGTTACACTACATCTCATACCCAATGTAGTTCTAGGTGTTTGGGAAAATCATGCCCTAGGTGCCCTTATGTCATTCGTACTTTTTGAGTATCAAGAAAATAACTAGATGTATAATGTAAGTAATTGGTTCATGGAATAGAATGAACTCCTCTCCTATGAAGTGTGATATAGATGAACCATCCTTGTCCCTTGTGATGTATATTGATCGATGTAAATGGAGATCAAGATTCCTTGGATGGATGTAACCTTATATCCAAGTGATAATAATTTCTTAGTGCTTGGTCCCTCATTATGGTCTCATAACTTTATATTTATATGGTTCTTTGTTCTAATTTGTAACAAACCCCCTAAAAGTCCAACCACCAAAAATATAGAAAGCTCAAATAGCTAGAAAGTGCCAAAAAGTGAGAGTAAAATTTAAAGAGAGGTCATGGCCCGTAGGGGACCACTAGAGGGCCCTAGTTCTAGCTTGGCGCCCTAGTCGAGATAAGATAAACTCAAAATGACATTATAGACTAGGTGTCTAGGTGCAAGAATGAAAGTGATGACATAATGAAAAGTTAATGGCCAAAGATAGGTTAATTAGTACTCTCTTCACTCAAGAACCATATGAATATTGATATGAAACTGAGACTAAATAATTATCCAAAGTGCATGATTTAGTGACTACATTAGTGATCAAATGACTTACAATTTTTCTCAAGCTACAAAGAAAGATTTTGAGATGTCTATGTTCGGAGATCTCTCCTTATTCCTTGGGCATCAAGTAAGTCAATCTAATAAAGCTATATTCATCTCCCAATCCAAGTATATCAAGGATATTATTAAGAATTTTCAAATGGATGATTGTAGACCTGTTGGTACTCCTATGATTACATGATGCAAAATTTACAAGGAAGATGATTCTCCTAAGGTAAATCAATTTGAATATAGATCCATGATTGGAAACCTACTTTATGTTACTACTTCAAGACATGATATTGTGTAATCTTTTAGTTTAGTTGGAATATTTCAAGAGGATCCTAAAGAGTCACATCTACAAGCATTGAAAATAAGCTTCAAATACCTTAAAGGTACTACTAATTTTGGTTTGTGGTATCCAAGAAGTGAAAAATTTGAATTGAAGGATTATTCTGATGTTGATTGGGAAGGTAGTATGGATGATAGGAAGAGTACTATTGGTGGTGCATATTTTGTTGGAGAATGTCTTGTTTCTTGGTCAAGTAAAAAACAATCTATTTTAGAACTCTCAACATGTGAAGTTAAGTATGTTGTTGCTGCTTATTTTTTCTCTCAAGTTGTGTGGATGAGGCAAACCTTGGAAGATTATAATATCAAGAGTGATAGACCTACTCTTATTCTATATGATAGTACTAGTGTAATTAGTGTATCAACGAATCTAGTTTTAAATTATAAAAAAAAGGACATTCCTATCAAGTATCACTATCTAAGAGACCTTGTAAACAAGGGTTACATCAAGTTGGAACATATGTCTACAAATGAGAAAGGGGCTGATGTAATGACAAAACCTCTTCCAAAGCCTACCTTTGAGTACTTAAAGAGGTATGTTGGGAGTGATCTAAGCTCATGATAAATCTTGATGGGTCTAAACATGTGTGTTAAGGAGCAAGAAATTAAATACATCTCCTCCAATAAAGTTGAAATTTTTGTGTTTTTTAGAAGTCTGGGTTACCATATGAGAGGTATATATTACATCATGTGTACAAGATCTATAGTGATCCATTTATTGATGGTGATGTGTAATCTAAGTTTATATGGTCATACTGAGTTTTTCATAAGTCTTTATATCATGATTCTATGGTCTCGTGAAGTTCCTAGGTGAACTTAATTTTTCTTATGGAGTGTCATGTGTTGCAAAGAAATCATTAAGCATAACTATGAGTCCATATTGTGTATGAAATTATGATGGTGTCTCTAAAATTTGTAACAGGATATCGAGTCCTTGTGTACTCATTTTTATTAGGAGGTATAGTATTGTCATTATAAGTGGTTTGGACATCGGTCTTGATCTCTCGTGTCTGTCATTAGATCTTGTGCTATATGATTTTAAGGTTGTTAATAGAACTCGAATGTCCTTGAATATTTTTAGTGTAATAAAGTGATGACTTAATTAGTATATTTCTTCAACGATGGGTTGTGGCCAAATCAAGGTCAAATCTAGTGTGTTGTAGAGAAAACTCAAGATGAATTCAGGTGTGTTATTGGTATTCTTGCTCCTTCATTCATTGTAAAATTTTCTCGTAGAGTTTGAAGGATCAAATAAAACATGTATGATCCATTTTGAGGTCATGAAAGAAATTTTTCCCATTTTTGAAGGTTCTTTAGCCTATATTGGTTGTTCATAATACTTAGTAAGTGATACATATGGAACATGGTGTTTTAAGGTCAAAAGGAAGGATTTCATGGCTAATAAAGTTTTGTGCAAATCATTTACACATGGAAGGCTAGATATGAATCAAAAGGTTTGAAGTCTTAAAAATGTCTACATTCCTAGACATTTTTGGCAATGTCAATTTCTTGACAATGCCAAGTACTAAAAGGCCTAATTTGAGATGAGTACTTTGTTGACTAGTTATGTATTATCTTGATGTGATCTCTTAAGGTGTTTGGAGATGATATTTTGGCTAAATGGGTATCTATGATAGGTATGGTTTCCTCTTGAAATATTCTTCATTAAAAGTTTGAGGTAATTCTCAGTGGTACATGGGCTAAAATCTTTTATGTGTGAAAGAGATTTTGTGAGATCTTAATGAGATCCTAGAGTTTTATGAGAATGAGCAATAGTATGAAATCCATGAATGAGTGAAATGTGATGATATAAGATTAAAATAAACAAGAGTCTATGCTTTGATGCATCATATGGCGTGTTTTGGTTTGAGATTGACATGTAGGTCAATATTTGTGCATTTTCTAAGTTTTCATCAAAGATTGAGTATGTGATGTTGATTTAAAGGATGAGGTAAAGTGAAGAATGGATTGGTCTTCATATGTCTTCTCTCAAAATGATAAAAAACCTCAGTAAAGGTGTATGTGATGTTGAGTGCACAAGGTCTGATATATGCATGTCCGATAATCTCACCTCATTGTACTTGGTATGAGCATCAAAGGATATTGGTTAAGCATGTATAAAGGTATTATGGCCTCTGAATTAGTATGAAGTGGATGTTCTCAAAATTATGAGCCTATCATTTAATCCTTCTAGTGCAAAATAGGATACTATAGGTACATGATAAGAAGTCAAGAAACATTTTGGTGCTTTTATTTGAGTAATGCAATCCTTGTCATGTCAAGGAGATGGTGTATCTATATATGATTTGTCATGATCTTGAGAAAAGTATATGATCTCATGATGATATTATTGCTCTATATGTGGTACTAAGCCTACTACAGGGTTCAAAGCATGTAAGAGATAAAGTACCAATATTTCTTAGGCTTATAAGTGTCTAATGAAGTGTGGTAAAAGTTTAAGTGAAGAAGATTCAATGCTTTCTTATTTCATAATGTAAAAATGATAGTGAAAGCTTAGAGGAATGAGTCACATGGCTTAGGTCATTCATGATGTTGGGATTAATACCCTAAGATAAAAAAATTGCTTCAAAGTGTTTAATGGCCCACAAAGTTGCTCCTATAGGTATATATATTTACTTCAGGTGTGAAAACCTCACTCAAGATAGGGGGGAACAATTAATATTGCTTCTAGATGGTAATATGAATACCTAAAGGTAATTTGAGGTATGTGTGGTATGTCTACACAATGAAATGGAATTTTTTTCCTTGTATGCATGATCTCTGTCAATTATGACTATTAAGGATTGAAGAAATGGTTTAGGATTGAACAATAGTGTTCAAGGAGATTTATAGCTATGATAGCAAGATGAGTTACTCAAATTTGTGCTTATGGGCCAGAAATGATGGTCTTGAGTCCAAGGGAAGTTGTGAATTGCATGCTCAAAGTATGTATGAGGTTCTAGGGCATGCCAAAGTTGGTTGAAATTGCACTAAGATGATTGTTTAGGGACATGAGTCCTTGTGATTGAATGATGACAAGAATGGTAAGTGACAACATGGAATTGTGCCTAGACAAGCTATGTATGCTCAAGAAAGGAGGTAAGATGCATTTATAGGAACATATATGACATTGTTGGCATGTTCATAGTGTGTGTGCTTCAGATGTTAGGATATTGTAGTTTGTTCGTGAAGGCTAAAATAGGGTTGAGGAGAAAAAACTATTTTGCATGCCTAGAAGGTGAAAAGTGATGCTTTGGATTCAAGAAAGGTAATATGATTTTGTATTCATTTTTTTATACTTTCAAATGATGTGGATGTTTGGCCAAGGGGGAGCATGGTAATTACATCTTACAAAGAAGGGAAAATTAGGTATTGAGTGTAAATTTCAAGGTCTTGAGCTTGTTTGAGAACTTTGGTTGATGTTTATAACCAAATCATGATTCTATGAAGCTATGGAATATGAATAACATGTTGCTACTGGTATGCCTTTGTCATTAATGCAAAAAGGGAGAAGTTCAGGTAGTTTTCCATCAATGACAAAGGAGGAGATTATTGTCATGTTGTCTTATAGGTGTTTTCATTAATGAAAAACAAAATTAATGAAAATTTTGATGATGGAGTAGGTTCAGATGATGATTTGGATGATTTTGATAAGATGATTTAGATGTATACATGATGATACAAGGAGATTCAATGAGGATTTTTTGCTTTTACAAGCCCATTCAGGTGCCTAGGTGATGTTGCATGATTTTATGACCTTCTTTAAACTCTTGAGAATCATTTTGGCATGTTAGATAGAATTTTTGAGAGTTCTTGGGCACTCACATCAGTTGCAAGGTGTAGATACGCATGATTGGCTATGTTTCAAGTGCATATTCGGAGCAGGCATGGACGTTAGAAGGTATGAGATTGAAATTTTGATCTATATGAGCTCATTGTGCTTGTATATATGTGTATAATATTGTACCATGTATGTTTGGGTCATTTTGAGTTCTTTCATGATGTGTTATAGTGTTTTTCTAGTTGACCCTAACTTCTACAATGCAAAGCCCTAAGGGGTAGTTTTGCAAGTCTTAGTGTCTAGAGATTTTTAGGTATGGTGATGAAATTATAATAATTATAGAGGTTAGTGTGATGTGTTATGGTTCATTGAGAAAATTTTCAGGATGTTAGGATGATAATTTTGCAAGTTATGTCATTTTTGGTGAAACAGGGTAAAGAACTAGTGTATTTCCATATTTCGAATTTGATCTTCTGATGCTCACCTTGAATTATGTGATTTTCATGGGACATTTTGGATTTCAAGGATGTTTATATATTGATTCTATAAGGTTTCAAAAAATAATTAGGTCATTTCATTGTTACATTATAATGAACCAATGTTAAGAAGGTAAAGAACTTTTTATAAGATTAAAACCCTAGCTTGAAATCGGTATGCAAGATTTTTTTCCTAAGTGGCCATAACTACTTCTTAGTGCATTAATGATGATTTTAAAATGTATAAGACTCTGTATTATATACAAAAAGGTATGGTAATAGTCATTGTGATGAGTGGGACCCATCAAACATGCACCATGAAGAACAATGTTTTAGGACAAGGTTTTCAAAAGGAGTTACAAAGCTAAATTGACATTTTATAATATATGTGAGATTATATTGATGTTAAAAAAATTTAAGATATGTTGATGAAATTTCATGGTAAAATGAGCTCCATTCAAGTTGATTGGTCAAGGCGCAATTTTGGGGCCATAAAAGCATGCTTCGGTAAAATGGGCATAACTTGAGATACAAATGGAATTATGAGGTTATTAAAGTTGTGTTGGAAATAGGATTGATATATAGTTAGATTTATCTAAATTTATTCTCATTATGATGAATTTTCATATTGTTTACATGTTATTTGTTTGATATTAATATTTTGTCGGTGCAGACATGACAAAATATGTTGGATGTTTTGAGTTGTTTGAAGCATGAGATGTATTAGGTGATGATTTATATCATATGGAGGGATAATAGGGATTAATTTGAACCAAATTAATCCATTTATATGTATTTATTACTTTTAGAAAGGTGTTAACCAACTTATCTTTGAAAACATTTTTTTGGACAATTGTATTTGATAAACAAATAAATGGTCATGGGTTTGAGAAATGTGATTTTTTCAAGGATTATAACTTTCTTATAAGTTATTTAAAGGTCCTATAATTTTCATCAAGTTTTTACATGAAATATTTTAATTTTTTAAAGTGATATAGTGGCATAAATAGTTTTTCGTGGTCCTAAGGGTGTAGGAAACAACTGTTTTAATAAGTATAAAGGACACCGGGTCCCATTAAACAAAATAATTTGATTGGTTGAGATAAATTGAAACCATTAATGATGTTTAAATGTTAATTTAAACATGTGTGGTGATTTATGGTTCATGAATAAGTATGTATTTGATGTTAGTACATTTTTCTCTTTGTGCGGCCCATGGGGATTTGAACATTTTTTGAGCTTGAAATGATGTTTTTGGCTAGGAAGACCTACTTGGGTAACATGTGACTATTATGATTTGTATTTGAGATTTTTTTATGATGCATGGGTCATACCAAATGAGGTAAAAAAAAATTTTTGTGAATTTTAAATGTAAAAAACTTATAAAAACATTGTTTTGGGTGCTTTTTAGAGCTAGTAGAGAGAGTACAAGAAATGCGACCTAGGTGAATTTGTTTTATAGGTGTATGAGAATGAATTTATATAATATCAGGTGTGTTCTAGGTAAAGGTAGATGATCAAACATGTGTGCAATTTTTTGAAGGCTTGAGAAGTGAAGGAAGAGCTAGTTTGTGAAGGATTGGACACCTAGGGTTTGTATGAGGGTTTGAAGAAGTGCGAGCTGAACTTGTGGTCTTCATCAGTTGTGGAAGAAAAAAATTAGAGATCAGATCATAATAAGGTCACCGAGTAGGTGATTGATCATCTTGGGGGTTAGCCTCCTTCTGAGTTGGTGCTTCACAAAATTAGGGGTTGGTGCTCCTTGTAGGGTTGTAGCTCTACTAAACTAGGGGTTGAACTCCATGTGAGGTTTTTCCTCACTAAATTTGAAATAAATAAATATAAGGATTATTTTTCAGTGGTTTTTCTTTCCCTTGAGTGTTTCCCACTTATATGTTGTGTCTTTTGTTGATATCTTGCTTATGGTTTCTTGCACATGTGATAATTGATTGTATGCACACATATATGGATGGTTGAATGTTTGTGAGTATTTGAGTAAGTAAATATGAAATTTTGAATTTAAATTTTTGTAAGGACTTATTCACCCCCATCTTAGTCCATTGTTCTTCTAACATTTGATATTATCTATTCTACTACCAATATAAGATCCATCTAATAATTAGAGATATAAAGATGGAATGATATTATTTATTGTTTCATCCATCGATGAAGGGAATTAGAGACAATTAGACCCTTCTTATAATAAAGGAAGCCAAAATTTATTGACCAGCTTTGGCCCAAACAATGGATACAAAAATCAAGCAACCCTTTGTGAGAATTTTGTATCCCTTCTCACCATCATTATAAATTATAGATAATAAATTAGGGTTCATTTTAAGAGACCTCTTGGAAATCGGAGGTGGAAAATACCATGCAGTATGCCTAGAATTGGGTTCACCGAAAGATGAATTTACCAATTTTTTAGAACTAAATTTTTGCTCACTTTTTTTGAGTTAGAGAGACTATAGAGTTGCAAAAAATGACATGTGGTTGATGCGTGACACTAATGCATGGTTAAAGCATGTTAAAAAAATTTGTTGAACCACATAAACAAAGCTTGTTGATGTGCGTCAATCATGTGTCAACAAGCCTTATTGACTTGTTAGGTTTGTTGATGCACGCAACAAGGCTTGTTATCGCGCATCGGTCAAGGCTTGTTGGCTTGTTGAACACGTGTTAATGTGCCACTTATCGACATAACCAATCCTTCTCTGCATGTCAACAAGCCTTGTTAACTAATGACAAACAACCTTGTGGACATGCAACAAGAAGGCTTACTAACGCCGCCAATAAGCCTTCTTATCGCACATCAACAAGGCTTATTGTCACACATCAAAGGCTTGTTGACATGTCTTAGCCTTTGAAACCCTAGTTTTGTCCTATAAATACCCTCCCACCGGTCATTTTCACATTTACACTTTCTCTCTTGAATTTTCTTATATACAGAATTGATTTTCCAGTCAAGTACAATCAAGCTCAAGGACAACTACAATGGTGAATACAAGTGCATCCCAAGCTCAAGACAAAAATCAAGAGGAAAATCCAGTCAACCCACAAGCCCTATCCATGGGAAAGATACTCTATAGGAACCCTTTGTGCCCCCACATCTAGACTATTTTAAAATGAATTCGAATACAAGGATTTGATCGATGCATGTGAGTTTGGTGGGCTTGTTAAGATGCCCCATTTCAAAACAAACCATGATATTTTGAACTACCTTCTCTCCTCATACAATACAAAGGATGGCCTGTTTAATGTTACTATGGACGATGGTCGAATGTTTCAATTCGGTATTGACCCAGCTGATATTCATCGGTTTATAGGCCTCCCATTCAAAAATTTACCCAATGTTACAGAAAAGGCAACACTCGTTAAAGATGATAAGAAATACCTTGAATCAAATTTCAGTTTCCATGTTGATTGTAAGTGTAAACTATTTTCATTCATCATTTTGTATTCAATTTCTGATTTTGATACAATTCAAATTTATATTAATTCCAATGGTTTTTGGCATTTGCAACTCATGTCAATAAATCCAGATGTGGTGTGGATACACAAGGAATTGCACACCACTTTCTTACTGCTATGATTTCCTTCTTTCAAGCCAGAATAGTTTTGTAGGGTCGTAAAAAGATATACCAAACTGGGCCATTGCATACATTCTTGCAACTATCACAAAGCAAAAATTTGATTGGTGCACCTTTTTATCAAAAAAATAAGAACTGACATTACAAATGCAAAGCTTTCAAAAAAACCAGTCATTCACACCACAAACTATCTCCTTGGCCTTTATTATGAGGCTCTTTTAAATTTAAAAGACAAACCAATTCCCACTTGCACGGATGAGGCATTGATGAATTTTTCAATTCCATTTCAAGAACAACATGTATAAACTATAAAGTTTGTATTTCGACATTAGACTGACAACAGGTATTAACTATTTACTATTTGTAGAGAATATTTTTGGAGGCCATTCCCCAAAAAAAGGTGGCATCAAGAGGAAGAGGCCAACTACATGCTGAGGCATTGGGAGATTCACAATCTGAAATGGAATCTCACTCATCTCCAAACCGCCAACCATTTGAATTCATTAAACACCAAAGAAGTAATACCCTTACATGTATTATTTACAAATTCCAAATTTGTATTTTCATTTACCCTTACATGTTGATGACATTGCAAGGATTTGGACCATACGCGTGCTTCTCAAAGTCAACCGTCTTCCCCAACTCACTCAGTTCAATCGCATGCATTTGTCTCTTCTCAACAACCACCTCAACAATCCCAAAGAATGATAGCTTAAAACCACCAATTACTACTCCAACACGGCCACCTCAAGCACCACGACAAACCTACCCCTCAACAACAAGGTACAAGTTTTGAATAGTACTTTGTTTAATTTCGTAGTTTTTGCATAGTTTAATAGTTTTTCATATGATTTTTCTTGAACTTTTCAGCACATTATAGTCCTTCACCTTCAGTAAAAACAATGACACTACCCCCTCCTCAACCAATAATATTCAAAATTCCAACCAGAGGATCAAGAAAAAGAACATTGGTAAACACATGCCAATTCCTCCGGCCCCTAGTGGGACACTAAACATTTCCTCCTCATTTTGAATTCCAACCCTCTCACTTGGTGGCTTTCCCAGCGCAATGGGCATATTGGTTTTAAATAATATAAATTTAGATGAAGATTACTTGGGCATTGATAGCAATGACCCAACATGATTTTTCAATACATGTGAGATGATTCAAGGCCAAGCAGGTATACTTCTATTTCAACATAATTTATTCAACTTTCATTACATTTCACTTTAGATTTATTTGTTTGAATATTGATTTATTTTATCACAAATAGGATTAGGCCACCCAAAGGTAGAAACAAGTAGCAGTCGATGATCAACCTAAAAGCCCCATACCTCTCCAATGAGATCATCTTCTTCAGATACAGATGGTGAATAGTTGCTACCTTTCCTTTAGAGAACTTAATTGGTTATGATTGTCAATCCCATGTCGATGAGTTTATTCTACCTCATATCAGTCAGCTCATAGAATGGGAGAGAAGGGCTAAAGTACTAATCAATGAGATAATAAGTCGTTTTGAAAATTATTGGCAAAGGGATAGTTTATATGTTATAGTCAAATCAACCTCGAAGTTGGATTCCTTACCTAAGTAAAAGTGGGACTTTCACGTATAACAACAATTATAAAGACAATATTTTAGATAAAGCATTAAACAAATTGGAAAATATTAGTGCTAAAGCCTAGGCATATTTTAACAAATGGTCTAAGGACAAGGATCTGGTAGCAATTGCAAATGCCGAGAGAGATAGAGTGGTCGTAAGTATTATCACTTTCAAACAATATTTTTTTTAATTTGAAGTTTTCTTATTTTAGTAATATGTTTAATTGACATCACTTTTTTGTGTAGTTGAAATATGAAAATTTAAAGAGTCAAGCAAAGGTTTTCTAAGTTCACTTGGAAACCGTGAAGAACAGTTTATCCGCAGTGAAGAATTTGAAGGAAAATATTGTTTTGGTTAACAAACAAAACAATACACTGAAGTGAATAATTAAAGAGCATGGCTTCAACCCTTGAAATTTTATTCAAAACCAAGGCAACTGCATTGATCCAAGTTTGCTATCCCATGGAGATGTGACAAAGCAAGAAGAAAGAATTATAAAGAATCTAGACAATGTTGCGGAAAATCTCATAAGTTCTGGGATTATTCCTACCATTCATGGGCAAAGGGTACAAGGAGGAGAAGCCATTGGGAAAATGATTACAGATTGGAAGCCATTCAGATAAGAGGTACCAAAATTGAGGGTGCAAACTTGAAAAATAGAATCTATATTTGAAAATTTGAAACATTGAATATGATGGTTATGGTGTTTGAAATTTATTATCTTGATTTTAAATTTGAAACTTGAATGTGATGGCATTTTAAAATTTTAAATACTTTATAATATTTAATTTTATATCTAGATTGTACAATGTGTGTGTTGTTTATGTTTCATTTGAATGTGATGGTGTTATGATAATCTTTAATTTTATAACTTCTTATATATTATGTATAGAATTTCTAGATTGTATATGGTGTTTATGTTTCTTCTCTACTTGTAATGATGATTACATTAGATGTGGAAGATGAGATTAGAAAGAATCATAGTATCATAGATATGGATTATCATGAATTGTATGTGGACGTAGATTTAGCTTCAAGCACGATCATGGAATCGATGATGATAATGGATAATTTTTTAAAGAAAATTTGGAATGTAGTATGACGTAGACATTTAAACGTTATAAATATATTTTCTCTATACTTGTAATGATATGATGACATTAGAATGGATATAGATGATGATGAATGATGATAATGGATAATTGTTAAAAAAGGAATGTGTTAGGACAGAGACGTTTCTGCACATTTAAAATAGATAAATAATTGTTTTAATAATAATTGGAGTGTCAGGATTATGATAATGATATGATGACATTAGATGTGGATGATGACATTAAAATATATATGGATGATGATGAATTTTATGTGGACGTAGATTTAGCTTCAAGACGATCATGATTTAATTGTTAATGATCGTGGATTATGAATTTTATAATATGGAAAAATATTCCTCTTTTGTCAAATTCGATTGTGTTATTTTATCCCATAAAGTTTAAAAAATATATCAAATCTTTTGAAAATATAAAAATAAATTAAACATAATTATAAAAATCAAGAAATGTCATATGATAGGGTTTAAGTTACCTCTTGTGTTTTAGATGGTTGTGAAATCATCCTTCGTAGTGTGCTAGATCTTTTATTTAAGAAAACTCAACACGAGAAATGGATTAGTAGATAAATGGGTGAGTTTTCTGACATTTTTAGTCCTGAGAAGTGTGAGCTTCCTCGGATGGATGTTAACCCACATTTTTAATTAAAAAGATGAGAATAATTGTATTTAAATAAATGTAAATATATATACCTCGTAAACATATTTAATGATAACAAGCTATGAAACAAAATTTAAGGTGAAAAACAATAAAAGGTGAAGGAGATACCTATTTAAATTTGAAACAATCCATTATCAATAGATTCTTCAAACTTGATGTTCTCCTCTCAGAGTGATGATGTGCCAATTCTACTCTCATCATTGGGAACAGTTGTACTTGTAGTTGTATTATTCACACCTCTTCTTTTGCAAAGGGAATTCCAACGCGCAATTTCTCTGTCAAAAGGAAAGGTTTCCATGGAGTAGTGAGATACATAACACCTCATGAAACTTTCCATATTTTTATCTAACCTATTCTCGCTTTGATTTTATAATGATAAATCATTGAAAACCCTTTCATCCTCCATAGACTCTAAAATCATTATTTGACATAACTCATAAAATCTGAAATATTCACCGATGTCTTCTTGTAAGATATAACTTTGATAGATTCCTCACCACAGTCTTGTAATAGCACCACTTTTAGAAGGTTCATCTAAATTTTTATATTGGTTCCTCATTGTTGTTGCAAAATTTATTGATTGAAACTTTAATAAATCAGCATTCAATATAAATTTGATTTCCATACCCTTGAACTCTGAAGTCTTTGTGAAATGTTCCATTATTGTACCCATGGATTTATAGAAATTATTTCTTACAAAGTCTGCATGACCACCTTCAATATTCCAAAAATTAGGATTCATCACACCCATTGCTTCAAGAATTTTATCTTTGGAGAAATGTTCTCTAATTTATGATGATAAGGATTCTAAATTTTTTAAGCTTTATTCTTGTTTCAACTATAATAGACTCAAAGAGATTACGTGTCATGGGAACATCTTCTCATTCCGATCTTGTAATATCTTGACATTTTTGCAAAATGTGTAGTGGTATGTCCCTCCCATTAACAGTGATGTAGAGGTGATCGTGGATATTAAATCTCAAATAGTTACTGGGATTTTTAAGATCTAATAAAGCTTTCCAATTCTCAAAAATAGGTGTATCAAAACTATCTTGGGAATAGTACAAGATATCAAGACTTTGACATACCATTTTTCTCATCCGTATAAAATCCACAATATAGATTAATCTCCCTATACATGCTTCATTAGTGTATTGATCTCTCTGCAACATTGGAAGAATACAAACCAATGTAAGAAATGTATCCAAATCAGTTAAACGAACAATAAGTCCCTCTCCCTATCAACTTCATGATGATATTTGTGCATGAAACCAACCAACGAAGGATACTCCTCATGAAATCTGCATGTAGGTTCATACAAAGAGATCCATCTCGTCTCAACATCTTTAAAAAGTTTTTGCATATGTAATTCCAATTTCAAATTTTTATAACTCATGAAATCACTTTGGGTTGCTTTCCCATATAAGCATGATTATCTTATAAGGTCTTCTAATTTATCAACATTTTCGTATTTTCTTACCATTTTATATGCTAAATTCATTTTGTGAGCCATACAATGAATTGGTGGAATATATACGGGCCACCGTTGTTTGTAATCTAACACATAGCCCTATTTGGGTGACCTTACATGATAGATGCACCATCTTCCGACGCATACCAACTTCGTAGCAATTTCATAATAAGTCATTCCAGCAATATATTTCAAATGAAAACAACTATTTTATGTAGGTTTTCGGCAATACAGTTTTCAACCATTTTCGTAACACCAATTAGATGAGGTTTCCTTATATGATTTTCTAAAGTATAGATGTGATACAAACCCATGCGGTGTTGTCAACTTTTTCACTTCATCAATTAAAAGAGAGATGAAATTTGATTTTTTTACATTCTCTTTCAAATCTTCTTCTCTATCATCGAAAGGCATTTTTCCATTTCCCATCCACTACTTTTAGACCAATGAGCTTGAGGTACATTTGACATTCCATTATATTGAAACAAAACTTTGAAATCAAGGAAATCTGTAATCGGTCTTCCTTTCTTTAGTATGTGAAATAAAGTAGATAACTGTATGAGTTTTGCATGTAGATTTGTTTGATCTATCTTACCAATTTGAGATGTGATCGTTCCTCCCTTTTCCATGAGAATTCTATGTTTTTTCTTCTACTTCATTATCCATTATGTATTTAACATGCATGCATTATTTTTCAGTTTTCCACTTGTGTGTTTTGATTTTCTGGCCATCCACCCTCGTTACAGTCAAATATTGTTTTCCACAATGTTTTTCTATAGTGTCCAACTTCATTTACATTTTTTTGTTGCTTCCCAATTTCCATGTATATATTGTACATGTACATTTAGATGGGATCTCTTCTGAATTAGATGATTGTATAGGTTCAATAAATAGAAATTTGGTAGCCCAATCAAACTTGTATGTCCTCCTAATGGTCCACATATTCTTGTTCGTTTTCAATGTTTTACTTTTTTTAGTAGAATTTTGAGAGATATCACAATCACATGGTTTCCTCATTCACGAACCATAATTTGAATTTAATTTCTATGTTCCATTTTACTACTTATTTATATGTGTGATATCTTGATGCACTCTTGGTTGCACCCCAATAGGAAGAATATCTTCAGGATCTGGCATCTCAACAGTTATATCTTCAAGATCTAGCATATTATCATAGGTGTCATTTGTTTGATACTGTATAGAATGCATGTCCACCTCAATATTACCTTCCACAGTCAATATTTTGATTCTTTCTGGTGGTAGCTATATGGTTATTGGTAGTTACAATATCTATATCAACAGAGTTTCTAAAATACTTGAATAGGGACTTCTAAGATTTCTTAGTTACTTTTTGGGTCTTCGCATTATGAGGACTAGCACCTTCCATTATTCTGAACAGTCCTGCATCAAAAAAAGAACCAAGTTGTGGGTCAGAGACAAAATTACTATCGCATGTCTCAAAAACCTCCTTTTCACGTGTCAACAACTAACCCCCTTATCGTGTGTCTATAGAAAACCTCCTTTTCGCGCGTAAATAACTAACCCCCTTGTCGCACGTCTATAATACCTCCTTGTCACACATCAACTATATCCCCTATCACATGTCGAAACTAAACCCCATTATCACATGTCTATAATACCTCCTTGTCGCACGTTAACTATATCCCTATCACATGTAATGCCCACTTCCCTTCGACACTAAATGAACCATGATTATTTTTTCCAATTGTTATAATCGTAAACCTAACTGTTGTATTCTAGTTAGCATGCAAATAAAATGTGTGGACATCAAGATTTCTATGGTGTTTTGGTTATTATTATTACTTTGACTCTATGTCGTACTGTGGACCCTGATGGGAATCTAAGGATAAAACAATTAGCTAGAATGGTTACATTGTCATAGATTGATTTTGATAGCATTACTCTTTAATATTGTTTTGTTTATTCTATCTCTGTGATTGGACACATAGACATCATTCGAAGGTACACGGAAATCTTAATAGATGAACAATAGTAACATATTGTGATATGGAAATTAAAGGATAGACATCTCTAAATCGAACTATTAACTTTTTATAGAGTTTCACTATGGAAGAAAATGATGTGTTGTCGGTTTAGATGTATGTTGATATTTTGAATTATTTTCATACGATCTTTATTATGATGTTCAAGGTATTTTGTGATTCCTTTGATGTTGAAGGATTGGAAAATTTTTAACAAGTGAAATTTTTACTTTACTTAGATGATATAGTTTGTTTATGATCGAAATCGCAAACTGATGTTTTAGCGGAATCAAAATGTTGAAAATTGGAGAAATTGTTGAATTACATGGTTTTAGAAATAGTAGTTATGATATTGATGTTGAAATTGATATGTAGATATAATTATTTTATTATTTGGATATCACTAATATGGCCACGAGGCCAAAAGGTATTATGTGATTTTGTAGGTGAATATTTCACAACAATAAACTATAGGTGGTAGGAGACACAACGAAGAAATGCGGGGTATTGGAAAACGGTCACCATGGCAACTTGTGTTATTTTGTGTGCATGTCTTGTTTTTGTTAGGGGTCTCCATTGGGGGATTACCTCCAATTTTGAACAAGGAGTTTGTGTTTTTTTTCTTTTATATCTCCTTTATTTGACTTTAGTATGTGAATTTTAGTGATGTAATTTTTATCCATATTTTTCCCCTAGGAAAAATATTGGATAACAATGCCCCGCACTAAAGGAACCTAAGAAATCATGTTTGATTCACACAAGTAGATTGCAAGAGGACTATATAATGGAAGTGGCGAGGCCTACAAGGATCAAACAACCATGTCTAGGATAAATTCAAAAAAACGGCTCTATCAAGTGAACCCGGGCTTTAAATCCATTCTACGGGTTACAGGTGGGCTCATGGAAATAGAGTAGTAGGGTCAAAGGAGAAGAAGTAGTGTCACGGAGAGGCCAGGGGCAAGAAAAAGAAGAAACTACAAAGATCTAAAGTCTTCGGGCTCAAAACAGTTCAGAATGAGTCTAACAATTGGTTAAGTATGGAGAAGGTAGTGGAGCGAGCCACATGTTAGAATGATGCTTCTCCAAAGTTGAATCCAAGGGAGGAAGTTCAAATAAGTGCTAGGACTCCACGTGTCTAGAGCCCCAAAAGTTGTGCGGCCACTGAAAATTCTTCGGCTAGGCAGGAAGAAGCTAGGTGTCGGCTCGATGCAAATCCAAGATGGGAGTCAAAAGCAGACTCAAACTCGCACTAGTTCGCCACGTAGCCCTGGGCCCGAAAAGGAAGGGAGAGGTCATTGAAAAGTGCAAATATCTGTGAAGGCCTCTAAGTGTCAACTCGATACTCCTCCAAGGGAAAAAATTTGATCGAGAGTTTTAGTAAGCGCAGAGCCTCCACACGTCTAGTCTTGAAAATGGGATAGAGTCAAGTTGAATAGTCAATGCTTGGTGGAAAACCAATAGAGAGCACCAAGTGTTTGAATAGCACTAATTCAAGGATCAAATTGAAAGAGGGTTTTCAAACAAGTGTGAGACTCGCCGCATGTCCCCGGTGAGGAATGTGACTCCACCAAACAAATAGCTTAGCCAAGAAAAATAAAGAAATTGAGCGAGCCATCGAGGAATCCATGTGTCAGCCCCATGCTATTCCAAGAGAAAAATATAGATGCCGCCTTCGTAGAAAGTGCTGGCCTTCCACTTGTCCTAGAGGTCAAAAGGGGCCCTTTTTTTAAACCAATTTTCTCGCCCTTTTCATGTATGGACCCGATACAAACTTCGAAGGGGCATATCTTTCGACTCGGGATCAAAATATTGAAAATATTACACCATTGGAAAGATATTGGCTTCACTTGTGCCATGGATATTTGAAACTTTAAGTTTGGGGAGGTTAGGCAAATAAAAATGGAGAAAATGTCTTCAGGGCCATTAATGGATCTATCTTCCTCAACAATCGACTAGATTTGTTCTATTCTGTCATTTCCTCTTCCTTCAAGGCACTGAACCAAAGATTAATACAACCGAGGTAGATTTGGGGGTAGATTTTGTAGGAGGCATTAATAGCAGTGGTTGAGCTTCAACCTACTTTTCCCATTTCTCTCTCTTTCTTTCTTCTCTCTGATTGAGTCTATAAATACCGGGTCGGGACTCATTGTAAAGGGTTGGACATTCTTCTATTTTGCAGGCTCCCCTTTTCTTCTGGAAAAGGAACTCATGGAGTTTTCAGACCTTCCACTAGACTGTAATATGTTTCTACCTTTTGGCCACTTTGTAATGCATTGTATCAATCTACAGAGCAATAAAACACATCTATGATCGATTTTAGATCCTTTCTTATCTCTTTTGCTTTCATTTGGTCTTTCATTATAAATTTGGTTATCTGTGTTTGGTTATTGTATGCATTTTGTTGGTTTGTGTCTATTAGCAAAATAAATTTTCATCGTTCCTTTGGTGCATCAGCTTATAGATTAGTTTGATTTCCTACATTCCTTTTACCCATGTCTCCTTGGTAAAACTTTGATTAGGTTTAGGAATAAGCCCTTTGCAAGTTTTCACACATGCACTTAAATAGAGGAATAGGAACCAACCTTTAACTTAGAGAGTTTTCCGATTTTCTAAGTCCCACACTTTGGAGAAAACTCAATGTTATGCAGATCACACCAAATGACTCTGCCTTAGAAAAGTAGACCTGATGATTCATTTACGGTTGGTGTGATTTTTCACTAACATTTTTGGCAATTCACACCTGGTGGGACAGAAAGTCTCCATCTTGATTAAAATAAGGTTGATGTGTAGTTGTTGTGATTATAGCTTTTAATAAGCTCTTAAAAAATTCACATCTAGTGACTCCAAAAGGGACAAAATCCACTGGTTCCAGCAGTCCAAGTTTCCCAAGTTCATGAGAAGGATACAAACAAGGTCTAGAATAAGAAAGGAAGGATAGTTTGTACACATACACTTGTCTCCAAAAATAAGGAAAATAAGAAGAGCCCAGAGGTCTCCATATCCTCGAAACATAGCCTTATCAACAAATCCTCCTAAAGAGGTTGTTCTTTCAATCGAAAAGGGTACTCAAAGCCGATCGAAGGGCACACCAACAATCAAATCCTTACTCAACTTCATTAGTAGAAAACCGATTACTTTGAATGCAAAAACCCACATGGTGGTAGCATTGAAGAGCATCCCATATTTCACTGGAGAGAACCAGACTTGTCCCATGACCACGTTCAAGACATTGCAAACATCTGTACAATCCATGAGATCAATGAGATGGATATTACAGTCAAGTTGCTAGCCTCTTCACTCAAAGGTAAAGCTTCATAATGGTTTAAGAGCCTTGAAGTAGGCTCTATTCAAAATTGGGGCCAGGTGTGAATGCTCTTTACAACTAGTTTAGAAAAAGGGAGATAACCTATCTCGTGGCTTTGGAGAAGCTAACAACAATCAAGAGAGCTCTAAATGAGCAACTGATGGATTTCAACCTCATATTTCAATGAACCTAGGATAGGATTCCAACAACAGTAAAGCCCACTAATGAAGGTGCCTTCTTATACTTTCTTAGGGCTTTAAATTCTAATATTTCTTTGATGATTCAATCAATGGGGGGCACAACCTTACATGCAGCCTATAGCCTTTCCATAAGAGCTGAGAATCATTTGATTTAGGATGGAAAAATTTCTCCTATGTCATTCATGCCCTTATACCCCGAGTTAGGAAACCCAGGTACTAGCCAAACACCCACATTAGCTCCTATACCCACCCCTAGGAGTCAAAGTTCAGCTGAAGCCTCCACTTCATCATCTAACACCTCAAAGGAGCTTCAGGAAGTGATGAAACAACCTAAAACTTGGGAAATGAGCTAGTAAACATTAAAAGACAAAGAGCTCAAAGTTCTAGGACATATCAGCCCCAAGCTCAGATCAAGCTAGACCCCCATATTAGTAAAATAGACCACCATCCTAGGTCAGTAATTCATGTAGTCAATACCAAGCGCAACCTCAAGCTTTAGCTAAACTTTCGTGTCATATGACCCAAACACAGTTTCAACATCAAGGGGATTGGTTTCAACATAGAATAACATGGCACAAGAGTATGAATGGTGTTTCCCATGTAATCAGCCACATAATCAGGTTGATGTGCTTTAATGGTCCATTAAATCGTGATTTAATGGTGTAAACCATTGGTGTGTCATAAGAAACTAGCCACAAAGAAATTCAATAGCAAAGGGCTTAGCAAGACGGACTCGTCATCACCAATCCGGCACTTATGATAATTCTTCACGGGAACTCCTCATGCTATGATTATTTACTAATGGACAACCTTTAGTTTGGTGGATGTAATCTGGAAACAAAACAACAACATAACACAAGAATACCATCGACTATGATAAGACGGAATGATGAAAAATCTGAAATATCAAAGTAAATTATAATATTAACATGAAATTGTTACAATCTCACCCATGAGGTACTTCAAGTGTTATTGACTTCACTTGCCTTTCACCAAGACTATGGGAGAAACTTTACAATTACACCTCTTAATGGCTTCTTCAACACACCTTTAAACTGATGGCTTCCTTCACACACTTCCTACAATATTTCTCACTACTTCCTTCATGATAAATGAGGGGTGGCCTCTCTATTTATAGAACTTCCAGGCTTATCCATCTTATCTCTAAGATAGGATAAGAAATATACTCTGACGAATCATATTCCATATCTTAAGTCTTATTTGTACATGTAAGCTTATCTTTTAAGATAAGATAAACCTTATCATTTTACATGGGTTCCACATTTTTAGACTTTTACAAATAAAATACACAAAATATTTATGACCTCACTCCTTGTCCTTATTACCAATATAATATTTCTAATTCCTAATCACGTAGACCCTACTTCTCTAATTACCCAAACTTTGACATTTTAACATTACTTGGACCACTTACGACAAATATTTACTTTTTACAACATTCCTATTGTACTTTGATTGTTACCGTACTCCACATTATTAGCGGCACTGCATCGATGGCGCCATTATCTTCTATCGACGCTACTACTAATAATACTTAAAAACATCCTATTCCTAATACATACATTAATGAAATAGAAATTACAGAGGAAAATTTTAGTGTCGACATCTTCCCCTTCTTAGCTTCTACTCCGTCCTCCTGAGTAGACTTATTCTCAGTGCTTGGAAAATCTTCAACTTGTCGTGGTTGACCCATTTCGTAATGGGAGTGTCATCCAATTCCTCTAGTCAAGACGTACCATTTTCATGCACAACCTGCTATTTTGTAGGGCCCCATCCATTTTGGAAGAAATTTTCTTTGTCTTCTTTTTTGTATCCGGAATCATATACTAGAACCAAGTCATTCACATGAAATGGAGACCACCAGATTTTTGATCAAAGTATTCCTTCGCTTCATTTTCTTCTTATGGCTTATATCCTTTGCTATTTCTCTCATTTCCTCTAGCAAATGAAGATGTACCAACCTTTCTTTTACTGAATCACTTTCATCCATCCTTTCATTTTTCATAACTCTCACAGTGGGAATATCAAACTCAATAGGAAGAACTGGATCAATGCCATAGGCCAACTGAAATGGGGAGTATCTTGTTGCTGACTTTGATGTTGCCCTATATGCCCACAATGCTGCATGAATCATTTTATCCCATTTATGTACCTGCAAGGCTGCATCTTTTGCTAGAATTTGACACAACACAAAATTTGTTTGTTCCACCTGTCCATTTGTGCTTGGCTTGTATGTTGTTGCCTTCCTGTGCTTAATAGAAAACTTATTGACTAGGGCTTCTACCACCTCATTAATGAAGTGGCTTCCTTGATCTGTTACAATTTCTAATGGGCAACCAAATCTGGTGACAATGCGTTCATATATGAACCTTGCCACTTCATCCATGGAAGTTGTTTTCAATGGCCTAGCTTCAACCCACTTGGTTAAATAATCTGTGGCAACTACAATATACTTATTTTGGTGTGATGTAGTTGAAGTGGACCTACAATGTCTATTCCCCAATTTTCAAAGAGACCAAGTGGAAGAATAGGGCATAATGGAGCTGATGTAGTCTTATGGTTACCATGTGTTTGACAAATATCACATGTCTTAAAATAATTATAACAATATTTAAAAAGAGTGGGCCAAAGTGATAACTCGCATCCAAGATCCTTCTTGTTGTAAGTTGTCCAGAGAAGTGCCCTCCACATGTACCATTGTGGAATTCTTCTAGCAGCCCTTCCCTTGATCATGCCCAATTTGCCCTCTTATACTTTATCCATCGGTCCTATTTGAAATAATACTCCATGTAGAATAGAATATGGATGACTGGCTTGAGTAATATTTCTCTTGGTCTTTGCATTGGCACCATCAGGAAACTTGAATTCATTGAGATAATTCCAAATATTTGTGTATTCACCAGGGGATTGTATCAAGGATAACAATGTTGTATCGGGAAATCATCATCATCACAAGATGATCCTAAACCATCATAGGCTCGAGAGAGTGCATTTGCATTGACATGCTTCTTTCCTGGCCTATCTATAATATCAAATTCAAATTCTTGTAGCAAAATTATCCATCTTGCTATCCTCCTTGATGGGTTAGGCTTATTTACAATATATTTTAGAGTCTGATGATCTGTTACAACTAGAAATTTTTACCCTAGCAAGTAATTTCTAAACTTTTTTATAGCAAAAAAATGATAGCGAGCCTCTTTTTCACATGTATAATTTACCTCAAGCCTTGCTTATTTTTCTGCTCTCCCAAAGTAAATTAGATGTTCATTCCCATTTTCATCCTTTTGGCTCAAAGTACTTCCTAGTGCTGCATCTCGAGGCATCGGTGTACACAATGAATGGCTTGCTCCAATCTGGATTCTTCAAAATAGGTGAAGACACCAGGGCTTCCTTCAGTTGTCCAAAAGCTTCATGTGCCTTATTTCCTAGTTCATAAGTAACATCCTTCTTCAAGAACTAGGTTAGTGGCTATGCAATCTTTGAAAAATTCTTGATGAACCTTCTATAGTAACCCACATGGCCTAAAAATGATCTCAACTTACTTCTATTCATAGGAAATGGTAAATCTTTGATTTTTGAAACTTTATCAGGATCAGTACCAATACCATCTCTGGATACAACATGCCCTAACAAAACACCTTTAGAACATCCAAAGACACACTTTTTAGGGTTTAGTGAGGCTTGTGCTTCATCTAACCTTTGAAATGCTATCTCCATCTGGTGTAGGTGGTCCAACTTGCTCCCATAGATGCAAAAATAATCCAGAAATACTTTGATGAAGGTCCCAATGTAGGGTTCGAACACCCTATTCATCAAACGCTGGAATGTTGCTTGGAGCATTACACAACCCAAAAGGCATAACTCTATAAGCAAACGTTCCCCAAGGAGTGGTGAACGTGGTCTTCAACTGATCTTTCTCTGCTATACGAACTTGGTTGTAGCTGCTATATCCATCAGCAAAACTATAGCACTCCTGGCTAGCTACTTCGTCCAAGATCTGATTTGAAAATGGAAGAGGGTAATGATCCTTCTTTGTTGCCTTATTGAGCTTCCTGTAATCAACACAAATGCGTATCTTCCCATTCTTTTTATTGAGATCACAATGGGAGAAACCCATTCTGAATTCTCCATAGCAAATATGAATCCTGCATCAAGCAACTTATCTATTTCTTCTTTTACAATCTTGGAAAAATTAGGATTCATTCTATATGGCATTTGCTTTATGGGCTTAGCACCATCTACCAGCTCAATAGAATGTTCTACCCAACTTACTTGACGGAGTTCCTTGTAATCAAAAGTGAATAGGTGTATGTACCTTCGAAAGAGTTGGAGGTAGGATTCCTTCTCACTCTCCATCATAGCATCACCAATATTTATTTGTTGGAGACGATCATCAACTTCTTCTTTAGATAATTTTATGGGGTCATGAGTTGGTGTGACTGGAAGGATATCCATGAATGAAACATCAACCTCACTTTCTTCATCTTTAGTGTCCACTTCACTGGTACTAGAGTAATCAGAGGATGTCCAATCATCGGTTTCATCACTTGAATCCATGGGTTCTGCTTATGATGTCGAGGGATCATGTTTATCTTCACCCTCTCTACCACGTCCAAGTGTCATGAAGCCTTCATTCCAGTAGTTTCTTGCATGAACTCTCCTTAGCCATGGTCTTCCCAAAGAAATGACATTGGGTATGCAATGAGTACCATTTTACATCACCAAAGTCTACCACACATACAACACCCATAACAAATATTGCCACATTTGAAACTACACCTTATGGTTTAGTTTTTCCCTTATTTAATGACCTTAACAGAAGTGTTGAAGGGTGATCAATTTTAAACCCAACATATTCATTACGGACTACGGTCATTACATTAACCTGCAGCACCTCCATCAACTAAGACATCATGAATTGAAATACCATTACATAATACCTCATTTTGTGGAGCATAGGGATCCTCCTATGCCTCCAAAATAGGGACCTCAACGTCCTTCCTTCTTCGAGCATTGAGTCCACTTCACAACTCCCACCTCTTCTCGATGACATAGCCAAGAGTTGACCATATGTAATATTTGCAGGCCTTTGGATAGATCTTCCAAGATGGAGTATGGTCCTTGCCCATGTGAAATCGGAAAATCCTGCACACCCAACTTTCTTCTCCTATGTTTCTTACTAGTTTCTCCTTTCATCTTCTTAGGATCATTTCCATCTTGATTATCTTTTTCTTTCTTTCTTTTTATTACTGAAACACATCTACTTCATTATTTTTCTCTTATTTACTACATCAAAAGAATTCACAGTGCTTTTCCTTTATCATTATCTCCTTTACGAGATGTGAAGCTCTATCATCTGGACAATTATACTTATAATGACCCTTTTATAACAACCATAACAAACAACTTGAAATATTTATTTTGGACCTCTATCTCCTCCCCGAGAACTAAATTCTTTTCCTCAAGAAGATTAATAGTTAACTCGACACATCTTTTTAGCAGATCTTCATACTCAGTAGATGTAATAGGAGAAATATTTGTGCTCATCGGGAGTGGTTGTGGATTACGGACCAAAGGTGCTTTGGTGTAGGCTCTACTTTAGCAACAATTTCTTTGGGCTCCTCTTCCATGCTTTCTTCTTGCCTTCTTGCAATCTCCTTTGCTTGTTGAATGGTAGTGGGCGGTCATACTTCACTCATTGTCGATCTCCGGCTTCATCCTAAGAATGAAGTGCTTACATAGGATATTATCCATGCCATTCATCAACCCATCCCCTAATCCTTCCTTCCAATCTGGGCATCGAGCTTCCTCCCAGCTCAGAACATGAGCATGATAATCCCTTATCTTCTCTTTCTCTCCTTGGGATAGCTTTGTGATATCGATCATAAGATCTGCATATTTCTTTGTTCACCAAATTCTTCAAGAAAACTTTCAGCTAATAATTCCCATGAATTTTCACATTATAACCTAGTGTTTGAAACCACCTAAGTGCCAACCATCCAAAAAGGTAGGAAAAATTCAGTCCATTTTTCCTTCTTATGAGGCCATTACAAATACAAGATCGTTTAAACTCTTGAATGAAAGAAGAAGCATCTTCATTAGATTGAGCTCAAAAAATAGGAATCTTTTCCATTTTCAAAAGTAACCACCGTGAAATACCAACCCACAAGTACAATCAACAAGACTTATGTGCACAAATAATTGGAATCACTATACTTGAAAGTGACTTTACACCTTTCTACAAAGAAAATAGAAATGACCACGGTAAACTATGGTAAAACTTGACTTATTGCGGTAAAACGACTTTACTTGTGGTAAACACTATTCACGGTAAAAAGTGAAGTTACTACATAAATACTATTCATGGTAAAAGTGAAGTTCTTCATGGTAAATACTATTCACGGTAAAAAGTGACTTTCTTGTGGTAAATACTATTCCCAGTAAAAATGACTTTACCATGGTAACTACTATTCATGGCAAAAATGAATTTACCATGGTAACTAATATGCACAGAAAAACAAGGTTACCCTCGATTGATTTTTGACTAAGTGGGAATATCTCTCCGTAAATCCACCAACGAGGAATGGTCCCAAGAACGGAACCAAAATGTCATCACCAATCCGACACTTATGATAATTCTTCACTGGGAACTCCTCGTGCTATGATTATTTACTAATGCATAGCCTTTAGTTTGGTGGATGTAATCTGGAAACAAAACAACAACATAACACAAGAATACCATCGACTATGATAAGACGGAATGATAACAAATCTGAAATATCAAAGTAAATTATAATATTAACATGAAATTGTTACAATCTCACCCATGAGGTACTTCAAGTGTTATTGACTTCACTTGCCTTTCACCAAGACTATGGGAGAAACTTTACAATTACACCTCTTAATGGCTTCTTCAACACACCTTTAAACTGATGGTTTCCTTTGCACACTTCCTACAATATTTCTCACTACTTCCTTCTATTCTAAATGAGGGGGTGGCCTCTCTATTTATAGAACTTCGGAGCTTATCCATCTTATCTCTAAGATAGGATAAGAAATCCACTCTGACGAATCATATTCCATACCTTAACTCTTATCTGTACATGTAAGCTTATCTTTTAAGATAAGATAAACCTTATCATTTTACATGGGTTCCACATTTTTAGACTTTTTACAAATAAAATACACAAAATATTTATGACCTCACTCCTTGTCCTTATTACCAATATAATATTTCTAATTCCTAATAACGTAGACCCTACTTCTCTAATTACCCAAACTTTGACATTTTAACATTCTTGGACCACTTACACAAATATTTACTTTTACAACATTTCTATTGTACTTTGATTGTTATGGTACTCCACATTATTAAAAATGACCTTGATCGACGGCACCGTTATCTTCTATTAGATGCTACTACTAATTATACTTAACAACATCCTATTCCTAATACATACATTAATGAAATAGAAATTACGGAGGAAAATTTTAGTGTCGACATCTTCCCCCTTCCTAGTTTCTACTCCGTCCTGGAGTAGACTTATTCTCAGTGCTTTGAAAATCTTCAACTTGTCGTGGTTGACCCATTTCGTAATGGGAGTGCCATCCAATTCCTCCAATCGGTACATACCATTTTCATACGGTGCCTGCTTTATTTTGTAGGGCCCCATCCATTTTGGAAAAAAATTTCTCTCTTCTTTTTTTTTTTTTTCATATCTGGAATCATATACTAGAACCAAGTCATTCACATGAAATGGAGACCACCGAGATCTTTTGATCAAAGTATTCCTTCTTTCATTTTCTTCTTATGGCTTGTATCCTTTGCTATTTCTCTCATTTCCTCCAAAGAAATGAAGATGTACCAACCTTTCTTTTCTTGAATCACTTTCATCCATCCTTTCATTTTCATAACTCTCACAAAGGGGAATATCAAACTCAATAGGAAGAAGCTGGATCAATGCCATAGACCAACTGAAATGGGAGTATCCTATTGCTGACTTTGATGTTTCCTATATATGCCCACAATGCTGCATGAATCATTTTATCCCATTTATGTACCTAAAAGGCTGCATCTTTTGCTAGAATTTGACACAACACAAAATTTGTTCGTTCCACCGTCCATTTGTGGCTTGGCTTGTATGTTGTTGCCTTCCCGTGCTTAATAGAAAACTTATTGACTAGGGCTTCTACCACCTCATTAATGAAGTGGCTTCCTTGATCTTATTTCTACAATTTCTAATGGGCAACCAAATCGGTGACAATGCGTTCATATATGAACCTCGCCACTTCATCCATGGAAGTCAAGTTTTTTGAATGGCCTAGCTTCAACCCACTTGGTTAAATAATGCAGTGGCAACTACAATATACTTATTTTGGCGTGATGTAGTTGGAAGTGGACCTACATGTCTATTCCCCACTTTTCAAAGGGACCAAGTGGAAGAATAGGGCATAATGGAGCTGATGAAGTCTTACGGTTACCATGTGTTTGACAAATATCACATGTCTTAAAATAATTATAACAATCTTTAAAAAGAGTGGGCTGATAACTGCGCATCCAAGATCCTTCTTGTTGTAAGTTGTCTAGAGAAGTGCCCTCCACATGTACCATTGTGGAATTCTTCTAGCGATTCCTTCCCTTGATCACACCTAACCGCCTCTTGACTGTCTATCAAGTCCTATTCGAAATAATACTCCATGCGAATAGAATATGGATGACTGGCTTGAATAATATTTCTCTTAGTCTTTGCATTGGCACCATCAGAAACTTGAATTCATTCGAGATAATTCCAAATATCTGTATTTCACCAGTGATTGTGTCAAGGGATAACAATGCTTTGCATCGGGAAATCATCATCATCACAAGATGATCCTAAACCATCATAGGCTCGAGAGAGTGCATCTGCATTGACATGCTTCTTTCCTGGCCTATCTATAATATCAAATTCAAATTCTTGTAGCAAAATTATCCATCTTGCTATCCTTCCGGATGGGTTAGGCTTATTTACAATATATTTTAGAGCCTGATGATCTGTTATAACTAGAAATTTTTACCCTAGCAAGTAATTTCTAAAATTATTTACAGGAAAATGATAGCGAGCCTCTTTTCGATTCTGATATAATTTACCTCAACATCTTTGCTCATTTGTCTACTCCCAAAGTAAATTGGATGTTCATTCCCATTTTCATCCTTTTGGCTCAAAGTACTTCCTAGTGCTGCATCTGAGGCATCAGTGTACACAATGAATGTCTTGCTCTAATCTAGATTCTTACAAACAGGTGAAGACACCAAGGCTTCCTTCAGATTGTCCAAAAGCTTCATGCGCCTTATTTCCTAGTTCATAAGTAACATCCTTCTTCAAAAACGGGGTTAGTGGCTATGCGATCTTTAAGTAACATCGAATGCTACTACTAATTATACTTAACAACATCCTATTCCTAATACATACATTAATGAAATAGAAATTACGGAGGAAAATTTTAGTGTCGACAGGACCCCCAAAGGAAACTATGCTTGTAAATTTGCAGGTGAAGACATTTATGAATGAATCGAGACTCCTCAAAGTATAGTTGTCAATACATGGTCTAAGAGGAGAAATATTGGAGAAGGACATTCACCAAGCTCAGGTGATCCTCAACCCTCCATTTCTTAGCAAGGTATTGGCATTCAAAATACAACCCCCAATGTTCAAAGTCAATCCAAGCCACCTTCCAGACCTACTCAGGCACCAGTTGTAACAACCCATGTGCAAGAGAAAAATGTGCCATGGAAGGGGCAGCAGAAGGAAAGTTCATTTAATATCATTGAACAAATGAAGAGGACAAGTGTAAACATTTCACTATGGGAGTCACTGGCCATTCCAGGGAAGAGGGATCTATTACAGACTGTCATGACAAATTGGTCAAGCTCAATTCAACCCCCTAACCAACAAGAGAAAGTGCTTACCAATGCAGCTCAACTTGAGAGAAACCATGAAGAACAACAAGGTAAGAATATAAAGCCTCCTCCATTTTATGTTTCATTAATCATTGGAGATAAATTGGTGCACAACTACATGATTGATTCGAGGGCAAGTAGTTCTGTAATGCCCAAAAAAATAGTTGATCAACTAGGTCTCTAGTATGAAGTCATCTCTAGAGTAGTACAATTGGATGGGACAAAGTAGTGACCACTATTGGAGTCATCAAGGATCTGAGTCTCACTCTACATGCCTACCCTAATGTGACTATATTGTAGAACGTGTCAGTCATAGACTTGCCACCACATTTTGCATTGTGTTTGTCTAGGGACTTCACTGCCAAAATTGGAGGCTACTTGTCTACTGACTGTTGTATATGCTCTTTAGAACAAGGTATGGAGTGAAGGCCATAATCAGATCTGAGCCCATAGCAAACTATCACATTGAGTCTTATGTACCAAGCCCAATCAATGCAAATTGTTTGGCTTTTGATCAGGAGGACCTCCTAAGCACTTCTGAAGCAGATACCAAGGTGGGGTGTATCCCGGACCTGACCCTCGATGAATGGGTGGTCAAAAGACATGCTTTTGATCCCTATAAGGAGATGGAAGAATTTGAACTAGGAGTCTACTACCTGCATGAGGAGAATCATCCTCTTCCTAACATCATTAAGCTAGAGCACAAGAATGACAATGAAGTTTGGCAATTGTTCTTTGATGGCTCTAGGAGTAGATAAGGAGCCGGAGGTGGAGCTATGATTGTTCCCCCTCAAGGTATGAAGTATTATTCAGATTTCAGATTTCAGTTTATTTTCTCAAATAACACTACCAAACATTAGGCTTTGGTTAATGGACTACATTGGACCGTAAGACAAGAAATCAAGAAAATGTAGGTGTTTGGTGACAGTGAACTGGTTTGCCAATCAATTTAAAGGACAAAATATTGTCAAGAATGACCTGCTCAAAGGTTACAAGAATAGGGTGTGGGACCTCATTGAGGATTTTGAAGCCTTCAACATCATGTCCATACCCAGAAAGGAGAATGAAGTTACTGACAACCTTGCAGCAGTTGGAGCAACATTTGATGTAGTTGACAGAATTAAAAGGGACAAAGAACAACCACATATCCATGTGATTGTGAGACCAATAATTACAAGATAACAACACATGTTGGCAGGTTTTGAGAATGATCAACAGATCATCAAATTTTTGTAAGAGGAAGTTGAATTCTTAGCTAGAAACCAAAGCAGACTAGAGCAGCAATATGGAAATCAAGTAGTACAGTTGCATACAAATAGGCTTCCCAAAGGCCTAGTGACATTGGAGTCTATCTTCAATCCCAATGATCAGTTTCGAAAAGAGAAGGCCAACATACAGATCAAAGGGGAAGATTCGGAGCCAATTCTAGTTGGAGAAGGCAAAACACTACAAGTTGGCAAGGTGGCCACTGAGCAAGAAAGGTATGAATTCATACGCCTTTGCCAAGAGTTTCCAGATATATTTTCTTGGAGCTATGAAGACCTAAGAGGGTTCAATCCAAAGTTAGCCCAACACACAATTGAGCTAGATCTAGCTACTAAGCCCATCAAGCAGAAGCAGAGACCAGTCAACCCACATGTTGAGCCTCTGATGAAGAAAGAACTGAACAAGATGATAGAGGCAAGTATCATTTTTCCAATCAAACACTCAAGCTGGGTCACAAACTTGGTCCCAGTTAGGAAGAATAATGGGGAGATTAGGTTGTGTGTTGACTTTCATGACTTGAACAAAGCCTCCCTCAAAGATCACTACCCACTTCCCTCAATGGAGCAGATCTTATAGGTAGTGTTTGGTTCAGAGAGATTCTCTCTCCTAGATGGATACTCAGGGTACAACCCTAGATCATGGTGAAAGAAAATGATCAGTTCAAAATGGATTTCACCACCAAATGGGGCACCTATGCCTATAGAAAAATGTCATTTGGATTGTCTAATGCTGGAGCCACTTTCCAAAGGGCAATGGATATGGCATTCAAAGGGCTGATCAACAAAATAGTGCTGATCTACCTAGATGACATTATTGTATTCTCCAGAAATGTAGCAGACCATCTTTTTCACCTAAGGTAGGTGTTCCAAAGGTGTAGGAGATTTAGGGTATCATTGAACCCCAAAAAATGCATATTCTTGGCCCATGAGGGTAGGCTTCTAGGCCACATTGTGTCAAAGGAAGGTTTGGCAATTGACCCAAAAAGAGTTGAAGCTATAAGAGTATTGCCATTGCCAAGCCACAAGAGGGATCTTCAAAGCTTCTTAGGAAAAATCAATTTTGTCTGCAGGTTCGTACCAAACTTTGCTGCCCTTGTCAAGCCAATAACATTGATGTTGAAGAAAATTTTGGTGTTTAGGTGGATAGATGAAGGAAAAGCAAGTTTTGAGGCCATCAAAGAAGCTATATCACAAGCCCCAACTCTCGTGAATCTAGATTTTTCTAAGGATTTTATACTATATGCCTTTGGTGGCAGTGACATGATTTCTACAATCCTAGTACAATCAGAACAAAGAAGATACAGAGCAGCCAATTGCTTTCTTCAGCCAGGGTCTAGAAGATTATGAAGTGAAATACTCTTTCATCGAAAAGTAGGTCCTGATAGTGATCAGAGGATTGAAGAAGTTTAAGAATTTGGTTTTAAACAACAAAATCCAACTATTGGTCTCCCATGCAGGAGTTAAAGACTTCCTTCTCAGCAAGGACCTGAATGAAAAGTGTGTAGGGTGGATCACTCGTGTCATGGAGTATGACATTGAGATCAAGGTCACTAAGTTGGTCCGGGAAGGGATTGTGTGAGTAGCTGGCTTTAAGTCAACAAGAATAAGTGAGTGATGAAAAAGAAGCTATTTTGGTCCTAGAGGATAGTTAAGATGAAGAAAATGAGGATGTGCCCACTCCTTGTTGGACTCAGAACATCGTACATTTCCTTCAAATAGGCATGTGTCCTCCAGAAATGAATAAAACAAAAAGGAGGCACTTCAGACTATAGGCCATCCCATATGTACTTATTGATGGCATCTTGTTCAAAAGGGATATCAATGGTGTCCTGTTAAGGTGCATTGGGACAAATAAGGTTGAGAAAGTGCTACAAGAGTTCCATGATGAAGCAGCTGAGGCCATTTTGCTCCACGGGTGACAACACTCAAGATCCTGAAGGTGGTTATTATTTTCCCAGGGTGTTTAGTGACTGTTATGCATGGATCAAAAAGTGCAGGAACTGTGTGTTCTTCAGAGGCAAAGAGAGGCTAACAACACTCCCATTGCACCCCATTTCAGTTGACCAACCATTCATGCAATGGGGGTTGGATTTCATCGGGGTCATCAATCCAAATTCAAGCCAAGGCCACAAGTGGATTTTGATGGCAACAAACTATTTTACCAAGTGGACCGAGGTAGTGGCACTCAAAGAAGCTAATGAGTCCAGCATATTAGACTTCTATGAAGGGATAGTGACCAGATTTGGAGTGCCAGCCACCATTATATCAAACAATGCATTGGCATTCATAGGTTCCAAAATCACAGGATGGGCCATTAGGAATGGAATTTACCTGAGCACTTCATCAAACTATTACCCTCAGGGTAATGGCCAAGCTGAGTCCATGAACAAGAATCATTGAAGATTATCAAAAGAAATCTGGATGAAAATCAAAGGACTTGGCACACAAAACTCAAATCAGCCTTATGGGCTGATAGGACAACACCCAAGAGGTCTACAAGTATTTCTCCATTCAAACTCGTCTATGGGAAAGAGGCAGTGTTGCCTATATCACTTGAGTTGCCAACATTGGAACTCATGAAGCAACTAGAGATGTCTGAGTTCAAACCAATGGAGGCTAGGTATGTAGAGCTAATGGAGTTGGAAGAAACTAGATAACATGCACTTCGATAATAGAGAAAAATCAAGCCTCAATTAAGAGATGCTTCATAAGAAAGAAAGATCTAGGACCTTCTAGGAAGGAGACCTAGTCTTGAAATGGATGCAATCGAGAAAAAATAGGAAGGAATTCCAAGTTTGATGCCATTTGGAGTGGCCCTTACATGGTCACAAAATGTAAAATTATCAAATGCCTTCCAATTGTCTACATTGGATGGTGAAGAGTTGCAAATTCTCATGAATGAAATCTATCTTAAACACTACTACTAAAAGGAAGGTTCTCACCCTGTACATATTAGTTTAGTTTCTCATTCCTCTAAGTGCTTGTGCACATTGTATTGTTGTAGTTTAGGTTGCTTTTCTCCTAAGTGCTTTGCACACTCTACATGCTCTACTTGGAGCATGTATGATTTCAATTTTGTATATAGTTGTGGTGTTGTTTTGTTGCTCTTGCACAGCTCATTCAGAAATAGATGAAGCCCGGGTCAAAACAATTTTCTACTCTCAGAAACCATCATTTCAATATTTCTTATGAAGATTGAGAGTGCAACAGTCAAGCTCATGAATTAGAGGTAGAATCAGTTCCAGACCATCATTCTCAACTCCATGCCCAATAGATACGACAAGGCAATTGGTCTTTTCATCTAGCAGGTAGATACCCCTGTGAGTCACCAAATTATTATCCATATTTTTCCCCTAGGAAAAATATTGGATTAGAACGCCCCCACACTAAAGGAACCTGAGAAATCACGTTCGATTCACGCAAGTAGATTGCAAGAGGACTTTGTAATGGAAGTGGCAGAGGCCTGCAAGGATCAAACAACCCTGTAGGATAAATTTAGAAAATGGCTCTGTCAAGAAAAACTGAGATTTAAATCCATTCTACGGGTTATAGGTGGGCTCAGAAATAGAGTAGCAGGGTCAAAGGAGAAGAAGCAATGTCACGGAGAGGCCAGGGCAAGAAAAAGAAGAAATTGTGAAGATCCAAAGTCTTCGGGCTCAAAATAGTTCAGAACAAGTCCAAAAATCAGCTAAGTATGGAGAAGGCAATGGAGAGAGCCATGTGTCGAATGGCACTTCTCCAAAGTTGAATCCAAGGGAGGAAGTTCAAATGAACACCAAAGCTTCCACTCATCCAGAGCCCCAAAAGTTGTGCACTGAAAATTCTTCGACTAGGCAGAAGAAGCTAGGTGTTAGCTTAACACAAATCTAAGATGGGAGTCAAAGTAGAGACTAAACTCGTGCTAGTTCACTACATAGCCCAGGCCCAAAAGGAAGGAGAGATCGTTGAAAATTCCAAAGACCTGCAGAGGCTTCCAAGTGTCAACTCGATGCTCCTCCAAGGGAAAAATTTTGATTGGGAGTTTTAACAAGCGTAGAGCCTCCACGCATCCAGTCTTGAAAATGGGATAGAGTCGAGTTAAATATTCAATGCATGGTGGCGTAAACAGTGGAGGAGCACCAAGTGTCCAAACAATGCAAATTCAAGGATCAAATTGAGAGAGGGTTTTCAAACAAGCGCCAGACCGCCACGTGTCCCCAGTCAAGGAATATGACCCCACCAAGCAAAGAGCTTAGCCGAGAAACAAAGAAATTGAGTGAGCCGATGGAGGAAGCCACATGTCACCTCGCACTATTCCAAGAGAAAATATAAATGTCACCTTCAAAAAGCACTTAGCCCTCCACATGTCCCAGAGGTCAAAAGGGGGCCCATTTTTAAACTGGTTTTCCCGCCCTTTTGTATAGACCCAGTACAAACTTTAAAAGGGCATATCTTTTACTTAGGGCTCAAAAATTACAATTGACACCGTTGGAAATATCTCAGCTTCGCCCACACCATGGAGATATGAAACTTTAAGTTTGGGTAGGTTAGGTAAAGAAAAATGGAGAAAACATCTTCATGGCCATTGATGTGGATCTATCTACCTCAACAACTAGATCAGATTCGATCTGTTCCACCATTTCCTCTTCCTTTAAGGCACCGAACCAGAGATTGATACAACCGAGGTAGATTTGGGGGTAGATTTTTGGAGGCATTCATTAATAGCAATGGTTAAGCTTCAACCTACTTTTCCCATTTCTCTCTTTCTTTCTTCTCTTCTATGATTGAGTCTATAAATACCAGGGTCGGGACTCATTGTAAAGGGTTGGACATTATTCTATTTTATAGGCTCCCTTTTCTTCTGGAAAAGGAACTCATGGAGTTTTTAGACCTTCCACTAGACTGTAATATGTTTCTACCTTTTGGCCACTTTGTAATGCATTGTATCAATTTACAAGAGCAACAAAACATGTCTGTGATCAATTTTAGATCCTTTCTTGTCTCTTTTTCTTTCATCTGGTCTTTCATTATAAATCTGGTTATTTGTACTTGGTTATTGTATGCATTTTTTGTTTGTGTCTATTATAAATAAAATTAAATTTCATCATTCCTTTGGTGCATCCCCTTATAGCTTAGTTTGATTTCTTGCATTCCTTTTACCCCCTGTCTCCTTGGTAAAAAATTGATTAGGTTTAAGAATAGGCCCTCTGCAAGTTTTCATGCATGCACTTAAACAAGGAATAGGAACCAACCTTTAACTTGGAGAGTTTTCTCATTTTCTAAGTCCCACACTTTGAAGAAAACTCAATGTTATGTTGATCACAAAATGAGTTTGCCTTAGAAAAGTAGACCGATGATTCATTTGGGGGTCTTTGTGATTTTGCACTAACAATAATTTCCTTGTATTAATTATTTAGATTTTGGTTTATATTCCCTTTTATCTTTAATGAGCTTAGTTGTCTTGATTTGAGTTAATTTAATCTTGTTCTAAACTAATTATGAATGGGTCAAAAGTTTTCATTTATTAGACTAGATGGCTCTTGGATTTTGTGTTGTATGTTGAGTGCTTGGGATCTTGAGTGTTGTACACTCTACCCCTTCATGGAAATTCGAATTTGGCCTTAGGGCCAATTTTGAAGGCTTTTGGGACAAGTTAAACTTGTCCCACACCTCTTAAATTACTATGCCAACCCTACCTATGGATTGGGGGTCAAAAATAGACCCAATTATGTGTTTTATAAGTCAAAAAATTACATTTATTGCACTTTTCTTACATAGGTCTTTAAGTTTGTCCTTAGGGGTGCAGGCTTGGTTTGTATGTGTAAGTAAATTGTCATTTCACTCACGCACCAATTTATTGTGCATTGGGGTTGAGGTTTGACTTGTTATGTGGAGTTGAGGATGAGTGATGTGGCATCCTACATGGAGCCACCTCACCCTCCTCTTCTCTTTTCCTTTATATGCATGTTTAATTGTTGTTTGAGGGGTTACTTACTCATTTTTCCTTTTGGGGAATGCTTGGGAATTTTGGAGATATTTCTTGAGAATGGTGAATGGAAATTGGTGTGGATGGTGTTTGCTTAATATTTTGGAAGGCTTGGATCGTGTTGTGTATTGACACTCTTTATTTGTAAGGTAGACCTTCACCATTATTCTCACCTTGTTATTTTATTGTGCTCATATGTGTTGTTGATGATTTCTTATTGCTCATGAATTTTGAAATAGAATTTGATTCTTAGGTTATGGGAGAAATAGAAATGGGGGTAAAACTTGAGGGATCTATAAGAGAAATGTAATATTTATTTTTAGGAGGGAGTTGGGTTGGGATGTCCACCTTGTTGATAAATATGAATTGTGTTTATCTTATCACCTTGAAAGAGGCATAAGAGTGGTGTATATTTTAGAGGGAGGCATAAGAGTGTTGCGTGTTTATGATGGACTTTTTGGAGGTTCATAGGTGGACACCCAAGCCCTTGGGAGGCATAAGAAAAACCCCATGTTCCTTTCTCCTCCATGACTTTAGTATGAAACCTTTGTGTTTTGATAATGGTTTTTTGTTGTAAAATTGGTATTGTGTTATTTCATTGTTTGTCTTAATTGAATGTGTATGTGGAAGACATTTTTGAGTTACATGGTTATCTAAATAGCCCTCATTGCTTCCTTGTTGGGGCTTAGGGGTCAATGAGGAGAAGGCTTCTTTCCCTCATTGGATATTTTGGTTGGGTGGAGAGTGTTGCCTACTCTCCCCAAAGGACTTTAAACCCCCACTAACATTAAATCATATGCCCTTCCCCAATACATTTTGAAACCCTACAAATTAATTAATCTACCCTCACTTCTTTATGACTTGGTAAAACAATAAAAGTGTGGCATGTGCATAATCTTGTTTTGTGGTCTATTTAATATGCAATATGTATTCATCTATATATATATATATATATATATATATATATATATATATATATTATATTATATATTTATATATATATATTCATATAAAATAAATTTTGTTTCTTTTTTATATTTAGGGATGATTAGAATAAAATAAAATACATGTATAAATCAACACTTTTAAAATAAAAAGTATACTAGATTCAAATGTGTAGATTAACAACCCAAATCTCAAAATAAACTAGAATAAAAATGGGTGAAATCCATAACCCAGGGAAGAGAAATATCTCTCAAAGGAAGTACAAACAATGGGTAAAATGATATTTGGAAATAGAGAAACCCTAGGAGAGGGATGCTAAAACTAGCTCATCTTCTTGTGTGCATTCACCCAAGAGCTTGAGCTTCCTTCCATGGCCTCCCTTCTTCCTCAACCTTCAAAACAAACAAGAGAAATGAGAAGATAGGTTAAGAAATGAGTATAAGAAAACCCATAAGGATTTCTAGGGTTTCTTTAGTGCAACCTAGATCTAAGGGCTCAGATAGAATAGATCCAATGGTGTAGGATGAACCCTACATCACTTAAGTGATGGGGTATTTAGGTGGGAATGAAATAAATAAAAGGAGGTGTCTCTATAATGTTTTGAAAAGGGCCTAAGGGGTTAGACTAAGTTGTGCACCCCTTGCCTTTTTAATGAAATAATATAAATATTAAGGAGCATGATTTAAAACTCAAAGGATATTTAGTCTTGTTTAATATAATAAATTTAGAAGGGATTAATGGGGCTAAGATATGAAAAGAAGATTGAGAAATATTAAAATAATTATTGAAGCTTAGTAAGAGAATTTAAATCCTGCTTTAATTTTGGAAATTGAGTCAATGTTAATTAGTCGTCATTTTAGTTCCAACTTCCTTGAAAATTATTATCAATTATCAAGAATTTAATTTAATCTCGATGAATGTTATTGTCGTTACCTTTCAAAAAATAATTATTCCATAATTTTCCATGTTGGTTATCGGGTTTATCATGTTTTCTTGTTGAGAAAAATGTGGTTCTTACAATTGGTATCAGAGCCATGGGTTCAACGCTTAGACCTGGTGAATTGAAACCAAAAAACTAGAATATAAAATTTGAACCACCATAATTAAAATAATAATAAAATAACAAAGTTTTGTTTTGAATTTTTGTGCTCACTAGTGGCATTTTGTCAAACCCGGGTAATTGAAAATGTTAAATTAAATTGATTTTCTTGCGAACTTCTGGTGTAACCAAAACTTGTTTTTCCTTTGAAAAGATGTTGTTGGATGAGTACTAATTGTTTCTTTAGTCGTATGATGCGATAAACCCATTGAGATTCTTCCTTGTTGGAATAGTTTTCCTTTGATAGTGGTTGTGTTTAGGGGGTAAGACAAAGTAAATTAGTGGCCTTTTAGTCTCCTAAAGCTCCCCTTTTTCCTTCTGTGATTAGACAAGTTAGTTTTGGTTTCCACTTTGGTGAGTTAATCCCATATGAGTAAGTGGATATTAGGTCTTGGTGTTGCACTTTTGATCCATCTTTGTGTATGTGTTATTAGAATGGAGCTCGAGGTATAGTACCCCTATTGGCGGCCATGAGGGGATGCGAAGTGATTGTGATGTTGAACTTCTATATTTTATATATTTCGTAAATTGGTGTTATTTTATTAAGGACCAACATCTTATTGTGTGATTGGATTAAGAAGCTTTGAGGCTCTTTAGTTTTATATATATATATATATATATATGTGAGAATTTTCAAACATTGCAATGAACGCATACTTAGCCACTTTCCTTGATTGCCAATTTTCTTGTTTTACTTTGAATGTCATTTACATGACTTAGCTAAATGTTACATGATTCTTTCTTACTTTTGATTGGGTTGGTTCTATGTTGTTTGTATTGTGACATTTCGTCATATGGGGTACACCCTAGGTGCATGGAATGTCTTCTTAGGTGCTTTAAGTTATACCTTGGTTTTGGAAAGATGGAACCTTGAGTGTGTCTAGGATCTTGGAGATTTCATTCTATAGTGCAGTCTAGTTGGTGGTTGTTAGTGGTGGTGGTGATGCTCTACAAGATGGTAAGAGCTTTTGTCCTTGTCGAAGTAGATGTGTTTGGTTATGGGCTTATGGATTGTGTTAGGATCGGATTGAATTTTGGTTGACTATAGATGTTAGTGGAAGAGTATTTTTTTGGTAGTGACATTTCATCGATGGCATGCTAATTTGTATCATGGTTTCCTTGTTTAATCTTATAAAGTATTGACTTGTGAATTGTATGCATCTTGTTAGTTATGGTTAGATTTAAGGCCATTCAGGAAATGTGTTTAATTAAGTATGGTTGTTTTGATCTCGATGACCTATAAATAAGTCTACCCCTATCTTAACCTTTTTATTGTTATGAATAAAATTTTATGACCTATTAACCTTTGGGTTACGTAGAGGCACTTTGTATTCTTTTGGTTTTTTAGACCTTGCTTTGGATATTTATTTTGATCTTAATATTTTAATCTTGTAGTGCTTATATTGTGCTTCTTCTTTTAAGACTATAACTCTTCGTCGTAAACCCCATGTTTGGGTAGATTAGTTGGTTTCCTATTGCATTTAATACCTTATAATGGGAATGTGGTGTCCTTGGAGTAAAATTTTCCTTGTCTTATTATGTGAGTAAAATGTTTGAGCCTAAACAACAAACATTGTTAAACCTCTAAAATTTGTAAAAGTAAATATGCCTCTTTAATGGGTCTTTCCTTGTAACTTCTTTTGAGACTTGTGGAGACCCACTAGGAATGTTTAATGATGCTTGTAATTATTTGGTAAACCCTTGAAATATTGGTGTGATACATGTTGATTGATAGATTCCTAGTTCTTACAAAATTAATGATGTGTTTGCTATGTTGAATGTCTCTTGTTCCTATAGAATTAAAAATGTGATGTGTTGATTCATCTCTCTCTCCCATAAAAGTAATAATGTGATATGTTTGACTCTTCCTTCCCATTAAAATTTAATTGATAAGATGACTCACCCAAACACTATAAAACTATAATTGAGGAGATTTGACCTTGGAACTTACCAAATAAACTGGAACATAGAAAAGGAAAATGGTCCTTGCTATAGCCTTGTAGATTAATAGAAGAAATAAAAGCTATGTAGAAGAATAGAAAGGAAACTTTATCCATCTACCTTCCCTAGGAGTAAAAATAAATATTGTTTCCACCTATTCAGAATGGTGAGATATCATGCCCACCTTAGTGGTGCTCCTTATAACACAAACTTGTGATGTCATAATAGGAGGAAGTTTTAATTAAGAAAAATCATAAGGATTGTGCTTAGCAAGAAAAACTATAACTTTTGACTTAATAAGTTGATTTATAAAATGAGTAAGATTTATGTATTGAGTACAATGTATAGTTGAACCTTTAGTTCTGCCACCTACCCGGAATTGTGAAACACCTTGTTGATAGTGATGTGTTCTAATTGTGTAGTACTCCCTTGTTCATAGATGTATGTGCCTTTCCCTTGTAGGAGTTTGTTTTGTCATACCCTTGTTTCCTCAACTTAATGATTGTGAGTTGTGGCCTTTAGGATTGGGTCTTATCTCTTTTTATGGGAAAAACAACCTCCTTGTGTGTTGATTTAGTCCTTGATGACATAGGTCATTGTAATTTTAAGGAAACATATGTTAAGGATATGAGATAACTTTGGGAAATCCTCTTTTCTTCTTTTTTCTTGAGTCACCTTGTGGTTATTGTTTTTTTTACCGGGAAGGAAAGTGCAAGTTGTTTCTGTAAGGGTTTTACTCGCTTTTGGTATGATGCACTTCTGGACTGTAGTTGACCCCCTCTCATTACTTGTTCTTCTCTCTAGCTCCCTTGAGTGCTCTTTGGTGTTACGACTTATGCATGTGCTCTCTTATGGCTATTTCAAACTTGAGCAAGGTTTAAGATAAATAAATCCCTTTGTGTTATGTAGAGTGAGTGGTGCCTCTTGTTTTGATATGTTAGTTCTAGTGGAAATTCCTTCTAAATGTTTGACATCTCTAAATTAGGTTAGTGTTGTGTGTTCATTCTTGAATGTAAAATCAAGTTATATAAAACCTTATGGTCATTTTTTTCCCTTAGTATTTCCATGAAAATTTAATTGTACCCTCTTGGGTTATAGAAGTGCTTCCCATGAATAGTTTCTTGATCATAAATGTGTTGGCTAACTTAAGTGTCCTTCCTTGTTGTTAAACCTCATCTTGTGTGATCTCAAATTGTGAGACCTTTGAGTAGACTTGTTTTCTCGTATAAATTGATGGTCGTGGTTGATATTTGCTAGTCTTGTCTAAATAATAAACCTTGAAAGCATAACTTAACCTTAGTGGAAGCCTTAACTTGTGTTGTTTAATATGTGGGATCCATGGGAGACTATATGGTCATTTCGAGTTCATGAAATTCTCCCGGTTATTCCTTTTCTTGGTGGTTATTTTTGAGACTCCTCTGACCATTTCATGTTTTGATGCTATATGTTGGAGCTTGGTTGACCACGTAGAGTTACTCTATAGAATTATATGTTTGTAACCTTACTAAAAGAAATTTTAGGACTCATCCCTTTCAATCTCCCTTCTTCTTGTTAAATTGCATTAGACCAAACTTGGGTTCTGTAGACCCACACTTGTTTGAAGCAAAACAATTCCACAAAGGGTGTGATCCTTTTTCTTTTGCTTTTCTTCCTACCTCTCTCTCCGTGACTTTCGAGAGGAAGTCAAGTCTAAGGGGAGGGGGATGTAATGCCCACTTCCCTTCGACACTAAATGAACCATAATTATCTTTTCCGAATTGTTATAATCATAAACCTAACTATTGTATTCTAGTTAGCATGCAAATAAAATGTGAAACATCAGGATTTCTATTGTGTTTTGGTTATTATTATTACTTTGACTCTATGTTGTACTTTGTGGACCCTGATGGGCATCTAAGGATAAGACAATTAGCTAGAATGGTTACGTTGTCATAGATTGATTGTGATAGCATTACTCTTCGATATTGTTTTGTTTAGTCTATCTCTGTGACTAGACACATAGACATCATTGCACAAGGTACCTAGAAATATTAATAAATGAACGATAGTAACACATTGTGATATGAAAATTGAAGGATAGACATCTCTAATCAAACTGATTAACTTTTGATAGACTTTCAGTATGGAAGAAAATGATGTGTTGTCAGTTTAGATGTATGTTGATATTTTGAATTATTTTTGTATTGATATTTATTATGATGTTCAAGGTTATTTTGTGATTCCTTTGATGTTGGAGAATTGGAAAATTTTGAACAAGTGAAAGTATTGCTTAAGTTAGATGATTTAGTTGGTTTATGATCGTAATCACAAACTGATGTATTAACGGAATCGAAATGTTGAAAATTGAGAAATTGTTGAATTACATGGTCTTAGCAATAGTAGTTATGATATTGATGTTGAAATTGATATTTATATATAATCATTTTATTAGTTGATATCACTAATATGGCCATGAGGCCAAAAAGGTATTGTGTGATTTTGCAGGTAATTATTTCACAACAATAAACTACGGGGTAGGAGACCAACAACGAAGGAATGTGGGGTATTGGCAACTGGTCACCATGGAAACTTGTGTTATGTTGTGTGTGTCTTGTTGTTGTTAGGGGGTCCCCATGGGGGGGATTACCTCCAATTGTGACCAAGGGGTTTGTGTTTTTTTTTCCTTTTTATATCTCCTTTATTTGATTTTAGTATGTGAATTTTAGTGATGTAATTTCCTTGTATTAATTATTTAGATTTTGGTTTATATTCCCTTTTATCTTTAATGAGCTTAGTTGTCTTATTTGAGTTAATTTAATCTTGTTCTAAACTAATTATGAATGGGTCAAAATTTTCATTTATTAGACTAGATGGCTCTTGGATTTTGTGTTGTAAGTTGAGTGCTTGGGATCTTGAGTGTTGTACACTCTACCCCTTCATGGAAATTCAAATTTGGCCTTAGGGGCCAATTTTGAAGGCTTGTGGGACAAGTTAAACTTGTCCCACACCTCTTAAATTGCTATGCCAACCCTACCTATGGATTGGGGGGTCAAAAATAGACCCCATTATGTGTTTTGTAAGTCAAAAAGTGACATTTATTACACTTTTCTTACATGGGTCTTTAAGTTTGTCCTTAGGGGGTGTGGGCTTGGTTTGTGTGTGTAAGTAAATTGTCATTTCACTCACCCACCAATTTATTATGCATTAGGTTGAGGTTTGACTTGTGATGTGGAGTTGAGGATGAGTGATGTGGCATCCTACTTGGAGCCACATCACCCTCCTCTTCCCTTTCCTTTATATGCATGTTTTATTGTTGTTTGAGGGGTTACTTACTCATTTTTTCTTTTGGGTGAATGATTGGGAATTTTGGGAGCTTTCTTGAGAATGGTGAATGGAAATTGGAGTGGATGGTGTTTGCTTAGGATTTTGGAAGGCTTGGATCTTGTTGTGTATTGACACTCTTCATTTATAAGGTAGATCTTCACCCTTATTCCTACCTTGTTATTTTGTTGTGCTCATATGTGTTGTTGATGATTTCTTATTGCTCATGAATTTTGGAAATAGATTTGATTCTTAGGTTGTGGGAGAAATGGAAATGGGGGTAAAAATTGAGGGAGGCATAAGAGAAATGTAATGGGTATTTTTTGGAGGGAGTTGGGTTGGGATGTCCACCTTGTTGATAAATATGAATTGTGTTTATCTTATCACCTTAAAGAGGAAATAGAGTGAGGGAGGCATAAGTGTTAGTTTCTTGAGGAGGCATAAGAGTAATTCCTTGTGTAAGAGTGTTAATTTCTTGAGGGAGGCATAAGAATGTGTTGATTCCTTTATGGAGGCATAAGAGTGTGTATATTTTTTGAGGAGGCATGTGTATTGTGTTGATGGACTTTTCAAGGTCCATAAGTGGACACCCAAGCCCTTGGGAGGCATAAGAAGAACCCCCATGTTCCTTTCTCCTCCATGGCTTTAGTATGAAGCCTTTGTGTTTTGATATTTGTTGTTTTGTTGTAAAATTGGTATTGTGTTATTTTATTGTTTGTCTTGATTGAATGTGTATGTGGAAGCCATTTTTGAGTTGTCATGGTTGTCTAAATAGCCCTCATTGCTTCCTTGTTGGGGCTAGGGGCTAATGAAGGAGAATGCTTCTCTCCCTCATTGGATATTTTGGTTTGGTGGAGAGTGTTTCCTACACCCCCAAATAAATTTAAACCCCACCCCCACTAACATTAAATCATACACCTTCCCAATACGTTTTAACCCTCAAATTAATTAATCCTCCCTCACTTCTTTATGACCTAAAACAATAAAAGTGTGGCATGTGCATAATTTTGTTCTTATTTAATATGTAATATGTATTCATGTGCATATATATATATATATATATATATATATATATATATATATATATATATATATATATATATGAATTAATCCATTTTTTTCATTTTTGTATAAAAGAAAATTTTGGGATAGTTAGAATAAAATAAAATACATGTATTAATCGACACTTTTAAAATAAAAATATACTAGATCCAAATGTGTATATTAACAACCCAAATCTCAAAATAAACCAAAATAACAATGGGAAAAACCATAACCAAGATAATCTCTCTCAAATAAAATAAATCAATCTAAAATGATATTTAGAAATAGAGCAAACCCTAGGAGAGGGATGTTAAAACTAGCTCTTCTTGTGTGCATTCACCCAAGAGCTCGAGCTTCCTTCCATGGCCTCCTTCTTCCCAACTTTTAAATCAAACAAGAGATAATGAGATGATAGGTTAAGAAGTGAGTATAAGAAAACCCATAAGGATTTCTAGGGTTTCTTTAGTGCAACCTAGATCTAAGGGCTCGGATAGAATAGATCCAATGGTGTAGGATGAACCCTACATCACTTAAGTGATGGGGTATTTAGGTGGGAATGAAATAAATAAAAGGAGGTGTGTGTAATGTTAAATGGGGCCTAAGGGGTTAGACTAAGTTTTGCACCCCTTCCTTTTAATGAAATAATACAAATATTAAGGAGCACGATTTAAAACTCAAAGGATATTTAGTCAAGTGTTTATTATAATAAATTTAGAAGGGATTAATGGGGCCAAGACATGAAAATCAGATTGAGAAATATTAAAATAATTATTGAAGCTTAGTAAGAGAATTTAAATCCTGCTTTAATTTTGGAAATTGAATTGAGTCAATTTTAGTTCCAACTTCGATGTCATTTTAGTTTCTCGAATTTTATCTTCCTTGAAAATTATTATATAATTTTCCAAGTTATTATCAAGAAAATTGTTAATTTAAACCCCTTTGTCTTAATTCAATGGGTACAAATATTCACCACTAAAATTATCCAATCTCGTAATAAATAGTGTATTAGTAAGGTACAAATTACCACTTATGCCCGACCCCAATAAACAAAACCATTCCTATCACCTTTTCACATCAAATTCATAGAAAAATAGTGATAGTACATAACATACCACAATAAAAGCTTTCATAGAAACCATAACATACAAAAGCTTTGTGACAATAAGAGGTATATAAAGCAAGTTTGTAGTGTCCTCATTTAATAAGGTTTTGGATGTGGCTATCATGTGTTTATCCTTTTCTTCCTTTATTTTATCTTGATGTTCTTGTAATTCGGTGAAAGGGTTATTCTAGATCTTCATAAGAACTATGGTTACCAACCTCGCAATTCCAAGATAAGCTCCAAGTTTTATATAGTACCACAAGCAGAAGGAAAATTTGTATAGGAAATTCCCAGATCTATCTAAGAGTAAAAGTTCCCTATGCCATAGATTCCATAATCTTTACACAAAAAAATGTAAAATTCCACACGTAGCCTTCATGGGTAAAATGCTTTGTAATGGACCAATGTATTTTGCACAAGTATAGGTAGTTGCGTACAAATCAATTAAAGAGGCTTTTACCTTGGGATGAAATGCCAACAGGGTCATCATATTCAATGCCTCCTTACCAACATCATTTTTAGATGAAAACAAAATAAGCTAATTGTATCATAATAATCATGTACACTTGCTGATTTTTTCCCTACAAAACAGGCTAAGCTATTTTCAATACAGCACAAATAATATTTTCTACCTTGGACATGCAATATTTTTTTCAACAAAATGCATGAGTGGATGGAATCAATATCACAAACTTTCTCACATCATGGAACTAAAACAAACGTTGTATGAATAAACCATTCACAAGATTAAGGATCATAGTTAGAAAATGGAAAATAAAAAAAGTGTTTCTTGAGAATTTTTGTAATTACAATAGGAAACTCCAAACCTAGGAGTGACTTGTTGTAGAAACCTGCAAGTTTCTTCAATTTAGATGCGTCTTTAAATGGGAAAGTTGGTATATATGAGATTTTCATAATATATTTCACAAGGGGGTCTATTTATAGTTACCATTTTTCTAGAGTAAGAACTCTGCGGGGAGTCATGCATGGCATTTAAACATGTGGTTTCATTGACATGCAATCCTCAAGGAAAATAGATGCCTTTTACATTATGAAGATTGGATTCATCTTGCAATTCCTCAAGAATTCTTCATATTTTCTAAACCTCATCCATTGTGCTTGTTTCATTCCCATCTTCCAAATAACATCATGAACAATCACCTCATTATTTGTTTCACTTTTACTTACCAATATTCTTTCTTCCAGAATTGCAAATTATTTTTATCTACAATATGACCAACGATATCCCAAGGCAAGCCATAGAAATAAGTACATATATCTAGGAATGTTGCTTAAGAATTCTTTTTAGACATCCGATGATACAAGAACATAATATTTTCACCAAGTAGATCTCCACTCCTTAAGCTATACTCAATAAAGTATCCATCCCTAAGCACTTCAAGTGCTTCCTTATAACGTTTTTTAGTCTCAACAATCACTTGGATGCTTTATAAAACTACTCAAGAGTATGGGAATACCTCCGCACACTTGTGCCACCTCATCTATCTAGAGATTGAAATCCATGTCTTCAAAGATTAAACCCAAAAATAATAAAAAGACTTGAACAAAAGTTGGAAACTATAACTACAAGACAACACATCAAAAAATTATGGAGATCCTCTCTCTACATAAAAAACTATACGCGCCACACTACATTTCTTCGGCCTTGAAAAAAATCCTATCACCATTAATTGTGGAAACAAGCTTTGTAACCTTGTCAAACTAGTGAAACCATTACATAAAATCACTAGAATGGGATAAACCTCTAGCAAGGAAAGGACGAGTTTGGTTCCTACACACAAAAATATTCTTCCACCTTGCCACATGGAGCAGCTTCTCCCTTCTTAGACCTCTGCACAACAAATCTCTTGTAACCTTCCCCTCATGCTACTGAAACTGTCTTGAAATGCCAATGTCTTTTTAGTTTTCCGTTTGTCCACTTCAATCTTTCTCTAATGCAATCAAGGGGTGGAAATAGTTCTAGGTATCTATGGCTATAATTTATCCACAAAAAGCACAATCGTTGTGCTCTCTATTCATTGGAAGCCAGCTGTGAATTTTTTTCTTAATTCTGCCCTCAACACCATCCATTGGATTGTAAATGCAAACCCTCCCCAAACTTCACCCGTTGATTTGTTAAATTTGTTAGAATCAGTGAGGCCTTGCCAAACTGGGATACACCTTTCAACATAATTATTCAATAATATCATTCAACATATGTAAATGTATTTTCTAAAATAATAAAAATCATAATATTGAAATAATGGTAAGTATGGAATGTTGCATATTGTATATCAGTACCCTACTCTATCAATTTTTTTAGATTATAAAGAAATATTAGCTCTAATTGAGCTTTTTGGCTACTTTAGCTAATATTTATAGATCTTTTAGTATCTCTCTATTTAAGAGGTGACTTTTTTTTTTAGGTTTATAAAATATCATTATATATTTATTGCAACTATTTGTTAAGGAGAAAATGTAAAAGACATAGTTCCAACTATTAATTAGTTTATGATCGAAAGTAATCAATTTTAATCAATGTAAGTTTAATAGAATTTTAATAGATTAACTTTTTTAGTACATTTCAATTGACTATAAATCTTGTTTAGATAAATTATTTATTTATAAAGTATATAGATATGATTATATATATATATATATATATTTCTTTATGACATATGAATTAAAGTCAAGAAAATTAATTATAAGAAGTTTAGAGTGTATTTGTGGAATTGTAAATTTATTAATAAAGATGTGTCATGTTTTATTTGATTAGTAAACTAGCTCACAATTTGAGGGATATAATATATAATATACAATATGTTATTAAATTAAAATATTTTTTATTGGATTAAAATATTAAATGTAATTTCTTTTTAAGTCATTTTGCACTAACAAATTAGTGTTTATGAGTCTTCCACAATCCTATGGATGATATTACTAATCTATTTAGACTATTATGTTATTGATATAATTAAAGATGGAAAAGTATAAAAAATAAGCAATTCTAATTACATGTATTTAACTTTAATTTATATTTATTTATAGTTCTTACGTCTAATGGGTAACATTCAAAAAGGGATTATTATGATTTAAGATGGTTTTCTAACCTTTTCAATGTTTTTGGATGATATTTTTAATGTCAATCTATTATGAATGGTTGTGATATTATTTATATTGTAATAGTTGAATGTTTATGATAATTTCTTTAAAAATGAATGTTTGTTAAATTCATGGAATAATAATTAGATGTCATTAAATGTCATTTAATTGTTATATAAGAAATTGTTTGGTTATAGATTTGAAAGATTCATTTCAGTTAAATTGTATATGTATTTATAAACAATTAAAATTCAAAAGCACAATACTCTCTACATTCTTGACATGTTATAGTGCTGACAACATCACCAAAAAGTCAAAGAAGAACGGAAAGATGGAAGGAGAGAAAAAGAAAGAGAATCTTGCAATCAAGAGACTATAAATGATTTAGGAAAATACAGGAAAAGGACTACAAATATTTTTGGAATAAACAAAAAAACAAAGTGAACAAAGAAAGGATGGGAAAATTGAAGAAATAAAAAATTTTGAGAAGTTCTAATGAAAATTATACTTAAACAGTACTTAATTTCAATCAATAATTTAAAGGAATATTAAACAAAAAAAAAAAAAAACGACCCTTAAAATACATAAATTTTATGATTAACGAGGATCCATTTTTGGGTTTTCTTAAGATGATACAATCTTTTAACCGTGTAATTTTTAAAACATCCACAAATCATTGGAACTAACTAGTACCATGTAAGTCATATGTTATGACACGTTCCTTCCATTTTTACTATTTGAATGATTCGTAGTAAAATGTATTTCCGATTTTTCACTACATTATTTAAAAATAAACATGTAAAATCTTTCACATGACATCTATATTTTTTTTAAGGTTAAATGGTTAACAAAACAATGGATTGTTTACCATGTTTTTGGGTTGATTTTTTTATTAATTTGTTGATTAATTCAAACTGTAAAATATATAGTTAGGATGAGCGAATAAATATGCATTACACGTTATAATAAATAATTACTTGATTAAAACTTATTTTTAAGGTATACTCTTTTACAAATAAGAGGATATCTACATTTGAAGTAGAAATCTTCTTATAGATGAAAATTTGAATTTACCATGATGCATTTATTGTAAGTTTATACGTTGTAGGTGTAGACATTTAAAATGTCAACACGATTAATTATGATTAACCTATCTCACAAATATCCCAACATCATCAATATAATAATTAATTACAAGATTCATTATTATTATTTAATCTGTTTTATCATATTTACCCTTTATCATTATTTATCATTTATCCCAAATCCTCTTAAATACTCATTATCCCATTTTATCATTAATTGCTTTAATTTCTTATTATATCCTATTATTCTATTTAAATCATTTATTTAAATTTTCTAAAAATTTAATATTCCTATATCTACCTACCTATCTACCCTACACATCCCTACACCTAGCCTTTCCATGTAATCTCGCCCTAATCATCATTTATTAACCTAATCTAATCCTAAAACTAATCATTTCCTTAAGCAATCCAAAGCAACATCAAGGGGAGGTGTTTCTCAAGCGACTCCAAAATATTAAGAAACCAAGGTCAAACCACCATCTTGAGCACATTCAAATCATCAAATGAGTTCTTCATTTAGTAAGTGAAGGTATTGCATTTTTTTCCCTTCCATCTAGCTCAATCCGAGGTATTGTTGAATAGATTAGATTTAGCAATCAATTGCTTTGTTTTTGGTTTCTAACTTTCATCTAATATTTTTAACATATACATTTTGGCACCCACTATAGGGCTTACCCCCAATTTGTTTTTTTGTTTCTAGTAACATTTCATATTTAAAAAAAAAAACTGTCAATTTTGTTTAAAAATCATTCAAATTTACACCTTAAAATTTCAAATCTTTGTGATAGTATTCCATATTGGCTCCTATGACCTGTCATTCATCGCATATGCAGAAGAATTAGTGTCTTTGAGATAAAATAACACTTTTGGAAGGAATACTAACTTTTTGGCTGCAGGGATATACATTAGAGCTTTTTAAAACCTATGGCACCTTTGTTCAATACTTCGGGGATTCTATTTCTAACACTTGTTCTTTTCAGGATTTAATGCACAGTTGTTTAAACTTTGGAGAATTTTTGTATAATTTGGTGCATTTGTTAGTAGTTTAGTGCCTTGGAGCTTACTTTAGCGCCTATGTTTTCTGAATTTTTCTGTGTAGGTTCGACACTTTTGTTTGTACTTTGGTGTTTTTGTATTTACTTTGTGACTTTGTCTGCATATTAACACCTATGTTTAGAATTTAAAAATTAGTTCTACTAATATTATTTGTTTTTGTTTTAGCATCTTTACTGATCTATTAGTGGCTTTGTTTATTTTTAGTGCCTTTTTCACTATTTTAGCTCTTTTGCTAGTAGTTTAGCGCTTTTTTCCCGTAATAGCACTTTTTGTACTTTGGTTCTTTTGACTTGTAATAGAACTTTTTTGTAAAATAGTATCTTTCCTAAAGTACAATTTTTATTGGTGATAACTAATTTAATCAAATTTTTGGGTGCTTTTTGGAGTGTCACAAGGTTTTATATTATTTTTATTGTATAAATATTGCAATGATATGGGGATATTCCATCCATTTTTATATTTATCAAACTTTTTTTTTAATTATAGGATTGAAAACCACTAATCCCTTTGTTTTGTAGCTCATTCGGTCCAAGACATTGGGTTCAAAAATCAAACTACTAATCCTTGTTTTGTAGGGCCTCCTCTTGAAGACCCAATCGGGAAAGGGAATGTGCTTAGTAGAAACAAAGCATGTATAAACATGGATGGATAGCCAAAGTCAAGCGTTAGTACGATCAAGCATGCATGTAAGAATATAATGTGTAATCTAAGTATAAAGTGTAAAATCTACCAAGAAAAGTAATGTAAACATGCAAGAAGACAAGTGAGTCACACAAAGTAGGTTGCAAACATGGGACATCACTCACGATGTCACAAGATATGCAAAGCCATCATGGCCACTAACAACAAAAAAATGTGCACACCAAACACAGGAAAAGCCCATAAAAAGAAGTAAACAAAAGGCAAACAATGTAACAAACAAGAAGACAAGTAGTCATGGAAACATGTAATATTTAAAATAAGTATGCACATGGAACACTCATTAGCATGTTAGAAAGATAACTAATATGTAAAAGCATGAATAACCAAGTAAATGTAAAGTGTTAAGTATAAAATGAAACAATAGCACCAGTGAGAATCGAATGTGGATGCCCCCAATGACCAATGTAGGAAGGGTGGAAGGTGAGAATCCATGATGCATGTACATGAACATGCATATCTGGATGGTATAAACAATGACATATAATAAATCTAACATGTGTAGTAAATTTATCATGTAAAAAACTAGTAAACAAGAGTAAATGCCCCCAAGAAAATGTAATATGATGTGGATGGATGGAATGGAATGCAATATTGAATGATAGGAGCCATGTGCCCCCCGAGTGAATGGAAATGTATGCAATGAGGTTCATTTTTTCCCCCTCGTGATCAAGAATGAATTGTAAATGAGAGTGCGTGATTGTGGAATGGTTGAAGTGTGTATCGTGTCTCACGCGTTGTGATGAATGTGTATATGTATTGATGATATACGACCTATAAATGATGTTTGTGTGTGAACCCTATAGCCAAATCCTATATCATGACCATATTGAACGTATAAATGATGATTTAGCCTAAGGGTATATCACTATAAGATGAATAGTAGGGAGTGGTGATGTAACCTTAACTATATACCACTAGCAAGATGAGAGAATAGGTTAGGATTTATCCTAAAGTGTATGTCACTAGCCTAGGAATGTTGCATTATGAAATGGCTAATAGTAAATTTTTCTTGAGTGTAAGGTCCATTTGATTTGTAAACCCTCAATAGTTGAGTATGGACCGAAGAACTAAAGTGTGTCATAGGGTAGTGAGTGCAACACACAAAAGACAATGTAGTGTATGTAATGATGAAAGATGACCATGTGATGAAGAGAATATGTAAAAATGCAGTGTGTAGAATGTGATGTTAGATGTGTATGTAATGTATAGTGCACAATGTAACATGTGTAGGTAGACTAATAATGTATTATGTAGGATGAAATGATGCTAGACTCGTATGTGATGAAGACTAGTATATTATGTAGAAAATGTGCGAGGTGAAGACGCATAATGCATGAGGTAAAGCATACGGTACTAGATGCAGTGTAGCGATATAATGTATAAAATGAAATATAATATGTGTAGATAGCCTAGATGTGTGCTATGCAATATGTAAAATTAGTATGTAATGCTAGACATGTGTAGAAGTATGTGTATGATGAGGACTAGTATGATGTATGATATACAAATGTCAAAAATCTATAGACTAAGTGTAGAATGTGTAGTGTATGACACATGATGTGTGATGAAACACAATGTGTAATGCCTATGGTGCAAGTGTGTGGGGTTCTTGTGCGGTAATCCCTCAACAGCTTAAGTGTGAACCAAGAACAAGAGTGTGTCATCTAGTAATGATCAATATTAAAATGTGTGATGAATATGCCTATATGAAAATGAAAAGATAATAGATGTTAAAGTGAGTGGGTGGATGTATTAAGTGTTATTCCCCCCAAGTGTAGGATAGAAAAGATGACTATGGACCGTTATCAAGAAGATCATCATTATCATGATCAAAACCTACTGAGCAACATTAGAAACTTGATAAGCTATAGAATGAGGAGGGTCATATAGGGCCCCATTATGAGGAGTGTGTACACATTCATTTTGTATTCTTCATTAGTAAATGCAATCAGTGGACAACCATGAGTGCACCAATGAGAGATATTTGGAACGTAAGTGAGAGAGGAATCATTATGAATAGAGATATTTCCAAAAGGCATAGGAAATGTGAGAAAAGAGTGATGAGCATCTATTGTACGCCAATATAGCCAAGCGAACTGTCCAAGTGTGAGTGGAGAGTCACAAGGGGTACGCGCAACAAATACCGTCAAATGAAAGACACGCAAGCCATAAGCTATCATAATGTGAAAGTAACCATGATAAAGATGTGGAAATGAAGAGGTGGTAAGATGTTGTTAAGTGTCATACCAAACCTAGCCAAACTGTCACATGTGTAAATAGTATCTGAAAAAGTAGAATCTATAGGGATGTGTTGCCAAAAGGACCTGTTGATGAATAATGTGCATGTAAAAGAAGTCGGTGGAGCTGCCAGACAGATCTAGGAGGAGATGAAATAGCATCAACTATATGCATAGATCCCTTATATAACACCATAGCATTAGTAGATGGATGGGTCTTGAACCTATACTCTCTTGGACCATCGACCACAAAGGTTTCTTCAAAATAGGAATCGTCTACACCAAGAGGAGTAAAATTGAGTTGCCCTAATGATTCGTGAGTAAGTTATATAGCGTCAACCTTATCATCAGAATCCTCATAATCATCAGTGTGAGCATCATTTTATTTTGTGGCACTATCAAGTATGTTAGTATGTGGCACCGTAGTCAGAGGAATAGTAGGTTACGCAACTGTTGGAGATGGAACACTAGCAGGGATGAATAATGTAGATGAAATAATAGCCGTAGTGTGATTAGAAATAGCGGGAGCACTGATGGTAGTATTTGGGGTTTGTGAAGTGCTACACTGACCAATGTTATATGTGTAAAGACTGGTATATGCAATATGCTACGAAGGTGATATGGGCATAGCAGTAACATGATCTATACAATAATATTTTAATGGCTCGGGATCTACTATGATAGTATGTTCATATCCATCATGTAAAAACTTGACACATTGGTGGATAGTAGATGGGACTACTTGCATTATGTGAATCCAAGGCCTTCCTAACAAGAGATTGAATTGAAAGGAGGCATTGATGACATAGAAATCGTGAGAACAGTCTTAGGTCCAACCCAAATATGTAATGAGATATTCCCTAAGCATGTGCAGTGGTAGAATTATAACCACGAATGAGAGTGGAATTATTAGAAATTAGATTATCGCTAATACCCAATTTTTGTAAGAGTGAATGAGAAAAAATATTAACAGGTGATCCATTATCAATGAGTACTCATTTGATGCAAGTAGTAATCTTGACAACAACAAAAGAATGAGAAAAGGAGCAAATGGGTCACTCTTAGAAAAGGTGAGATATTTGTTTTTGTCAAAGAGATAACATGTGGTAAATTGTCAAGATATTTTATGAGATGTGTAAAGGCCTCCATGGAATTATCACTTTCAATATGAATATTTCAAAGGAAATTTCTAGCGTATTACGAAAAATTGGTGCATTACGTAAAAATTATAAAAAGACATCTTAACGGGAATATTATTTAGTTGTTTAATGATTTCATAGCCCTTAGAAGTGGTAGGAGGAGTTGTCGGAGTAATGGGTGGTGGAATATATGTGGGTGAAGTTGTAAGTTGATTAAGATGAGTACAACGAGTAATTAACTACATTAATAGATGAATCATCCCTAGGCATGACAAAGTGAGGATGATATTAGGTATGTGCAAGCATGAAATCAGTTATAGTAGTAACTATGTCGATTCCTTAGTGGGCACATTGGTAGGATAAGAATATTTATCCATAACTTGATAACGAGATGACATGATAAAAAAAGTGTTGAAACTTCGGTTTCACAAAATTGATTAACTATAAATAGGTATAATGTACGCTAGTTAATCTAATCTAGGAGGACATAAAAATGTAGTAAATAAATATGTTAATGAATTAAGAAACTAATATAATAAAATTATGAACCCTAATGTGCAAGAGAGAAAGAGGAAAGAACTCAACTGAATAAAACATGCTCATGGGACTATGTCGCAGAGCCGACTTGGAGAATCTGGAAGTAAAAATGACTATGCGAAGCTCCTAAAAGGATGAATCTAGATTATTTTTCCAGATGAAGCTCCAAGAGAGGGACTGGGGCATATGTCGGTGCTCTTGATTGAAAAATGGGGATCGTGGTTTGTGCAAAAGCTCCAAAACTGAATCTCATAGGGCTAGTAGGTGGTTCAAACCCTCTCTATCTATTACACCAAATTTGTTCATTGTCTCGTACCATATGTCTCCAATAATCCAAGATGATGTAAAGACATGTAAAAGACCAAAAATAAGTATCAAAGCCCTTAAAAGAAATATGTAAGCAATTTTTTTGGATTGACTCGATCGCCCATAACAATGGGCTTACTAACTAAGCACCACATTATATTTTAGACCCAAATGTAGTTTTGATGACTGTGTGCATAATGTGCCCTAGGTTCTCTTGTGTCACCGGTCACTTTGTGAAGTAACGAGTAATAACTACATGTAGAAAATATAATAGCATGTGTGCATGGAATAGAATAGAATCACCCCCTATGAAGTGTGATTCATATGTCTCTAGCCTTGTGTCTTATGATGGAGTTATGTGGATCCAAGTGATATCCAATTCAATAGATAGATGTAACTCTATATGGATGATAGTAGTGAATGATTCCATGTCCCTCTTATGGTCTCATAAATTTATATTTATAGGGATATCTTGATTTAATTTCATAATTAACCCTGAAATGGCTGACCACAAAAATGATAGCAATCTAAAACAGGCTAGAAAGAGCCCAAAAAGTGCCAGAAAGCGTGAAAAGGGCCGAGGTGTCACAGTGGGACCAGGGTTCCCACAAGCACCCAATACTATCCTAGGTGCCCCATTGAGGTTAAAATAATGGAAAATTACCAAAACAAACTAGGCATGTAGGTGTAAAATTTGAGTAATGATGAAATACAATAAAACAAGATGGCCAAAATACTGGGGTTCACTTAGTAATTTCTTCCTTAAAGAACCTTCTAAATAGTAGTATGAAATTGGGATAAATAATTTCTAAAGTGCATTTTTTTAACTACAATTATGTAAATGAATGTCCCAAAGAGGACATTGATAAGGTCCACACCATGATTAATATGCTTGAATCAAAAGGCATAAATGATGAAGAATATTGTTTAATTTCTTATTTGGATTACTATTCTTCACACATATCTTATGTGTCATTTGAAGATATACAATTCATTATTTTGGAGAAATCAGAATCAGACTCTGTAACACTAAATCAAGATATGAGTCTTTTCCCTTATTTGTAAACATGATTTATATATTTTCTCATCCTCTAATTCACCCATCTGCTGAAGTTCTACATAGACAACTTGAACTCAAGAATAGTGAGTCTGAAATTTGTCCCCCATTGGATACAACACAAAAGAATTACCTTCTTCGAAAGTTTGAGAACTTGAATACAAATATCAATATCGAGATACGTGTAAATCTTGATGCATGACAGGAAGAAGAAAAAAGGAATAAATTAGTAGATCAACAAAAATCCATAAAGCATATTCTTCTTCATCTAGACCTATTATACAAATACAAGTATGTCAAATACAACCAACAATAAGATGTCATGGAGGAAGAGGAAGAAATTCCTCTAGAAATAATTTTCCTTTCTTATTTCCATAAGAATAGAATGAAGATGAATTCCAAGTTGTTGATCTAGAGTCAAAATTTGTATTTCCTAAGACAAAATATAGAAGTACTTGCCAAAGGAACATAATAGAGTTTTTTCACAAGATAATTGGAAAAGAAACTAAAGAATATAACAAGTTTCTCCAAGAAGAATCTATAGAACAAAAAAGAGAATGAAGAAACAAATAACTTCCTTGAGGAATCCTACCATCAAATCTTGCAACAAGAAACAAAAGAAGAAGTTCTAGTAGCAAAAATAAATACTTGACATATGTACAATTGCAGGAGCTCAAAACCCTTTCATTTCAATCAATATCTCCTATGATATTCAAAATATCAAGCCATATTTATGTTCGATCCATCTAGGAAATATTCCTTCAAAACTATAATTCCTTTTCCATAATAAAAGGGAGAATCCAATCATGAATGGATTCATAAATCTATAGCTCTCTCTAAAGGAAATATTGATGATATTGTAGAAAATATAGAAATGGATCTATGTTCTGAAAATCCCCATGCCTTCATAGGAAGAAATAAGCATTAGTTCTCATTGGATTTATAGAGTTTGATAAAGATGAAAATGGGAATAATATTATTCCTAAATTTAAAGCCCACCATAAAGGAATGATTCTAGAAGAAATAAAATAATGTCATGAAGAAATAATTTATTTGCTTCAAGGTGGTTTCATTCAATAGTCTAACTCTTATTGAGCGTGTGAAACATTTAATTTTAATAAAAAGTGAGCAAATTAAGGAAAAATAAAAGGCTTGTAGTAGACTACAAACCACTGGATAATTTTTTCCAATATGTACAACATCCAATACCTCCAAAGGATGATATTTTATCAATAATCAAAGGATAAAATGTATACAGTAAATTTGATCTCAAAAGTGGATTTTGGAAAATCTTCTTGAAGCTAGAAGATAGATATAAAACAACATTTGTTGTACTAGGAGGACAATATGAATGGAATGTTCTTCCATTTGGTTTGAAGACAACTCCGTCAATATTTCAGAAGATGATGGATAATATCTTTGGTGAGTTTTTTGATTTCCTAATTGTGTATATTGATGATATTCTCATTTTCTCCAGATCTCCTAAAGAACATATTGAGCACCTACAAAAATTTTATGACACAGTATACCAAAATGGTTTGTGCTTATCTCCAACCAAAATGGAGGTATTCAAGGATGAAATAAATTTCCTTGATTATTACTATAAAAGATGGCTCAATAGAGATGCAATCCCATATTGTATCTAAGATCCAAGATTTTCCAGATCAGATAATTGATAAACTACAGTTGTAAATATTTCTTGGTTGCATTAACTATATTGTAGGATTCTACAAAGGAATTCTAATTGTAATTGTAACTTTTGTAAATAAAAGACTAAGGAAGAGTTCACCTTGTTCACTCCTAAAATGACTCAGGATTTGAAAAGAATAAAAAAAGTTCATAAGTTCCCTATCATGTCTCTACCAGGAAAGGGACAAAATATTGTAGAAATAGATGCCAACAAAGAATACTAGGGAGTAGTGCTAAAAGAAAAATTAGAATATTGGAAACATAAGATCTAGAGATATGCATCAGGGGATCTTTTCAAGGATCATAATTAAAATATCACTCATCCCATAAATAAATTATTGCAGCAAAGAAAGCCATTAAATAGTTCTTTATTTTCTTACAGAGTGAACACTTTATTTTGATATCAGATCTCAAAGACTTCGAGAACAAGACTCAACAATGGTGACCCCTCAGATAAGACTGCTTTCAACAGGTTACAAAGATGGGGTATGTGGTTTGATAATTATAGCTTTGAAGTTGAATATATAAAAGGCAAGGATAATTCTGATTTTACAAGTAGAGAATTAAATCAGTCCAAGCAAATTAATATCACTCAGGTAATTCATGAATTTTTTAGCCTTGTTTGGTCTTGTGCAAATTCTCAAAGGTCTATTGATGTGCTTAAAAGAAATGATAATCAAATGTCATTTGAAGCACAAAAAATCTTGTTTGAGTGGGATATTATTTTGTCTCCCCATACTCCATGACTGAGGTAAAAACTGGGTTTGTGGACCCAAAAATACTACTAGAGAATTTAATTCTCTTCGGGATCCCATGGTATTCTATACCTTAAAATGGAAATGGAGACATTACAAGTTTGTGGAGCCACCTCTAGATGATATTCCTATTGAAGGAATTCACTTGAGACAACTTGTCCCAAGACCAGGGACACTATGGAGGTTTGAATTCTCCATAATGTGGCCTGAGGGTCATCCATTGCAAAATGATGCTTGAAACAAACCTAGTATTGTGGGAGATAAAAATATATTTCCAATCATTTAAAATATTTTCTCTCTTGTTACCTCCCTAAAAAATCTCTGAACATCCTCTTCTTCAAATGCATCTTGATATTATCAAGAACATATTAATAAATTGTAAAATTCCCTGGTATGTAAAAGAAATTTATTATGTTAAAACTATCCACATGCAAAAACCATCGACACCCTCATGGACAATTTGTTACGTAAAATTTGTCTTCATCATACAATGAATCTTCATCCTCCATCATCAAGTCATTTCTTATGGATACCAAGCCACTATATTTTCCTGTCAAGAATACGACATAGATGTAGATAGTGATGGGAGATTTTGTATTTTAAGAATCTAGTAAGAACGTAATACAAGGGAACTACATACTTGCCAAAATATAGGAATGCTCCAGATTCTATATGATGAAGACAATAGTCCAAGAGTCCATTATAGTCCTTAGGATTAGTACAAAGTAAAAGCTATGATGGCAAAGGCTTGTTGCCATGTGTCTTAGTGGTCCTTTAGGAATCTAATAAAGTTTTGACATGACATACTTTATGTCACATTGAAGCATGGTGGACCTCCCCACTTTCTAAAGGCATCAAGATGAGTGGTGTGTACTCATCTTTTTTTTTGTCATCCACTACCTCGTAGTGGGAATATATTTTGTAACCCGAGTTTTAGTTTCCTGGTCTCCAATTTATCCCCAGTGCAAAGCCACTCACACTCTCATAAAATGGGGTTTGGAACTCATTCACTACATCAAGTATTCAAGGAGCACGAGTCTATAGAGTGTATAGGCTTTGTCTTTAGTTTGTTATTAGTCTAATCCTTTGATAAAGGGTAATTTTTCTTGCTATTAGAGCTAGCCTTCTTGGTTAATGGATTTAGGTTTGTAATATGCTTGTAATAAGTTAAATATTTCAAGGATCCGTTGTGCACTTTGAGTTAATATTAACTTATATTATGATTTCTTAACATGGAGCTACCAAATAAAAAGTAATGTGTAATGTATAAGTAAAAACAAACATTAATTTAAAGTTATCATACCATGAATTATGACATCATTTAATCATATCCAAATCGGAAAAATATTGCTATGCATGTTATTATATGTCTAGGTTGTGAAAAATTCACTTATAGTATGGTGAAAAATTAGGTGTATTGAATGTGTATTACAATAATGGATTGAGACAAAGAACTTATAAACATTGTAAGAAATAAAGTAGGGTTAAAATGTCTTCTTCAGATCGATATGATTTCAAAGATGATAGGTTTCAAAAATTTAGTTTTATCTTTGCATATAAATTCTCTGTGTAAATATTCAAATGATAAATCCTCACAAACCTATGTTGCTTTCTTTTCTATGATTTGTTTATTCATTTTGAATTGTATGTTGTCAACACATGTTTATCATGAGAGAAGAACAACTTGCCAAATACAAACATGGAACCATGAAACCACTTATTTAAATAACTCATATTTTTGTTCATATTTCTATGAAAATAATTTTTAAAAAAGTTACTATCCTATTAATAAATTTAAAACATGAATTTTGTGGTGCAACATAAGTTATTTACATATATGACTCCCAAAAATTTCCCCATTACACCCATGATAAATCCGATAGCAAATTGTGAAAATTATTGAATAATTTTTTTTTGAAAGGTTAAGACATAGGTAAAACATTAACCAAGTTTTAAATTAATTCTTGATCATAAAACTTCCACAATTTCAAGGCGGTCGGAAGATAAATTTATTCACCGATTTATATTTGTCCATTTCAAATTTATATTATGATTAAACTTCCCTTACTAAATTCAAATATTTTATTTAAATAATACTCACCTCGCTATTCATTTTATAACTCATTTAATTCTCTTTAAACTAATTATTTAATGGCTCATAAATAATTTTAAATTTTTAATTAGTTTAGTTTTAATAATCCTCTAGTTTTAAAAATCATGCAAAATAATAGATAGTCTATTTATTAAAAGGGTCAAGTGCACAACTTAGTCTAACCACTTAGGTCCCCGTTTAACATTACACACACATCTTTTATTTAATGCATTCCCACGCAAATACCCCATCACTTTAGTGATGTAGGGTTCATCCTACACCATTGATCTAATCTTTCCTAGCCCTTCGATTTAGGTTTGGAAAAAGTAACCAAAGAAATCCTTATGGAAAGCCATATATTCATTTCTTACACCTATTCTCTCATTTTCTCTTGTTTGATTTTGATTTGTATGTTAAGGAAGAAGGAGGAGAAGATGGAGCCATGGATTATTGTTCCAAGATCAATGATGGATACACACAAGATAAAGATTTGTGTGCATCCCTCTCCTAGGGTTTATTTGAAATCTATTTATCATTTGTATTTTCTCATTCTTATTATTTTTTTTTGTTGTCTACCTTATTCGAGTTGTGGGTATTTACAGATTTTAGTGAGTATATCTCATGTGAGTGAACATGTATATATAAATACACATATATATTTTTACAAATACACACACACACACACACATTTAAAATATACCAATAACCTTTTAATAACCATTTTTTTACTGAATTCGGCCTGAACTTTACAGATCTACCTACATTTGTTTAAATATATAAATAAACACACACACACACACAAATATATATATATATAAAGGATAGCTTTAAAAAATGAGTTTAAAGTGACCCGAGGAATGATGAAACCGTGGTAAAAAACACATGCCGTGAAAAATTTATTGGTCGTTTGCATTAAGTTGCTGGGGGTTATACTGTTTGTTGGGGAGGGGCGCTGACCCCATCTTTTATATTAAAATAAGGGTTGGGGTGGAGTCGGGGCCCCTCCAACCCCAGCCTTTTAATAAAACAATTTTTATGCTCCCTAAGGTTGTAGCGACTTGGCCAACCACATTCTTTTTCTTTTTTAAATTTAAATAAAATAATTATTCCCCCTACTTGGCTAATTCAACTGGGTAAAATGTGTCAAATAAATAAATTTAGATTATTTGAATATATTAATAAGTATATATCTATACTTTTATATATATTGGTATTTGTTAATATTAGGAAGTAATAATATTTATTAATAATATGACTATATTAATTTCTAATCATGTTATTTATACAATAATAATATAAATTTTGAAAAGAATAAGTATATTATTAATATATAACAATTATATATTAATAATATAGATTTATTTATTAATTAAGTTTTTCAATAAATAGGAAATTGTAAATAGTATGGAAGAATAAACATTACACTTGTGAAATTTATATGGATATACATTCTCTTGCACCTAAGAAATTATGGTATAAAAATTGGTGCATTGAACAAGTTTAACAATTTGTCCCTTTCAAGTTTATTTATATGATTATTTAAAGGGGTAATTTTAGTTGTGATTTCCTCATTTACTTTAGGACAATTTCTATCACAACAAGGAAAAATTATATTGTAAATGTAATTCTAATTATTCCTTCTAATACATCTTTTGAATAGGAAACATAGAACATATTGTTATCTCAATTTTTCCGGTCAGAAAAATTGATCAAACTCCGATCAAGTGCACATGAAGAATTCTAAGGGGCATTTCCATGGAACAGAGCCTATGTTTCAAATCCGAAATTCAAGTTGCGGTGGACTCGAAAATGGAGGAGTAGGGGTAGAAAGGAGGCAAACAGTGTCAAAGAAACAAGAGGCTCTCGGGAGAGAAGCGAGGAAAGGCTCAAACTCTTCGAGCTTCACAAATGATTCAGAGCGAGCCTAAATTGACTAAGTATGGAAGGGACAGTGGAGGCCTCCACGTGTCATCTTCATGTAACTTTGAAAGTAAAATCCAAAGGTGGTCCCCAAACACGCGCCATCTCTACACGTGGCCATGTTCCGGTCAAAGCGGGAAGGCAGTGTCGCCGGAGGTAATTTGAACTTTTGTCTTTATTTCCAAAAGGTGTAAGGTATAAAAATGAGCCGCACCTCTACCCATTAGAAGCCATGTGTCAAACCCAAATTACATGCGATCCGGTGGGCACGGGAGGACTTTTCACCTAAATGGTGTAATGCAAACTATAAAGGATGGTTTTTGACAAGAGTGAATTATGGGGCATGCCCAGGGCATTTTTACATGCATTTTGTATTTTTCACCCAAATGAAAAATGTGCAAAAGGGTTTTTGAAAGTGAATTTTGGGTCCATTTTTGCCTTTTGTTCTGCTAAACTAGTTTTGGGTCATGCTCATTTTTAAACTAGTTTTTGCCATTTTTGTATGGATCTGAATAAAACATTCAAATGGATATATCTTCTCATCCAAAGTGCTCAAAATTCAACAAATTTAGCACCATTGGAAAGGTATCTCGACCTCATCTACGCCATGAAAACCTAAAACTTTAATTTTGACAATGTTAGGTGGGTGAAAATGGGAAAATGTCTTCATGCCATTAATATGTAATCTGATTTCTCCAATAACTAGATCAGATTTGATTTTGATTTGTTGTTCTTCCTTCTTCAACATGCCGAACAGACATAGAGCTGGACTGGACTCACAGATTATGGGTGGATTTGCAGGGGGCATTGATGGCCGTAGTTGAGCTCAAATCAGTTTCCCACCTCTTTTCTTCTTCCCTCTTCACTACATCTATAAAATAAGGAGCTTGGCTCATTATAAAGGGTTGGACATTTTTGTTTTACACCCCCTTCTTCCCTTTCTTGCAAGTGAATTTGTGGAGTTTTCCAAACCTCCCATTCAAGTTGTAATACAAATTTTTTGCCTCTTAGCTACTGTAATGTATTGTATCAACTCTGGAGTAATAATATATGTCTATGGATGATTCTCAACCCTCTCATGTGTTCATTGTTGTCTTTTGATCTCTCATTATAGTTTGGTTATCTATGCATGGTGGTTGTATTGCATTTCTATGGTCTATGTTAAATTGCAAAATGGGTGTTTAACATTCCTTTGGTGCATCACCTTGTTAGCTTAGGTTTATTTTCTCGCATCTTCTCAACCCTGTCTCCTTGGTAAGATAGAGTAGGTTTTAGAGTAGATCCTCTGCAATTTATTTGTGTGCACCTGAATAGAGGAATAGAACCGGCCTTCATCCGAGAGCTCTCTCGATTTCAAATTCCCACACTTTGAGAGATGATCCATGTTATGCTATCACACTAAGAGTCTCAACCCATCTAGTTGCAGACATTCAGGGGTGCTGTGATTTTTCACTAACAGTTTTGGCATGCCCGGTGGGACCAAGAGGTCTCCATTTTATTGCAGCAAGATTGATGTGCACTTGTTATAATTTTTCAGCTTTTAAGAAGCTCTAAATTACACATCTGGCGACTCCAAAGGATCAGAATCCACTGGTTTCAAGATATCCCAGGCTTGGAGATTCATGAGAAGGATTCAGACTAGATCAAGAACTAGAGAAGAAGGATTGTTTGTCTATCTACACTTGTCCCCAGACAGAGGGAGAAGGGGGAGAAGAGCCCAAAGGTCTCCATCTCCACCAAACAAAACCTTGTCAACACCTCCTCCTGGTAGGCCATTCATTCAATCAACAAGGGTTCTCAGGCCAATCATAATGGCACAACCACCCAACCCCTATGTCAACTTCATTAGAAGAAGCAACATCCCACTCACCCTCAATGCACAAAATCTAGTCCCAGTTGCAGCATTAAAGAGCATCCCATATTTCACTAGAGAGAACCATAACTTCTCCTAGTGACCACATTCAAGACATTGCAAATGTCTGCATGTAATTCATGAGATCACTGAGATGGACATTGCAGTCAAATTTTTAGCCTCTTCACTCAAGGGTAAAGCTTCACAATGGTTCAGAGTCTAACAACAGCTCTATTCAAAATTGGGACCATCTGTGTAGAGCTCTTCATAATCAATTTGGAGAGAAGGGAGATAATCTATCCTTGTTGAACATTTGAAAACCATCAAGAGGGCTCCTAATGAGCAGTTAATGATTTCAACTTCATATTTCAAAGGACATGGGATAGGATTCCATTGGCCATGAGACCCATAGATGAAGGTGCTTTCTTATACTTTCTTAGAGCTTTAAATTTTGATATTGCCTTAATGATTCAATCAATGGGAGGTGACCTTACCTACGTAGCCTATAACATTTCCATTAGAGCTGAAAATTGTTTAATTCAGGCTGGTAAACTTGCTCCTAGGCCACCTATGCCTCTATATCCGAACTAGGAGCTCCAAGCACTAGTTAAACACCCACATTAGCTCCCATACCTACTCCAAGGAATCAGAGTTCATCTGAAGCTTCCACCTCATCCTCTAACACTTCAAAAGAGCTACAAGAGGTTATGAAACAATTACAAAACCTAGGGAAATGAGCTAGTGACTATCAAAAGGAAGAAGCTCAGAGTTCTAGGCCATATCAACCTCAAACTCAATATCAAGCTAGACCCCATATCAGCAAAATAGACCACCAGCTCAGTTGCAAATCAAAATCAAAACCAAGGAAAACCTCAAGTTGCTAGGCCTTTCCAACCATATGATCCAAACATAACTTCAACATCAAAGGCCTTGGTTCCAACACAAAATAACATGGCACAAGAATATATGATTGGTGTTTCCCATGTAATCAGCCCCATAACCAATCAATGTGTTTCAATGGTGCACTAAACCAGGCCTTGATGGTACAAACCATTGGTGTGTCCCAAGAGTCTAGTCAAGAAGAAAATCAGCAAGAAACCCAAAAAGAGGCACCTCCAAGTGAGACTATGCTTGTCAATTGGTAGGCTAAAGACTTCTGTGGAGTTAACCAAGCCCCTTCTCAAAGTGTAGCTACCAATACATGGTCCAAGAAAAGGAATATTGGAGAGGGAAAATCATCAAACTTAGGTAATCCTCAACCTTCTATTATTCCACAAGGTATTGAACTCAAAGTGCAACTCCCAATATGCAGAGTTAGCCCAAGCCACCTTCCAACCCACTCAAGCACTAGTTGTAATGACCCATGTGCAAGAGAAAAATGTACCAGGGAAAGGGCAACAAAATATAGCTCATCCCCATTTAACATCATTGAACAAATGAAGAAAAAAATGTGAATATTTCAATGTGGGATCATTGGCTATCCTAGGACAGAGAGACTTATTGTAGGATGTTATGGCCAATTGGTCAACCTCAAATCAGCCCCCCAACCAACAAGAGAAAGTGCTTACCAATGCGGCTCAGCCCAAGGAAACCATGGAGGACAAAAAGGTAAGAATCTGAAGCCCCTCCATTCTATGTTTCATTGATCATTGGGACAAATTGGTACATAATTGTGATTGATTCGGGGTGAAAGTTCATAATGCCAAAGTAAAATAAATAATCAATTGGGTCTTCAATACAAAGTCATCTCCAAGGGCATAGTGCAATTGGATGGGACAATGGTAACAATGGTTGGAGTCATCAAGGATTTGACCCTCACATTACACGCATGCCCCAATGTGACCATATTGTAAAACGTATCATCACATAGACTTGCCACCACATTTTGCATTATGTTTGTCAAGAGACTTCACTACTAAAATTGAGGCTATTTGTCTATTGATTGGTCACACATGATTTTTAGAACAAGGTATGGAGCTAAGGCTATGATCAGATCTAAGCCCATTATGGATTTCCATATTGATCCTTATGTACCCAACCCAATCAATGTGAATTGTTTATCATTTGATTAGAAGACCTCCCAAGCACTTGTGAGGTAGATACCAAGGTTGGGTGTATTCTAGACTTGACCCTCGACGAGTGGGTGAAAACAAGAGGCATGCTTTTGACCCTATAAGGAGAAATGGAGGAATTTGAGCTAGGAGTCTACTATTTGCATGAGGAGAATCATCCTCTTCCTGAAATCATTAAGCTAGACCACAAAGATGATAATGAGGTATGGAAGTTATTCTTTGATGGCTCAAGAAGTAGACAAGGAGCTGGAGGAGGAGCTATGCTTATTTCCCCCAAGGTATGAAATATTACTCATCCTTCCATTTCTAATTTTCTTTCTCAAACAACATACAGAGTATGAAGCCTTGATCCATGGACTGCATTGGGAAAGAAAAAGAGGGATTAAAAACTTGCAAGTGTTTGGCGACAGTGAGCTAGTTGTAATCAAGTCCGAGGACAAAATGCTGCCAAGAACAATCTGTTAAAGAACTACAAGAACCAAGTATGGGATCTCATCAAGGATTTCAAAGCATTCGACATCAATTCCATCCCAAGGAAGAAGAATGAAGTAGTGGACATATTGGTGGCAATTGGGCAAAATTTGATGTAGTAGAGAGTATCAAAAGTGATAAGTCTCAACCCCATATCAAAGTGGTTGTGAGACCAGCTTGTCCCAGATAACAACACAAGTTGGCAAGTCTTTGAGAATGATCAACAAATTGTCAATTTTATACAAGAAGAAGTTGAGTTCTCCTCTAGAAACCAAGACAAGTTGAACAATGTTATGGTGACCAAGTGGTGCAGCTGAGAACCAACAAATTACCAAAGGGTCTTGTAACTTTGGAGTCAATCTTCAACCCAAATGATCAATTCCGGAAGGAGAAAAAAATATTCAGGTAAGGGTGAAGATTCAGAGCCCATTTCCATAGATGAAGGAAAAATGTTGCAAATTGGCAAGGTAAGTACTCAATAAGAAAAATCTGAATTTGATTCAACTTTGTCAAGAATTCTCGATGTGTCTTTTTCTGACTTACAAGGATTTAAGAGGTTTCAACCCAAAGTTGGCACAACACACTATCGAGATGGATCCAGGATCTAAGCCTTTCAGACGAAGAAAAGGCCAGTAAACCTCACATTGAACCTCTCATGAGAAAAGAGTTAAATAAGCTAATTGAGGCCAACATCATCTTCCCTATCAAGCATTCAAGTTGGGTTACAAACTTGGTGCCTGTGAGGAAAAGAAATGGAGAAATCAGATTATGTGTGGACTTTCATGATCTAAACAGAGCATCACTCAAGGATCATTATCCACTTCCATCAATGGAACAAATCTTATAGGTTGTAGCTGGCTCTAAGAGGTTTTCATTGCTAGATGGATACTTAGGCTATAATCAGATAATGGTGAAAGAAGAAGATCAATTCAAGACAACCTTCACCACCAAATGGGGTACATATGCTTATAAGAAGATGCCATTTGGACTATCAAATGCCGAGCAACATTTCAGCGAGCTATGGACATGGCATTCAAAGGCTTAATCAATAATATAGTTCTGGTGTATCTAGATGATATCACCATCTTCTCAAAGAATGTTGCAGACCATCTCTTCCACCTCAATAGGTATTTCAGAGGTGTAGAAGGTTTTCAAGTGTCATTAAACCCAAAGAAGTGTGTATTCTTGGCACATGAGGGAAAATTGTTAGGCCACATTATCTCAAGAGAAGGGTTAACAATTGATCTTGAAAGGGTTGAAGCCATCTAAACACTTCCATTTCCACAACACAAGAAATATCTCCAAAGCTTCTTAGGGAGAATAAACTTTGTTCGTAGATTTGTGCCTAGTTTTTTCCACTCTTGTGAAGCCTTTAACAATGATGTTAAAGAAGAGTCTTGCATTTAAATGGACAATAAAAGGAAAAGAGAGTTTTGAGGCCATCAAGCTTGCAATATCACAGCCCCAACTCTTATTAACCTAGACTTTTCAAAAGACTTCATGTTGTATGCTTTTGGAGGATCAGACACAATCTCAACTATCTTGGTTCATCTAATTTCAACAGGAAGGTTCGGAATAGCCCATAGCCTTCTTCATCGAGCTTGGAAGATTATGAGGTAAAGTATCCTTTCATTGAAAAGAATGTCCTAGCTATCATTAGGAGTTTTGAAGAAGTTCAGACACTTGGTCTCAAACAATAAGATTCAACTGCTAGTGTCTCATGTTGGTGTCAAGGATTTTCTCCTAAACAAGGACTTGAATGAGAAGAGAGCAGGTTGGATCACTCGTGTAATGGAGTATGACATTGAAATCAAAGTGACCAAACTGGTTCATGGAAAGGGTCTGTGTGATAGCTCACTTCTAAGAAACAAGCCGAGTCAGTGGATGAAAAGAGGTTGTCTTGTTACTACATAATAATGATCAAGAACAACCAGCTAATGATGCACCTATTCCATGTTGGACCCAAGCCTTGGTGCATTATCTCCAAATAGGTTTGTGCCCTCTAGAATGGAACAAAGCAAAAAGGAGATACTTCAGACTACAAGCCATCCCATATGTGTTTATTAGTGGAGTCTTGGTTTCAAGAAGGATATCAATAGTGTTCTATTGAGGTGCATTGGGATAGGAAAAATTGAGAGGTGTTGCATGAGTTCCATGATGGAGAAGCAGAGGCCACTTTTCCCCTCGAGTAACAACTCTCAAAATCATGAAAGCTGGTTATTATTGGCCTACGATGTTTAGGGATTACTACTCATGGATCAAGAAGTGCAAAAGTGTGCATTCTTCACAAGGGAAGGAAAAGTTAGCAGCCCTTCTACCATTTCATCCCATTTCAAACATCAGCCATTCATGCAATGGGGACTAGACTTCATTGGAGTAATCAACCCAAATTCAAGCTAGGGCCACAAGTGGATACTTACAAAGAACATACTATTTCACCAAGTGGATCAAGCAAGTGGGGCACTTAAGAAGCAAATGAATCCAACATCTTGATTTCTATGAAGGAATAGCCACCAGGTTTGGAGTCCTTGCCACTATTATATCAGATAATGCATTGGCATTCCTTGGTACAAGGATCACTAAATGGGCTGTTAAAAATGGTGTATACCTCAAGCACTTCATCAAACTATTACCCTCAAGGTAATGGCCAAGCAGAGTCCACAAATAAGAACCTACTAAGGATTATCAAAGGAATCTTGATGAAAATTAGAGAACTTGGCACACAAAGCTCAAATCAGCTCTATGGGCTAATAGGATCACATCCAAAAGGTCTACAGAAGCTCCCCATACAAGCTTGTATATGGAAAAGAGGCAGTATTTCCCATATCATTAGAGCTGCCCACTTTGGAGCTCATGAAATAGTTGGAACTAGCCGAGTTTGAACCTATGGAAATCAGGTATGCAGAGCTGATGGAAGTAGGAGAGGAAAGAGAACATGTAATGTAGATCATGGAGAAAGATCAAGCATTGATCAAGAAGATATTTGATAAGAAAGCAAGAACAAGGACCTTTCAAGAGGGGGACTTAGTTCTAAAGTGGGATGCAGATCGGGAAAACTAGGAAAGCATTCCAAGTTTGATGCCATTTGAGTGGCCCCTACATGGTCACAAGATGTACAAGTAGCATGAATTCCAGCTGGATAAGTTGGATGGCGAAGAATTGTAGATTCCAGTCAATGGGATCTACCTCAAACACTGCTACTAAAAGGAAAAATTCATCACCCTTGTAAATATTAGCCTAGGTTTTTTTATTTGTCCAAGTGCGTATGACATTGTCTTGTTGAGCATGAGTTTTATTTCCCTAAGTGCTCTAAGGATGTGAGTTTTATTGCTCTAGGTTTGTGTCATTATACAGTTTGATAAGCCTCTAGGTGAATACGCATCAAGCCTTTCAATCATTTACAATAGGGAGACCCATAGTCACCATGATAGTTGCTAATTTTAAAATAGAACAAATACATAGAAACTAAAATCGGTCTCAAGGGTCCATTTCCAGTAAGAACAGAATAGGCACATCTTCCACCAAATCATGACTCCCAAACTAGTGTGGCATTCCATGTGTCAATGGATCAAAAAGGAAGTAGACTTGATCTCTTCATCTAGATGGGAAGATGTCCCCGTGAGTCGTAAAAATGTTATCTCAATTTCCTCCAATTCAGAAAAATTGATCAAATCCAAACCAAAAATCTTCCATGTGTCCAAAATTCTAATAGGGCATTTCCATCAAACGAGCCTACATTTCAAATCGACTATAGAAAGGTTAGCAACCGGACTCAAAATGGAGGAGCCCGGTGAAACTCCAAAGGTTAAAACTCGAGGAAAACAACATCAAAGAAAAACTAAGGCTCTCTAGAGAAGTCCCAAAGGCTTAAAGTCTTTGGCTTCAAAAATGATTCAGAGTGAGCCTAAATCACTAAGTATGGAAGGGATAGTGGAGGCCTCCACGTGTCATCTCCACACAACTTCAAAATAAAAATCCAAAGGTGGTCCCCAAATGCGTGCCAACTCTACATGTGGCCATGTTCCAAGTCAAAGTGGGAAGGTGGGTTTCGGAGGTAATTTGAACTTTTTGGATTTGTTTCCAAAGGGAAAAGTATAAAAATGAGCCATACCTCCACCCACACCCAAGGAGCCATATGTCGTCGTGCCCAAATTACATGTGGGCCAATGGGCATGGGGAGGAATTTTCACCCCAAATGGAAAATGTAGACCAACGGGCCCGAGGATGGTTTTTTGACAAGAGTGAATTGCGGGGTTGCGGGCATTTTTGCATTTTTGTATTTTTGTGCAAAAGGCACAAAGTGAATTTTGGGTCCGTGGACCCGTTCTGCTAAATTAGTTTTCACCATTTTTGTATGGATTTGACTCAAACATTCAAATGGATATATCTTTCGATCCAATGCTCAAAATTCAACAAATTTAGCACCATTAGAAAGGTCTCTGACCTCATCTACGCCATGGAAACCTGAAACTTTAATTTTGATGAGGTTAGGTGGGTGAAAAATGGGAAAATGTCTTCATGCCATTAATATGCAATCTGATTGCTCCAACAACCAGATCAGATTTGATTTGATCCATCGTTCTTCCTTCTTCAACACTCCTAAATAGACATAGAGCAGTGGACTCGACAAATTATGGGCAGATTTACAGGGGCATTGATGGTCGGTAGCTAATCTCCAAATCATGTTTCCCACCTCTTTTCTTCCCCTCTCTTCATTATAATCTATAAAAGAAGGAGCTTGGCTCATTAAAGGGTTAGAAATTTTTTTTTGCACCCTCCTTCTTCCCTTATCTCAAGTGAATTTGTGGAGTTTTCCAAACCTCCCATTCAAGTTGTAATACAAATTTTTACCTCTTGGCTACTGTAATGTACTATATCAACTCTGAGCAATAATATATGTCTGTGGATGATTCTCAACCCTCTCATGTGTTCATTTTTATCTTTTGATCTCTCATTGTAGTTTGGTTATCTTTGCATGGTGGTTGTATTGCATTTCTATGGTCTGTATTAAAATGCAAAATGGGTGTTTAACATTCCTTCAACGCATCACCTTGTTAGCTTAGGTTTATTTTCTCGCATCTTCTCAACCCAGCTTCCTTAGTAAGATAGAGTAGGTTTTAGATTAGATGCTCTACAATCTATTTGTGTGAACTGAACAAAGGAATAGGAACTAGCCTTCATCCAAAGAGCTCTCTCGATTTGAAAGTCCCATACTTTGATAGATGATCCATGTTATGCTATCACATTGAGAGTCTCAACCCATCTAGTTCAGACATTAAAGGGTGCTTTGTGATTTTTCACTAACACAGACTTAGATAAAATTTTATCCCATTCAAGGAGGATTTCCAATAATGTAAAAATGATCAACACTCACTTTCAACCAATAGCATTAATCTCTTAAGAATACCTAGATTTGCAATGTAACACCTAAACACAAATTTATATAGCTTAATTTCCATTACAAGATCATTACCAAGTTCAAATTCATATGAAGTAGTGTAATTCACAATAAACCATTTGCAAATATCTAACCAATGAGTAAGATTACATTAAATACACTATTGGCACAATTTACAAGTAGTAGAATCATAATAGCACAAGTTGTGCAACTCCACATGTCTTTCTCCAACAAGATCACTTCCTCCATTGAGCTCACCATATTCATCAAGCCATACACACAACAAAATGGGGGAGTAGGTAATACTCTCCACCCAACCAAATATCCAATGAGGGAGAGAAGCCTTCTTCCTCATTGGCCCCTAAGCCCCAACAAGGAAGCAATGAGGGTTATTTAGAAAACCATGGGAAACTCAAAATGGCTTCCACATACACATTCAATCAAGACACTCAACACAACAACACATTTCTAAAATTACAACAAAACCAACAAGTATCCAACACAAAGGCTTCATGCTAAAGCCAAGGAGGAGAAAGGGACATGGGGGTTCTTCTTATGCCTCCCAAGTGCTTCGGTGTTTGCCTATGAGCCTCCAAAACTCCATCACAATATACACAACACTCTTATGCCTCCCTCCAAGAAGATACACCACTCTTATGCCTCCCTCAAGAAAATAACAAGATAATCACAAATCATATTTATCAACAAGGTGGACATCCCAACCCAAATCCCTCCTAGAGTACTCAATCACATTTATCTTATGCCTCCCCTGTTGTTGCAAAATCATAGCTCTCCCGAATGGCCTCGGATTGAGTGGGGCATTCGGTGTGATCTACATAACATTGGACCATCTCTCAAGCTATGGGACTTGCGGACTTGAGATGGCCCTCCGGAGAAAGTCACTTCTACTTCCTAAACTAACTGGCATAGGCTACTCTAGTGAAAGAAAACTATCTAATCCTAATCTAATCTTCAAGGAGACAGGAGAGAGAGAGAGAGAAATGCATAAAAATAGAGCCTACACTAAGTGGTGATACACTAGAAAAGGAAGTGGTTGATCATGAATCCAACTACCTGAAATGGAGAGAGGTGAGAAATGGTGAGGATGGATAGATGCATCATAGAACAGAGATGAATTTCACATCGAACACCACTTCGAAACCCATTAAACACAAACTCCCGTAACCTACAATAAACATAGGAGTATGCACAGATACCCCGTGACCGACGAGAGGAAAGAAGAGACAATAAAATAAGTAAAGGATGGACAAGATGCATCACAAAATAGATTTTATTGCTCCATAAGTCACACAATACATCATCAGTGGGCAAGAGGCAAGAAAATTCCATTATAGAGCCAAGAGAGGAGGCTTAGACTTCACATTCTACCCTAAGGAAGAAAGAGAGAGGGGGTAGGAGAGAAACAATGACCAAACCCCTAGAAAATTCCCCTCCTTTACAATATATAGAAAGAATAAGAGAGAAAGGAGGGAAGAATTCAAACCTTGCTCCAACCACCCCTGGAAGAGCATTGAATCCACCTACCATAATGATGAGTCTCGGTGCAACACCCATGCCCCCATTGCTATCTCTTACTTGGGAAAGAAAGGAAGCCCATTCTTCATCATGGTGGTAGGTGGGAGACTTGTCGGCCTTGAAACGGCAAACAGGATCATTAATGGTGGCAGTGGATAAAGCAAATGCCGAGCGGTCTTCAAAATTCCTTCTCCCTCTCAAAACTGAGATTCCAGATTGAAAGATATGGCTATCTAAAGATCAGGGATGTGGGATCACAATATTTAAAAGAGTCTCAGTGCATACGGGGTCCATGTGGTAGCTCTGCGCATTTTGAAGATTAAGCCCCTCCTCCTCACTCTTGAAGCTACACCGGATTGACATGTGGCACCTTCCATGGGCTCCTCTATTTCCTTGTATTCTATCTAAGTCCCTCCCGTTGGTGGAGACATTGTTCCCAATCCGAGACATGTGGAGGCTTCGCGCTCATTTGGAAACTGCCCCCATATTTTTCTTTTGAAGTTATGTAGATGAGACACGTGGAGGCCTCCATGCAAGCTTTTGGAATTTTCAATGGCTGACCTTACCTTTTCGACTATGACCAAGGATACTTTCTTTTGTAAATATTCTAAAAATACCTTTACTTTCAAACCACAAGTAAATAGTTTATTCAATCACAACAAAGGAAGGTAAACTTCTCATTAAGAACAATTGCTTTGACAAGGCAACAAGATTTATATATTTTTCTTTATAAGTGTACTTCGCACACAATGCATTAAAACCCAAAAGATAAAATAATAAGGATATACACTTCTCCTTTATTTTCCAAAGTTTATCAAGAATGAAACAACATTTAATTTATATGAACTACAAAAAAACATGATCTTCATATTCACAAACCAAGATTTCTTTTACAAATATAAATTATACTTTCTCAACATCTAAAGCAATCTTTCCAACATTCTTTTACAAGTGGAAAATATATTCCAATTTTCCACAAGTATAGGAGTTTACCTCAAAGTGCTGAAACAAGTTTATGATATCCAAATCCTTCTTTACTAAAGACAAAAGATAAAATGACCCACTATTAAAAATACAAAGTTTCAAAGCTTCTTCTCAAGATAGAATAGGACATAACGAATATTACAAAATAATACTTTTAAAATGAAAGAGAACAAGCCTCCCAAAATGGGGAACAACATGTGCAAAATTTAAAACTTCTTCCATCCATGCTCCAAGCATATTTTCTAAGCTTCCAATGCATATGAAAATCTTCACCGCACAAGAGAAAGAGGCTTGGTTTCTCCGAACCAAATGAAATCATCAAAATCCATCTTAACCAAATGGAGGACATGTTATCCTCCCTCCAATCCCATTGAGAGAGAGAATGCATGCCTCAATATTGCACAAGTAAAGGGGAGACAAAGGGTGACCAAACACATGAAATTTCAATACAAAACAACCATAGGAACACCAAAATAACACAAGACGTGAACTCCAAGTTTTCGTCAAAGTGGAAGAGTGGAAAGGAAACCATTATAATCCATATTAGCATCCAACCATAAGATCACTAAAATAATATCCAATATACCCTCCTTATCACTCCATCCATAATACCCTCCTTATCACTCCATCCCAAACACCAAGCCTCCTCCTTGTAAGGATTTTCAAACCAAGCATGGTTTCCTTAACAAGGATGGAAGATGAGGTTCAAACCATATGAATAGTCCTCTTCCACATCAAACCATATGAGGGGAGGAAAATAATAGAAATACCATCATGGCTTTCCCATCAAGCCATGTGGTGTAAGAGGGTCTTTCTCCCTCTTCCCCTACAATTCCAAAATCCACCACAAATAGGATGGATGGAGAAAATAAAGCAACTAAGATTTACAAAGACACCCACAACAACATGCAAGCATTCAAGAATCCAAACAACAATTTTTCTTTTCATATTATACCATAGAAATGAAAAATGAGGGATGAAGCCTACCTCAAAATAGCTATCAAGATTGAAGAACAACCAAGCTCTCCCAAGCTCGAAGCTCCTACCTCCAAGCTCTCTCCAACTTCAAAAGTAAAAAAATGACCATCTAGAATTCCATACCCCTCTCCATGAGGAGGTATAAAAAGAAGAATCAAATTCCAATCCTCACAAATGAGAGGGTGACATGTGTCACCCATCTCATTCTCCAACAAAAGATTCCAAAATCCCAATAGACATAAAAAAACACATTTAGGAAGTAATCTCCCAAATTTCCTAAAATCCAATAAGCCAACACAATTCAAATTTTAAGAAATAAAAAAATCAACCACACTTATAAGACGGTGACAAAAGAGGGGCCGATGGGAGGAAAACTCTAATTTTACCTTGAAAAGAGACCCCCTACACATAGGAAGGGTCCAAGGAGTCCATTTTAGTGTAAGAGAGACCCCCAATGTGAAAAGAGATCCTTACAAATGCCACATTTAACCCAAATTCGATATTGGTTAAAGTGGCTCAAAGGTATAGGTGGTGGGGCCCACTCAAATGATGTTTAGGTGGTCACATCCCACTAACAACAAGATTAGTTAACGTAAACACCATTCATTCATGTGGGGTCCATTAGTTCCTTAAACTAGTTTAACACAAGGCTCAACAAATTAAATTAACATAGGTAAATTAGGAATCCCTAAGGGTGTCCAAACATAAATATGCCACACACACACAAGGTCAAACAAGGGTCATGCATGGCTAAAGGACTCGGCCTAGTCAGTTTTTTGTGTAACTTGAGGTGCAACTCTAAAACCCATGTTCTCCTATGTAACCTATAATGTACACACTCAATTCACACATTAAACATACCTACTCGATACAATAAATCAAATAATAATAAAAATATATCGATAATTAAACCAATCATGCATATTCATTCTAATCTATACAACAATCGATATCAAAATGAGATAACTATACTCTAACAACATGCATCCACAATAAATCAAGACATAAGATTCATCTAGGTTATTGCATGATAACATCCAATTTACCATTATCAACCAATGATATCAAAGTACACAACAACATCGTATACATCCATCATATATCAAATAAACTAACTGCATCACATCCTGCTAGTATCCATAACCATATAGGTGCAAGAAACTAAGATAATGATCATAATGCTAGTTTGGCACTACGTGCCCTAAACAACACATGTGTCACCAAATAATCCATAATGAAACCACATAATATCAAAATGGTGCTAAATCAATATCTCAAATCTAGTAAATGAAATGAGTCGAGATAATAAATTGATGCTAGACAAAAGTGGGCACTATACACGCAAAAAGATCATAGGAATCCGAATGAGTAAAATGGTTGGAATCTTGTCCACCATAGAAAATCTAAGTTTAAGAAAAAAAAAAAGAATTTCTACTACGCAATTGTTATTCTTTTGAGACATCGGAATAATTTTTAGGTCTTGTCTCTCTTTTTCTTCATCTCTTTATCTTAGCTATTGGCCTTTTTTTTTCTTGGGTGGGCTCCAAAACCTTAATCATTATCTTTAAAAAACATTAAATAATATATAGATTTAATAAGTTCAAACCAAAATTTTTAATCAATAAAAAAATTAATATATAATGTAATTTAGATAAATTAAATGAATTGTTATAGAGTATGAAAATTTAAGATGTAGAAACCCACATCTATAAATAAAGCATATAACTGTGTCCCACTTTTTGTAGTTTTTGTACTTTCAAAGAAACTATGTCCTGACAACTAAAACATGACCAAACACATATAAAATGCCCAAACATGCATTTTTAAGAGGCTATAAATACCAAGGTGCAGGCATCCAGAATTTACACGATTTTTAAAAATTTATAGTATTTTTTAATTATTTATTTACTAGTCGATTTTAAAATATTTATGGCCACAAAGTGGGACACACTTGTATGCTTTGATAATTAATGAATTATATAGTTAAAAAAATCCAAACATATTTGTTATTATTTAAATAATAAAGTTTCATTTATTTTAATTTTAAAAATTAGATATAATCCATTAAATCTTATTTTATAAATAACTTTACAAATACAAACATATATATATATATATAAAGTTAATGATTTCTTTTTTAGAATTTGAAAACGTAAGTGCTTTCACCGTATTGACAATATATGAATGAGAGACTCTTTAAATCTAACTTTCATTTTTCTTATTAAATTGTAGGCAACCTTAATTAACTTGGTAAGGAAATTTAAAGAACTTTGAATTGATATGAGAGTTCATTAAAAAATTTCTATATATTCTTCAATTAAATGAATAATCTTTTAATTGACTATAATTAATATAATTTTAGAAATAATATTAATAAAATTTATTTACATTATCAAGTGAGATGTATAGATAAATAATGAGGATAATAGTGTACAAGATGTTTCGTAACCATCCACAAGATAAAAATTGCAAGAGATACCAATAAAAAGGACGAGACCATAATCATGCATTAGGTGAATTTAACAAAATGAAACACCCCTAATTATTTTGATATATAAGCTAAAAAAATTTATCTAAAACCTAACTTATACACTCTTACACTTTCAATCAAAAAATGTCCTCATGTTTTCTTCCATCTTCTCTCTTCTTAATAGTATAATTTATTGGTATTTTTAGTCAACATTATCACATATCAAAATTATGGTGTGTAATGTGATTTCAAATTTCAACTATTTATAAACAAAAAAACAATTTAATTCAAATAAATATATAAAAAAATTAAAAAGGTTTTAAGCATTCCAAAAATAGGATCGAAAAACCATTCCACTATGGCTCAGACACTTGAAATAAACCCTAAACCTAAATTTTCATATGCGCATATAGCCCTTCCTACTCGTGGAAGTAGCAAGTGGATCCGAGCTGCTAGATGGATTGGTCTCTTATTTTTGTGGGATGTTGTGCACGGCTTGCATGGCTCAAAAATATTGGTGGAGAATGATTTTTGTCTGGACCGGATAGGGGATAGCTTTGGAATACACCACTACTACCTAGATGACATGAACTTATCTAACGAATAACTATGTGGAAAGGGCGGGGAGGAAATCACTAGTGGTATCAGGTCTTGATGTTGTTATTGCTTTATTGATGAAGTTTTAGATGGGTAGAAAATGGCACGTAGCAAGAAAAAATGCTCCCTCAAGAAAAATGTTTCTCCTACCTTGTTTGTCACTGCTCCTTTTTGTTTCTCGTAGTGCTTATGGTTTTATATAGGTTAGAGGCATATTTTTACTCCCAAGTAGAACAACCATCCTTTACCTATTATCAAAAAAATTAAAAGAGATTAAATATTGTTCAATTTGAATCTATACATTAACTTTTAAAAAATCATCCTTAATATTCAACTATTACAAAATAAATAATTGGAAAAACTTCCCTCATAACTTAGCATAGAAACTATCATAAAAAATATTAAAATTTTAGAAAATCATCTTAAACATTAATAATCCCTTTTTGAAAGTTATCCTTGAATATAAATAAATATAAAACTAAATTCAAATAAGCTTAAGTGGTAGAATAATTAGTAGAATTGCTTCTACTTACCCTTCCTCAATTTTAACATAATATAACACCCTAAATAAACAAGGTCATGATATATGGAAAATACTTCCAAATTTTATGTATTTAATTGTGGAGAAAAAAAGAATAGACATTTGTGAAAGTGAAAACGATATAGAAAAAGGTGTGGAATATATCATACAACAGAGAAGAGGGTTGGAAAAATATTATCTACTTCAGGAGAAGAAGTAACTCATGTGGTTAGTAACCCCTTCCTTAAAACCTCATCCAACCTTAATTTGTGGTTTACCATCCTAGCAATGGCTTGACATACTAAAAATATATTTATTTATGGTTCTCAATTAAACTATAAGCTTTGAATTAAAATAAGGTTACAATATATTCTAATATGTGATTATATATCATTTATTTATTTTTGTTACAATCATGACTGCATTAAATTCATTATTAATATAAAATATTTTCCAATAAAAACAAAAACATAGAATTGTGAGGAAAGTTAGAGTCTCTAATCTTTTTAGCTGAAATTGTTTTCGTGACTCTTAAACTTTTTATCCCAATTCCTTGCTTCATCGCAACCTTCATTAGAATGGGCTCTTGTGTATACTACATTGTAATCACGTTACATTCCTATTTTCTTTGTAACCATAAAAAATAATGACATTAGTAAGAGGTGTGGTCTCATAGATTGCAATGGTTATAGGCTACGCATTAATAATGTGATGAAAATATGATAATAGTTGTAACCTGACAGAAGCCATTGGCAAGGAAAAATCTCATTTGTTTTTTCAACTAGTTTTTTTTGTAAGCTTAATTCACCACATTTCAATTGTCTAAACTAAAATAGAGCACAAAAAACTATAAAGGAAAGAAAGATGACAAAAATTCATAGTATTTTCAAGAGTATTTTCCTTGCACTTTTTACAAGTTTGGCCAAACAAAAACACAAGGGTTGTGAAGCACATAATATTAACATTATCGCATCCTTTCACTCTGTGTGAAAATGAGAATTTCAAACAAATGATGGAATTCTCACAAATTTGAATGAAAATATTTATTTTAACAAAGCTTGTAGGCATGAGAATTCACCAAATTTTAATTCAAATGTTTACTTAGTTCATCTATATTAGCACAAAAATGCAACCAAACTATTTGAAAAATGTCTCAAAGAGATGTTATCTCATGAACTACAATGATTATAGGATATGCAAAAATTAATCTCACATAATGTAATAGTTACAAACTAACGAAAGAAATTGGCATCCATGATAAAATCTATCTCTCTAAAAATAATAAATATCTAGTTTTCAAGGAATTATGCCTAAAACGGTGGTGAGCATCCTTTTCCCTATTGTATTTTACATGTAAACCTTTATGTAGTTTAGTTGTAGTGCCATATTTTGCATACACTACTCTCAATAAACCTACAATGGTAACTATTTAATAGAATACCTCAAAGAGGTGCACTCCCATGGATGTAATGATTGGAGCATATGCATATTAGCTTCTCCAAAATATGATAATTGTAACATAATAGAAGATATTAGTAAACATGCAAACTCTTCTCATTTTGCAAAACTAGGTTAAAAATAATTTTAAAAGAAACAAAATAGGTTCGGTCTCATGAATGTTATGGACAAATAATGTGATGAATTTTTGACAAAATTACCTCAAAGAGTTGTGGTTTCAAGAATTGCAATAATTGCAATATATGTTCAATTGAAAACCTTTTGCCTATTTTTTCAACCTAATGACCAAAGGAAAAATATAAGGGTGACTTAAGTCACAATAAATTATTATAAAGTGCTATAAAAAAATAAAATAAAATTATTAAAGCACTTATATTAATTTATTTGGCTTAATAAAAATAAATAATAATCCCTATGGTCAATATGAGGGGAAAATATCATTGTGAAGGGGTTATTATATTTTATTCTTGGGCCAAAGAGGAATAATGAAGTTAGGAAGGATAAAATATTATTTATGTCTTGTATTCCTCCTATGGAAAATGTGATTTGGAAGTCCATTTTGAAATCACTTCAATTTTGAAGTCCAAAGGTCACTTTCATGGGAAGTCCAAAGGTCACTTCCATTTAGAAGTCCAAAGGTCACTTTCATTGGAAGTCTAAAGGTCACTTTCATTTGGAAGTCCAAAGGTCACTTTCATTGAAGTCCAAAGGTCACTTTGGGTCCCATTTCCTATATAAAGAAGAGGTTGACCTATGTAGAGGCATTCTAGATTGATTTGATATTTTCTCTTCTTGCATTTGAAGCCTTGAGATTTTTGCAAATTAATCCAAGGACGAAAACCCTTCGGATTGACTCTAGAGGATGAAAACCCTCTTAGAGAATGTGAGGGATTTCCACATAGGAAATTATATTGTGCTTCACTGGTTTCTAGTTATTTCTAATAGTTGGTGTTGAGTTTTTGCATTAAAGGGGTGATGAATAATATTGCAGCAGTATTAGACTATTTTTCTCTAATGAAGCGACTCATCTTTTGGTCATTTTGATGTGTTTGAAAGATATTCCAGTCTACAATTTATTTTTATCTATTGGAATAATTTTTAGTGATCAAAAGCAAGTGTTTTTAGAATTTTTGGAAGGTGTTATATTGTTGTTTTTCAGTCCTCTTTAGCTGCATATTTCTGAGGAATTTTCCAGCTTGTTTTCTCCCAAAATATTCAGTATTTTATCTTTGTATGACAGGTAAAAATCAGGATCAATTTTGGGTAAAAAAGGATACAATTTCATTGAAGATTTGTTGGGATTTAATCATAAACCTAGTCACATTTTCTAAAGAAGATTTCAGATTTGTTTTATGCCTTAAATCTGCAGATTTTGGTCTTGAAAAATATCTATTTCAGTTTGGAAATAAAGAGCTAAGAAATAGGACTGGTTTATGTGGGTTTCCTAATAAACCCTAGTCATTTTTCCCATATTTTATTCAGATCTGCATAATACATATTTGGTATCTTGTCTATTAGTTGCATTTCAAGTTTGGGTTTTGCTAAGAATCCGAATGAGAGTCAAAATATCCATTTGGGGATATTATAGTGGTATCAGAGCAATGTTCCTCCCACCTAGAGGGTTTTTTATTTGATGTAGCCACGAGAGGTTGGTGATAGAGTTGAATCATGGGAGTTAGACAGAAAATATCTCCATGGGATCTGGGAAGAGATATTCTTAGAGGAATGGTAGACCTAGATCGTGAGCTTCTTAGGACTATGATTACTACCTAGCAGTGGATGATACAAACCATGTAGCAGATGATGCAGAGGATGGATGTGGGTAGGCCAAGAGACAGACGTGACATGAGGGATAGGTTTATATCAAGTAGCTACCAACAGCATCATAGGAGACATAACAAGTCACCTATGGAGGTTGGTAGTGTGAGGTATACCTCGCCGTGAGAGGAAGGCATATCACACTATAGCTTTAGAATTTTTTATATATGGAAGGAATAGTGAGTCTTCATATAGGGATGATATAACTCTTCATGAAAGTGATTGGTGTCTTCAAGTTCCAATGAGGTTTGTAAAAATTTATATGATGAATTTGATAGACATGCTAATGATTTATTTACATCCTCCTTGAAAGAGGTTTGACTAGAAGCTTCTACTTTAGAGGCTAGCATAGAGCATGTTAGTGTTTTGGATAAAGAATGGCATGGATTGGTTGGGGATGATTTCAATAAAATATTGAAGGAGGATAATTCATAATTTTCAGTTGATGATCATGCCCTTCATGGAGTTGATGATTTTGTTGATGACATTCATAGTGGACCAGCCACTCAAGAGTTGTCTTTGATGGGTGTTGAAGACATCCATAACTCATCTTTGGTTATGTCATTAATTTATTATGATATGGCAGCTCTCTATTTGTTGATTGGTGACTTCATCTTCATTGATTTGTCAGGAGTTAATAGTTGTCCTACTTGGAATTCCATGTCACTTTCCAATTTTTCAGGATCTACATCAGCTTTTGGTAGGCATTGGAGTGTGGAAGACTCAATCCAAGAGGAGCAGACTTCATAGGATACAGATTGGGTGAGAAGCCAAGTCATCATGGAGATAGAGAATGATGATACTCCAAGGTATGCAGTGAATGATAATATGTCTAATTTGTTGTTGCACATTCAGATTTCTTTCCCTCATGAGAAGCATGACAAATTAGAGGATGAAGTTTACATTATGGAGTATGTTGAACCATTGGTCCATACTCATATTTATGAGCATCGAGATCTATATTTTGTGGCAAGATTTGCTTCACTTGATAGGTACAAGTGTTAGGCTTGCGGATCACTACAACATGTTTTGTCTATTGTGCATGACACTTGGACAAAACAAATTCAAAATTGCTTGAGGGAAAACACTTTTGGGAATGGAGGACTGTAATTTCCCTTTCCCAATCAAGACCTTTGGGATATTTTCTCAACCCGACGGCCAAAGGAAAATATAAGGGTGACTTAAATCATAATAAATTATTATAAAGTGCTATAAAAAATAAAATTTTTTATTAAAGCACTTATATTAATTTATTTGGCTTAATTAAAAACTAATAATCCCTATGGTCAATACGAGGGAAAATATCATTGTCAAGGGGTTATTTTATTTTATTATCAAGCCAAAGAGGAATAATGAAGTTAGGAAGGATAACATATTATTTATGTCTTATTTCTCCTATGGAAAATGTGATTTGGAAGTCCAAAGGTCACTTTCATTTTTTTGGAGAAGTATAAAGGTCACTTTCATTTAGAAGTCCATTTGGAAGTCCAAAGGTCACTTTGGGTCCCATTTCCTATATAAAGAAGAGGTCAACCTATGTAGAGGCATTCCAAATTGATTTGATATTTTCTCTTCTTACATTTGAAGCCTTGAGCTTTTTACAAATTAATCTAAGGAAAAAAACCCTTTAGATTGACTCTAGAGGATGAAAACCCTCTTAGAGAATGTGAGGGATTTCCACACAGGAAATTCTATTGTGCTTCACTGGTTTCTAGTTATTTCCAGCAGTTGGTGTTGAGTTTTTGCATTAAAAGGGTGATGAATAATATTGCAGCAGTATTAGACTATTTTTCTCTAATGGAGTGACTCATCTTTTGGTCATTTTGATGTGTTTGAAAGACATTCCAGGTCTGTAATTTGTTGTTATCTATTGTACTAATTTTTAGTGATCAAAAGCAAGTGTTTTCAAAATTTTTGGAAGGTGTTATATTGTTGTTTTTCAGTCCTCTTTAGCTGCAGATTTCTGAGGAATTTTCCAGCTTGTTTGCTCCCAAAATATTCAGTATTTTATCTTTGTATGACTGGTAAAAATCAGGATCAGTTGTGGGTAAAAAAGGATACAATTTCATTGAAGATTTGTTGGGCTTTAATCATAAACCCAGTCGCATTTTCTAAAGAAGATTTCAGATTTGTTTTATGCCTTAAATCTGCAGATTTTGGTCTTGAAAAATATCTATTTTAGTTTGGAAATAAAGAGCTAAGAAATAGAACATAATACATATTTGGTATCTTGTTTATTAGTTACATTTCAAGTTTTGGTTTTTCTAAGAATCCGAATGAGAGCCAAAATATCCATTTGGGGATATTAAATTAGATTAGAATTGTTAATCATGATTAATAGTTTCTAATCGCAATTAATGAATTAACAAGTGATTAAGATGTGTGGAGCCTTAATCAACCACTTAGGGTCAACTAGAGGCTAGGATAAGCTTTTGAATATTGTTGAGATGTTGTGGAGGAAAGTGCGGTGATTTTGAGTGGTCGGAAGAGGGTTTTGATCCAATAGTTGGGTATATTGACCAAAACAAGAGAAAAATATGCTTAATTAGCTAAAAATGCTAACTTTTTGTTTTGAAGAGGATTTTGGCTTGCAATTAATCATAAATTTGTATCATGAATGCAAAAGTGGTAAGAAACATTAGTTAATTAGGGAAAACCACTAAGTATAATGGAATTGGAAAGAATGAGAATGATTTGAGTGCGTTTGGAAATAAGATTGCAAAAGTGGAATATAGGTGTCTACATGCTCCCCTGTTTGAGGTGAAGTAAGTAAATTCTCTTTAAATATAGTAGATAAGATAAAGAGGTAAATTTTTGAAGAAAAATTTGTAGGATAAAGGATGTCCCCTCGAGTTTCGATGGGGTGATAGAAGAATTCAATCGATAATCAAAAATATGATTGAATTGGGTAGACTAAATAGGATAGAATGGGCATAAAATCCTTGGTATCTAGAAGGAATAAGAATAGGGATGAAGATAGTTGTTTGCGGCCCCGTGTTATTTGGAAGAAAAATTAGTAATGATAATAAATGAGAATGGAGAAGAAATGAGAATGGAGAATATAGGACAATCCTAATCTTTACATCCAACCTTTTAATAAGTAACATGGTTATATCATTTTTCCCCAGGTCTAAATCATCGACCCTTATTGAAATGAAAAAACATGTAAGATAACATGAAAATCTAAATTACTAGCATTTGTCCATTACTACGTAACTCCATGCAACATACATAATGCAACGTAATCAATACGAAAGTAATTTACGATGCTTAAATAAATGCAACATACACAATGCAATGTAATACGAGAAAGTAAACCAAATAACATAACAAAGAAACCACTACAATCACATTCACTAAGAAAAATCTTAAGAAAGTTGTACCAATGTTTTTGTTATCGAGCTACAGCCTCTGAATTTTCATGTTGTACCGAAAAGGGTTAAAAATAGTGCCCCAAGCAAGGATATATGCAAGCAGAATAATGAAGGACACAATTAGTCCCGTGGAAAATATTTCTTGCACTATGACACAATCTCTAACAACTCACCGCTACAAGAGAGTAACGACATAGCATGCATCGAGCTTCATCGTAATGGAGGTATATCACAATGATCTCGCAAGTCATTTGAGAGAAGAACAAGAAAGAATCGAGAAATATACTTTTGTAAGACATATTTAAACGTTTAAGGACCATGCAATTGACACACACTTTAGTCGCGTATATGTCATTTACCATTTTTTACAAAAAATTACAATCTTTTCGATTTTTAGGGATTTTATCCACTTTTAGGAAATTTTTTATTATTTAATTTTTTTCATTTTTCTAGAAGAAAATATTATACAAGAAATAACGAAGTTGGGATACAACATTAAAAGTGACCGTAAGGAAAAAATTCCCCAGTAGTAGAAAAGGTCATCGGGAAGCAAAAATATGCCCCATCATATCGAAAACATGTCAGTAAATAATAATTTATTTAAATAATCATTGCAATAAGTGTTAGAGGAGTTTTAGAAGAAATACAACGGTCTCGAGGCAATTTGGGTGCGAGAAACACACCACGAAAGGTAAAAATGGGTATATAAGCCATCGCAACAAGTTATTTACCACATTTACTTACCATTTTACCATTGATTTGAGCTCTGAACTATACGAGGAAATGGTGAGGATAGTGAATCAGAGGCACCATGCGGACCACGTGAGGGACTACATGAGGCTCCCAATGGATGGACCACAGGTACACACAACTATTCTTTTTACCCTGGTTATTCAAAGCATTGAATTTTTAGCTAAAATACATGTTTTTAGGCTAAATTAGGAAATTTTGTGGGGGCACCTATGAGATTGATTCAAGGCCCAAAATCATGTTTTTCGGGGTCCCCTCGGCTTTTTCTAACTCTCCCATCCAAGAAGGAATCCCAACAAAGTTGATAAAATGGAAGAAATGCAAAAATAAGGTCAAGACTGTGTTAAGGCATTTCTGGTCCAAGGGTTCGGTCGTACCGAGGTTCACAGACTCAAGCTTGGGGCCGAAAAAATGAAGAAAATCGCTAAGTCCTAGTCCAGGTGTGGTCTCAGGATAGCTTGGGACGCTCGGGACACGTGGGACGCGAAAAGCCGAATCGGCCGAAAGAGGGAAAAATTGCCTAAGTCTTGTTTCGCAGCTTCGGGACAGACATTGGGACCAAAAGTACGCGCGGGACGCGGATCGCCGGTTTGGCTGCAAGTCACCCATTTCGGTGGTTCGGGATATTTGTCCTGCATATGGGACATGGGACCGCTTGGGACAAAAGTATGCGCGAGGACGCGAACTAGCCGATTCGGCCGAAACAGGGACTTTCATCCGGACATTTGGGCCAAAAGGCCAACGCGTACGGGGACGCGAAAAGCCGAAAGAGCCGCCAAGCGAATGGAATCTCGCCACGTGTCTTCACCTCAAACAGGGACAAGGAAGCCCGATCGGGTGGTTCGAGATATTTGTCCTGCATACTTTGGGACAACCGGGCCAAAGGTACGCGAGGGACGTGGGACACGAAAAGCCGAAAGAGCCGCCAACGAATCAAATCTCGCCACGTGTCTTCACCTCATCGGCCCGGCGGGAAAATTTTGAAAATTTTTCCAAAGGCAAAAACAAAAGGGAAATGGTCAGGAAGGGCCCGCGTCCAATGAAATCGTGCCATGTGGCACTTGAGTGGCGGAGCACGGGGAGAAATGGGAAATTTTCCAAAGTGAAAATACCAAATTTTCGAAGGACAAAGTGCGCCCTCGTGCCCGAGCCAATAAAATAGTGCCACGTGTCCAAGTGGCAAGAAATTAAGGAAGGGCCCGAAAGAAATTTTCAAAGGATGAGCCCGTGGATGAATCAAAGCCTGACACGTGTCATCCAAGTGGCAGAGCGTGGGAAAAATTCAAATATTTTCCCCCGATCCGCTTTTGGCCTGCTTTTTTGCCCTAAATCTTCAAATCGCCATAACTTTCGATCCAGAGCTCGATTTTCACGTTCTTTATATCAATGGAAAATCTGGTGAAATTCTCTACATGATTCCAGGGTCAATCTTGCATTTTGGTTCAGTTTGAGAGAGAAAAATCAAGAAACGTCTCTCGCACGTGGTAATGGCCGTAATCGACGCTTTCAACAACCAGCTTTAATGCAAAATGGGTCGATTCTTCTCCAAAGACGGCCAAAATGTCGTGGCATGGGTCTCACCCATGCTGTTTTAATGCATCTGCATTCAATGAGGAATGGCTCCCATGTTTTTCATGTTTTCTCTCCCTCTCGACCCATGCATTGTAAAAGCCGATTTGGCTCATTTTTCAAAGGTTGTTCATCTTTTCAGCTCGCCTCCCTTCTTTCTCTTCTCCAGGGTTGAAAATGGAGTTCGAACCTCCTCCCCTCTCTCTCGTAATGGCATTTTTTCCTTTTACCATTAAAATGATGTTCTCAGGTAAACTTCAAGCAACAAAAACGTGTTTCGTGATGCATCCGTCCATCCTTGCTCATTTTTGCTTGTCTTTCTTCTTTCCTCTCTTCATCAAAGTATTTGTGCATGTTTTAATACTCATTATAGGTTTGGAGCTGTGTTCATGGAGTTTTGGGACATTTTCTATGTGAAATCTATCCTCGGGCCTCGTGATGCATCCGTCCCATCCTTCCCATTGCTCACCTCTCCTTGTTCCATGGCAGCTTTTGATAGATGTTCAACATTTTCCTTCTCTCGTGTATCACCGTTTTAGTGTAGGCCTCTTTTTTCCTTTTCTCTCTCTCTCTCTCTCTCCTCGCATGGTTAGATTAGGATTAGATTAGCTTGCCTCGCACTGGAATAGCTTGTGGCAAGTAGTTTAGGAAGAGGAACCACCTTCTCTCGGAGATTCCTTTCTCATTTTTGCAAGTCCCACACTGGAGAAAGGATTCCATGTTGTGCAATCACACTGATGCTAGTATGATCAAACTAGAAATCTGATCAACATCCAGGGTGCCGTGATTCTCGCACTAACAGCTTTTGCACGCCTGGGGGACCTTAGAGGTCTTCCACTTCATCTTTGCAGGTTGGTGTGTTCCCGTGAAGATTTCAGCCTTTGAGGCACTTGCAAACACATCTCGCGACTCCATCCGATCAAAGAACCCATTTCTAAAGTCAGCACCTGCTTTTCCATCCATTTCCATCCATATTTCTTTCCATCTCTTTCATTCTTTTCCATTCCATGAAGTTGTGCAATCATGACTTCATTTCCATCATGGAATTCACATTTTCAACAACAGAAGCAATGTTTCCCACCTCCAACATGTTTTTTAAATCCTCCAAATCAGCATTTTGAACAAATTCAAAATCAGCATGCATACCCATATGAGCAGCAATGCCAAAATCAGTTTGGCTATGGAGCTTTCCAAGAGCAAGAGTATGCATATAATGAAGACAATCAGATGCAAGATGCTGGTCTCATTGAGAAAATCCAAAAGATGGAGGTAAAGATGGTGCAGCCTGTAGCAACAACTCAAATGAGAGCTTTCAAATTGGTCAGCAGGACTCTTGTCCATGGGGAGGCCCTTTTCCAAGACACTTCAGCCCTCAGGAGAAGCTGGACTTCATGATGAAGATGCTGCCCCAACTTGCACAATGGACAACAGAAATAGAGGCCTATACACTTGTTGTTGAACAACCTTGTCAATGGGTAAGTTCTACACCATCATCTGGTTTTTCTCTTCCCATTACTCAAGCAAAGCATCATCTCATTTGGAATTGCAAATTCTAAACTCCCCATCTCGCTGTCCCAAATGTTGATCCCATGTCTCCACCTCTCGCCTTCCACCACACCTCAATTCTTCTTTCCTTTTTCCTTCCAAATAGTCATCCCCTCCACAAGAGCTAAAAGAAATACACTCTCCTCCAAAGAAACAAGAGGTTTCACCTCCTCTACCACCACAAAAAATTGCCAAATCAATTGAGTTACAACCCATCCCTCCTCTCGCATTCCCAATTCCATGTGGGGAAGAAGAAATTGCAAAATCGGCCATGAAGGACAGCAAAGAAGAGGAGCCCAAATAAAAAGAAATGACAGATAACTTGAGGGTTTGGGCTGCCAAATTTGGGATGACAAAGATCCCCTTGATGGTTAAACCTACAGAAGAGGCTAAGGTTGAACAAATGGTGGTTAAGACTGATTTTGTGGCAAGCAGAAGAAGAGCAAAAAGAAGAAGCAGATCAGCAAACACTTGCTCTCGTAAAGTAGTGTCCATGTTGCACTCTATTTGAAGGGAATGCTGATTCAATTCAAGTTGCACAATCAGCCATAAAGGAAGAAAGCTCAAAAGAAGATCTTGCAGTCCCAACTTGTCCTCTAGAGCAGCAGATTGAAGAGTTTGACTTGACAAACTTCATGTGCTAGAGGAAGAGTTCTATCAAGAGCAAGATTGTCTTCAAGTAGTAGAGAAAGGAGAAGCTGCTCCAGATCCAAAAGAAGAGGAGCACATTCTAGTTGTGGAGGAGAAAATTGCAGATCCAAGGGCTTTGAGCACAAAGCAGGCTACAGGAGAACCTTCAGTTCTTCTTTCTACTTCACCTCTCTCAAGTTCTAGTAGATCAAGAGGAGTTTGATCTCTCAAACTCAATGTCGAGGGTGAAAGAAACCATGGTGGTCAAGTTACGTATCAAGAAGACACCATGGAGGAAGTGGAGCATTTGCAGCAGCAGACAGCCATGAGGCGCTTTATCTCGTCGATTTGGAGGACTGCTTTTGATGGAGAAGAGCCGGCTGAGTTTCCACCATTCTCTCTTTCATCATCCACATTCCAAACACTTGAGTCTCACTGTCATGAAGGAGAACATTCATTTGCAGCAACTTCGCATCTTATAAAGAGCTCTTTTTGGAACCAAGATTGAAGATTTTAATCTTTCATGTCCTTCATTGGAGGAAGAGAAAGGGCACAAAGATTCTACCATTGCTTCCACACCATCCATTCAAGAAGGTCTACAAGAAGACTCCATTTTTGGAGTTGAAAATCAGAGCTATGGGCATATCAAACGGATCATACCTTGCCCAATCGTGTATTTGGCTTTATTGAGCCAAAGGAGAAGTCACAACCAGTCATGCTTGCTTCTAAGCATGAGGGTGAGCTACAAAGTACCAAGGATCAGCTGTCATACCTCTTCAATCCAAATGCAGAGCAACTAAAAGAGGTATTGAATTTGCCTTCAGCTGATACCTTGATGATTTGGGTGGAAGACCAGCTTCTTGTTGATTTTCCATCCATCCAATCAGCCATGTTCAATGCCAAATCAATTGCATGGCTGCCACTTTTGAGAAAGGGAAGCTATTTCTCACAACCAATCATAGGTTTGTTTAGCTTGCCTTTGCTTCCAGTTAGAGTAGAGTAGGTAGGTTTTCTTTTAGCAGAAGAAGTGCTTGTGCACACTCTGCATGTTCCATTTGGAGCATGTATGATTTTCAGTTCTGTACATAGTTTTTGTGGTGCTGGTTTTGCTCTTTGCATACCCATTTCAAAGGGCATTTTGGTGAGAACGACTCCATTTCAAAGGGGTTTCAAGTGGCTCGAGAGGAGGTTTTCAAAGTTCGATCAGGGCTTGTGTTACAACTCATGACTCCATGCCCAATGGATGCTTCAGTGCAACTCGGTAACTTCATCCAAGAGTGAGATGACCCCGCAGAGTCGCCAAATTGTTATCCAAAATTCACCCCAAGGTAATTTTGATAACATGCATCGATTATTCAAATCCCGAGCAAGTAGATTGATTCAAGGCCCAAAATCATGTTTTTCGGGGTCCCCTCGGCTTTTTTCTAACTCTCCCATCCAAGAAGGAATCCCAACAGGTTGATAAAATGGAAGAAATGCAAAAATAAGGTCAGCAAGACCGTGTTAAGGCATTTCGGTCCAAGGGTTCGGTTGGGTCGACCGAGGTTCAAGTACTCAAGCTTGGGGCCAAAAAATGAAGAAAATCAGCTAAGTCCTAGTCCAGTGGTCTCATGGGATAGTTGGGACGTCGGGACGCGTGGGACGCGAAAAGCCGAATCGGCCGAAAGAGGGAAAAAATTGCCTAAGTCTTTGTTTCGCTTGCGGTTTGGGACAGTTGGGACAAAAGTACGCGCGGACGCGATCGGCCGGGTTGGGCACAAGTCACCCATTTCGGGTGTTCGAGATATTTGTCCTGCATAGTCCGGGACATCCGGGCAAAAGTACGCGGAGGACGCGAACCGCCGATTCGGCCGAAACAGGGACTTTCGTCCGAGGGGGACATTTGGGCCAAAAGTACGCGTGGGACGCGAAAAGCCGAAAGAGCCGCCAACGAATGGAATCTCGCCACGTGTCTTCACCTCAAAGAGGGACAAGGAAGCCCGAATCGGCGGTTCGAGATATTTGTCCCAGATAGTTTGGGACATCCGGCCAAAGGTACGCGAGGGACGCGTGGGACGCGAAAAGCCGAAAGAGCCGCCAACGAATCAAATCTCGCCACGTGTCTTCACCTCATCGGCCCGGCGGGAAAATTTTGAAAAATTTTTCCAAAGGCAAAAACAAAAGGGAAATGGTCAGGAAGGGCCCGCATCCAATGAAATCATGCCATGTGGCACTTGAGTGGCGGAGCGCGGGGAGAAATGGGAAAATTTTCCCAAAGTGAAAAATACCAAATTTTCAAGGACAAAGTGCGCCCCTCAGGCCCGAGCCAATAAAATAGTGCCACGTGTCCAAGTGGCAAGAAATTAAGGAAGGGCCCAAAAGAAATTTTCAAAGGATGATACCCGCTGGATGAATCAGAGCCTGACACGTGTCATCCAAGTGGCAGAGCGCGGAAAAATTCAAATATTTTCCCGCCGATCCGTTTTGGCCTGTTTTTTGCCCTAAATCTTCAAATCGCCATAACTTTCGATCCAGAGCTCGATTTTCACGTTCTTTATATCAATGGAAAGCTGGTGAAATTCTCTACATGATTCCAGGTCAATCTTGCATTTTGGTTCAGTTTGAGAGAGAAAATCAAGAAACATCTCTGGCGCGTGGTAATGGCCGAATCGACGCTTTCAACAACCAAATTTTAATGCGAAATGGGTCGATTCTTCTCAAAGATGGCCAAAAATGTCGTGGCATGGGTCTCACCAAGATGCCCATGCTATTTTAATGCATCTCGCATTCAATGAGGAATGGTTCCTACATGTTTTTCATGATTTCTCTCTCCCGGCTCGACCTATGCATTGTAAAAAGCCAATTTGGCTCATTTTTCAAGGGGTTGTTCATCTTTTCAGCTCTCCCTCTCCCTTCTTTCTTCTCCAGGTTGAAAATGGAGTTCAACCTCCTCCCCTTCTCTCGTAATGGCATTTTTTTCCTTTTACCATTAAAATGATGTTCTCAGGCAAACTTCAAGCAACAAAAACGTGTTTCGTGATGCATCCGTCCATCCTTGCTCGTTTTTTCGCTTGTCTTTCTTCTCGCTCTCTCTTCATTGAAAGTATTTGTGCATGTTTTAATACTCATTACAGGTTTGGAGCCGTGTTCATGGAGTTTTGGGACATTTTCGTGTGAAATCTATCCTCGGGCCTCGTGATGCATCTATCCATCCTTCCCATTGCTCACCTCTCCTTGTCCCATGGCGCGCTTTGATAGATGTTCAACATTTTCCTTCTCTCGGTGTATCACCGTTTTAGTGTAGGCTCTTTTTTCCCTTTTCTCTCTCTCTCTCTCTCTCTCGGCATGGTTAGATTAGGATTAGATTAGCTTGCCTCACCGGAATAGCTTGTGGCAGGTGTAGTTTAGAATAGGAACCAACCTTTCTCTCGAGATTCCTTTCTCATTTTAAGTCCCACACTTGAGAAAGGATTCCATGTTTATGATCAAACTAGAAATCTGATCAACATCCAGGTGTGCCGTGATTCCGCACTAACAAGCACACCTATGCATTTCCATTTTTTTATCATGTTTATATTTTTATTTTCCATCGGGGCACCTAGGCACATCTGCTGTAGAAGGGCGCCTACGTGTAACCGGGTGATGAAACGAAAGTGCTTGGCAACTATACATGTAGAAAAGTTCTCATGCTTTGAGCCGAGAGGAGAGGAAATTTGAGGATACCTAGGTGCACTATGCCTCGGAGAAAAGTGCATATACGTAAATGCAAGGGCGCTGTGTGCCTATGCTTTATGCAATTTTATTACTTGGGTTTTTTGGCTTTGATATTACCTCAGCGTATGAGCATGCTTTGGTGTCCATGCTGAGATAAAGGCACTGGTGCATGCTGTAGACACAAAAAATTCATATTAGAAAATATTTAACCTAGTCTTATACTACTATCTATAAGGTTCTCAAGTGTACAAAGTACTAATTAATCCCACCTTTTTCTTATCTTTTCTTTTTCCTTTCCCATGTATTTCCCGATACCTATCATCCCATTTCATGACCTTTCCAAATTCTAGCCTAAAATTAGGGTACCCAATATCGTCACCATTTTGCCCCGGTCCCATTTCGGCACCCGGGTCACGACAACCTATTCTATTTCTATTTTGGTCACTTCTAGTTATTGGTCATCCTTATATCCTTCTCAATTAGCCTTGTCAGATTAATTACAAAATTAAGCTTGAGAGCCCTATAAATATAAAGTTACAAGACCATAATGAGGGTCCTAGATCATTTGTATCTTATCACTATTATTACTCCATCTAGGGTTCCATCCTTTGCATCACTTGGATCCACAGTGCCATGCATTCAAGCACAGATATCAATTATACACACTTCATAGGAGGGATTTGATTCTATTCCATGCACACATGCTTCTTACATTTCTATAGCTATTATTTCTCCCTACTTCACAAAGTCCGACTGACACGAGAGCACCTAGGGCACAACATGTACACACACATGAACTACATCAATATATGTAATGTAGTGTAATGTTAAGTGATAATTCAACTAGCTTGGTAGATGAGGTCTGTCCAACACATTCATTTGCATCTTTCATATTTCTATGGTTTGATGCTTCTCCTCAGACGGGTCATTCTCCATTTCATCCAACAAATCTAATGTGACAGACGAGAAGTACTTAGAGGTATTTAGTGACCATACAAGATTGAGGTTCTAAGAATTTGTAGTGTTTCAAGTGCCTGATTGTAGACTAGGGTCCCATGGGGTGCCTCAAGACATTCCTAGTGCTTGTGTCATATCTAGATAGCCTATTCCTTCCCTTTCGCAAGGTACTTGAGGGTTTTCTACACTTCCAAATTTTATTTCTAGATCTGCGACACTATGTGATAATATTTTGTATCAACTAAGTCTTTTTCCTTACTCTTCTCCTCCACATTAGGTTTTATTTAATCGAGAATAGTTTATTTACATTTATTTCATACTTATATTGTTCATTTACAGGGTTTAGTTCTCATAATTACATTAAAATTAATACCTTAGATTCCCCTTAGGCCATTTACATAAAAACTTCTATTTTTGTTAATCATTTTGGTGAACCCGACCTCTCTTCTTGCACCTTTTAGGGTCCAAATCTGCACTTTCCATCATGGGTAAGCATCATAGAAAGTCTTCTTCTTCTAAGCCTCCAGTTACTTTGCAATTTGATAGTCATGGCCATGCTTTCACCAACACTCCCATTGCTTCTTCTAGTTATAGCCCTTGTCCTTCCTTTATTAAACTTCCATCTTCTGGGATGGATCCTCGTGTTATTGTGGATGTTTTTACCTCCTACTTATGCACTATTAATCCTGCTACTTTATCTCAACTCATCACCGAAGTCCAAGCTCTTCCTCTTGATCCTATCGTTCTCTCTCCCACCTTGGACATAAATGAATCTAGCCCTACACCTCCTTCTTCTCCATCCACAATCATGTCTCCACCTCAACCAACTCCACCTACCCTAGTCCCTTTCTGCATGGTTGATCTAGTCCCTTCTACTTCTATTGTTACTTCACACCATCCACTACACCCACCCCACAATACTCGGTTGCTTTTCCCATTCCTCCCCTATCTCCCTTTCTTTATGAGATTCCATTCGTGGCTATTATCCACCATCTTAGTACAGCTCTTCCCCACCATTTGATCCTACCACCACCATTTTTCCATACCAAGGCCCTTCATCATCCATGGATATTCCCCACCTCTTCACCAACATTCTCCTCCTTTGTATGCCCACCTTTCACTTACACTCTCTTCATAAATAATTCTTATTGGGAACACATACCACTTGACACATCATGAAAACCACTTTGTATGTTCCCTTGATGGTCTCCTCCAACTTGGGTTTGACTTCGATGACCTTCATACTCCTCTATACAACCCCCACCTATATCATGGTTTAGTCATTCTTGTTGTTGCATATGACCTATGTGTTTTCCACCTTGTCGTTCATCTTGCACGTGCTCCTCCTACTTCTTTACTCACTCTTGGCCAATATTGGCTAGATTATATCGGAGGGACACTCAATCTTGATCACGTTGATATCACTTTTCCCATGCCATTTGGTGATGTGTGTATTTGTAGTAGTTCTTTCATTTGTTATTCACCCAACTTCACTATTTGGTATGCCTTGGGCTGCCCATTTCCTCCCTTTACCGATGAAAAATATGTCATGGTCATGCATATTTTACACATTCATGGTTATCTAGACAACTAACCACATACCCTTTCTTATCAAGTATCTCATGTTTTATAGTATGATTTTGATGCCTATCTTGATGATTCTCTAGAAGACCTTCCTTCTCCCTTAGCCTCTTATGTTAACACCAATTCACCTCCTACTACAATATGCTCTTTCTCCTTTGATACAAATGATGATCTTGATAATGAATACTTGAAAAAATATTGACACGTGAAGCTTTGCAGATGAAGTAAGATGGTGCTTTTTATTTTATTAATATCAAAATCAAGCATTTGAGACAAATGAGAGAGCTGCAATATTTATAGATATTGGATAGCTTCTATCTCATTCACAATATATGGAAACAAATCATCTAATCTGAGAAAATATGTAGAAATAACATATTACCCCTAATCGCCTTATCACCTCATGGAAATCATCCGGGAACAAAATATGTAAAATATAGAACATGATCCCACAAACATTAGGATGATAACACTATCACTTAGTTAACTAACAACTAAGGAAAACTAATATCTATTGACATAAGTTTAAAGTATTTAATTAAATACTTTAACTTATTACATTTATTCAAATATCAACTAATGATGAATTAAGCTAAGTTTTATTCATAACATCCCCCTTAATTCAGCATGGTCTCAAGTGAATAGGAGAAATTCTCTAAAACACTCAAATTTACCTCAAGCAAGTGACTTTGTGAAGACATTTGCACGTTGCATATCTATTGGGAAATATTGGAGTTGGATGTTGTTGTTCTGAACATGTTTGTGAATGAAATGTACCTGCACCTCAATGTGTTTGGTGTACTCATGAAAAACTAGATTCCGAACAAGTTTTACTACTCCTTCGTTATCAACATGTAGGATAGTTGGATCTTTCTGTGGTATTCCCAATCCTTCAAGTATACGTTGGAGCCATATCGCTTCAAATAAAACTCCACCTGCTGCACGATATTATGATTCTATGGAGGATCTTGAAACAAAGTTTCTTCTTACTCCCCATGATATCGTTCCATATCCCAAAAAGAATACAAATCCTGAAGTGGATTTCCTATCATCTATGTTTCCTACATGATCTGAATCTGAATATCCTATCAAGAAGAAGTTATTATTCTTCTTGTATTCTAGGCCATAGTCCATAGTTCCTCTAATGTACCTCAATATCTACTTTGCTACTTTCTAGTGAGAAACCCTTGGTTCTTACATGAACCATGAAAGATAGCTAATTGCATAGCTGATATCCGGCCTAGTGTAAGTCAAGTAGATGAGACTCTTGATCAACTACCGATAAAGAGTTGCATTTACTTATGGTGATGGATCTGTTTGAGATAGTTGAAGTCTTGTCTCCATAGGTGTGGAAAATGGCTTACAATCCATCATATTGAATTTCTCAGCAGTCTTGGCATATTTCAATTGTGACACAAAGATATGATTTTATCTTTGCCAAACTTCAAGTCCAAGACAATAATATAGAAGCCCGAGATCGGTCATGTTGAATGATCGTGTTAGATATTTCTTTGTTGACTCAATCATCCTCACTGATCCTCCAGTGATGACTAGATCATCGACATATACTACAACGATCACTATCTCCCCCTTAATTTTTGAGATAGAGATTAGGATCATATGGACTCCTGTTGAATCCATGTTGAATGAGATGCTCATCGATTTTTATGTACCATGCCTTGGGAGATTGCTTTAGACCATATAGTGATTTTATTAGTTTACATACATTTTCCTCTTTACAGTATGAAAAAACCTTCTGTAGTTGAGTCATGTAAACTTCTTCCTGTAAATCACCATTAAGAAAGGCACTTTTCACATCCATTTGGTGTATTTTCCAACCAAATTGTGCAGCTAGAGTGAATATTAACCTAAATTTTTTATCTTAGTCTGTGGGAGAAAAAGTATCCTCATAATCAATGCCTTATTTTTGAGCATATCCCTTAACAACTAGTCTAGCCTTATGTTTATCAATTTTGCCATTGTTTTGTACTTCATTTTGAAGATCCATCTGCATCCAATCAGATTTTTACCTGGTGGAATATCTATAAGTTTTCATGTATTATTTTTCATAAGTGACTTATATTCTGCATCCATAACATCTTTCCAAGGTTTAGACTATAGGGCTTCTGAAACTAAGGATGGCTCAATAGTTTCAACAACTTTACTCATTAAGGCCAAATTGACCTCATTTTGAGCCATACTGTGAGTCCTCATTCCAGTGGTAGATGTGTCAGGGACACTATCCAATTTTTCATCTCTAATCATACTTTATACCATTTAGGCATACTTTTTGTGGTTCTTGTGGGAGGTTGAATTTCATTATCTTCCCCATCATCACTGTCATCATCAAAGTGATTACCATCCTTTGTTTTCACTATAGGGATGATTTTTTCATCATGTGAGTGTATGGAAGGAGCATCTTCTTATTTCTTCTCAAAGAACTCAACATCCCGACTAGTGTATACCCTTCTTGTTCTTGGATTCATAAGTCTATAGCCAAGTGCTTCATCACTATATCCCAAGAAGATAAGTTTTTCTAATTTCATATCAAGCTTAGTTATTTGTTTCTTAGGAATGTGCATACTTGCTTTACATCCAAAAAATCTAAGGTGTGAAATAGATGGCTTATGCCTTGACCATGCTTCCTATGGTGTTACTCCATCAAGAGCTGCAGTGGGAACTTTGTTTAGTAAATACATTGTTGTTTTAGTTACTTCAGCCCAAAATGTTTTTGATAAACCTACATCATCAATCATACATCACACCATATCCATGATAGTATGATTTCACCTTTCAACAACACCATTTTTTGTGGTGTGTGAGGAGGAGCCATTTGACGATGAATGCCATGTGTTTTCAAAAAATCATTGAACTCATTGCTGGTGTATTCTCCCCTCGATCTGAGCGGAGTGTTTTTATTTTCCTACCAGACTCTATTTCAACAAGGGATTTAAACTTCTTGAAAGTTTCAAAATCTTGGTCTTTTTGTAGAAAGATAAGTATATCCACATTTTTCTTGAAAAATCATCAACAAAGAGCATGAAATATTGAAACCCAAAGTGGCTAGGTCTCATTAGTCCGCACAAATCGGTATGCACCAAGTCAAGTTTTTCCTTAGCTCGAAATGTACTATGTTTGAATGGTGCTCTATTTTGTTTTCTTGCCAAAAATGTTGACATTTATTTGTACCCTTTTTAGAGGTGGTAAACCCTTAACCATGTCATATCGATGAAGTGTGTCAAGATAGCCAAAACTCACATGTCCAAGTCTTCAATGCCATAGTTGAGCTAATGATGTATCCTTGGCTAAAAGTGCTTGATCATTTTGTTGAACAAAATCCAAGTGAAACATTCTTCCAACATTCAAATATTTTGCAACAATTTTGAGCTTCGTGACTTATCTCAAATTAGGCACATCTTTTTACCACCTTTACAATCAAAGTCAATTTTGAGATTGTGATCTAATAATTGACTCACGGATAACATATTTTTTGTTAAACCAGGGACATAAAGAACATCTGTAATTTTACAATTATGTTTCCCAAGTGGTAGTGAAATGGAACCAATTCCTTCAACACTATATGATGTATCATCACCCAAAGAGACATGATTTTTGGTGGGTGTTTTACTCATTGTGAAGAACCAATATTTATTTCCTATCATGTGTCAAGTTGTACTCGAGTCGACATACCAAATTTCATTTGTAGAATTGGATACTTCATTTGACTGTGCAGAATAGAGGAAGTCATCATCATCAAATTGATCTTCTTGTTTAGCTACATTTCCTTGTTGAGTTGGTTTCTTCTTCCACTTTTGATAATTTTGTCCCTATTTACTCTGTTGTTGGCCTGATTTTGTTTGTTGGTAATTAGTCTTTTTACCACTTGATGATCCTTGTTGGAATGTGTTGTACCAACAATTTTTTAACTCATGTCCTTTTCGACCACAAATAAGACATTTTTGTTGGTCTTTTTGGCCTTGTTGAGAATTACCTTGCTTCTGAGGTTGTTTACTAGACTTCACCTATTTTTTCCCTTTTTGATTAGAAGCAAGTGCTTGCTCTTCAGTTTCAATAGTTGAGTGAATAGCTTCTTCTTGTTGGAGCATATTCACTAACTCTTCAAAAGTTGTTGTTTGACTAGTTATGTTTAATGTGGTCACAAAAATCCTATAAGAAGGAGGAAGAGCTCTCAATACTATAGGCACAAGTGATGTGTCAGTTACTTCTTCTTCCAAAGCTTGAAGTGATGCATGCAAAGTTTCCACTCTTCTCAAAAACATTTCAACTTTCTCAGTTGGTTGCATTTTCAAGTTTAATAGTTGACTTTGGAGATGAAGTATTGTGTTCTTATTTTTTGACTCATATACCGTTTTCAACTTGTCCCAAGATTCTTTTGCTGTTGTGGACTCATGAATATGAGGTTGTACCTCATCCAAAACACTAAATAAGATTATTAACTTTGCTTTTTGATTTACACGATCAAATGTAGCTTGTTGTGTAACATCTGTTGCAGATCTTGTTAATGTACCAGAAACAATGATCCATATATTTTCAAAATCAAGTTGTGCGTAAATTTTGTTTTCCATGCTAGATAATTATTAGAACATAACAGTTGAGAATCTAGAAAAAATAACTTTGGTGCCATAATTGCAGGCCATTGTGAAAACTAAATAATGAAAGAAGAAGAATTGAACAATTTCCCCCCTTAAAGCATACACACCCCCAAAAAATATTATTTTATTTATTTTTGGGCTCCTTTTTGGCTGTGTACAATGATTTTTTTGCACTATTGGCCCTATTACAAATTTGGCTTTGTGGTCAATTTGCAAAAATAAAATGGCACTCTTGGCTGATTTGAAAAAAAAAATTGGACTCTTTGGTCTCTTTTCAAATACAAAAAACTTATTTTTGCAATTTTTACAAGATAAATATTTTCCAAATTTGATTAAAAACTATACCAAGATGTAGAGCTCACAAAAACACACACTTTAAAAAAAAATGACACCTCAATCCGAGGTACTAGTTAAAAGTTATGCATTTTTAAATTGCAATTTTAATATCTTTCCGGGCCCCTTTCCAAAACTAGAAATTTCCTTCTAATTTTTTCACGATGTCCAAAAAGGGAAAAAAAATTAAAATTGATTTTTTAAAAACTAAACATAGGTAATGACTTACATGCATGCGTACTACATTTTAGGTGCAAAACTGCAGTTCATCCGCTTTGCATATGCGTTATAATAACTTAGCTACACTTTTCTTTTATTGTTTCTCTTTGTACGCAGGTATTTCTTTTTCTTGGAGGTAGTTTTTTCTTCCTTCTTCCAATGTAGCTCTTTTGTTGCAGGTTGCAAATCTTCTCCCCATTTAATTTGTAGTCTTCATTTTGGATTCAAGCAAGTTGCAGATCATTCAAATATGTTATCTTCTATCCTTCTGGAATATGCAAAGTTCATAGAGAACCTTCCACATTTGATTGGATATCCTTTTTTTAAATGCTCAAATATAGACAAGAAAAGAAGAATAAAAATTACAAAGAAGAGGAAGAACAAGTAATGTGGGGAGCTTGAAAAGCTTGGGTACCCACAGATCAAAATATTATATATATATATATATATATATATATATATATATATATATATATATATATATATATATATATATTAAATGCTTCCAATTTTTTTAAAAATACCAGAGAATGAAACAATGTCACCTTTACAAATGTAGATAGCATCCAAGTCTCGCAAAGTCCTATGTGATTATGCTTTAGGTGCTCTTCAACTATAAATCAAACGTGATTCGGGTGTGTGAGCCGGTAGGGGCTGAAATGGTCAGGGCATCTATGGCTCCTCCTAGCTCTGTAATTTCTCTAGATCTCCCTAAACTTCCCTAAAACTTCCTACACTCCTCTTTGGATCAGAATACTACTCTGATACCAAATCTTGACAATGAATACTTGAAAACAATATTGACATAGAAGCTTTTAAAAACAAGATGGTGCTTGTGTATTTTATTAATATCAAAATCAATCATTTCAAACAAATTAGAGAGCTGTATATTTATAGATATTGATAGCTTCTATCTCATCCACAATATATGGAAACAAATCATCTAATTTGAGAAAATAACATATTACCCCTAATCGCCCCTATTGCCTCTCATGGAAATCATCAAGAAAAAATATGTAAAATGATAGAACATGATCCCAAAACATTGGGATGATAACACTATCACTTAGTTAACTAACAACTAAGGACAACTAATATGTATTGACATAAGTTTAAAGTATTTAATTAAATACTTTAACTTATTACATTTATTCAAATATCAACTAATGATTAATTAACCTAAGTTTTATTCATAATAGATGATTCTTACTCTTGGATTACTTCTTCTAATACACACCTATGGGAGGCTATACACGCGCTAAAAGTTTTGGTGTCGGTATATGGAAGCAACAATTGTGTCTCTGTTTCACCATTTTCTTTACTTTATTGAGATCGAATAGATAAGGTAAGGGCCAAGGAGGAATACTTGTTTATGTTGGTCGGTTGATGGTTGTTGCACATGGTTTTGACTTCTCAATCCAATGCTAACTATGAGAGCTTCCTTTTGGCTGGGAGGAACTACCTAAAATAGAAAACAAGACCACAAAAGAAGAGTTAAATAATATATGACAATGGACTACCTAGCGTGTGTTAGATTCGGGAAGTGTGATACTCCTTAGATGGTTGTCAATCCATTGTTTAAAATAACTTAATGTGAGAAATAAACAAATTCCTACTATAGTTGATATGATTTAGGTATTTCATTCAAGCACAATAAGCAAATCTAACATAACAGGCTAGGCTATAGTTAGATCTGAAGGGTAGGTAGTTGTCAAGGTGTTGAAATTGGTCAGGGTCAAGTTCTGGGTTATTTGGGTCACTTGATAAAAGGTAGGTTGTGTAAAAAAAGAGATTGACATTGGTTTAGTATAATAGGAAATGGTTTAGGAGAGACTGATGATGGTCATGGGTAACCAACATCGATAGATAGGTGAAAGTAGTTGAATAAAAACTTTATCACGGTTTGAGGTGAGGATAGAAGAACTAAAGGAGGGGAGGGTAAGGTCTATGGAAATGTTGAAAATATTCGAGAGAGAGGTAGAAGGGCTAGGATAGATAATCTATATAAAGGGTGGGTGAGGGTTTGAGTTTTTCAACAAGTAGACTATGAAGGAATGGGAATATTAATGGAAGAACGATAATAGAAATGATAACAACCCTATGACTAGGATAAGAAGGAAATGATCAGTGATAAAAGTACTTACCAATGTTGCAGATCCAATGGTTGGTTAGTGGGGATGATTGATTGGTGAGATGGAGCTTGGTGCAATAGTGATGCTTCCCGAATGTCACCATGAGTGTGAATGCCTTTGGATCTGTCTTGGTGCTGGCTATGGATGTCTGTAGGTGTGAAAAGGCTCTGGTTCTGCTTACATGTAGTTCTCTTCTCATCTCCTTGATCTCAGAATCTGCCAACCCAAAAACAAGGTTGCTAAGGTGAATAAATGGTATGTTCACCTAGGCACTTTATTTAACTTTATGTTTTATCCTCACCCACTTATGTGTGTGGATATTTCTTTTATCTTATTTAGATGTATTATCTAGTTTTAGGGGTGATCTATGGTATTGAATAGATCCTTGATGTCTAGTTCTCTCCTAAATCTATGGTCTTGACTAGTTATTCCTAGGATTTATGCTAAAAACTGGAAGATCTTTCCAATTTCTTAGGCTAGGTTGATTTTTCATTTGTTTGCAAAGGTTTTATCGATTGATCGTGGTGAAGCATTTCTTCCTTCTAATGAGTGGGAATGTGGTCGAGAGAAATCTCGGCATGTGCTTTTAGGCTTAGACCAAATCTTATCTCATTAAGGCAAGCAATATTAGGTCTTAGTTAGTTATGGAAACATACCAAGAATAGGTCTAGGGTGAGGTGGCTGAATGAGGTGGAAATTAGGTCAATTAAGGTAATTAAATGATGAATATTGTGAGGATGGGTATTAATTAAATTAAATTAATATTAATGTGGGGTGGAAGGGGTTGTGGTTAGGTGAATATATTTGAGTTGGCTATTCGACAAGGGGCCAAGGGGAGTGTGACCCAATTTTGGTGTCTATATCCTCTTCATGTTATGGTTGTGCAACTCCAGCATGCTTCTACTCCTCCTAACTCCTTCCTTCCACCTCCCCTACTAGTACCTTCCTTAAATCACTAGTTTTACCTTTCTCTTCACCCTTTATTCTTCTCCTATAACACTATTCCATAGCACATTCTTGATCACCTTCTTCACCAAAACTACTTATGCTTACATTACCATTCATATCTCATTCACGATTAATCCACACATGTGATTGTCCATTTTTTCACTATCATCGCATTCAAGGTCATCATACAAATTCTTGTCATGCATTAGCCCATGTTATCAGAGATATCCAACAATTAGGCCTCCTCTCATTCAGCACCCAACCTCCTCCTATGCTACGTACAACCCCTCGACACACCTAGTTCATTGGTGTCGATCAAGTCCTACCCACATATCGTCTCAACACCCACCTCTAATATCACATTCCCTATCTCCCCTACAATTTTTCATCAAAATATTCATCGTTAGGTCATCCTTCATGCACATATCAATTCCACTTGCCCACACCACCCATCTCTACTATATCCCCACTGGTAGATCATGGCCCTCCATTCGCATCATCTCAAGCGCTAGTCATATAGGAATTTTTCCTTCGACTTCTCAATTGATTTCTCTCCATACACTTATCACATACTTATATTGTGATTACATATTTTTATTCAAGCCATCATTCCTTCCATCTCGCGTATTGTCACACCTTCATCACTAGATGACGTACCCTAGTGCTTTGGTTCACACTAGAATCTTGAGGGATTACCATTACACTAAACCCACACAATACAGTATAGGGCTTCAAAATTACATTTTATCATCATTTCTCTACATAGCCTACATCTTACATTATCATATACATACCTAATCTATTGGTCATTTTTACATCATCTCTAACATACATGCTACACTAGTCATCACACCATCTATGTCTAGTGTTGAATCTCTTTCTTAAATTCTATACTTACACTAGGTCACATTATCCATGGGTATAGCTTTACTTATCACCACTACATATTCTATCTACACCTCTATCTGTATCTTACATTACATGGTCTTATTTACATTGTGCATCTATCGATTATCTACATCCTACATGTTACACTAGATTTTATAGCATTTGGGTCATGATTTATCATTGAATATCCTATATACATCATATATTTGACATATTGTGTTGGGTTTCCTTTATATATGGGCCTAGCTCTCCATCTACACCTATAATCACATTTTACCGCACATTTTCACAGCCTCTTCACCATTTGGTCACCTACACTACGTTGTTTTCTACACATTACACACACTACCCTTTGATGCACTTTAGTTCTTCATTCCATACTTGACTACTGAGGGTTTACCAATAAAATGGACCTTACCTACATGTGACATGTCATCATACCACATTCACTGAACTAGTGACCTACACTCTAGGCTATATCATCACCCACACTTGTCATCACACCATGTAGTGGTATTCACCTTAGGTTAAATCACCACTCTTTTCATCACTTTTCCGTCATCCTATTATGTTCTATCATCTCTTATTATATCATCCTATTACATTTTTCTTTTCTCAATTCCACATTAGTCCATTACATTATCACACCTTCAATCATCACATAGTGGTATACACCCTAGGTTAAATCACCACTCTCTTCATAAATTTCTCCTTATCCTCTTGCATCCTATCATCACACATTCTATTATCCTATTCTATGTCATTCTATTACCTCATCATTTATCCTACTCATCACTTAGTGGTATACGCTTTAGGCTAAATCACCACCTTATTCTTATTCATCACATAGTGGTCCACACTTAGTGTTAAACTACCACCTTCCATTATCCACCACCTACTCATATACGCTTCATGCCCTCATCACCCATCTCGTAGTGACATATGCTATAGGCTAAATCACCACCTTCTTCTTCCATCAAGTAGTGATATACGCTTAGGGCTAAATCATCACTCCTTCATTCAATAAGTAATGGTATACGCTTTGGCTATAGGGTCCACGACACCTCTCTACATGCCGCATTTCACCACCATTCCATACACATACTCATCACAGTGCACTAGATATAACTAACACTACTCGACCATTTCCTCATGATGCACTCTCGTTTACGGTTCATTATTGACTACTAGGGGGAAAAATAAAATGAACCTCACTACATACACTTCCATACACTCGGGTGGCACATAGCTCCTATCATTCCATCTTGCATTCCATTCCATCCATCCACAACATATTGCATTGTCTTGGTAGCATTTATTTTTGCTTACTAGTGGTTTTCATCCTCATTCTACTACACATGTTAGATTGGTTTATTCTAAGTCATTAGAATACACACATGCACGTTCATGATTTTTTTAGTGTGATCACATATACAAGACATTTACATGTGGCATGGATGCTCACCTTCTACCCTTACTATAAAGGTTGTTGGGGTCATACACATTTGTTTCATATAGGCGTTATTATTTCATTTTATACTTAGCATCTTATACTACTTGTACATACATGCTTTCACATATTGGTTATCACTCTAGCATGCTACTAATGGGTGTTCCATGTACAACACTTGTTTTTGTAGGATTACATGTTTCCATGACTACCTCTTTGTTTCCACTTGTCTTCCATTTTTTACCATTGTTTTGGGATTTTCCCTTTACTTTCGTGTAAACTTGATTGTTTTTTGTGGCCATGATGGCCTTGCTAGTATTGCGACATCGTGAGTGATGTCCCATGTTTGAAACCTTCTTTGTGCATTTTTTTTGTTTTCTTGCGTGTTTACACTACTTTGCTTAGTAGTTTTACATTGTCTTAGTATTTTACACTTGTATTATTTTGCAAGCATGTGTTTGTACTAACACTTGTATCTGCTATCCATCCCCTTTTGTGTGTGCATTGGTATCTACCAAGAGTTTCCCTTTCCCCTTGCAGGGTAAAGTTCTATAGGTCGAGTGTGGTTGGTCCACTTTTGGGGCTGCATTCTCCTTCTAGGGTCATCACATGCACCCCCAAAGAGGGGGTCATCATTGAGGGTTTCTACTAACACAACGTATCTACACCAATTCACACACAATGAGTGAGTTCATAATAGTCTACGAACTCCATACATAGTGGCCTTAATAGGACATGGTGTCCTTGGAATTTTATGGAGCGATTATAGGCTCAAGGGTTATAGTGGGTGTGCCTCTCTACATTTCTCCATCCAGTGGCATCGGTTCACACAAAAACTAAGACAATGCAAAGATCTCTTCTAAAATTTCAGCGAAGTGGTTAAAGGTTGGAGGATATAACATGGTTCCTCCTATACTTATTTAGCTAGGGTGGTATGAGATCTCTCAAAAAACTTGTGATAGTACGAGATATACTTCTACACCCTTTTATCGACATGAATCATTTAGAAACGTTCCATTTTTCCATTTACACTTTCTATTCTAGAAAACTTTACATTTACATATTTTACACATCATTTTTACATACATACTTGACTACTTGATCATTTTCTCCTTGCAGTCCACCGTATGAGAAAAAAATAGTGATATTAGGAGCAAAAACTACAACAAAAAAAATGACAAACAACACACAACAAAAACTATTTTTCATACTAACCATGTAGGTCAACTACACACAACAACTACACATTCGTTGCACCCTAGGTTCACTCTCATCACTTTTTATACACATTTTTATCTTTATAATCCACATTCCTCCACATTTTTTTTATGGCATTCCACACTTGAGTCTAGTCCATCATCACATCTTCCTGTACACTCTACATGGTTATCAGCTATGCATTTCTATCTACTTTATGTTACCAAGCTTCCCGCTCACCAACATAAAGTGGGGGAAAATGTAGAAAAAAATATTACACATTAGACAATATTTAACCATCTCTTATACTACTACCTACAAGGTTCTCAAGTATACAAAATACTAATTAATCCCACCTTTTGGCCACCTTTTTCTTATCTTTTATTTCACCTTTCCAGCATATTTCTTGATACCTATCAGCCCATTTCATGACCTTTCCGACATTCTAGCATAAAATCGAGGCACCCTTACCTATACTTGAGCACCCCGAGGTAGCTTGGTCACATTCCAAGTGCCTCGGTCTATGCACAACCTCTTTTTCTTCTTTTGTTAGGTCACTTCTACCTCGTTGGTTATCCTTATCTTCTTCTCAGTCGGCCTTGTCGGGATTAATTACGAAATTAAGCTTGAGAGCCCTATAAATATAAAGTTATAAGACCATAATGAGAGTCCTAGGTCATTTGCATCTTATCACTACTTGTTATTCAATTTTTCCCCTCACGAAAAATTGATCGAACAAAACATTGCACATGAGAAATGGAGAGGTTGCTTTAGTCATACGAGCTCACATTCGATCCTAGAAAATCAAGTGGTAGGAAGGTTTGACAATGGAGAAGCAAGGTCGAGAGATGAATGGCCATGGAAATGTTAAAGAAAATAAATCCCAGAGTGAGTTAACTTGAAACAAATCAAAAAAGCCAAGGAATGTTCCATGTGTCATCTCGCGCACTTCAAAGGTGTGAAAAAGTGGGGTCTTAAAACAAGCCTGATATCCTCCACGTTTTTAGGGTCTAGAAAAGTTGCATCGCCATTGTAAATTATAAGAACCATGGAGGCCTCCACGTAATTCATCAAGACACCTTCAAAGGTATGGCAAAAGTGGGTTCCCAAAAATTTGGACCTCCACGTGTCCAGAGCCCAAAAAGGAAGAATTGGGCATTAAAAAGTCAAAGAAAAGCAACAGATCCACGGAAGGTGCCACATGTCATCTCAATGCAACTTCAAAGGTACACTCAAAAAGGAGGACTCCAAATGAGCGCAAAGCATCCACGCATCTAGAGTCTGACATAGTTGCTCCACCAAATAGGAGAGACTTAGCCAAAACACAAGAAAATAGAGTAGGCCCATGCAGACGACGCCAAGTGTCCAATCGGCGCAACTTCAAGAGTGAAAGGAGGGGGGTGAAATCTTAAGATGCACGGGGTACCACGTGGATCTTGAATGGATAGACTCTTTTAAATATTGTGAGCCCACATTAAATGACTGACCACGACCTTCAAACAGCCATATCTTTTAGTTTGGAAGCTCGAAATTGGGTGGGAGAGGAATTTTTGGAAAGCTCCCAATGTCTGCTACTCACCTACCCCCATAATGAAAAATACAATCCATAATTTCCAATGTGATTAGGCTTCTCACCTTCCACTATAATGAAGTACGGGATTTCTTTCTTTCCAAACAAGGAACAAAAATGGAGGCATGGGTTTTGCAGAGTGGAACCCATCATTATTCAGGTGAATTCAATACTCTTTTGGGGTGGTTGAGGAAGGATTAAAATTCTTATCTCCCTTATCTCTCATATTTTTCTATTTATTATAAGGAGGGACATTTTTCTAAAGGCGAGACATTTTTATTTGCACCCTCCCTTCTTCTCTACTCTGCAGGTGAATTTGTGGAGTTTCAAACCTCCCATTTAGATTGTAATACAAATCTTGCCTCTTGGCCATTGTAGTGTACTATATCAACTCTGGAGCAATAATGCATGTGTATGGATGATTTCCAACCCTCTCTGTTTTCATTGCACCTCTTTGATCTCTCCAATAGTCCAAATTGAGAAGATATTACATGAGTTCTTTGACGGAGAAGCGGGAGGCCACTTTGCTCCACTAGTAATAATTCTCGGGATCATGAAGGCTGGTTACTATTGGCCTACGATGTTTAGTGATTGCTACTCATGGATCAAGAAATTCAAGAAGTGTGTATTCTTCATAGGGAAAGAAAGGTTAGTAGCCTTTCCCCTTCATCAAATTTCAGTAGATCAACCTTTCATGTAATGGGGATTAGACTTCATTGGAGTGATCAACCCAAATTCAAGTCAAGGCCACAAGTGGATACTCACAAAAATAGACTATTTCACCAAGTGGATTGAAGTAGTGGCACTTAAGGAGGCAAATTAATCCAACATCTTGGATTTCTATGAAGGGATAGTCATGAGGTTTGGTGTCCCTGCTACTATCATATCAGATAATGCATTGGCATTTATTGGCACAAAGATCACTAAATGGGTTATCAAGAATGGTGTATACCTTAGCACCTCTTCAAACTATTACCCTCAAGGTAATGGCCAAGCAGAGTCCATAAACAAGAACTTACTAAGAATCATCAGAAGGACTCTTGATGAGAATCAGAGAACTTAGCACACGAAGCTCAAATCAGCTCTATGGGCTGATAGGATCACACCCAAGAGGTCTACAGGAAACTCTCTATTCAAGCTTGTATACGGGAAAGAAACAGTTCTTCCTATATCACTTGAGTTGCAAACATTGGAACTCATTAAACAACTAGAACTAGCTGAGTTCGAGCCTACTGAAATTAGGTATGTAGAGTTGATGGAATTAGAAGAAGCAAGAGAACATGTTCTCTACTCTTCCACAAGTGCTCTAAACATGGACCAAACGGAAATTTGTGATTTCTTCCTCCAATACCTCAACAGAGATGAAGGAAAAGGTTCAAAAGTTCCCACTAAGGAGGTATGAAGAGGTGCTAGGCGTGCTCTTCGGATCGACCAAGCAGCCCATCGACGGTGGTCGTAAGACCTATAGAGAAAATGGTAAAATAGTCACCCCTTCTCAAAACAATCCCGCTACTCCAACAATACAAATAACAATCAAGGACCAAATATCTTTAACAATAATCATGGAGTCACGACCGATGGTGTAACTAACTTGACCCAAAAGCCTAATGTTATTAGTCCCACTGTATAGGAACAACAAATAACAACAACACTTGGGAATAACAATGGCACTAATAAGAGGAGCAATAATTTCTCACCCTCGGTAAACATTGTGGATTTTAATTGTCCCCAACAACAGCAATAACCTCGTACCACAAAGACAAATGCCAACCCCAAGCCCTAGTTAATACCCCAACCAATTATAGAACCAAGGCCAATGGTTCCAAAGTGTTAACTATAACAACCAACAACCAAACAATAACCATGGTTTTGGACCACAACAAGGAACTGACCAAAGGCCTCGGGATTATGATCCGACTTGTATTGTGGTTTCCACGGGGTCCATACGCATGACACAAGAACTTGTCACGATTGTAATAAGTTTTTGCAATGTTTTCCGAAGACCAAAGATAGTTGTTTGTTGAAATGCTTATAGCCAACCCAACTATGCCTAATCAAAACACTTATATGAGACCGGTGTCTCCACATAACACACCATTGGGAATCTTCAATGATCCTCTCCCCACGCATCCAAAGGATGGAAGACTGAGTTCCTAATGGTTCGAATAATGGCATTGTAATAGGGACTCATGATCATGAAGCCTCAAATTCGTAAAACCCACGTGTGGTACCTTCGTTGGATGGTCGCCAGCAAACGAAGATCATAGGTTTGGTTGAGTTAGACGTTGAACTCTAGATTAACACTGTAATAAGAGCTAGAGACTATTCATCACATCCGATCCTGATTTACCCAGTTGTCTTGAATAATCCTCATGACATGCTAAGTAAGACAGTAGGGGACTTATGACTTGATCAATAATCTAACCAAGACCTTTTCACACATTTCCTTCTTAGATCTACTGAAAAATTCTCTCGCTCATCGAGACACTCTCTTGGAAGCACTCTATCTTGGCCATTTTGCTAACATTACCCCACCGCCAGAGGCAGATAAACCATATAGACTTTGACATTTTCCCTCCAGACAGCCCGAAAGGGATATTGGGTTTGTATTTGACATAAGAAAGATGCCTACGGATTCGAAATAGCTCGTAGAGGTGATCTAACCTTGTTTTTACAAGTTTGGATCTATAACAACTATGTGAAGTGTGCGATGATCGACGATGGGGTAGCAGTTAACATCATCCCCTTCTCTTTTCTTCAGAAGTTAGGATATGGGGAGACTAATTTCTCCTTGATGTGAAACACATTAAGAGGCTATGATAGTCTCAAGGCGACCTCGATCGGGACCATAGTATTACCAGTCACTCTTGGACCCAAGACAGGTGCTTACTGAGTTTTATATTATAGATCAGGAAACCAACTATAATATGATTCTTGGTCACCCTTGGATACACCGCATGAAAGAAATCCCGTCCACCCTATTCCAAGAAGTCAAATTCCTGCATTTAGGGAAAGTCTTTGTCACTCAGGGTGATCCAAAGCCCTTTGACATACATCTAGCCAACTTGAAGAAAAGGCCAGGGTCCACTCTGAATTCGAGCTTCCCACCAACCAGTTAAATAAACTAGTAAGCATGTTACTGAAGAAAAGCTACTTCCCATAATGGAATTGGAGGTTACGAGGTTTGATCAAGGGTATTCCAGCTTTTAAGGATGAAAGCGTTGTTGTAGAGATAGTTTCACTAGGAACTAAAACAAAGATTGTTAAACTATTAGACAAGGATTTTCCTATCCTTCTTCCCTTTGATTCCATGGGTATGGGACATGCTTTGGGACCTGGTTCCCTTCCAGTAGATGAGGTTTGCATGGTAGATGTAACCGAAATAAAAGAACATACAAAGGATGACTCAACATCTATCTTTTTGAGTGATTGCTGGACTCTCCACTTTGATGGGGCCAAGTGTCGCTTTGGTGCCAAGGCAGGTGCAATCCTTACCTCACCTAAAGGAAGGATTTTACCTTTTTCTTTCAAATTGAATTTTGAATGCACAAACAATGGGGCTGAGTATGAAGCTCTTCTATTAGGTCTCATTATAGCCAAGAGAATGGACATCCTCAATATTAGGGTGTTGGGTGATTCATAGCTAGTCACAAATCAGGTATCCGAGGTATACGAGACTAGGGCTGAACATTTACAACTCTATAAAACTGTCATGTTAGACCTAACTAAATAGTTTGATTTCATATCAATTGAGGTAGCTTCCACTTAAACAAACCTTATGGAAGACTCTGTAGCAACTTCCACCTCATGCTTCACCCCAAGTAATGATTTAGAGGACACCAACTTCACAGTTTCACTCCATGCCTGAATCCTTGATTCACAAAGTGCCAGTGGCATCAATGTTGACATATGTGGAAGTTGAGGGCCAGTTTGACTCTTCAGACCCTGTTGATGGGGATGAGTCAACCTTAGATTATTTAAACGCTTTGGTGGAATTACATCTTACTTGTCAAGAGGTAGAATTTTCCTTAATTCCGTGTTCCTCCTCTTATTTTGGGAATCCAATGATTGAGTCATCTCTGGGAAGAGATCTTGAAATTTATGAAGTAGAAGAGGATGGGGAATTGCGGTTTCCACCGAGCCCACTTGAGTTTTGGGAGGGTAATGCATCCTTAATTGAGCGAATGATTGATATAAACATCGGAATGGAGGAGGAACCAAAAATCTTAAAGCTATGGTCCTCTTTAACTCTAGAGGAAGTAAAAATTCATACTCGAGTGCTTAAGGAACATCGAAAAGCCTTCACATTTAGTTATAAGGAAATGACGGAATTGCACCACACATCGCAGTTCACAATCTTGTTACTAAGCCGGATGTCAAACCAATTAAGTAGAAATCAAGACCTATGAAGCCAAAGGTAGCCCTTATGGTAAAAGAAGAAGTAATGAAGCTTCTCCAAGTAGGATTTATTAAGCCAGTTGATTATTCACAATGGGTATCTAACATTGTCCGTAGTCTAAAAAAGATGGAAAGATCCGTATTTATATAGATTTCCAAAACATCAACAAGGCTTGTCCCAAGGATGATTTCCCGCTACCATCCATTGATGTTATCGTCAATGCAACAACTGGATTTGAGTTGTTTTCCCTCATGGATGGGTTTTCGGGATACAATCAAATCAAAATCTCTGTCGAGGATCAAGCTAAAACTACGTTTATAACTCCTTGGGGAACTTATTGTTATGTTGTCATGTCATTTGGTCTTAAGAATGTTGGTGCTACATACCAACGAGAAATGACCTACATATTCCATGATCTTATTCATAAGATTGTGGAATCCTACGTGGATGACCTGCTGGCCAAGGCTAGGAAGTGCTGTGATCACCCAGAGGTGCTTCGTATCATTCTCTCATGCTTGATTGAGTATGGAGTCACATTGAATCTAGAGAAATGTGTATTCGGTGTAATAGGTGGAAAGCTCTTGGGTTACATTATATCTTCACGAGGAATTGATGTTGACCCGCCAAAATCTAGGCTGTGTTAGAAATGGTTCTCGCCATTGAACGAGTTTGGTATTAGATCTTTCCTTAGGAAACTCGGTGCAATCCAAAGGTTCATCCTTGACTTGACCTTTTCCATTCATCTAATCAACAATTTGTTAAAGAAATATTATATCCTAGATTAGATGGAGGAATGTGATGAGGCCTTCAAGGTAGTTAAGTGATTTTTGTTATCCCTCCCACCAAGGTCGAGATTGCACTTTGATCTTATTTTCACATGATACAAACGTTTCACCGGCACGTATCTTTGCACAAGAGGACGATGACAAATGAGAATAGGCTATTTATTTTATCAGTTGGATGTTACTCGATTATGAGACACGCTACACATGCAGAAAAAAAGGAATGCCTTGCCATAGTTTTCGCAACCAAGAACTTAAGACATTACATGCTTAATCAAGAGACAAGGGTCATCAAGTCAGACCACTTACGGACATTCCTCATGCAAGGATCCTTGTCTAAAAAGGTTGGGCATTTCATTACATTAATGGGCAATTTCAAGCTAACATTTGTAAATAAAAATCAATTAAGGGTCAAATCATCACAGATTGGTTAGATGATAATCCATTAGATGGGGGTGATTTGGTAGATTTGGAATTTCCCGATGAGTGCGTATATTTCATTGAAACCAAGCCCCCTATCTCTGTATGTCCTTGGTACACTGACATCATCAATTTCATCATGGACCACACATACCTAGAAGGGGAAATGTCACAACAAAGAAGGTGGTTACACATAATTGCCACCAAGTACATCATCCTAGAATAGGTGCTTTATCACAGAGCCTTTGACAGAATGCTATTGAGATGTGTTGATTATGAAGAGTCTGAAAATATTCTTTATGAGTCACATAGCGGGGTATGTGGTGGTCACTTCGGTGGCCACGCTACTACCTAAAAGATACATCGGATGGGCTATTTCTGGCCCACCCTCGAACATGATGCGGTAGAGTTTGTGCACAGATGCCACAAGTGTCAAGAGTTTTCCCATGAAATCCACATACTGGCACAAGCTTTACAACCGATCGCAACTCCATGGCCCTTCTCCACATGGGGCCTAGATTTGATAGGGAAATTATCTCCCTCATCAATGGATGGCCATAATTTCATAATTATAGCCATGGAGTACTTTACCAAGTGGGTAGAGGCCATGCCCCTTACCATTATCCCTGGATCTATAATCACTAAGTTCATCTTGAACCAGATCATTTGTAGGTACGGGGTGCCACAGGTCATTATTTACGATAATGGTGCATCTTTCAAAAATTACAAGGTGTGTGAGTTGTGTGCAAAGTTAAAAATACATCATCACATAGCTTCTCTCTATTACCCTCAAGCTAATGGACAAGCCAAGGCTACCAATAAGACTTTAAATTCCATTCTTTTATAAATGGTTAAGGAGAATACACGAGATTGGAATCTAAAGCTTTTTCCGGCCTTGTGGGCATACTGAACATTGGTTAGAACACCAATGGGAGTGACTCCCTTTTCTTTAGTGTTCGGTGTTGAGGCAGTTCTACCACTTTGGAGGTCGAACTACCTAGCCTCCGCATTTCGTTACATGGTATCCTAGGAGAATAGGGTTATCAAGAAGCTCATCTCTCCCAATTAGAAATCCTCAATGAAGTTAGATTGAATGCTTGAGCAATGACACAATGTATACGCTGACCACATGGCTTGGAAATACAATAAAAAGGTATATGAATGTGAGATCTACAAAGGAGATTTGGTGTTAAGGCTCGATAGCCAAATTGACAAGAAGACCGGCGAGGGAAGAAAGTTTAGACCTAGGTGGATGGGTCCATATCGAGTGGTGGAAGATTATAAAAATGGTGCATTCCATTTGTGTACTCTAGAAGGTGAGGAGTTTAGTGAATCTATGAACTCCCTTCACCTAAAGAGATACTATGCATGATCCATCAACATTCTCATATGTACATTATTGCATCTGCATTACATTTTCATTTTCCATTCATTTTGTAAAAAGTGTGATCAAGGAGCTTATCCTTATAGCAATCCCCAAGAACTTCTGAAAATATTGGAAAAACATTCAAATCATGTCTCTTCAAATATTCATTATATCATCAACTATTTCTACATCATTTCATCAGTTCCAATAGGATAAGACAAAGTTTTGATAGTAACCATACCAAGGCTTGCATACTTGGTTCTACTTTTGGTTTCTTCTTAGGATAGGTGTCTTTTGTTCATGGTCTATTCTAGAAGCTTCATGGTGTCACATCCATCCCACATACATCTCCTTGGAAATAAGAACATTCTAAAGATTTTTCCCAAATAAGTAAGTCAAGTACAAATCAACAAAAAAATTTATTTTACACATTTCTTTTCCCTACCAACCTTCGGTGTTGAGCCTACATCTCTTACTAGTGATGTAGGGTTGGGAAAGGAAGGAAATGCCCTTACTCGCCTATGCTTTGTCCATGGTGATGAGCCCGTACTTCCTACTGGTAGCATGGGGCAAGGTATAGGGGGTCTCTTTGACAAACCTGAAAGTCATAAACAATTAGACCAATTACTGGGAAATCTTAAGTCAAAGCAAAGTGGATTAGATGTTCAAAATTCCAAGAAGAATTCAAAACCTTAAAACTAGATTTTGTCAACCAAGTGGCCATCTACGGATCCAAGTCTAGATAAACTGCAGAGCAATTCACATTCTAAACTATGAGGTAGCATTAGTGGGGTAAGGTTGTAGTGTCCCAATTTGGCTCTGTCAAACCTCTGTCTTCATCTCATCACTACCATTCAACAAATTTCATGGCTTGTGCCCTTCCTAGCTCTCGGTGTTGAGCCCTCACATCTTACTAGTTGTGTGGGGTTAGGAGTGGGGCAAGCATATCTATTCATCATATCATTATGTCATCACGTTTTGTCAAGACAAATACGAAGTACCGAAAATTGCAAAAGAAACTAAGTTTTAAGATCACATTGTGTTTGCATCATCATATATCAGCATCATAAAATACAAAAAGAAATCATTCTATTATCATTTCACATCCATTGCATACATTCTGAAAAGCATAGGAAAGTGGAAATTCTAAACATCTAGATTACACATGAGAGATAAGCCAAAGAGAGTCAACTCGGATGCAATGGAATGTTGAACCAAAAATAGAGTCTGTATATCATAATGGATCAAGTTTGTATACAATGTCATCATGTACCAGGCATGGTAAAAATGCTCGCAATGAGCCCAAAACAAAAAAATCGTATAATGTCAAAAAATAGTATCAAAGCAATAAAGGCTATGCGATGAAACTCGAGAATGGACTAAATGGTGTGAGTGCTCATGGTGGCACCCGCTACCCATAGCCTCACTATGAGAATGGCTTCATCTCATCAGGCACTCGGTGGTCTTGTACCTAGCTATTGTGGCACGAAGGGAGGTCACCATCTCTGCGATCTTCTAGACAAGAGAAAATACATCAGAATGTCAGCCAACGGCTAAGGGCTGCCCTGAATCAGTAGCCAACTCGGCCCGAGTCTTCCTCGAGGGGATCAATAGGGTGTCCATGCATACCCGCCAAATGAGCTCTCGCCACTCGTGTATGGACACTACAAAAGGAAAAAGAAGAGATAGTGAGCAAAGAGAAAATCACGAATGCAAGTTAGAAGAGAATACTAAACTAAGCCTATGAAAATAAATAATCAAAAATAGAGAGAGGAGTATTGAACATACTCGGGTCTCTAGGAATCCATGTGGGATCAGTGGCTCTTCGTAGCAGGTGCTGCTAGTGGCTATGGAGCCTCCCAAATCCAAAGGCATGGTGTTATCCCATCACGGACTCATCATCTCCTCCAAGGGTCTCCTTTGAGACTAGAGTCTCTCTCTCCATGCTCGCCTCCTCATGCACTACTCTAAGGATCTCCTAGGTGTCATGCCACTCAGGGTCACTGTCATCTCCCTCCGAAGGTCCTACCCCCTCATCCTCCTCTCCACCCAACTCCCCTTTATGTCGTCTCCCACCTCCTCCTCAGAATCCTTTTCCAAGTCAATCAGCTCATCCTCCTCCCCACTGTGAGCAGGAGCTGCCCCAATCTAAAGTAAAGGTGCTTGAGGAGCACCAACTACTCGTCAATCCTAAACTACACACCTAACTACAATAGGCACACCAGGAGTAACAATTGTCTAGCAAAGATCCCCTCTAGGACCTGTCATCACCAATCCGGCATTATGATAATTCTTCACCGAGAACTCCTCGTGCTATGATTATTTACTAATCCACACCTTTAGTTTGGTGGATGTAATCTGAAACAAAACAACAACATAACACAAGAATGCCATCGACTATGATAAGACGGAATGATGACAAAACTGAAATATCAAAGTAAATTATAATATTAACATGAAATTGTTACAATCTCACCCATGAGGTACTTCAAGTGTTATTGACTCCACTTGTCTTTCACCAAGACTATGGGAGAAACTTTACAATTACACCTCTTAATGGCTTCTTCAACACACCTTTAAATTGATGGCTTCCTTTGCACACTTCCTACAATATTTCTCACTACTTCCTTCTATGCTAAATGAGGGGGGTGGCCTCTCTATTTATAGAACTTCTAGGCTTATCCATCTTATCTCTAAGATAGGATAAGAAATCCTCTGATGAATCATATTCCATACCTTAACTCTTATCTTACATGTAAGCTTATCTTTTAAGACAAGATAAACCTTATCATTTTACATGGGTTCCACATTTTTAGACTTTTTACTAAAAATATTTATGACCTCACTCCTTGTCCTTATTACCAATATAATATTTCTAATTCCTAATCATGTAGACCCTACTTCTCTAATTACCCAAACTTTGACATTTTAACATTACCGGACCACTTACGACAAATATTTACTTTTTACAACATTCATATTGTACTTTTACTGTTACCGTACTCCACATTATTGGTGGCACCGTCTTGATGGCGCCCATTATCTTCTTTCGAGACGCTACTACTAATTATACTTAACAACATCCTATTCCTAATACATACATTAATGAAATAGAAATTATGGAGGAAAATTTTAGTGTCGACATCTTCCCCCTTCCTAGCTTCTACTCCGTCCTCGGAGTAGACTATTCTGGTGCTTGGAAAATATTCAACTTGTCGTGGTTGACCCATTTCGTAATGGGAGTGCCATCCAATTCCTCCAGTCAGTGCGTACCATTTTCATGCACAACTGCTATTTTGTAGGGCCCCATCCATTTTGGAAGAAATTTTCTCTGTCTTCTTTTTTTATATCTGGAATCATATACTAGAACCAAGTCATTCACATGAAATGGAGACCACCGGATCTTTTGATCAAAGTATTCCTTCTGCTTCATTTTCTTCTTATGGCTTGTATCCTTTGCTATTTCCCTCATTTCCTCTAGCAAATGAAGATGTACCAATCTTTCTTTTACTGAATCACTTTCATCCATCCTTTCATTTTTCATAACTCTCACAGTGGGAATATCAAACTCAATAGGAAGAACTGGATCAATGCCATAGGCCAACTGAAATGGGGAGTATCCTGTTGCTGACTTTGATGTTGCCCTATATGCCCACAATGCTGCATGAATCCTTTTATCCCACTTATGTACCTGCAAGGCTGCATCTTTTGCTAGAATTTAACACAACACAAAATTTGTTCGTTCCATCTGTCCATTTGTGCTTGGCTTGTATGTTGTTGCCTTCTTGTGCTTAATAGAAAACTTATTGATTAGGGCTTCTACCACCTCATTAATGAAGTGGCTTCCTTGATCATTACAATTTCTATTGGACAACTAAATCTGGTGACAATGCGTTCATATATGAACCTTGCCACTTCATCCATGGAAGTTGTTTTCAATGGCCTAGCTTCAACCCACTTGGTTAAATAACTGCGTGGCAACTACAATATACTTATTTTGGTGTGAGGTAGTTGGAAGTGGACCTACAATGTCTATTCCCCACTTTTCAAAGGGACCAAGTGGAAGAATAGGACATAATGGAGCTGATGAAGTCTTACGGTTACCATGTGTTTGACAAATATCACATGTCTTACAATAATTATAACAATCTTTAAAAAGAGTGGGCCAGTGATAACCTGCATCCAAGATCCTTCTTGCTGTAAGTTTTCCAGAGAAGTGCCCTCCACATGTACCATTGTGGAATTCTTCTATTAGCTCCTTCCCTTGATCACGTCCAACTGCCCTCTTATACTGTCCATCAGGTCCTATTCGAAATAATACTCCATGCAGAATAGAATATGGACGACTGGCTTGAGTAATCTTTCTCTTAGTCTTTGCATTGGCACCATCAGGAAACTTGAATTCATTCAGATAATTCCAAATATCTATGTATTCACTAGGGATTGTGTCAAGGGATAACAATGTTGTATTGGGAAATCATCATCATCACAAGATGATCCTAAACCATCATAGGCTCGAGAGAGTGCATCTGCATTGACATACTTCTTTCCTGGCCTATCTATAATATCAAATTCAAATTCTTGTAGCAAAATTATCCATCTTGTTATCCTCCCTGATGGGTTAGGCTTATTTACAATATATTTTAGAGCCTAATGATCTGTTACAACTAGAAATTTTTTCCCTAGCAAGTAATTTCTAAACTTCTTTACAGCAAAAATGATAGCCAGAGCCTCTTTTCAGATTCATGAGATAATTTACCTCAAAGACCGCTCATTTGTCTACTCCCAAAGTAAATTGGATGTTCATTCCCATTTTCATCCTTTTGGCTCAAAGCACTTCCTAGTGCTACATCCGAGGCATCGATTATACACAATGAATGGCTTGCTCCAATCTGATTCTTCAAAATAGGTGAAGACACCAGGCTTCCTTCATTGTCCAAAAGCTTCATGCGCCTTATTTCTGGTTTATAAGTAACATCCTTCTTCAAGAATCAAGGTTAATGGTCATGCAATCTTTGAGAAAGTCTTGATGAACCTTCTATAGTAACCCACATGGCCTAAAAATGATCTCAACTTACTTCTATTCATAGGAAATGGTAAATCTTTGATTTTTTAAACTTTATCGTGATCATTACCAATACCATCTCTCTCGATACAACATGCCCTAACAAAACGCATTTAGAACATCCAAAGACACACTTTGTAGGGTTTAGTGAGGCTTGTGCTTCATCTAACCTTTGAAATGTTGTCTCCATCATCAGGTGCAGGATGGTCAAACTTGCTCCCATATATGCAAAAATTATCCGAAATACTTTGATGAAGGTCCCAATGTAGGGTTCGAACATCCTATTCATCAAACGTTGGAATGTTGCCGGAGCATTACACAATCCAAAAGGCATAACACTATAAGCAAACGTTCCCAAGGAGTGGTGAACGTGGTTTTCACCTGATCTTTCTCTCTGCTATACGAACTTGGTTGTAGCCGCTATATCCATCAAAAAACTATAACACTCTGCCAGCCTACTTCGTCCAAGATCTTATCTCGAAAATGGAAGAGGGTAATGATTCTTCTTTGTTGCCTTATTGAGCTTCCTGTAATCAACACAAATTAGTAGCTTCCCATTCTTTTTTATTGAGATCACAATGGGAGAAACCCATTCTAATTCTCAACAAAGAAATATGAATCCCGCATCAAGCAACTTATCTATTTCTTCTTTTACAGTCTTGGAAAAAATAGGATTCATTCTATATGGCATTTACTTTATGGGCTTAAGCACCATCTACCACTCAATAGAATGTTCTACCCAACTTACTTGATGGAGTTCCTTGTAATCAAAAGTGAATATGTGTATGTACCTTCAAAAGAACTGGAGGTAGGATTCCTTCTCACTCTCCATCACAACATCACCGATCTTTATTTGTTGAGACGATCATCAACTTATTCTTCGATAATTTTATGGGGTCATGAGTTGGTGTGAATGGAAGGATATCCATGACTGAAACATCCACCTCACTTTCTTCATCTTCAGTGTCCACTTCACTGGTACTAGAGTAATCAGAGGATGTCCAATCATCAGTTTCATCACTTGAATCCACAGGTTCTACTTTATGATGTCGAGGGATCACGTTTATCTTCACCCTCTCTCTACCACGTCCAAGTGTCATGAAACCTTCATTCCAGTAGTTTCTTGCATGAACTCTCCTTAGCCATGGTCTTCCCAGCAGCATTGGGTACGCAACAGTACCATTTTTCATCACTTGAAAGTCTACCACACATACAACACCCATAATAGATATTGGCACATTTGAAACTACACCTTCTGGTTTAGTTTTTCCTTATTTAATGACCTTAAAATAAGTGTTAAAGGGCGATCAATTTTTAAAGCCAACATATTCATTACAGGACTCGGTCATTACATTAATCAGAGCACCTCTATCAACTAAGACATCATGAATTAAAATACCATTACATAATACCTCAGCTTGTGGAGCATAGGGATCCGCCTATACCTCCAAAACAAGGACCTTAACCTCCTTCCTTCGTCGAGCATTGAGTCCACTTCGCAGCTCCCGCCTCTTCTCAAAAGACATAGCCAAGAGTTGACCATATGTAATATTTGCAGGCCTTTTGGACAGATCTTCCAAGATGGAGTATGGTCCTTTCCCCTGTGAAATCAGAAAATCCTGCACACCCAACTTTATTCTCATATGTTTCTTACTAGTTTATCCTTTCATCTTCTTAGGATCATTTCCATCTTGATTATCTTTTTCTTTCTTTCTTTTGTTACAAACACATCTACTTCATTATTTATGCTCTTATCTACTACATCAAAAGAATTCATGTGCTTTTCCTTTATCATTATCTCCTTTACCGATGTAGAAGCTCTATCTGGACAATTATAGTTATAATGACCCTTTTTATAATAACCATAACATACAACTTCAGAAATATTTCTTTTTGGACCTCTATCTCCTCCCTGAGAACTAAATTCTTTTCCTTGAAGAAGATTAATAGTTAACTGACCCATCTTTTTGAGAAGATCTTCATACTCAGTAGATGTACTAGGAGAAATATTTGTGCTCACCGGAGTGGTTGTGGATTCTGGACCAAAGGTGTTGGTGTAGGCTCTACTTTAGCAACAATTTCTTTGGGCTCCTCTTCCATGCTTTCTTCTTGCCTTCTTGCAATCTCCTTTGCTTGTTCAATGGTAGCTGGGTGGTCATACTTCACTCATTGTCTGATCTCTAGCTTCATCCCAAGAATGAAGTGCTTACAAAGGAGATTATCCACACCATTCATCAACCCATCCGCTAATCCTTCCTTCCGATCTGGGCATCGAGCTTCCTCCTTAGCTCTAGAAAACGAGCATGATAATCCCTTATCTTCTCCTTATCTCCTTGGGATAGCTTTGTGATCTCGATCATGAGATCTGCATATTTCTCGTTGTTCACCAAATTCTTCAAGAAAACTTTCAATTAATAAATCCCATGAATTTTTCACATTATCATCTAGTGTTTTAAACCACCTAAGTGCTTTGAACCATCCAAAAAGGTAGGAAAAATTCAGTCCATTGTTCCCTTCTTATGAGGCCATTACAAATACAATATCGTTTAAACTCTTGAATGAAAGAAGAAGCATCTTCATTAGATTGAGCTGAAAAATAGAAATCTTTCCCATTTTCAAAAGTAACCACCGTTAAATACCAACCCACAAGTACAATCAACAAGACTTATGTGCACAAATAATTGGAATCACTATACTAGAAAGTGACTTTACACCTTTCTACAGTAAAATAGAAATGACCACGGTAAACTATGGTAAAACTTGACTTATTGCGGTAAAAACTGACTTTACTGTGGTAAACACTATTCACAAGAAAAGTGAAGTTACTGTGGTAAATACTATTCATGGTAAAAAGTGACTTTACTACGGTAAATACTATTCCTAGCAAAAATGACTTTACCATGGTAACTACTATTCATGGCAAAAATGACTTTACCATGGTAACTACTATGCACAATAAAAACAAGGTTACCCTCCAATTGATTTTTGACTAAGTGGGAATATCTCTCCAGAAAATCCACCAACGAGGAATGGTCCCTGCAACGGAACCAAAATGTCATCACCAATCCGGCACTATGATAATTCTTCACCGAACTCCTCGTGCTATGATTATTTACTAATGCATAGCCTTTAGTTTGGTGGATGTAATCTGGAAACAAAACAACAACATAACACAAGAATACCATCAACTATGATAAGATGGAATGATGACAAATCTGAAATATCAAAGTAAATTATAATATTAACATGAAATTGTTACAATCTCACCCATGAGGTACTTCAAGTGTTATTGACTTCACTTGCCTTTCACCAAGACTATGGGAGAAACTTTACAATTATACCTCTTAATGGCTTCTTCAACACACCTTTAAATTGATGGCTTCCTTTGCACACTTCCTACAATATTTCTCACTTCTTCCTTCTATGCTAAATGAGTGGGGTGGCCTCTCTATTTATAGAACTTCCAGTTTATCCATCTTATCTCTAAGATAGGATAAGAAATCCACTCGACGAATCATATTCCATACCTTAACTCTTATCTCGTACATGTAAGCTTATCTTTTAAGATAATATAAACCTTATCATTTTACATGGGTTCCACATTTTTAGACTTTTTACTAAAAATATTTATGACCTCACTCCTTGTCCTTATTACCAATATACTATTTCTAATTCCTAATCATGTAGACCCTACTTCTCTAATTACCCAAACTTTGACATTTTAACATTACCGGACCACTTATGACAAATATTTACTTTTTACAACATTCCTATTGTACTTTGACTGTTACCGTACTCCACATTATTAGCGGCACCATCGACGGTGCCGTTATCTTCTCGTTAGACAGCTACTACTAATTATACTTAATAACATCCTATTCCTAATACATACATTAATGAAATATAAATTATGGAGGAAAATTTTAGTGTCGATAGACCTCTCTCCTGCCTCCTAGATAGTCCTGTGCAGGAGCTGCCCCAAAAGCAGTGTCACTAGAGGAAGCATGACATGGTATGGAAGACCAAATTGTTGAGGTACCTAGTCAAAGGGATGAATCTCTAGTCTCTTGGCCCTGTCAACTAGCTTGCTCATGGAAGAGCAAGCTACCATCGTCACAGTATCCTCACCCCATATCCCTACCATATCTTGATAGGGTGTGGGGGTCATGTCGATCGTAGTTAGAGAGGCCACCAACTGATGTGGAGTCTGGAGCACTGACATGCCTATCCATCTAGCTGCCCAGATGGAAACCTTGATCTGACATCTCCACCCCCTACCATACGGGATGAAACACTCATAGACCCAACTCATAACCAAAGTGGGGTGGCTCAACGACTACCCCTGTAATCTCACGACTATGTATAAATCATGGTATGTGGTCCCCAAGATATCTACTCCCCAGGCATACCTATGGCCATGAGCCTCAATCTACACAATGATGGGGCCCCAATAGTACAAAAGTGTATCTCCCCCCTTGTCCCTGATCAGTCTCGAGGATAGGATACCCATGATGGATTTCCGGAGGGTAGGAATGGGAGCAGTAGCAATAGACCAAACCTTTATTCCCTTCTTCGAGCTAGAAGAGACAATAACATCTCCCATGTATGTAGCCTATTGTCTCATCACGGCTCTGGACCCCATTGTCTCCAATGTCAGTTTCCTACCAAGTACTGGGAGACCAAGAATGCGATAGACATCCTCCAAAGTGATGGTCCACTCCCCCCTGACACCTGGGAACTAGAAAGTGTTTCGGTCTACATCCTAGTAAGAAAATAAGTCACATAGAATATGACTAGCATGAGCAACATGGGGCACCCGTGCTATCTCGCAAAATTCCTACCACCGTAGAAGATCTGTCTCATCCTGTGTCAAATGATATAAAATCCTAGATCCATCTCTCTCTCTCTCTCTCTCTCTCTCTCTCTCTCTCTCTCTCTCTCTCTCTCTCTCTCTCTCTCTCTCTCTCTCTGCTCTAGCGTATGTACTCCACCTTTTTCTACATCCACCAAAACATGAGAAAAGAGCAAGTTAGTAAAGCACACCACACAATAAGCTCATCAAAAACATAGTAAACTCTCAAAAATCCAAAAAAGGTCAAGTTTTGAGCATGTTTTGACATTCTCCCCGTCTGAACCTCCTGCCCAGCCATGCGGGCGGCGGTCCCGTGATTTGTCGCCCTACTTTGGGTGGTGGTCCTGAACCAAATTTCAAAACACACCGTGAACCCTAAGGAAGACCAAAAAATGATAAAATTGACCATTTTTTCTAGAACAAAAGCATGACCTATGGGCACCCCCTAAAGACTTATTCAAGACAATTTTTTTGAAAATCTCCCCCTAGGTGAAGTTTTCAACATTTAAAATTTTAGGGTACAAAAAGAAAAAGAAGGAAATAACTAACCTAGGAGTGCACTAGTCGATCTCCCGCACGTGGAGGCATGATCACGATCTCGACACGAACGTATTGACTGTATTCTCGTAAAAATGGTCACCATAAATCCAGAGCTCCAAATCAATCAAACAATCCAAATCAACAATGCACAAATGAATTAGAAAATGAATTTGTTTTGATATATATATGGTCTTTCTAACCTTGTCTTGAGTATATGTGTTCACAGGGCTAGAGCGTTGGCACAAGTATATTTCTACATCCCCACACAAATGGTAAGTCCTCTTGTCATTTTAATTTAGTGTTTATTTTTTTATATTTTATCTATCTGCACTTGAGTCTTATTTTTCTCTTGTAGGTAGCGGGAGCTTTGGCAATGAGATTTTGACACATGGGCATGTCAGGTATAGCCTCTAACTCCCCATTTCAGGAATGCCATACTTGGACTTTACATTTTACGCCTCTTTCATGGCTAAGATGCTTCTCCGAGGGGGCAATATGTATGCATCCAAAATTGCATGTGCTACATTGGCGGAAAATGGTTATGATGGTCACCAATGACAATTCAAAATCCTTTCAAAAAGGTGTTCGAGCTCCAAAACCCATTTGCAGTATATATTTGTGGCCTAGATAGCCTTACTTATCTTTTCCTTGCATTTTTCCCTTTTTCCCTTTCGTTATGTGCGTGTTTTGGCCTTCAAGTGCAGGATCACCGCACCGCTTTACTGAGCGAGGTTCACAAACCGCCACCACGACTGGGACGGCGGTCTTGAAACCGCTGCCCTACATAGGGCAATGGTCTTGATCAATTTTTCTAGAATCTTCACGTGAGAAATTGCATGCGATGATTCACTTAAGTTTATCTTTTGAACGCATCCGTGAGTCGAATTTGCTAAAAATAGCTTTGTTTTCTTGGTTCTCCTAGTTCCTTCTATTTTAAAATAGATTTAATGAGTGGAACTACCTCTTCAATTCCTTGTGCATGAAGTAACCTTCTAGCCTCCATTCCTATATATTCCATGCTTGTATTCAAGCAAAAGGCCTAAGAATTTTGTGTATCTTGCATTGTTGTGCTGCAATAATCTTGCTAGGAATTGCATAGCCAAGTTCAGATCTCTTGTGCTATCTTTCTTCTACCTGCATTACGCCTAGATTGCTTCCAAGCTGCCATCACTCACCCACCATCCTCTTGTTACTATTCTTTTCATTCCCATCCTTGGACTCACATGAATGCTCAGAGAAAGAAAGGAAAAAACTAAGGGGACAGATACTCATACTTCCGGATTTGCCAAATCTCTTGCCCTTCTAGGTTGGAGTTGTGTATTTTTTGATTTGTTTTTCAAATTACATATCAAATAGAGTAGAGAAATGATTCATTTCAATTAATCGATTAATTACAAGTAGATCAAGTCAATAGGAAGTTTTCTCTTCAATATTGCCAAGGAAATAGTGGGTGAATGATAGCTCTGTTAGAGTCATGATTTATTCTTCACTTTTGTGTTAGAGTTGGAGAGATTTTATTTGAACTAGATTATATCTTAGATTTAGATTCACACATCTCGCATAGATAGCTAGCTACATCCATCAAATGACTATTTGTCTTCTTTAAATTGTTTGTTAGATTAGATGCATTGTCCGAAAAGTTAGAAAAGTAGAAAAATATTTATTTCCATATATTAGATTGTTTTATTGTTTTGTTCTTATACATTGATAGTTTAGATTTAATTTGATAGATAGTTTATTCAACAAAAAAATCAAATTCATCTTGTATGGCCATCAACGGTCCGCAAAGAAGAAAGACCTACGGTTGTGATCCTCTGGTCCCACAACCCAACAAAGCCAAAGTTAGAAACTAACATTGGCACAAGTCTCACGCTTAACAATCTTACGCACACCTACCACATACACAGAGAAAATAAGACAGCTAGAGACTTTAAACATAGCTACTAACAAGGCCTTGAATTTTGGACTGCTCTCTAGAATAGGATTTGACCGCATGTATGACAGCTTCTAGGGATTCACCTCAACGAGTCTTTGGTTGTGACCCACAAATCCCACAACCCAATGGACCTACTAGTTAGTTAGATATTGACACTAGCCTACGCACACGTATTCATATCCTCACTACTTCCACCTAATATTATCACATAGCTTTCATTGTTGAACATAACAGCTGATCAGGCTAAGACTTTATGGATGAGACCAAAGAATCACCCTTAGTCCCTGCAGCTCTGCTACATCTCTTGTCTCAATTTCCATGACCTTATTTGGAAACCCATATGAGGCACTTGTAGGCTGCTTTCCATGTATTCCACAACCCACCAATAAAATCTCAGTTGAGCTAGACATCGATTGCAGTCTTTGAGTAGTTATCATATCAGACCCCACCATTACACCCCTTCATGTTAGGAGAGCATTCTTTGCCTTAGATTCATAGATTCCATTATTGTGTATCGAAGACATAAGGTTTCCCAATTACCTTGATCATCGCCATTATTTTCTCTCCCATTTCAAATTCCACATTGGGCCGCCTCGACATGAACTCGAGATATCATGTGCGCAGAAGGTCACGTGTTGATTTTTTGTCATACAAATTAGTGAACCCAATGTGAAGAGCTAGTATCTAAACATTTCTACTTTCATCCATCCTTTATTCTGTAGGTATTCTTATACCCCCAATATGTTGGGATATGACGAGTATGGTCGACCCATCCCGGGTTTCAACTTGTACCAGCACCACTCAAACATACCACAATAGTCACCTTCACTTTCAACATGGGCAGACAACCGCTCATCCACTCAAAACCCTCTAGCTTCAGGGAACCAATGTTGGTTCTTCTGTGCATTGAAGAACTAGATCAGATCACTCAGACTTACCCCCTTGAACAATCAAGTTCAAATAACATGACATTTACTGGAGAAACTAGTTCATCTCCTCGGGTATTGTTTCGACAGCCCATCACCGTGCAATCTGATCCACTCCCCCATCTTGATGAGGAGTATCTAGCACGATATGCTAGGAGTGAGTAGCAATTCCAACAAATGAACCAATATTTTGATAGGTTACAAGGGAAAGGTAGTGTCCCGCTTCAAAACAATAATGCTACCCCACCACCAACTGACAATACAACCAATGAGGGGTCGCAACATCATGAACAATTCATAATCGGACACGATATTCCTCAACAACCTTTAAGGGTTCAACCAAAGAAGTCTAAGCAGGGCACCGCCCTGTCAACGGGTGATGTCATTTCAACTTTGGTTGATAAGGTCAAGGAGTTAGAGCTTGCCCAGAATACACAAAATTCATACGCAGGGCAAGCGTGGGCTCCTTCTTACCCATAGAACCATGGGAAAATACTGACTTCCTAGAACCCACTAGTCGACATGAATATTCCAAACCATATAGACTTGTTAACTAGGACAAGTACTTTGGGTATGCCTCCTCAAGCCACATATGATCATGTACAACAGTTTTATTCGAAAGTGCGTTCTCAAACACTATACTAGTCGAAAATGTGACGTTATCTAGCTTTTCGCATCTTCACTCCATATCAAGGAAGTCAACCCCCATATATACACATGTATTCCAAATCTCCACAGGGGGACATGTACACCTACCCAGGTCCATATGGACAAATGCAAGGGATGTCATACACCCACCAAATATTTATGTTGTCCCATTTTAGTAGCCAATGCAGCCCCCACCTCCCCAACAAGGGTCTTCAATGGTGGAAACATATGTAATGGGGACTTATTCTGAATATCTCAAAGAACCCCTAGATTTCTCCATTTAGGCAAGTCATGCTCCCGAGACCCTTGCCTGATCTCCCAAAGTTCAAGGGGGAGGGTGATCCAAATGCCCACATCAAAGCTTATGCAACAACCATTTGAGAGCTTCTCCCATGGGATGCAGTCATTGCAAATATTTTCCCTAAGACACTTGAAGGTATTGCTCTCGACTAGTATTATAGGATACTAGAGGCTTCAATACACTCATTCAAGCAACTAGTGTCATAGTTTATCAAAGCCTTTGATATGAACAAGCTTTTGTGAATAGGAATCAAAGAATTTCTTCATATCAAACAAGAACATAACAAGTCTATAGCTCACTTCATTTAGAGGTGGTGACATGTTCTCTACTCTTCCGTAAGTGCTCCAAACATGGACCAAATAGAACTTTGTGATTTGTTCCTCCACTCCCTCAATAGAGAGATGAAGGAAGAGGTTCAAAAGTTCCCGCTAAGGAGCTATGAAGAGGTGCTAGAGGGTGCTCTTTAGATCGACCAAGTGGCCATTGACAGTGGTCATAAGACCTACAGAGAAAATGGGAAGTTAGTTACCCCTTCTTAAAACACTCTCACTACTCCAACAATAAAATAACAATCAACCATCAAAGATCTTTAACAAGAATCTTGGAGTCACAACCGATGGTGTAACTAACTAGCTCAAAAAAATCCTAATGTTGTTATTCCCACCGGTACAGGTACAACGAATAACAAAAATAGGAATAACAATGGAAACAATCAGAGGAGAAAAATTTCTCACCCTTAGTAAACGTTGTGGATTTTAATCATCCCCAACAACAAAGAACAACCTCACCACAAAGACAAATGCCGACCTAAAGCCCTAGTCAATACCCCAACCAATGTCGTAACCAAGGGCAAGAGTTCCAAAGTGTTAACTATAATAGTCAACAACCAAACAATAATTATGGTTTTGGACCACAACAAGGAACCAACCAAAGGCCTCGGGATTATGATCCTAACTTGTACTATGGTTTCCATAGGGTCCGTGGGCATGACGCAAGAACTTGCCGTGATTGTAATAAGTTTTTGCAACATTTTCCAGAAGACCAAAGATAGTTGTTTGTTGACATGTTTCTGGCCAACCCAACTACACCTAATCAAAACACCTATATGGGACCAGTGTCTCCACAGAACATGTCGTTGGGAATCTTCAATGATCCTCTCCCCATGCGTCCAAAGGATGGAAGACTAGATCCTAATGGTTCAAATAAAGGCATTGTAATAGGGACTCATGATCATGAATCCTTAACTTCATCAAATCCATAGGTGGCACCTCCTTTGGATTGAATCTGCGAAAAATGAAGATCGTAGGTTTCGTTGAGTTAGATGTTGAACTCTAGATTAACGCTTCTATAAGAGCTAGAGACTATTCATCGCATTCAATCCTAATTTATCCAGTTGTCTCAAATAATGCTCATGACATGCTAAGAAAGCTAGTAGGGGCTTATGACTTGATCAGTGATCTAACCAAGACCTTTTCACACATTTCCTTCTTAGATATATTGAATAATTCTCCCGCTCATTGAGCCGCTCTCTTGGAAGCGCTGGTCTCGGCCATTTGGCTAACATTACCCCACTCACAGAGGCACAGATAAACCATATAGACTTTGATTTTTTCCCTCCAGGACAGCCTGAAAGGGATATTGGGTTTGTATTTGACATAAGCAAGATGCCTACAGATGCTAAAATAGCTCGTAGAGGTGATCCAACCCTATTTTTGCAAGTTTGGATCTATAACAACTATGTGAAGCGTGCGATGATCGACGATGGGGCAGTAGTTAACATCGTCCCCTTCTCTTTTCTTCAGAAGTTAGGATATGGGGAGACTAATTTCTCCTCAACATGAAACACATTAAGAGGCTATGATAGTCTCAAGGTGACCTCAATCGGGACCATAGTATTACCAGTCACTCTTAGACCCAAGACGATGCTTACTAAGTTTTATATTATAGATCGGAAACCAACTATAATATGATTCTTGGTCACCCTTAGATACACTACATGAAAGCAATCCCATCCACCCTATTCCAAGAAGTTAGATTCCTGCATTTAGGGAAATTCTTTGTCACTCAGGGTGATCCAAAGCCCTTTGACATACACCTAGCCAACTTGAAGAAAAGGCCAAGGGTCCACTCTGAATTCGAGCTTCCCACCAACTAGTTAAATAAATTGGTAAGCATGTTACCAAAAGAAAATTTGGTTCCCACGATGGAATTAGAGGTTACAGGTTTGATCGAGGGTATTTCGGCCTTCAAGGATGAAAGCATTGTTGTAGAGACAGTTTCACTAGGAACTACAACAAAGATTGTTGAACTATTAGAAAAGGATTTTCCTATCCTTCTTCCCTTCGATTCCATGGGTATGGGACATGCTTTGGGACCTGGTTCCCTTCCAGAAGATGAGGTTTGCATGGTAGATGTAACTAAAATAAAATAATAACTTACAAAGGATGACTCAACATCTATTTTTCTGAGTGATTGTTAGACTCTCCACTTTGATGGGGCCAAGTTTCGCTTCGGTGTCGGGGCGTGTGCAATCCTTACCTCGCCCGAAGGAAGGGTTTTACCTTTTGCTTTCAAATTGAATTTTGAATGCACAAACAATGGGGCTGAGTATGAAGCTCTTCTATTAGGTCTCATTATAGCCAAGAGAATGGGCATCCTCAATATTAGGGTGTTGGGTGATTCATAGCTAGTCGCAAATCAGGTATCCGAGGTATACGAGACTAGGGATGAACACTTACAGCTCTATAAAACTGTCATGTTGGACCTAACTAAGGGGTTTGATTTCATATCAATCAAGGTAGTTCCACGTGAACAAAACCTTCTGAAGACTCTATAGTGACTTCCACCTCACACTTCACCCCAAGTAATGATTTAGAGGACACCAACTTCACGGTTTCACTCCGCATTGAATCCTTGATTCGCAAAGTGCTAGTGGCGTCAATGTTGACATACATGGAAATTGAGGGCCAGTTTGACTCTTCAGACACTGTCGATGGGGATGAGTCAACCTTAGATTATTTAAATGCTTTGGTAGAATTGCATCTTACTTGTTAAGAGGTAGACCTTTCCTTAATTACTGTGTTCTTCCTCTTATTTTGGGAATCCAATTATTGAGTCATCTCTGGGAAGATATCTTGAAATTTATGAGGTAGAAGAGGAAGGGGACTTGGAGTTTCCACCAGCCCCGCCTGAGATTGAGGAGGGTAATGCCTCCTTAATTAAGGGAACAATTTATATAAACATCGAAACGGAGGAGGAATCAAAATCTTAAAGCTAGGATCCTCTTTAACTCGAGAGGAAGTAGAAATTAATACCCGAGTCCTTAAGGAACATCGAAATCCTTCACATTTACTTATAAGGAAATGACAAGAATTGCACCACACATTATAGTTCACAATCTTGTTACTACGCCAAATTCCAAACCAATTAAGCAAAATCAAGACCTATGAAGCCAAAGGTATCCCTTATGGTAAAAGAAGAAGTAATGAAGGTTCTCCAAGTAGGATTTATCAAGTCGAGTTGATTATTCACAATGGGTATCTAATATTGTCACCATTCTAAAAAAATGGAAAGATCTGTATTTGCAAAGAATTCTCGAGACAACAACAAGGCTTGTCCCAAGGATGATTTACCACTACCATCCATTGATGTTATCATCGATGCAACAATTGGATTTGAGTTGTTGTCCCTCATGACATGTTCAAATCCTGAAAAGGTAGAATCGGTTGTTGAAAAGTTTAAGCAAAGCTTTGGGGAGCTTATTGTGGAAGGTCTTAAGTCATTACTAATCCGGCACTATGATAATTCTTCACCGGGAACTCCTTGTGCTATGATTATTTACTAATGCACAGCCTTTAGTTTGGTGGATGTAATCTGGAAACACAACAACAAACATAACACAAGAATACCATCGGCTATGATAAGAAGGAATGATGATAAATCTGAAATATCAGAGTAAATTATAATATTAACATGAAATTGTTACAATCTCACCCATGAGGTACTTCAAGTGTTATTGACTTCACTTGCCTTCCACCAAGACTATGGGAGAAACTTTACAATTACACCTCTTAATGGCTTCTTCAACACACCTTTAAACTGATGGCTTCCTTTACACACTTCATACAATATTTCTCACTACTTCCTTCTATGCTAAATGAGGGGGGTGGCCTCTTTATTTATAGAACTTCCAGGCTTATCCATCTTATCTCTAAGATAGGATAAGAAATCCACTGACGAATCATATTCCATATCTTAACTCTTATCTCAGATATGTAAGCTTATCTTTTAAGATAAGATAAACCTTATCATTTCACATGGGTTCCACATTTTTAGACTTTTTACAAATAAAATACACAAAATATTTATGACCTCACTCCTTGTCCTTATTACCAATATAATATTTCTAATTCCTAATCATGTAGACCCTACTTCTCTACTTACCCCAAATTTGACATTTTAACATTACCAGACCACTTACAACAAATATTTACTTTTTACCACAACATTCCTATTGTACTTTTGACTATTACCGTACTATACATTATTGGCGGTGTCGATCGCAATGCCGTTATCTTCTATCGGATGCTACTACTAATTATACTTAACATCCTATTCCTAATACATACATTAATGAAATAGAAATTACGGAGGAAAATTTTAGTGTCGACATCTTCCCCCTTCCTAGCTTCTACTCCGTCCTCGAGTAGACTATTCTGGTGCTTGGAAAATCTTCAACTTGTCATGGTTGACCCATTTCGTAATGGGAGTGCCATCCAATTCCTCCAAATCATGTGCACGCCATTTTTTTCACACACAATGCTATTTTGTAGGGCCCCATCCATTTTGGAAGAAATTTTCTCTGTCTTCTTTTTTTGTATCTGGAATCATATATTAGAAGCAAGTCATTCACATGGAATGGAGACCAATGGATCTTTTGATCAAAGTATTCCTTCTGCTTCATTTTCTTCTTATAGCTTGTATCCTTAGTTATTTCCCTCATTTCTTCTAGTAAATGAAGATGTACCAACCTTTCTTTTACTGAATCACTTTCATCCATCCTTTCATTTTCCATAACTCTGACCGTGGGAATATCAAACTCAATAGGAAGAACTGGATCAATGCCATAAGCCAACTAAAATGGAGAGTATCCTGTTGTTGACGTTGATGTTGCCCAATATGCCCACAATGTTGCATGAATCCTCTTATCCCATTTATGTACCTGCAAGGCTGCATCTTTTGCTAGAATTTGACACAACACAAAATTTGTTTGTTCCACTTGTCCATTTGTGCTTGGCTTGTATGTTGTTGCCTTCACGTGCTTAATAGAAAACTTATCGACTAGGACTTCTACCACCTCATTAATGAAGTGGCTTCCTTGATCTTACAATTTCTAATGAACAACCAAATATGGTGACAATGCGTTCATATATGAACCTTTCCACTTCATCCATGGAAGATGTTTTCAATGGCCTAGCTTCAACCCACTTGGTTAAATAATCTTTGGAAACTACAATATACTTATTTTGGCATGAGGTAGTTAGAAGTGGAGCTACAATGTCTATTCCCCACTTTTCAAAGGGACCAAGTGGAAGAATAGGGCATAATGGAGCTGATGAAGTCTTACGGTTACCATGTGTTTGACAAATATCACATGTCTTACAATAATTATAACAATCTTTAAAAAGAGTGGGCCAGTGATAACCTACATCCAAGATCCTTCTTGTTGTAAGTTGTCCAGAGAAGTGCCCTCCACATGTACCATTGTGGAATTCTTCTAGTATCTCCTTCCCTTGATCACGTCCAACTGCCCTCTTGTATCATACATCGTCCTATTCAAACAATACTCCATGCAGAATAGAATATGGACGACTGGCTTGAGTAATCTTTCTCTTAGTCTTTGCATTGGCACCATCAGGAAACTTGAATTCATTCAGATAATTCCAAATATCTATGTATTCACTAGGGATTGTGTCAAGGGATAACAATGCTACATCGGGAAATCATCATCATCACAAGATGATCCTAAACCATCATAGGCTCGAGAGAGTGCATCTGCATTGACATGCTTCTTTCCCCGGCCTATCTATAATATCAAATTCAAATTCTTGTAGAAAATTATCCATCTTGCTATCCTCCCGATGGGTTAGGCTTATTGACAATATATTTTAGATCCCGATGATTTGTTACAACTATAAATTTCTTCCTAGCAAGTAATTTCTAAACTTCTTTATAGCAAAAAAATGATAGCTAGAGCCTCTTTTTTTTGTTCATGATAGATAATTTACCTCAACACTGCTCATTTGTCTCGCTCTCCCAAAGTAAACTAGATGTTCATTCCCATTTTCATCCTTTTGGCTCAAAATACTTCCTAGTGCTACATCCGAGGCATCGGTGTACACAATGAATGGCTTGCTCTAACTGGATTCTTTAAAATAGGTGAAGACACTGTGGCTTTCTTCAGCTATCCAAAAGCTTCATGCGCCTTATTTCTAGGTTCATAAGTAACATCCTTCTTCAAGAACTCGGGTTAGTGGCTTGTGTAATCTTTGAAAATTCTTGATGAACCTTCTATATTAACCCACATGGCCTAAAAATGATCTCAACTTACTTCTATTCATAGGAAATGGTAAATCTTTGATTTTTGAAACTTTATCACGATCAAGTACAATACTATCTCTCGATACAACATGCCCTAACAAAACGCCTTTAGAACATCCAAAGACACACTTTGTAGGGTTTAGTGAGGCTTGTGCTTCATCTAACCTTTGAAATGTTGTCTCCATCTGGTGTAGGTGGTCCATCTTGCTCCCATAGATGTAAAAATCATCCAGAAATACTTTAATGAAGTTCCCAATGTAGGGTTCAAACACCCTATTCATCAAACAATGTTTGGAATTCATAAAAAGGCATAACTCTATAAGCAAACATTCCCCAAGGAGTGGTGAACATGGTCTTCAGCTGATCTTTCTCCGCTATATGGACTTGGTTGTATCTCGCTATATCCATCAGCAAAACTATAACACTCTGGCTACTACTTCGGCCCAAGATCTGATCTGAGAATGGAAGAGGGTAATGATCCTTCTTTGTTGCCTTATTGAGCTTCCTGTAATCAACACAAATATGTAGCTTCCCATTCTTTTTTATTGAGATCACAATGGGAGAAACCCATTTTGAATTCTCCACAAAAAATATGAATCCTGCATCAAGCAACTTATCTATCTCTTCTTTTACAGTCTTGGAAAAATTAGGATTCATTCTATATGGCATTTTCTTTATAGGCTTAGCACCATCTACCAGCTCAATAGAATGTTCTACCCAACTTACTTGATGGAGTTCCTTGTAATTAAAAGTGAATATTTGTATGTACCTTCGAAAGAGATGGAGGTAGGATTCCTTCTCACTCTCCATCACAAAGATCACCAATCTTTATTTGTTGAGACGATCATCAAATTCTTCTTTAGATAATTTTATGGGGTCATGAGTCGGTGTGATTGGAAGGATATCCATGATCAAACATCAACCTCACTTTCTTCATCTTGTGTCCACTTCACTGGTACTAGAGTAATCAGAGGATGTCTAATCATCAGTTTCATCACTTGAATCCACAGGTTCTACCTTATGATGCCGAGGGATCACGTTTATCTTCACCCTCTCTCTACCATGTCCAAGTGTCATGAAGCCTTCATTCCAGTAGTTTCTTGCATGAACTCTCCTTAGCCATGGTCTTCCCAAAAACATTGGGTATGCAATAGTACCATTTTTCATCACTTGAAAGTCTACCACACATACAACACCCATAACAAATATTGCCACATTTGAAACTACACCTTCTGGTTTAGTTTTTCCCTTATTTAATGACCTTAACATAAGTGTTGAAGGGTGATCAATTTTTAAACCCAACATATTCATTACAGACTCGGTCATTACATTAATTGCAGCACCTCCATCAACTAAGACATCATGAATTGAAATACCATTACATAATACCTCATCTTGTGGAGCATAGGGATCCGCCTCTACCTCCAAAATAGGGACCTCAACCTCCTTCCTTCGTCGAGCATTGAGTCCACTTCGCAGCTCCCACCTCTTCTCAGAAGACATAGCCAAGAGTTGACCATATGTAATATTTACAGGCCTTTTGGATAGATCTTCCAAGATGGAGTATAGTCCTTGCCTCTGAAATCGTAAAATCCCGCACACCCAACTTTCTTCTCCTATGTTTCTTACTAGTTTCTCTTTTCATCTTCTTAGGATCATTTCCATCTTGATTATCTTTTCTTTCTTTCTTTTTGTTACAAACACATCTACTTCATTATTTCTACTCTTATCTACTACATCAAAAGAATTCACAGGTGCTTTTCCTTTATCATTATCTCCTTTACCAGATGTAGAAGCTCTATCTAGATAATTATACTTATAATGACCCTTTTTATAACAACCATAACATACAACTTTAGAAATATTTCTTTTTGGACCTCTATCTCCTCCCTGAGAACTAAATTCTTTTCCTTGAAGAAGATTAATAGTTAACTGACCCATCTTCTTGAGCAGATCTTCATACTCAGTAGATGTACTAGGAGAAAGATTTGTGCTCACCGAGAGTGGTTGTGGATTCTGACCAAAGGTGTTGGTGTAGGCTCTACTTTAGCAATAATTTCTTTGGGCTCCTCTTCCATGCTTTCTTCTTGCCTTCTTGCAATCTCCTTTTCTTGTTCAATGGTAGTTGGGCGGTCATACTTCACTCGTTTTCTGATCTCTAGCTTCATCCCAAGAATGAAGTTCTTACATAGGAGATTATCCACGCCATTCATCAACCCATCCGCTAATCCTTCCTTCTAGATCTGGGCATCGAGCTTCCTCCTTAGCTCTAGAACATGAGAATGATAATCCCTTATCTTCTCCTTTTCTCCTTGGGATAGCTTTGTGATATCGATCATGAGATCTGCATATCTCTGTTGTTCACCAAATTCCTCAAAAAAACTTTCAGTTAATAAATCCCATGAGTTTTTCACATTATCACCTAGTGTTTCAAACCACATAAGGGCTGAACCATCCAAAAAGGTAGGAAAAAATTCAGTCCATTGTTCCCTTCTTATAAGACCATTACAAATACAAGATCGTTTAAACTCTTGAATGAAAGAGGAAGCATCTTCATTAGATTGGGCTGAAAAAATAGGAATCTTCCCCATTTTCAAAAGTAACCATAGTGAAATACCAACCCACAAGTACAATCAACAAGACTTATGTGCACAAATAATTGAAATCACTATAATAGAAAATAGAAATGACCACGGTAAACTATGGTAAAACTTGACTTACTGGTAAAAACTGACTTTACTGTGGTAAACACTATTCACAGTAAAAAGTGAAGTTACTGCGGTAAATACTATTCACGGTAAAAAGTGACTTTACTGTGGTAAATACTATTCACGGTAAAAAGTGACTTTACTGCAGTAAATACTATTCACGGCAAAAATGAATTTACCATGGTAACTACTATGCACAGTAAAAACAAGGCTACCCTCCAAATGATTTTTGACTAAGTGGGAATATCTCTCCGTAAAAATCCACCAATGAGGAATGGTCCCGAAGAACGGAACCAAAATGTCATCACCAATCCAAAGCACTATGATAATTCTTCACCAGAACTCCTCATGCTATGATTATTTACTAATGCACAACTTTAGTTTGGTGGATGTAATCACGAAACACAACAACAAACATAACACAAGAATACCATCGACTATGATAAGAAGGAATGATGATAAATCTGAAATATCAGAGTAAATTATAATATTAACATGAAATTATTACAATCTCACCCATGAGGTACTTCAAGTGTTATTGACTTCACTTGCCTTCCACCAAGACTATGGGAGAAACTTTACAATTACACCTCTTAATGGCTTCTTCAACACACCTTTAAACTGATGGCTTCCTTTACACACTTCATACAATATTTCTCACTACTTCCTTCTATGCTAAATGAGGGGGGTGGCCTCTTTATTTATAGAACTTCCAGCTTATCCATCTTATCTCTAAGATAGGATAAGAAATCCACTTGACGAATCATATTCCATACCTTAACTCTTATCTGTACATGTAAGATTATCTTTTAAGATAAGATAAACCTTATCATTTCACATGGGTTCCACATTTTTAGACTTTTTACAAATAAAATACACAAAATATTTATGACCTCACTCCTTGTCCTTATTACCAATATAATATTTCTAATTCCTAATCATGTAGACCCTACTTCTCTACTTACCCCAACTTTGACATTTTAACATTACCGGACCACTTACGACAAATATTTACTTTTTACCACAACATTCCTATTGTACTTTTGACTATTACCGTACTATACATTATTGGTGGCATCATACTGGCAGTGCCGTTATCTTCTATCGGATGCTACTACTAATTATACTTAACAACATCCTATTCCTAATACATACATTAATGAAATAGAAATTACGGAGGAAAATTTTAGTGTCGATTGCCACGTGTCATCTCGACATAACTTCAGGGGTAAAATAAAAAGGGAGGACTCCAAATGAGTGTGAAGCATCCATGATTCTAGGGTCTAATGTAGTTTCTCCACCAAATAGGAGGTACTTAGCCAAAACACAAGAAAACAGAGCAGGCCCGTGGATGACGCCAAGTGTCTAATTGGCCCAACTTCAAGAGTGAAAGGAGGAGGGTGAAATCTTAAGACGTGCGGGGGTGCCACGTGTAAATCTTGCATGGATAGACTATTTTAAATATTGTGAGCCCACATTAAATGCCCAACCTTGACCTTCGACAACCATATCTTTCAACTGGAAGCTCAGAATTGAGCGGGAGAGGACTTTTTAGAAAGCTCCCGGCATCTGCTTACCTACCCCTATAATGAAAAATATAGTCTATCATTTCCAAGGCTTTCATGCTTCTCACCTTCCACTATAATGAATTATGGTCTTTCTTTCTTGCCCAAAAAGAACAACAAATGGAGGTATGGATTTTGCAGTGGAACCCATCATTGTTGTAGGTGAATTCAATACTCTTTTGGGGTGGTTGAGGTAGGATTTGAATTCTTCTCTCCCTTCTCTCTCCTATTCTTCCTATATATTGTAAGGAGAGGAATTTTTATAAATGTGCAAGAAATTTTTGTTTTTCACCCTCCCTTCTCTCTACTTTGCATGTGAATTTGTGGAGTTTCAAGCCTTCCATTTAGATTTTAATACAAATCTTACCTCTTGGCCATTGTAGTGTACTTGTATCTTTTCGGTGGATGATTTCTAACCCTCTCTATGTTCATTAAACCTCTCGATCTCTCATTACAATATTGTCACACTGCGTGCATGGTGGTTATATGCATTTTTATGGTTTTTGTTTATTTTCAAAGCAGGTGTTCATCATTCCTTTAGTGCATCACCTTGGTTAGTTTAGGTTTATTTTCTTAAATCTTTCTCCTTAACCCTATCTCTCTTGACAAGTTAGAATAGGTTTTAGAGTAGATTCTCTACAGTATGAATGTGTGCACACGAACAAAGGAATAGGAACCTTCCTTCATCTGGAGAGCTCTCTCGATTTGCAAAGTCCTACAGTTTGAGAGATGCTCTATATTATGCAATCACACTGAGAGTCTCAACCCATCATGTTATAGACATTCGGGGTTATTATTCTACACCAATAGTTTTGGCACACACTGGTGGGACCGAGAAGTCATCATTTTATTTATAGCAATAGATTGATGTGCACTTTTTGTAGGTTCCCAACTTGTAAGAAACTCTAAAATTACATATCTGCAACTCCAACAAGGGTAGAATCCACTAGTTTTGGTAGTCCAAAAAACTTGACAGACTTATGAGAATAATTCATAAAAGGTCAAGAACAAGAGAAGAAGGATTTTTGTCTATCTACATTTATCCCCAAAAAGAAAGGAGAGGAAGAAGAGCTCAAAGGTCTCCATCTCCACCAAATAGAACCTTGTCAACACCTCCACCTGGTAGGCCTTTCATTCAATCAACTAGAGTTCTTTGACCAATCAGGATGGCACAACCCAACCCCTACATCAACTTCATTGGCAGCAGCCCTCTAGCTCTCAATGCACAAAATCAAGTTCTAATTACAGTGTTAAAGAACATTCCATATTTTACTAGAGAGAACCAGACAACTCTAATTGATCATATCTAGGACATTGCAAATGTTTGTGAAATTCATGAAATTGCTGAAATGGACATTGTTTTCAAGTTGTTGGCATCCTCCTTTAAGGGTAAAGCTTTGCAGTGGTTCAAAAGTCTAACCACGGGATCCATCCAGAATTGGGACCATTTATGCACAGCTCTCCACAATCAATTTGGAGAAAAGGGGGATAATCTATCTTTATTGGAGTAATTGAAAACAATCAAGAGGGCTCCTAATGAGTAAGTTGGCGACTTCAACTTCATTCTAGTGAATGTGGGATAGGATTCCATTGGCCATGAGACCGATAGCTAAATATGCTTTCCTATACTTCCTTAAAGCTTTAAATTCTAATATTGCTATGATGATTCAATCAATGAGAGGTATAACTATACATCCTATAATATTGTTATTAGAGCTTAGAATTGATTAATTTAGAATGGTAAATCTTACACCTAGGCCACTTGTGCCTCTATATCCATAATTAGGATCTCAGAACACTATTCAAGCATCTATGTTCCCCATTCTTACTCCAAGAAATCAAAATTTGATCAAGCTTCTACTTCATCTCCCTGGCACTTCAAATGAGCTCCAATAAGTCATGAAGCAACTATAAAACTTGGGAAATGAGTTAGTAACACTCAAGAGGAAGAAATCCCAAAACTTTAGATCATATCAGCCTCAAACTCACCCCAATAGGCTCCTTATCATATTAATAGGCACCTATTCAAGCTACAAATCAAAGCCAAGTAAGGCCTCCTATTAATAGATAATTCTATCCTTAAAATCCTAATGTTCCATCAACATCTAGAGCCTTGGAACTAGTAAAAAATAACATAGCTCAAGAATATGACCAGTGTTACCCATGCAATCAACCCCATAACCAAATCAATATGTTTTTAATGGTACTTTGAATCAAAGTCCTATGGTGAAAAAAATGGTGTGGATTGAGAGATAGGCTAAGAAGAAATCAGCAGCATGAATCAAATCAACAAGAGGCACCTCCAAATGAGACCACACTTGTCAATTGGCAGGTTGAAGATTTCTATGGTATAAATCAAGCCCCTTCTCAAAGTGTAGTAGCCAATACATGGTCCAAGAGAAGGAATATTGGAGAAGGACAATCATCAAATTCAAATGATTCACAACCCTCTATTACTCCACAAGGTATGGGTAATCAAAATACAACCCCCATGTGCGAGACCAACCAAAGCCACCTTGACCATCCCAAGTTCCAATTTCAACAACCCATGTGCAAGAGAAGAATGTGCTAGGAAAGGGGTGACAAAGAGATATCTCATCCCCATTCAACATCATTGAATAGATGAATAAAATGAATGTAAACATCTCAATGTGGGATTCATTAGCTATCCCAGGACAAAGAGACCTATTGCAAGATGCTATGGCAAATTGGTCAGCATCAAATCAACCACCCAATCAACAAGAAAAAGTGCTCACCAATGCAGCTCAACAAGAAGGAAATCATGGAGATCACAAAGGTAAAAATTTGAAGCCCCCTCCATTCTATATCTCATTGATCATAGGAGATAAGTTAGTATATAATTGCATGATTTATTCTCAGGAGCAAGTAGCTCGGTCATGCCAAAAAAATAGCTGACAAGCTGGGTCTTCAATATGAAGTCATCTCTAAAGGTGTGGTGCAATAGGAAGGGACAGCAGTAATGACGGTTGGAGTAATAAAATATTTGAGCCTCACATTACATGCATGTCCCAATGTGATAGTCTTGCAATATATCCGTCATAGACTTTCCACCACTCTTTTCCTTGTGTTTGTCAAGAGACTTCACTACTAAAATTGGAGGATATTTTTCTACTGATTGGTCACATATGTTATTCAGAACAAGGTATGGAGCTAAGGCTACAATCAGATTTGAGCCAATTGCAAATTTCCATATAGAGCCTCATATACTGAGTCTAATCAATGCAAATTGTTCAACCTTTGATCAAGAAGATCTCCCAAGAACTTATGAATAAAATACCAAGGTTGGATGCATTCCAGACTTGACTCTTGATGAGTGGGAAAACAAGAGACATGCTTTTGACCCTTACAAAGAAATGGAAGAATTTGAGTTAGGAGTTTATTTTTTGCATGAAGGGAATCATCCTCTCCCTAGCATCACCAAGCCAGACCACAAGGATGATAATGAGGTATGGAAGTTATTCTTTGATGGCTCAAGAAGTAGACAAGGTGTAGGAGGAGGAGCTATGCTCATTTCACCTCAAGGTACAAAATATTACTCATCTTTTCATTTCCAATTTTCTTTCTCAAACAACATAGCTGAGTATGAAGCCTTAATTCATGGATTGCACTAGGCAAGAAAGATATGTATTAAAATTTTGTAAGTATTTGGTGATAGTGAGCTGATCATGAACCAAGTCAGAGGACAAAATGCTTCCAAGAATGATCTGTTGAAGAACTAAAAGAATCGGGTATGGGATCTCATTGAAGATTTTGAAGCTTTTGGTATCAATTCCATCCCAAGAAAGAAGAATGAAGTTGCAAATAGTGATGGTGGGGCTGCATTTGATGTTGTGGAAAGTATTAAGAGTGAGAAATCTTAGCCCCACATTAAATTGGTTATGAGACCGGATAGTCCAAAAACAACACAAGTTGGCAAGTCTTCGATAATGATCATCAAATTGTTAATTTTCTACAAGAAGAAGTCAAGTTCTTTGCTAGAAACCAAAACAAGTAGCAACAAAAGTATGGTGACCAAGTGGTGCATCTCGAGAAATAAAAAATTACCAAAGGTTCTTGTAACCTTGGAGTAAATATTCAATCCAAATGATTAGTTCCGGAAGGAGAATAGAAACATTCGGGTAAAGGGGAGAGATTCGAGCCCATTTTAGTATATGAAGGCAAGACATTACAAATTGGAAATGTAAGTACCCCACAAGAGAAATCTGAATTTGTTCAGCTTTTCAAGGATTCCCAGATGTCTTTGCATGGACTTATAAGGATTTGAGAGGTTTCAACCCAAATTTGGCACAACATACTATTAAGCTAGATCCGAATTCAAACCTATCAGAAAGAAGCAAAGGTTAGTGAATCCTCATATTGAACCCCTCGTGAGGAAAGAGTTGAATAAACTGATTAAAGATAACATCATATTCCCTATCAAGCATTCAAGTTGGTTTGCAAACTTGGTTCCAGTGAGAAAGAGAAATGGGGAGATCAAATTGTGAGTAGACTTCTATGATTTGAATAGAGCATCACTCAAGGATCATTATTCACTCCCATCAATGGAACAAATCTTACGGGTTATAGCTTGTTATAAAGGTTTTCATTGCTAGATGGATACTCAAAAACTATAATCGAGATAATAGTGAAAGAAAAAAACTAGTTCAAGACAATATTCACTACGAAATGGGGCACATATGCTTATAAGAAGATGCCATTTGGAGTATCAAACACTGGAGCAACATTCATTGAGCTATGGATATGACATTCAAATTCCTAATCAATAAGTTAGTGCTGGTATATCTAGATGATATTTATATCGTATTCTCAAAGAATGCAATAGACCACCACTTTCACCTCGGGAAAGTATTTCATGTGTAAAAGGTTCGAGTGTTAGTAAATCTGAAAAAGTGTGTATTTTTGGCACATGAGGGTAACTTTTTGGGCCACATTGTCTCCAGAGAAGGGTTAAAAATTAATCCCGAAAGAGTTTAAGCCATTAGAACACTTCCATTGCAACATCACAAGAAATATCTCCAAAGTTTCTTGGAAGGATAAACTTTTTCCACATATTTGTGCCTGATTTTTCACTCTTGTGAAGCCTTTAACAATGATGTTAAAGAAGAGTCTTGCATTAAAATGGATAGCGAGAAGGAAAAAGTTTTGAGGCTATCAAACATGCAATATCACAAGCCCCAACCCTTATTAACAAAGAATTTTCAAAGGACTTCATGTTATATGCTTTTGGAGGGTCGACATAATCTCAACTATCTTGGTTCAATGAATAGAGAAGGTTCATAATAGCCCATAGTGTTCTTTAGTTAGATCATGGATGATTATGAGGTAAGGTATTATTTTATTAAAAGCATGTCCTTTCTATCATTAGGAGTTTGATGAAGTTTTCAACACTTGGTCTTGAACAATAAGACTCAATTGTTAGTGTCTCATGCTAGTGTCAAGATTTTCTCCTAAACAAGGATTTTTCTAAAAGTAGGTTGTAATCACTCATGTAGTGTCAAGGATTTTCTCCTAAACAAGGAAAAGAGTAGTATGATATCAAGATCAAGGTCAAGGTACCAAGCTAGTTAATGGCAAAGGTTTGTGTGAGTAGGTCACGTCCAAATAACAAGTTGAGTCAACAAATGAAGAAGAGGCTATCCTACTTATTAGTGCGAAATCACAGCACCCCCAGATGATTTCTAAAGATCTACTTTTCTAAGGTAGAATCATCTGGTGTGATTACATAACATGGAACTTTTCCTAAGGTGTGGGACCTTTCAAATTGGAAAATATCTCTAGATTAAAGGTTGGTTCCTTATTCCTCTGTTTAGGTGCATACGTGAGGATTTGCAGAGGATCTATATCTATACCTAGTCTAAGACTTGCCAAGGAGACAGGGATAAAAGAGTACAGAAATGAGAAATAACTAAACTACTAGGTGATGCACCAAAGGAATGATGAATACTTAGTTTTCCTTCGACACAAACCAATAAAATGCATACAATAAACAAACACAGACAACCAGATCTGTAATGAGAGATCAAATAGAAGCAAAAGAAACAAGAAGGATCTAAGATCAATCACAAACGTATTTTATTACTCTAATAGATTGATACAGTTCATTACAGAATAGCCGAAAGGGTAAAATGTAATACAATTTTAAAGGAAGGCCTAAACCCCACAAATCCTTTGCTAGAAGGAGAAGGGAGCCTGCAAAACTAAGAATATCCAACCCTTTACAATGAATCTTGTCCCGTATTTATAGAATCGATCTGAGAGAAGAAAAAGGAGAGAGAAGTGGGAAAATGTGGGTCAAAGCTCAACCACCGCTGTTAATGTTTTCTGACTGAAATCTACCCCAAATCCATCTTTACTTGCATCGATCCTCGATTCGGTGCCTTGAAGGAAGAGGAAATGATGGAAATAGATCGAATCTGATCTGGTTGTTGAGACTGATGATCCTGCATTGAAAGCTTGAAGATGTTTCTCCATTTTTCTTCCACCTACCCTCTCAAAAATTAAAGTTTTAGACTCCCATGGTGTAGATGAGGTTGAGATCTTTCTAGTGATATCAAATTCGCAATCTCTCGAGCCCTGAGTCAAAGATATGCCCTTTTGAAGTTTTGCATTGATTCTATACAAATAGGTGGGAAAACAACTTGAAAATGGGTCCCTCTTTTGATTGGGATACATGGCAGCCAGATTGGATAAAAATTAGGTCCACGGCCTACAATTTACCTTTTGGCCCTTTACGCAAAAAAATGCAAAAACTCAAAAACCTTCGCAGCCCCGTGAAACTCCGTCTGACACGTGGCTCCTTTTGGTTGGCTAGGAAATGTGTTTCCATTTTTACCTTTATGCCTTTTGGACAAAAGGAAAATTTTCACTTTTCTCCTTGATGCCCCGCCTTGGCTTTGACTCAAGTTTATATGTTGAATTTTTCCTTCTTGGGTGGAGTCGCGGGTCTTTTTATAACTTTTACCCCTTTTGAGGCAAAGGTGAAAAGCTAACCTTTTCCCCAACTCCCGCTTTCCCCTAGGACATGCATCACCTACGGAGCTTGCTTGGGAATGTTCTCTCTTTTGACCCTTGAATCAGCATCGTTGAGATACTTGGCAGCCCTTTCCACTTCTTCCTCCATACTTAGTCATTTTTGCCCTTTTCTTGAACCAATTTGAGCTCGAGGACTTCGAATCTTCATCGTTCTTCCTTCTTCTTTGCTTCTTTGTAGCATTGATCCTTATTGTCTGACCCTACTATTTTATAGTTCTTCCTACCTATAACTTGGAGGATGGATTTAAGATGTAGAAATGGCCCAACAGAGTCATTTTCTTTTTGTACAGGGTCCTTTGATCTTTCTTGGCCTCCACCACTCCATTGCTGAATCTTCTTGCAACCAATTTATAGGATCTAGATGAGTTTTCTCGGGTTCCTTCAAGTGGGGTCATGATTCGATCCACTATTTTTCCCGGGGGTGAAATATGGGTAACAATTTGGTGACTCACAAGGACATCTACCTGCTTGGATGAAGAGATCAGTTGCCTTGTCATATATGTTAGGTGTGGAGTCAAGAATAATAGGATGATATTATTTATGCCTCTAGTTCATGGCCCAACTGCCTGTGCTCTCAAATTTCATAAGAAAATCTCGAAATGAAGATTTCTGAGAGTAGAAAATTATTTTAAAATAGGGCCTCATCTATTTTTCTAAATGAACTGCACAAGAGCAACAAAACAACACCATGACTATGTACAAAATTGAAATCATACATGCTCCAAATGGAACATGCAGAGCATGCAAAGCACTTAGGAGAAAAGCAATCTACGCTACAACAAGACAATGTGCAGAAGCACTTAGAGGAAAGAGAAACTAAACTAATATGTACAGAGTGGGACTTCCCTTTTAGTAGCAGTGCTTGAGATAGATCCCATTCACTGGGATCTACAGCTCTTCACCCTCCAATGAGGACAACTGGAAAGCATTTCTACTTTTTCATCTTGTTATCATATAAGGACCACTCTAGATGGCATCAAACTTAGAATGTCTCCCTAGTTTTGCTCAATCTATGTCCCACTTCAAAACCAGGTCTCCTTCCTAGAAAGTCCTTGCTTTTTCTTTCTTGTCAAAGCACTTCTTGATTGAATCCTAACTCCTCTCCAATGCTTGGAGAGAACACCTCTCTAGCTTCTTCTAATTCTATCAGCTCCACGTACCTGACCTCCATTGGTGCAAACTCAGACATCTCTAGTTGCTTCACAAGCTCCAATGTTGGTAACTCAAGTGATATAGGCAACACTACCTCTTTCCCATAGACAAGCTTGAATGGAGAGCTACCTATGGATCTCTTAGGTGTTATTCTATCAGCCCATAAGGCCATTTTGAGCTTTGTGTGCCAGTCCTTTGATTCTCATCTAGAGTTCTCTTGATGATCTTTAACAGATTCTTGTTTGTAGACTCATCCTGGCCATTACCCTGAGGGTAATAATTTGATGAGGTGCTCAAATAAGTCCCATTCTTGACAACCCATCCTATGATCTTGAACCTATAAATGCTAATGCATTGTCTGATATGATGGTGGCTGGCACTCCAAATCTGGTCACTATTCCTTCATAGAAATCTAGGATACTAGACTCATTTGCCTCCTTGAGTGCCACTGCCTTGGTCCATTTGGTAAAATAGTTTGTGGCTATTAGGATCCATTTGTGACCCTAGCTTGAGTTTGGATTGATGACTCCAATGAAGTCCAATCCCCACTACATAAAAGGTTGGTCGACCAAGATTGGGTGCAATGGAAGTGTTGCTAGCTTCTCCTTCCCTTTGAAGAAAGCACAATTCTTGCATCTTTTAATCCATGTATAATAGTCACTAAACACTCTGGGCCAATAATATCCTACTTTCATGATTTTGAGTGTTGTCACTCTTGGGGCAAAATGGCCTCCAGCTGCTTCAACATGAAATTCTTGTAGCACTCTCTCCACTTGATCCGTCCCAATGCATCTCAATAGAATACCATTGATGTCTCTTTTAAACAAGACACCATCAATAAGAACATATGGAATGGCATGTAACCTGAAATGCCTTCTTTTTTCTTTATTCATCCCATGAGGGCACATGCCAATTTGAAGGAAATGCACCATGTCTTGGGTCCAACAAGGAGCAGGTACATCATTTCTTTCTTTTTCTTGATCATCTTGTAGAATCAAAACAACCTCCTTCTCACTGTTTGTTTCATCTTGTAGAGCAGAGGCTAGCTGCTCACACAAGCCCCTCCCATGGACCAGCTTGGTGACCTTAATCTCAATGTCATATTCCATGACACGAGTAATCCACCCTACACGTTTCTCATTCAGGTCCTTGCTGAGGAGGAATTATTTGACTCCTGCATGGGAGACCAATAGTTGGATTTTGTTGTTTGACACCAAATGCTTAAACTTCTTCAGTCCTCTGATCACCACCAAGACTTTCTTCTCAATGAAGGAATACCTCACCTCATAGTCTTCTAGAATATGACTAAAGAAAGCAATTGGTTGTTTTGAGTTTTCTTTGTTCTACTGAACCAAGATTGCAGAGATAGTGTCATTTCCACCAAAGGCATACAATATGAAGTCCTTGGAAAATATGGATTTACAAGAGTTAGGGCCTGTGATATGGCCTCTTTGATAGCTTCAAAGCTTGCCTTTCCTTTCAGCTATCCATCTAAATGCTAAGCTCTTCTTCAACATCAATGTTATTGGCTTAACCAGAGCAGCAAAAGTTTGGGACAAACCTTCGAACAAAGTTGATCTTCCCCAAGAAGCTTTGAAGATCCTTCTTGTGACTTGGCAATGGCAATGCTTTTATTGCTTCAACCCTTTCTGGATCAATTTTCAAACCCTCCTTAGACACAATGTGGCCCAAAATCTTTCCCTCATGGGCCAAGAATATGAATTTTTGGGGTTCAAAGACACCCCAAATCTTCTGCATCTTTGAAACACTTGACCTTAGATGGAAAAGGTGGTCTACCGCATTCTTAGAGAACACAATGATATCATCCAGATATATCAACACTATCTAGTTGATTAGCCCTTTGAATTCCATATCCATGGCTCTTTGGAAAGTAGCACCAGCATTGGACAGTCCAAATGGCATTTTTTTGTATGCATAGGTGCCCCATTTGGTGGTGAAAGTAGTTTTGAATTGATCATCTTCTTTCACCATGATCTGATTGTATCTCGAATAGCCATCTAAGAGAGAAAATCTCTCTGACCCAGACACTACTTGCAAAATTTGTTCCATTGAAGGGAGTGGGTAGTGATCTTTGAGGGAGGCTCTATTCAAATCCCTGAAGTCAACACACAACCTGATTTCTCCATTTTTCTTTCTGACTGGGACCAAATTTGCAACCCAACTAGAGTGTTTAATTAGAAATATGATGCTTGCCTCTATTAGTTTGTTCATCTCCTTTTCATCAGAGGCTCAATATGTGGGTTGACTAGTCTCTACTTCTACTTGATAGGCTGAGTAGCTAGGTCCAATTCAATTGTGTGTTGTGCTAGTTTTGGATTAAAACCCCTTAGGTCTTCATAACTCCAAGCAAACACATCAGGGAACTCTTGGAAAAGTTGTATGAATTCATACCTTTCCCGCTCGGTGGCCACCTTGCCAATTTGAAGTGTTTTTCCTTCTCCAACTGGGATTGACTCTGAATCCTTTCCCTTGACCTACATGTTAGTATTTTCTTTTCTGAACTGATCATTAGGATTGAAAATGGATTCCAGGGTCACTAAGCCTTTGGGAAGCTTGTTTGTATGTAGCATACTATCTAGTTCCCATACTGCTGCTCTAGTTTGTTTTGATTATGGGCCGAGAATTCAGCCTCTTCTTGCAAAAAATTGATGATCTGTTGATCATTCTCAAACACTTGCCAACATGTATTATTATCTCACTGTACTTTCTAACCTCACAACCACATGGATATGTGGTTGTTCTTTGTCTCTCTTGATGTTGTCCACCACATCAAATGCTGCTCCAACTACTGCAAGTCTATCAACAACTTCATTCTCTTTTTTGGGTATGGACACAATGCTAAAAGCCTTGAAATCTTCCATGAGATCCCATACCCTACTCTTATAGTTCTTGAGCAGGTCATTTTTAATAGCATTTAGTCCTCTTACTTGATTAGCAACCAGCTCACTATCACCGAATACTTGCAAGTTCTTGATTCCCAGCTTCCTTGCCCACTGAAGACCTTGGACTAAAGCCTCATATTCAACAGTGTTATTTGAGCATGCGAACTGGAATCTGAAGGCTGAATAATATCTCATACCTCTAGGGGACACAATCATGGCTCCTCCTCCAGCTCCTTGTCTACTCCTTGAACCATCAAAGAACAATTGCCACACCTCATTGTCATCCTTGTATTCTGGCTTGATTAGGTTAGGCAGAGGCTAGTTCTCTTCACGTAGGTAGTAGACACCTAGCTCGATTCTTCCATTTCCCTATAGGGGTCAAAAGCATGGCTTTTTTTGGCCCAATCATCAAGAGTCAAGTCTGGGATACATCCCACCTTGGTATTTTCTTCAAAAGTGCTTAGGAGGTCCTCTTGATCAAAAGCTGAGTAGTTGGCATTGATTGGGCTAGGCACATAGGGTTCAATATGATAATCAAGTAATAGGTTCAGATCTGATTGTGGCCTTCACTCCATACCTTGTCCTAAAGAGCATATGTGACCAATCAATAGATAGGTAGCCTCTAATTTTGGCAGTGAAGTCCCTAGATAGACACAAAGCAAAATGTGGTGGAAAATCTATGATGGACACATTTTGCAAGATAGTTACATTGGGGTAGGCATGTAGAGTGAGACTCGATCTTTGATGATTCCCACAGTGGTCACTATTGTCCCATCTAATTGAACTACTCCTCTAGAGATAACCTCATATTGGAGACCCAACTGGTCAGCTATTTGTTTGGGCATCACATAACTACTAGCCCCAAAATCAATCATACAATTGTGTACTAATTTGTCTCCAATAATTAATGAGACATAGAAGGGAGGAGGTCTCATGTTTTTACCTTATGTTCTCTCTGTGGTTCCTCCTAGGCTAAACTATATTGGCAAGCACTCTTTCTTGTTGGTTAGGGGGTGATTTGAACTTGACCAATTCTGCATGGCAGTCTGCAATAGATCCCTCTACCCTGGAATGGCCAGTGACTCCCATAGTGAAATTTTCACACTTGTCCTTTTCATCTGCTCAATAATATTGAATGAGCCATATTTTTGCTACCCCTTCCTAGACACATTTCTTTCTTGCACATGGGCTGTTACAACCGGTGCTTGACTAGGTTTGGGAGGTGGTTTGGATTGGTTCAACATGTTGGGAGTTGTACTTGGAGCACGACCTTGTGGAGTGATGGAAGGTTGAGGGTCACCTAGGCTCAGTGGTTGGCCCTCTCTAATATTTCTCCTTTTGGACCATGTGTTGGCAGCCACACCTTGAGGAGGGGACTGATTCATCCCACAGAAGTCTTTGGCTTGCCAGTTGACAAACATAGTCTCATTTAGGGGGCCACCTTGTTGAGCTCCTTGTTTCTGATTTTCCTCTGGCCAGGTTCTTGTGGCACCATACTGGTCTGATTTAGAGCACCATTAAAGCATGTTGCTTGGTTATGTGGTTGTTCGCATGGAAAACACCAATCGTATTCCTGTGCCATATTGTTTATGTGGGAACCAATGCCCTTGATGTTGAAGCTATGTTAGGATCATACGACCTGAAAGGTCTAGCAGCTTGGGGTTGTCCTTGGTTTTGATCTTTGATTCACAGTCTGAGGTGGTGGCCTATTCTACTGATACTTGGGGTCTAGCTTGATATTGGGCCTGGGGCTGGTATGGCCTGAAACTCTGAGCTTGTTGTCTTTTGATGGTCACTAGCTCATTCCCAAAGTTCTGAAATTGCTTCATTACCACTTCCTGAAACTCTTTATCGGTATTAGATGATGAAGTGGAAGCTTCAACTGAGCTTTGACTCTTGGGGGTGGGTATAGGAGCTAATGTAGGCACTCGGCTAGTATCTGGGCTTCCTAACTCAGGGTACAGAGGCATGGATGGCCTAGGAGTAATTTTACTAGCTTGAATCAAATGGTTCTCAGCCCCTATGGAGAGGCTATAGGTTGCAGGTAATGTAGTGCCTCCCATTGACTGAATCATCAGAGAAATATCAGAATTTAAAGCCCTAAGAAAGTATAAGAAGGAACCTTCATTAGTGGGCTTTACTACTATTGGAATCCTATCCCATGTCCATTGGAATCTGAGGTTGAAGTCTATCATCTGCTCATTTGGGGATCTCTTGATTGTTGTTAGTTGTTCCAATAAAGACAAGTTATCACCTTTCTCTCCAAACTAATTGTGAAGAGCTATGCATAGCTGATTCCAATTCTAGATAGAGCCTGTCAGGAGACTCCTGAACCATTGAAAGCTTTCCCTTTGAATGAAGAGGTGAGTAAGCTTGACTACAATGTCCATCTCATGGATTTCATGGATCGTGCAGACATTTGCAATATCTTGGACATGGTCACCAGGAGAAGTTTGATTTTCCCAATGAAATGTGGGATGCTCTTTAATGCTGCAATCGGAACTGGGTTTTGTGCAATCAAGGTGAGTGGACTACTTGCCAAGTGAAGTTAACATAAGGATTTGGCTGAGCCATTCTGATTTGGTCTAAGCACTCCTCTTGGTTGAATGAATGGTCTACTAGGGAGGAGGTGTTGATAAAGCCCTGATTGGTGGAGATGGAGACCTCTGAACTCTTCTTCCTCTCCTTTGTCTTCCTGGGGATAGATGCAAGTATTCAAATATACCTTCTTTCCTTGCTCTAGACCGGGTGAGATTCATGAATCTCCCAAGCTTGGGCTGCTAAAACCAGTAGATTTGTTTCTTTTGAGTCACTGATGTAAAATTTTAAGGCTTCTTAAAAGCTAGAATCACAACAAGTGTACATCAATTCCTACTGTAATAAGATAGAGACTTCTTGGTCCCACCGAGCATGCCAAAACTATTAGTGTGAAATCACAGCACCCCTAGATGATTTCTAAAGATATGCTTTTCTAAGGTAGAATCATCTAGTGTGATTGCATAACATGGAACTTTTCCTAAGGTGTGGGACCTTGCAAATTGGAAAATCTCTCTAGATTAAAGGTTGGTTCCTTATTCCTCTATTTAGGTGCATACATGAGGATTTGCAGAGGATCTATATCTATACCTAGTCTAAGACTTGCCAAGGAGATAGGGATAAAAGAGTACAGAAATGAGAAATAACTAAACTACTAGGTGATGCACCAAAGGAATGATGAATACTTAGTTTTCCTTTGACACAAACCAATAAAATGCATACAATAAACAAACACAGACAACCATATCTATAATGAGAGATCAAATAGAAGCAAAAGAAACAAGAAGGATCTGAGATCGATCACAAACGTATTTTATTTCTCTAATAGATTGATACAGTTCATTATAGAATAGCCAAAAGGTAGAAATGTAATACAATTTTAAAGGAAGGCCTGAACCCCACAAATCCTTTGCTAGAAGGAGAAGGGAGCCTACAAAACTAAGAATATCCAACCCTTTACAATGAATCTTATCCCCGTATTTATAGAATCGATCTAAGAGAAGAAAAAGGGAGAGAGAAGTGGGAAAACTGTGGGTCAAAGCTCAACCACCACTGTTAATGTTTTCTGCTGAAATTTTCCCCCAAATCCATCTTTACTACATCGATCCTTGATTCGGCACCTTGAAGGAAGAGGAAATGGCGGAAATAGATCAAATCCGATCTAGTTGTTGAGACTGATGATCCTGCATTGAAAGATCAAAGACATTTCTCCATTTTTCTTCCACCTACCCTCTCAAAAATTAAAGTTTCAGACTCCCATGGTGTAGATGAGGTCGAGATATTTCCAACGATATCAGATTTGCAATCTCTTGAGCCTTGAGTCGAAAGATATGCCCTTTTGAAGTTTTGCATCGATTTTATACAAATAGGTGGGAAAACGACTTGAAAATGGGTCCCTCTTTTGATTGGGATACGTGGTAGCCAGATTGGGATAAAAATTTAGGTCCACGGCCCATAATTTACCTTTTGGCCCTTTGCGTAAAAAATGCAAAAACTCAAAAACCTCCGTAGCCCCGAAACTCCGTCTGGACACGTGGCTCCTTTTGGTTGGCTGGGAAACGTGTTTCCATTTTTACCTTTATGCCTTTTAGACAAAAGGAAAATTTTCACTTTTCTCCCCACCCCACCTTGGCTTTGACTTAGGTTTATATGTTGACTTTTTCCTTCTTGGGTGGAGTCACGGGTCTTTTTATAACTTTTACCCCTTTGAGGCAAAGGGCGAAAAGCTAACCTTTTCCCCGACTCCCCACTTTCCCTTGGGACATGTGTCACCCTAGGCACTTTCTTGGGAACCTTCTCTCCTTTTGACCCTTGAATCAATGCGTTGAGACACTTAGCAGCCCTTTCCACTTCTTCCTCCATACTTAGTCATTTTTCCCTTTTCCTAACCAATTCGAGCATGAGGACTTTGAATATTCATTGTTCTTCTTCTTCTCGCTTCTTTATAGCATTGATCCTTATTATCTCACCAATATTTTATAGTTCTTCTTGTTCATGTAACTTGGAGGATGGATTTAAGATGTAGAAATGGCCCAACAGTTGTTTTCTTTTCTTTTAAACATGTCCTTTGATCTTTCTTGGCCTCCGCCTCTCCCATTCTCGAATCTTCTTGCAACCAATTTGTAGGATTTAGATGATTTTCTCGGATTCCCTAAAGCGGGTCATAATTCAATCCACTATTTCACTCGGGGTGAAATATGGGTAACACTACTACTTTGCAAAATGATCAATAGAAGCCACTAATAATGCACCCATTCCATATTGGACTCAAGACTTGGTGCATTATAAACAAACAGTTTGTGCCCTCCGAAATGAGAAATTAAAGAGAAGGTATTTTAGATTACATGTCATTCTATGTGCTCATTGAAGGTGTTTTTTCAAGAAGGACATCAACGATGCTCTATTGAGATGCATTAGAGTGGGCCAAATTGAGAAGATATTACATGAGTTCTATGATGGAGAAGTAGAAGCCACTTTGCTCCACTAGTAACAGCTTCTCAAGATCATGAAGGTTGATTACTACGGGCCTACGGTGTTTAGTGATTACTACTCATGGATCAAGAAATGCAAGAAGTGCATATTCTTCATAGGGAAAGAAAGGTTAGAAGCCCTACCCCTTTGTCCAATTTCAGTAGATCAGCCATTCATGTAATGGGGATTAGACTTCATAGGAGTGATTAACCAAAATTCATGTCAAGGCCACAAGTGGACACTTATGAAAACATACTATTTCACCAAGTGGACTTGAAGTAGTGGTAGTTAAGGAGGAAAAGAATTTAACATCTTGGATTTCTTTGAATGGATAGTCACAAGGTTTGGTGTCCGTGATACTATCATATCAGATAATGTATTGGCATTTATTGGCACAAAGATCACTAAATGGGCTATCAAGAATGGTGTATACCTCAGCACCTCTTCAAACTATTACCCTCAGGGTAATGGCCATGCAAATGTCACAAACAAGAACTTACTAAGAATCTTCAGAAGGAATATTTATGAGAATTAGAGAACTTGGCAACAAGCTCAAATCAGCTCTATGGGTTGATAGGATCACACCCAAGAGGTCTACATGAAACTCTCCATTCAAGCTTGTATATGGGAAAGAAGAAGTTCTTCATATATCACTTGATTTTCCAACATTGGAACTCATGAACTAACTAGAACTAGATGAGTTCGAGCCTACTAAAATTAGGTATGCAGAGTAGATGGAATTAGAAGAAGCAAGAGAACATGTGGTGCTAACCATGGAAAAGGATCGAAGCACTAATCAAGAAGAAATTTGACAAGAAAGCTAGAGAAAGGGCCTTTTAGGAAGGGGAATTAGTTCTGATGTGGGATGAAGATCAAGAATAACCAAGAAAACATTCCAAGTTTGATGCCATTTAGAGTGGCCCCTACATGGTCATAGGATGTAAAATTACAAATGCCATCCAATTGTCTACATTGGATGAAGAAGAACTTTCGATTCTTGTTAACGGGATCTATCTTAAACATTGCTATAAAGGGGAAGGTTTCACCTTGTAAAGTAGTAGCCTAGATTTTAATCCTCTAAGAATGCATATGCACATTCTCCTATTGTAGTTTAGGTTTCAATTTCCTTAAGGGATTTGGCATAGGTTTTGTTGCTCCAAGGTTGCATCACTATGCAGCTTAGTATACCTTGACCCATTTCTAGGTCATGTGAAAAATCTCTAGGTCAAGACAATTTTCTACTCTAAAAATCTCACCTTCAAGATTTTCTTATGAGAATTAAGAGTGCAAGCAGTGGGGCAGGTTCCGGATCGGAGGGTGCAAGTAGTTAAGTTTTGGTTTTGAGCATGAGATTGATATTCGTGTCTCCATGCCTAATGGATGCAACAAGGCAACTAATCTTTCCACCTAGCAGGAAGGTGACTTTACGAGTCTTCAAATTTCTATCTAATTTTTCCCCTTAGGGAAAATTGATCGAACAAAACCTTGCACATGATAAATGGAGAGGTTAGTTCATTTAGCGAGCTCACATTCGATCTCAAAAATCAAGTGGTAGAAAGGTTATAAAATGGAGAAGCAAGGTTAGAATATAAATGGCCATGGAACTTTGAATAAAATAGAGCCTAGAGTGAGTGGACTTGAAAAAATGTAGCAAAGCCATGGAAGGTGCCACATGTCGCTTTGGCACACTTCAAAGGTGCGATAAAAGCGGGATCTCAAAAAAAGGGATGGCCGTCCATATGTCTAGGGTCCGAAAATTAAACCGACCATTGAAAATTATAAGAACCAGTGGAGGCCTCCACGTACTTCATCAATGCACCTTCAAAGGTAAGGAAAAGTGGGTTCCCAAAAAGTGCTGGCCCTCTACGTATCTAGAGCCCAAAAATGTAGAATCAACCATTGAAAATTCAAAGCAAAGCAACAGAGTCGCGAAAGTGCCACATGTAAACTTAACGCAACTTCAAGGGCATAATAAAAAGGAGGAATCCAAATGAGCATGAAGCATCACACATCTAGGGTCCAATGTAGTTTCTCCACCAAATAGGAGAGACTTATCCAAAACACAAGAAAACAAAGTAGGCCCGCAGATGACGCTAAGTGTCCAATTGATGCAACTTCAAGAGTGAAAGGAGGAGGGTGAAATATTAAGATGCAAGGGGGTGCCACGTTGATCTTGCATGGATAGACTCTTTTAAATATTGTGAGTCCATGTTAAACACCTAACCACGACCTTGAGAAGACATATCTTTCAATTGGAAGCTCGGGTGAGCGAAAGAGGAATTTTTAAAAGCTCCCGACATTTGCTACTCACCTACCCCCATTATGAAAAATACACTCCGCCATTTCTAAGGCTATCAGGATTCTCACCTTCCACTATAATGAAGTATGGTCTTTCTTTCTTTCCCAACAAGGAACAACAAATGGAGGCATGGGTTTTACAGTGGAACCTATAATTGTTACAGGTGAATTCAATATTATTTTGGGGTGGTTGAGACAAGATTCAAATTCTTCTCTCCCTTCTCTCTCCTATTCTTCCTATATATTGTAAGGAGGGGCATTTTTCTAAAAGTAGGACATTTTTGCTTTGCACCCTCCCTTCTTCTCTTCTCTACATGTGAATTTGTGGAGTTTCAAGCCTCCCATTTAGATTGTAATACAAATCTTGCCTCTTGGCCATTGTAGAGTATATATCGATTCTCAAGAAAAAATGTATGTGGATGATTTCCAACCCTCTCTATGTTCATTGCACCTCTCTGATCTCTCATTACAATCTTGGTCACCTGTGCATGGTGGTTGTATGCATTTTTATGGTTTGTGTTTATTTGCAAAGAAGGTGTTCAACATTCCTTTGGTGCATCACCTTTGTTAGTTTAGGTTTATTTTCTTGCATCTTTCTCCTTAACCCTATCTCCTTAGCAAGTTAGAGTAGGTTTTAGAGTAGATCCTCTATAATATGAATGTGTGCACCTAAATAGAGGAATAGTAACTACCTTCATCCGAGATCTCTCTCAATTCGAAAAGGCCCACACTTTGAGAGATGCTCCATGTTATGAAATCACACTGAGAGTCTCAACCCATCACGTTAAAGACATTTAGGGGTGTTGTGATTCTATACCAACACTACTATCACTCCATCTAGGTTACATCCATGCATCATTTACGTCCACATAGTTACATGCATTAATGCTAGAATATTTGCATCACACATGCTTCATAGGGGAGGGATTTAATTCTATTATATGCATACATGCTACTTACATTTCTATATCTACTATTACTCACTACTTCACAAAGTGTGATTGACATGAGCACACTAGGGCACAATATGCACACACACACACACACACACACACACACACACACACACACACACACACACACACACCGAACTACATTAGGTTTGTAATGTAGTGCAACTCTAAGTGATAAATCCATTAGCTTGGCAATTGAGGTCATCCCGACCCATTTATTTGCATCTTTCATTTTTCTAGGATTTGATGTTTCTCCTTGAATTATGGGTCATTCTCTAGTTCATCCAACGAATCCAGTCTAACATATGGGAAGTATTTAGAGGCATTTAACGACCATACCAGATTGAGGTTCTAATAATTTTTAGTGTTCTAGAGCCCATATTGCAAACTAGGGCTCTCCTAGGCACCCTAGTACACTCCCAAGTGCCTGTCATCTCATCTCGGATAGTCCAAACCTACCCTTCACAAGGTCCCTAAGGGTTCATCTCGCACTTCTAGATGTTATTTATAGATGTATAACACTTTGTGTGATAGTCTTATATTATTAGCTAAGTATTTTCCTTACTCTTATCTTACACATTAGGGTTTTATTTCATCTAGAATAGTTTATTTACATTTATTTCATACTACTTTAGTTCATTTACAACATTTTAGTCCTCCTAATTAGATTAACATTAATACCCTAGATTCCACCTTAGGCCATCCATGTAAAAAATCCTATTTTTGTTAATCACACATAGGGGGAACTTAAGCATAAAAGACAATTTAAAATTGTTTTTAGATAAATACTAAGGTTTTAACAAACCCTAGATGGAAGAAATAGGTTAATTATAGAAGAATTGAATGATGGAATAGAAGAATAATGTAATAAACTAGAATTTTAAAATAAATTACATGGTAGAATGGGAAAAAAGATTAAAAACAATTGACCTAACTTGGTTCTATAGGCGGACTAGGTGCTCTAGGCGACACGGGAGAGTGACATGCGGGACTTTAGACTTACTAGGTGACATTCGGACACCGCAACCGGGTTTTCTTGTAGATTACCCTAGAGATGACAGTTTATCATACATAGTGCGTATGCCACATATTACCTTTGATCAAATCCTTCTCACAACCTTAGTTGAGAGATGCGGAGTGAGAGTCGAAATTTTCACTTGCCAACTAGTGAGATGAGTGTTACACTCGGAGGAAATTTAACAGATCTTACATGTTCCGATTTAGGTTCATTTGGTTATATACGTTGGTCACCCGGATGCTTTGAGTGTTATTCAACTATGACGTTTGGAGTGATAGATATCCCCACCGAGGTATGTCCATTTTGGTTAGGAGGTACATGGGCGATCTACGTGGCTAGAATGGGTCCATATATATTTATTATCTCTTTTCGGTGGTATGTTGTTTCTGACAAGACTAGCACATGATTTCCTCTGGGTCTCATTGAGTGATTCATGGCCTACTTTAGGGTAGGGTGTACTGATGGGGTCAGTGTATAGTGGCTCACTTATAATTTGATTTTCACCGATAGCCTATCATGGAAAGAGGAAAGTGGGTCCTACCACTTTATGATAGATCTGAGCTTAGGATCATATTATGCAAAGGTAGCCCTATAGGATCTTTGAGAGCTCAAGTAGTTGGAGAGCCTTCCCTCATGGGCTGGGTTCTAGATGGAGACAAAATTTGTAGCCATAGAGGGGACACAGACTATTACATGTAATATTTTGATGATTCACAACCCCATATGATCACATGATGGCCCTATAGATTATACCAAAGTGGCCTTAGATGCCATCAAGTTGATTACAATTGTTGTGGACCATTTTATTATTGGGAGAAAGAGCTACGTTCTTGAGTGGTATAAGGTATAGATAGGGTCTAGCGTGTCGGTTTGGTCTCATCCAGGGATTCCTAGTGATGAGATGTGGTATGCACGTAGATATAGAGAGATCTTCCATATTGGACCATGGATCGAAAGCTTAGGGCCAAGCTCAAACAATATTTTCACAGGTAGCTTCACATCCTTGGTGTACAACGGTACAAATAGTAGATCTAGGGGACTACCCCATATTATGAAATTTGGTATGTGATAATGCTACCACGTAGATTGACTATACCACATGTGGTATTGGACACAAAAATGTAGGGGAAACAAGGCCTATATCCACATGCACAAGCACATGAAACACGATATATGAGGGTATCAATGCAACAAATAGTATAATAAAAAAATATTAATATAGGTAGTAGTGTGCAGCCACATTTGTTGGCACCATAGATGTCAGTGTAGGATCCAATATGGCATCACTATAGGCGCCTCCATCACCCCCTCATGTGATTCCACAACGCAGTCCATTAAGATGTGGAGGAGATGAATGGGGTTGTGAGTACATGGAGGAGGATGTTCCAGATATACAAGATATACAAGGTATATAGGATATAATGTATATACATGCTTGGCGGGTAGGTGGTTGGCTACCTTACTGAAGCAATTATAAAGGTGACAACTTTACAACTCTAGATGGTAGTTGAGATGGATCAGGTCATTATATAGAGAGATCGGGCCCTCATAAATTGGGATCAACTTGTGATAGATTGAGATCAGGCTAGGACAGAGAGATTATATGCCTTGACAAATCAAGACTAGGTGATAGTAGATAGTTTATATCTACAGGGAAGAGTAGGCTTAGGCTATAACACATAGGTTATAGCTACAAGAAGAGTGGGATCAAAGCTATAGCGACAAAGCTCATTTGTAGATAGAGTTATCTAGTGTGAGGGTGGAGTTTGATATGTTGGAACAAGTAGGCACGTCTTCGGGGGTGTAACTAATGATTGGCACAATGCTACCATAGTAGGTGAGGCCACCTATTATAGGAAATAGTAATATGTATCCATTTTAGATGAGCAGAGAGTTCCTAAGTATACTCGAATAGCACGTTGTAGGTTATGCTCTAGATATTATAGACCATCACAATCATTTTTGATCCTTATAGGGTCCTGCTATCCATATTTTTCCCCCGGCAAGAAATATTGGATCAGCCATGACCCCACACGGAAGAAGCATAAAAATAATGTTCAAATACTATAAACAAGTTACAGAGGGACTCTATAATGGAGTGGTGGAGCCAAAAAGATCAACAACCCTATGCGATAAAGAAATTTGAGAAACAAATCATCAAGAAATCGTGCTTCAAATCTATCAAACACACTCGAGCGAGGCTCTAAAATGAAATAGAAAAGTCGAGAGCGCACGAGGACGAGTGGTCTCTAAGGATCCAGAGACTCAAAAGAAAAAAATGGTGAAGTTTCAAAGTTGTCGGGCTCTCAAACGACTCGGGGCGGGCCCTCAAAAGAGACTAAGTATAGAAGACTCACTGGAAGGTGCCAAGTGTTGGCTCGGCACAATTTGTTAAGGTGGAGACTCAAAATTTCAAGCCCTCCATGTGGATAATGGTCAAAAATCTCAAAAGGAGAGTGGGACCAAAATTTGTTAAGTACAACTAGCAAAAGTCTCCAGTGTTTTCAAAAGGAGAATCTAGAGGTAGTTCCCAAATGATCGCGAGCTCACCACGTGTCCAAGATTTTTAAAAGGGGTAGTTTTAGGGTTTAAAAAGTCAAAGAAAAGTTAGGCCAGCAGAGGGTGCCAAGTGTCAGCATGACAATGCCATTTCAAAGGTAAAATTGGGGGTAGGTTCTCAAACAAGCGCCAAGCCTCCATGTGTCCAAGGTCGATTTTTTTGTACCCGCCAAGAAAAAGATTCAGAAAAAATACAAGGGACCCTAAGGATCTCATGGAGGCCACCACATGTCATTCTGGTGCTATTTTAAGAGTGAAGGGTAGGGGCCAAATCTCCAAGGTGCACGAGGCCGCCACGTGGACCCTACAGGGGTAAACTCTTTAAATATTGCACCCCGCAACCCTAATATTCAAATGGCCATATCTTTCGATTGGAGAATCATATTTGGGTGGGAGAAGAATTTATAGAAACATCTCGACACCCTCTACATCTTGGAACATAAAATATCATTTTGGGAAGGCTCTGGTAGGTGAAAACTGGGAAAAATTCTTCTAGGCCATTAATGCATAATCTGATCTCTTCAACTACCAGATTTGATTCGATTTGATCCGCGGAGAACTAGAAGTGACATATTGTGGGTAGATTTGTAGAAGGCATTGATATTCAGTGGTTGAGATTTCAAAATGGGATTCAATGCGTATCTCAGGGTGGTTGGAGTAGGATTCAAATTCTTCCCTCTTCTCTCTCCCATTCTTCCTATATATTGTAATAGAGGGGCACATTCAAATGGTTGGTCATTGTTTCTCTTCTTCCCCCTCTCTCTTCCTTCCTTAGGGTCGAATGCAGAGTCTAAGCCTCCTCTCATGGCTTTGTAATGGTGTTTTCTTTCCTCTTGCCCATTGATGGTGCACTGTGTAACATTTTGGAGCAATAAAATCTATTTTGTGATGCATATGTCCATCCTTGGCTTATTTTGTTGTCTCTCCTTACCTCTCATTGTCATAGGGTATATTATGCATACTTTTATGTCTATTGTAGGTCCTAGGAGCTATGTTTAATGGGTTTCAAAACATTTTTTTATGTGGAAATCTATCTCTAGTCTATGGTGCATATTGTTTACCCTCTCCTCTCACCTCTCTCTATTTCGTGAAGTTGGATCTGTGATCATCCACTTCCTTTTCTAGTGTATCAATGCTTAGTGTAGGCTCTTTCACCCTCTCTCTCTCTCTTTTCCCCTTGGAAAGGCTAGATTAGGATAAGAATAGGTTCTTCCTGCAAGAGTAACTTTTGGTAGGTAGATTAGGAAGCAAGAACCAGCTTTCTCTAGATGTCCATCTCAAGTTTTACAAGTCCCATAGCTTGAGAGATGGTCCCATGTTGTGAAATCATGCCGAATGCCCCATTTTAACCACTTCACATCTTTGGCCATTTGGAGGTGTTGTTATTTTGCACTAACAGTTTTGGCATGCTCGGTGGGACACTAAGGTTAGATCTTCCATCTTTCAAAGGTGTCTCATTACAACAACAAATCATAAGCCATCGTGTGACCACACTAACATATTTGGCACGGTGGGATAATTCTAAAGCACTTTAGAAATTCATATTAGTAGGTTGATGTGTTCTTGTTAAGGGTCATCCTTTTGAGGCACTTTTAAGAACACTCCATCTGGTCAATAACCCATCCTCTAAGTTATATACCTTTTCCATCCATTTCCACTCATTTTCATCCATTTTCTTCTTCCATCTCTTTCATTTTCTCCCATTCCATGAGGTTGTGCAATCATGACTTCATTCCCTTCATGGAACTCACACTTACAACAATGTTTTCCACCTCCATGCATTTCCAAACTCCTCCAAATCAGCATTATAATCAGATCCAGACCATTACGCTTACCCATATGAGCAAGGTTAAAGTCATTTTTTCCATGGAGCTTATCAAGAATAAGGGGACACATACAATGGTGACAACTATGTGGAGAATGTTGGTTTATTGGAGAAAATTCAAAAAATGGAGGTTGGCATGGTTTAGTTAAGGGGCATAGCACAAATGAAGGCATTCAAGATTGGTTTTGAGCACCTTGTCCATGGGAAGCCCTTTTCTAAGACATTACATCCCTCAAGAGAAGCTTGAATTCATGGTTTAAATGTTGCCTCATCTTACACAGTGGATTGAGGACTTTAAATATTATGAGAAAAGTGTGAGACATCCTTGTCAATGGATAAATCAATCACCACTCCCTGTCCTTCCTTTCCTTTTTCTCAAACTTTATCATTTCATCATGGTCAAGAGTCAATCCCTCACTTCCTGCCCCAAGTGTTGGTTTCTCTTCTCTATCCCTTGATCTTCCACCTCATCTCAGTTCTTTTGTCCTTTTCCCTTCCAAATAGTCATCCCCTCCAAACAAACAAGAAGTTCCACCTCCCTTCCCACCACAAACAATTGCAAAGCTGGTTGAACCCCAACCTATCACTCCTCTTGATTTCCCAAGCCCATGTTGGGAAGAGACTCAAGAATCCAGTCAAGGAGAATAACAAGAAGAGGAGCCCAACAGAAAAGAAATGAAAAGACAATCTGAAGATTTGGGCTGCCAAATTTGGGTTTACAAAGATCCCCTTGATGGTCAAGCCAATAGAGGAGGTCAAGGTTGAAGAGCCAGTGGTGGTTGAGACTAAGTTTGCAATAGAGAAAGAACAAAAACAAGAAGAAGATCAACGGTTTGTTTACTCCGAATGTAGTGTACCTAATGGCACTCTATGTCTAAGGAGAATGCTGATCTAATCCAAGCTGCACAACTAGTTAAAGAGGAGGAACAATCATCTCCAATCCCCATTGAAGAGGAGCAGTGGGAGAGATCAAATCAGTGTTTAGGCCACTTAATGAAGAAAGCATCATTGAATATTTTTTTGCTATTTCATTTCAAGGTCCTAATTTGATTGATGAACCCATGATGGAGGAGGACCATATAGTTTCAGAGGCTCCAAGTGTGGAGTAGGATACAGAAGAACCTTCATTTCTTCCTCCCACTTCATCCCCTTCAAGCTTTGATGTTGAAGAAGAGTTTGATCTTTCAAACTTCATGTTTGAGAGTGAAGGGATCCATGGTGATCAAGTTGCAGATCAAGAGGACACCATGGAGGAGGTAGAGCACATGCATAGGACAACAAGGAGGCTAACTACCTATCAGACTTGGAAGATTGCTTTAATGAAGAGGAGCCTGAGGAGATAACATCATTTTTCCTCCATCTTCCACCTTCCAAGCACATGAACCTGCTGCCATGAAGGAGAACATCAGTCTAACAGACCTACATTCCATAATGGCCCTATAGAACCAAGGTTGGAAGATCTTGATCTTCCATGTTCTTCAAAGGAGGAGGAAGGAAAAAACAAGGAGATGTCATCATCTCTCTCTCACCATCCATCCAATAAGGTCCAAAAAAAGACTCCATTTTTTGAGTTAGAGTTTAGAACCATGGGTAGATTCAAAGGACCATACCTTGCCCAATCAGTACTTGGCTTCATTGTAGAGACAAGGAGAAACAAAACCAGTCATGCCTACTTCGGGGCATGAGGATGAGCATCAAAGTACCAAGGGTCACCATCAATACCTCCAGAGTCCAATGTAAATCAGCTTGAAGAGGTATTTTCCATTAATGTTGATACCTTGATGATTTGGGTGGAGGAACAAGACTTATTGGAATTTTTTCACTCATACGACTAGCTATATTTAGCCTTCAAGTCATTTGCATGGCTGCCCCTTTTGAGAAAGGGAAGCTACTTCTCCCTTCATGTAGTAGGATTTGTTTAGAATTTTTTCTCTCTGGTTAGTTTAGGAGTAGGAGTAGACTTTGTTTCCAGTAGAAGAAGTTCTTATGCACACTCTGCATGTCTCATTTGAGGCATGTATGATTTGGTCTTTGTATATAAGTTTTGTATTACTCCAAAGGTGCATAAGGCCAGCTCTTCAGTATTCATGGAAAGAAGACTCATAGCTGTCTATAATAGTTGCTAGTTCTAAAAGAAGCAAATGTAGAGAAACTAAAAGCCATCTTCAAAACAATCCATTTCAGGGACAGATGAAAGCCCTAGGGTCAAACAATTTTCTACTCTCAGAATCCTTATTTCAAGATTTCTTATGAAAATTGAGAGTGCATATGCACAAGCAAGTTCAGGTTCGGGTCGAGGCAACAAAGGTAGGTAGTCGGGGTCCATTTCATAAGAAGGATCGGTATTTCAGGACATCATTCTTTTCCATGCCCAATGGATGCTTCAAGGCCATTGGTCCATTCTCTAAGCATGTAGATGCCCCTACGAGTCACCAAAACTGCTATCCATATTTTTCCCCCTAGAAAAATATTGGATCAACCCAACCCCACACAAAAGAAGCCGGATAAATCACGTTCAAAACCTGCAAATAAGTTGTAGAGGGACTCTACAATGGAGTGGTGGGGCCCACGAAAGATCAACGACCATGCAGTAAATTAAAAATTTGAGAAATGACTTTGTCAAGAAATTCATGCTTTAAATCTAGAAAAAAACTCAAGAAATCTCTAAAATGAAATAGCAAAGTCGGAGCGTGAGGCGTGAAGCGAGTGACGATGTCAAAGGAGCCGAGACTCAAAAGAAAAGAAAGAGAGAAGGTTAAAAGCCATCGAGCTCTCAAACAACAGAAAGAAAGTCGAGAGCGCAGCCTCAAAAGAGACTAAGTATAGAAGACTCAATGGAAGGTGCCAAGTGTTGGCTCGGTGCAATTCCAAGATGGGAGCCCAAGGTAGAGACTCAAACTTGCACCAACCCTCCACATGGCTAATGGTCAACAAAGGTCAAAAGGAGAGTGGGCCCAAAATTGGTTAAGTATAAAGAACTAGCGGAAGCCTCCACATGTCTCATTGGCGCGTTTTCAAAAGGAGAATCTGGAGGTAGTTCCCAAATGAGCATGGGCTCACCTCGTGTCCCAAATTTTAAAAAGGATAGTTTGGGGGTTTGAATAGTCAAAGCAAAGGTAGGCCGGTGAAGGTGCCAAGTGTCAACACGATGCCATTTCAAAGGTAAAATTAGGGGCAGGTTCTCAAACAAATGCCAAGCTTTTGGCAAGGGACCCCAAGGAGCTCACGAGAGGCCACATGTCAGTATGGTGCTATTTTAAGAGCGAAGGGTAGGGGCCAAATCTCCAAGGTGTGCGAGGCTGCCACATGGACCCTACAGGGTAGACTCTTTAAATATTGCCCCCGTAACCCTAATATTCAAATGGCCATATCTTTCGACTGGAGAATCAAATTTGGGTAGGAGAAGACTTTCTAGAAATGTCTCGACACCCTCTATGCCTTGGGAACATAAAATATCATTTTGGGAAGGCTCTAATAGGTGAAAATTAGGAAAAAATTTCTTAACGAATATGATCTCTTAACTACAATCTGATTTTTGATCTCTTGACATATTATGGGTGGATTTGAAGAAGGCATTAATATTCGGTGGTTTATTTTCAAAATGGGATTCAATGCATATCTCGGGTGGTTGGAGTGATTTGAAATTCTTCCCTCTTCTCTCTCCCATTCTTCCTATATATTGTAATAGAGGGCACATTCAAATGGTTGGTTCTTTCACTCTTCTCTCTCTCTCTTCTCTTAGGGTCAAATGGAAGTCTAAGACCTCCCTTTTACAGGTTTAGGCCTCCTCTCATGGATTTATAATGGTATTTTCTTGCCTCTTGCACACTAATGGTTCACTATGTAACATTTTGGAGCAATAAAATTTGTTTTGTGATGCATCTTGTCCATCCTTGGCTTATTTTGTTGTCTCTCCTTACCTCTCATTTCGCAGGGTATACTTGTGCATACTTTTGATGTCTATTACAGGTCCAGAGTGTTTTAATGGATTTCAAAGTGGTCTTTACGTGTGAAATCTATCTTTGGTCAAGTGCATTTTTCTACCCTCTCCTCTGCTCACCTCTCTTTGTTTAAGGAAGTTGGGTCTGTGATCATCCACTTCCTTTTCTGGTGTATCACCGCTTAGTGTAGGCTCTTTCACCCTCTCTCTCTCTCTTTTGTCCCCTTGGAAAGGTTAGATTAGGATAGAATAGGTTCTTCCTTCTTATGGCATTAGGAAGTAAGGCCATTTCTTCGGAATCGAAGTCCCACATGCTGCTGGATTTTCACACTAATGTCCCATTTTAACCACTTCACATCTTTGGCCATTAACATTGAACATACAACATGTGATTTTACACTACACCTTGATCAGATTTAGTAACACGAGTTAGTTTCAAAGATGATGCAACACCTTCTACATGTTCAACACCTCTAATGCCCCCGGACTATGGTACCTAGACTAGGAAATGCTAACGTGGGTGAGAGTCTCTTTTTATTGATGTACCCAATGTATTTTTTTGGTGTATCGCTTCAATATGAAGGAATACTTTTGTATGGATCTATATGTACTATTTTTTTTTTTATCGTGCCTCATGATGATGGAATTTTTCGTATAAATGTACATTATATAGTGTTTCTTGATTATGCCTCATGATGAAGGAAATTTTTTATATAGATGTCCATGATGGCTCATTTTTTCAGATGTAATTTTTGAGACACATTGTTTTTTACACGACATTTATATTTTTGATGATGTATGTGTTATCCATATTTCTTCCCGTACAAATATTGGATCAACTACGACCACGCATAGAAAAACTTGAGAAAAATCATTCAAATCCTATAAATTGGTCGCAAAGAACTCAACCATGGAGTGGTAGAGACCCAAATGAGTGTGAGCACACCACATAGCCCAAAGTCTAAAAGTAAGAGGGACCATTAAAAGTCCACAGATCAACGGAGGCCGACAAGTGTCAACTCAACACTCCTCTCTAAAGGCAAACTTTGGGTTAGGTTTTCAAGCAAGTGTGGTGCCTCTATGTGTTATATCAAGAGGGGCATATCTTTCGACTTAGGGCTCGAAATATCATGAATCTGACACCATTAGAAAGATCTTGGCCTCACATACGCCATGGAGGTCTGAGAATTTAATTTTTTGAGGGGGTTAGGTAAAGGAAAATGGAGGAAATGTCATCTTCGGCCTTAATGCAGGATCCATCTGTCTCAACAACCAGATCGGATTCGATCTATTTCTATCATTTCCTCTTCTTTCAAGGTGTCGAATCAAGGAATCATGCAGTAAAGATGGATTTGGGGCATATTTTATCATAAGCATTAATAGCAGTGGTTGAGCTTCAACCCACTTTTCCTACTTCCCTCTCTCTTTCTTCTCTCCAATCAAATCTATAAATACGGGGTAGGATTCATTATAAAGGGTTGTTCATTCTTCTTCCTTTCCCCTCTCTTTTCTTCTCCAGGGTCAAATGTGTAGTTTGAGCCTCCTCCCTTGGTGTTGTAATGGAATTTTCTTACCTCTTTCCCATTAATGGTGTACTGTGTGAACTCCTGGAGCAATAAAATCTGTTTCATGATGTGTTTTGTCCATCCTTTGCTCATTTTGTTGTCTCTTCTCGCCTCTCACCATTGCAGGGTATACTGTGCATATCTCTCGATGTCCATTACGTGCAGGTTTTGGGAGATGTGTTTAAGGTGTTTGAAATAGTGTTTTATGTGAAATTTATCCTTGGTCTGCATGCATCTATCCATCCTCTCCATTGATCACCTCTCTCCATTTCGTAGGAAGTTTAATTTGTGATTAGCAGCTTCCCTTTTCTGCGGTGCTATCACCTCTCCGTAGTGTAGGATTTATTTATTTTCATGCTCTCTCTCTCTCGGTCCCTTGGAATTATTAGATTAGGAGTAGATAGTCATTTCCTTCCTTAGAATTAGTTTAGTGCTAGGATTAGGAAGAGGAACCAACCTTCTCTGAGGATCATTCCCATTTGCAAGTCCCACACTTGGGAATGATCCAATGTTAAGAAAATCACACCAAATGACCCCCCTTTAGAAAAGTAGATCCATAACTCATTTAGGTGTGTTGTGATTTCAAACTAATAGTTTTGGCACACCCAAGTGGGACATAGGTATAAAGCACCTTACCACTTCACTTAATTAGATTTGATGTGCTCTTGGTGAATATTTAATCCTTTCGAGGCACTTTCAAGCACATCTAGTGACTCCATCTGGTCAACAACCCATCCTCTGAGTTATAGACCTTCTTCCCATCCATTTCCACCCATTATTTCTTCCATCTTCTTCAATCCCATGAAGTTGTGCAATCATGACTTCTTTCCCACCATGGAATTCTCATTTGCAGCAACAGAACTATTTCCCTCCATCCCCAGTTTCAAAATCCTCCTCCAAATAAGTTTTATAAACCCCATTATCCCAAAAATGCATACAACCCCCTTTTTTCTAACCAAAATGTTTATGAAGACTAGGTTTATGTAGATGATGGTGAAAAATCCTTGGCTGAAGCTGATTTTGAGAGGTAGATGCAAAATATTGAGATGGACATGATGCAACTCATAGTCAAGTGCTCCATAATGGCAACTCGAAAGTTGGCTACAAGGCCCCTTGTCCATGGGTCAAATTTGTACCAGGCTGGTTTAGCACCCAACACAAGCTACACCTCATCACTGAGATGTTGCCCCATATTACAGAGTGGGTGGAAGGAATGGAGGCTCAAAAATCTAGCATGCCTTCCATCCCTTCTACGTCCATCCTCCCATTTTCTTCCAAGTCCCCTTTTCCTAGTTGTACCATAAATGAATAGCCCCTACCAACTACATGCCTTCCCCAACCAACATCATCATGTTCGATGACTGCATGACAGTTGAAGAATGGTGTGACTCATATAACTCCGATTGGGAAGAGGAAATCATACGGGTGCTTGTTCTAGATGAAAATTAGTTAGCTCCAAAGGGCACGGTTCTGGAGGAGAACCATACGGTTTCAGAGGCAACAAGTGCAGAGCAAGCCACAGAAGAACCTTCAGTTCTTCCTCCCACTTCATCCCCTTCAAAATCTAATGTCAAGAAGAGTTTGATCTTTCAAACTTCATGTTTGAAGATGAGGGAACCATGGTGAGAAAATTACATATTTGAAGGACACCATGGAGGAGGTCAAACACACACAGTAGGACAATAAGGAGGTAGATTATCTATCTAACTTGGAGGATTGTCTTGATGGAGAGGAGCCTAAGGAGATCACATCATTTTCTCCTCCATCATCTACCTTCCAAGAACATGAGTCTATTGCCACGGAGGAGAACATCTAAGGAAAACAACCTGCATCTCACAATGGCCCTCAGGAACCAAGGTTGGAGGATCTTAATCTTCCATGTTCTTCTCAGGAGGAGGAAGGAAATAGCGAAGACCCCATCTCTCCCACACCATCCACTCAAGAAGGTCTGCAGAAGACTCCATTCTTGGAGTTGAAATTTAGAGTAATAGGCACATCCATTAGATCAGACCATTCCCAATCAGGTACTTGGATTCATTAGAGCTAAGGGAGAAGCCAAAACTAGTCATGCCTACTCTAGGGCATGAGGATGAGCATCAAAGTACCAAGGGTCATCATCAACACCTCCAAAAGTCTGATGCAAGTCAGCTTGAGGAGGTATTTTCCATTAATGTTGATACCTTGATGATTTTGGTGGAGGACCGACTTATTGTCAATTTTTCACTCATACAAGCAGCTATATTTATCATCAAATCATTTGCATGGCTGCCCCTCTTGAGAAAGGGCGGATACTTCACCTCTACCAGTAGTGACACTTTGTTTAGCATTCTTTCTCTCTGGTTAGTGTAGGAGTAGGAGTAGACTTTGTTTCCAGTAGAAGAAGTGCTTTGCACACTCTGCATGTTCTACTTGGAGCATGTATGATTTCTAGTTTTGTACATAGTGTTGTTGTGGAGTGTTGTTTCTCTCATGTAGTGTTTGGACTTGGCATTTGGTCAAGATCAGTTTTAGTTCTAATGGGTTTCCAAGTGGCCCAAAGATCGAGTTTCATGTTTATCGGACATAGACTCTATACCCAATGGATGCTTCTAGGCCACTGGTCTCTTCATCTAACAGGAAGATGTCCCCGTGAGTCACCAAATTGTTATCCATATTTCACCCTACGCATCAAATATTGGATCATCTATGACCCCGCATATAAAAACTTGAGAAAAATCATTCAAATCCTATAAATTGGTCGTAGAAGAACTCAACCATGGAGTGCCGGAGAACCCAAATGAGGGTGAGCTCGCCACATAGCCCAAAGTCTAAAAGTAAGAGGCACCGTTGAAAATTCCATACATCAGCGGAGGCCGACAAGTGTCAACTTGAAGCTCCTCCAATGCAAACTTTAGGTTAGCCTTTCAAGCAAGTGTGGTGCCTCCACATGTTATATAAAGAGGGGCATATATTTTCGACTCAAGGGCTTGAAATCTTGTGAATCTAACACCATTGGAAAGATCTCACCTCACCTACACCATGGAGGTCTCGAGACTTTAATTTTTTAAGTGGGTTAGGTAAAGGAAAATGGAGGAAACGTCTTCGGGCCTTCAATGCAGGATCCATCTATCTCAACAACCATATCATTTGATTTGTTTCCATCGTTTCCTCTTCTTTCAAGGCACTGAATCAAGGAATCATGTAGTAAAGATGGATTTGGGGCATATTTTATTAACATCGCTTTAATCCACTTTTCCCATTTCCCTCTCTCTTTCTTCTCTCTAATCAAATCTATAAATATAGGGGCATGCTTCATTATAAAGGGTTGTTCATTCTTCTTCCCTTCCCCCCTCTCTCTTTCTTCTCCAAGGTTGAATGTGGAGTTTAAGCCTCCTCCCTTGGCTTTGTAATTGAATTTTCTTGCCTCTTACCCATTAATGGTGTACTATGTGAACTCCTGGAGCAATAAAATCTATTTTGTGATGTGTTTTGTCCATCCTTTGCTCATTTTGTTGTCTCTTCTCACCTCTCACCATTACAGGGTATACTATGCATATCTCTGATGTCCATTATAGGTTTTGGGAGCTGTGTTTAAGGGGTTTGAAATGGTGTTATGTGTGAACTTTATCCTTGGTTTGTGATGCATCTTTCCATCCTCTCCATTTCTCACCTCTCTCCATTTCAAGTAGTTGGGTTTGTGATCAGTAGTTCCCTTTTCTCGGTGCTATCACCTCTGTAGTGTAGGATTTCTTTATTTTCATGCTCTTTCTCTCTCCCTGGTCCTTGGAATTGTTAGATTAGGAGAGTAGATAGTCACATTTCCTTCCTTAGAAGTAATTTAGTACTAGTATTAGGAAGAGGAACTAGCCTTCTCTAGAGGAGGATTCCCATTTGCAAGTCCCACATCTTGGGGAATGATCCCTTGTTATGAAAATCACACCAAATGACCTCATGCCTTAGAAAAGTAGATCCATAACTCATTTGGGGGTGCTATGATTTCACACTAACAAAGTATGATGATAGATGGATTACTAATGTATCACATGTTTTTATGAGATATCATGTTTAATTTGTTTCTTTATGTTTGTATCACATGTTAGATTATGAGATAGCCTTATTTGATATCATTTTGTATGTTGATGAGATAATTTTAGTAAAACATGTTTTTTAGCCTTCATATTAGTGTGGGGGGATACATTTGTGATCATGTGTAACCCCTCTTGCCCCATTGGTGATACAATACTTGATGATTAACTTTAGCATACATGCATGATGTAGACTTAGCATTTATTGATATATGATGTATAGATGTGATGGATATATATGATATGATGATGAAGTGATAACACAATGTAAAAGTAAAAATTAACAAGCACAAGTTAAACAAATATAATCAAAGCAACACATTTATTTACAAGTATGCAAGATAAAATGAACTCAGAGAAATGAACTACAAATTAAAGCAACATTCAATCTAAGTAAACAAATGAATTCAATCTAAAGCACACCATACAAAAATAAATGCAACAAAAATCCATACAAACCAACAACTAAAAGTAATAAAACTACTAATTTTTTTGGTGGGACAGCTTTAGGACATTTTTCATTGTGTTTGGGTATTAACTCTAAGGAAATTTTCTATTGTTTTGGATTTTTCTACAAAACGTATTTAAATTTTTTGGTTTTTATAAAAACATATTTACATGTTTTGGGTTTTTTTCAAAAGTTATATGAATTTTTTTTACATTTTCTATAGATAGGATTTACAAGGGTAGAATGCCAAGTGGTATATGCTTTAGAAGTGGCGCTACGAAGTTTCCCCAGGCGTGAGATGGGTTCATTCAAAGTTAAATTCTCCACATTCAAAATGTTAGATTAGTCAAATCATGGCAAAGAGGGATAGGCTCACAAGGGACTTAGATGAATGCCAAAAACCATCTTAGGAAAAAAAATTCGTACCCCTAAACTTGAACCTCTTGTGAATTATAGACCCTACCTTGGCATTGGAAACGGGTTTTCACCAAAGGACTTGTCCAAAGTGCCACCATTACGTGGTTTTCACTATTAGACGCACCTATTTATTTATCTTTATCTTTTTCTATTTTTATACTTTTTTTTATTCTAGATACCCCATACTTAGGCATAAAAGCACTTAAGGTGCATTGCATTCATGGGTTCTCGAAGATCTTGGCCATCTGAAAGGGCTAACTTATAGGAACTTGACCCGAACTTGGTAACCACAACATATGGTCCCAACCAATTAGGTTCAAATTTCCCTTTCTTTTCATGTTCCTTATTGGTGTTCTTCTAATGATTCTCTTTTAACACCAAGTCCCCTACCTTAAATTGATGAGATATGATTCTTTTATTGTAGCTTCACCACACTTGATCCTAATACACTTTAAGGTGATTGAGAAAGTGAAGTATTTTCTCGTCTAATAGATCTAACTATGCCCCCAAGCTACTCGTAGTCCTCTTCATTCAGGTAGTCCCTTAACTCAATGTGCAAAGAAGGGATCTTGATCTCTAAAGGTAGTATGGCTTCAATTCCAAATACTAAGGAGTATGGAGATTCGAGATAGATGTTATAAATGCCCGGATGATAGGATGAATTTATAAATGTCAGTCCACGATGTATCTTGTTCACCATCTTCTCCATAATGCAAATTAGGGTTTTATTAGAATCCTCGGCTTTCCCATTACCTTGAGGGTAATAGGGGTTGAGAACTTAAGGGAGATTTGAAAACGTTTGCGAGTGCTTTCACGGTTTTATTTTTGAATGGATTACAATTATCATTGATAATAGAAAAAGGGATAACGTCTTGACGGATGATATGGTTCATGATAAATTTAGAGATTTGGGCACCTTCAACATAGGTGAGAGGAACAACCTCTACCCATTTTGTAAAGTATTCAGTTGCAGTAATGATAAAATTATGACCATCTAAAGAGACAGGGTTAAGTTTTCCTATTAGATCGATACCCCACTTTGAGAATGGCCAGGGTTGTGATAGGCTACAAGGATTACACTGGTGCATGTATCAATTTTTCATACTTTGGACAATCCACACACTTCTTCACATGGTTATATAGTAATTCTTCATGGTAGGCCAATAGTAGCCTACTCTGAGTATTTTCTTTGTAAGGATGATCCCATTAGTATGAGCTCCATAGATGCCTTCGTGTACCTCTTTCATTACTTGGATAGACTCCTCCAAATTTAGACAATGCAATAGATTCCCATCATAGCCTCGATAGAAGAGGGTCTCCAAAGTAGTGTATAATGGGATATACAACTTTGGATGAGGGTGCAATTTTCATTATGGGAAATGTTAGTGGTAAACGTTCCATTATGGAGGTAATTAAATATTTCATCATACCACAGGAAAAGGGACCAACAACTTCATTTACCAAACAAGACTGTGGTACATCATATGTCGGCGTTCTTAGATGTTCAACGAATAATGTCATATTTTTGTTACTGGGTGGAATGCACAACATGGACTCCACTGTAGCCATAACATCAGCTTCTCTATTATGTGCTTTAGTATTTAGTCAAATATAATCTTCTCAAAATAATCTTTCAAAAAAATAAGCTGATTAACTAAATTTTGTAATATGAGAGTATAGGAAAAGTAGTAATCCTAGTTAATATAATTAGGAGGACTAAAACACTCTATAAATGCATTAAATAAAAATAAAGTAGATGTAAACAAATATTATAAGTGAAATAAAACCCTAAATGTGCAAGAGAAGGGAGAGAAATGGCTTAGGCGATTGGTAGTGACTATCGCGGTATGAACAGAAAATCTAGAAGTGGAGATAGATACTCGTGGGACCCTACGAAGGATGGATTTGGAGGATCTAAAGTGACTAGGGAACCTAGGGATTTGACCGGGCACCCCAAGGTAGCTTGGTCTATAATTTACGTACTCGAACATTGTAAATGCTCAAAACCTAAGTTTAACGGTGTCACAACTTGATCGAAACCACTGTCTTTTTTATGTTGGATCTGTCAGATGAGGTAAAAAATATGACCTACAAAACAAAAGGTTAGTGGGGTTGAAATGACCTCAGCCACCAAACTAGTGGTCTTATCACTAAGCCTTGTACTACATTTCGGATCCGAGATGTATTTCTAGTGTGTGTGTGTGTGTGTGTGCGCATGCGTGTGCATGTCATGCCCTAGGTTTTCTCATGTCAATTACACTTTGTGAAGTATTGAGAAATAGTAGCTATAGAAATGTAAGTTGCATGTGTGCATGTAATAGAATGGAATCCCTCCCCCTATGAAGTGTGTGTGATGCATATCATCTTACTTGAATGTTGTTTTATGTGGATGTAAGTGATGCAATGTATGTAGCTCTAAATGGAGTGATAGTAGTGATAAGATGCAATGACCTAGAACCCTTATTATGGTTTGATAGCTTTATATTTGTAGGGCTCTCAAGCTTAATTTCATAATTAATCCCAATAAGGTAGACTAAGAAGAAGATAAGGATCACCAACAGGATAGAAGTGACCCAAAAGAAGGGGAAGAGGTTGTGCATAGACCAAGCACTGTAGAAATGGGACTAGGGCGCCTTGAGGCACCCTAGTATAGGCTAGGGTGCCCTGATTTCAATCTACAATGTCGAAAAGGTCATGAAATGGGATGATAGGTATCGGGAAATACATGGGAAAAATGAAATAAAAGATAAGAAAAAGGTGGCCAAAGGGGGATTAATTAGTACTTTGTACACTCGAGAAACTTCTAACCATTTGTTTTCTCTTAGACTCCCTCTCCTTTTCAAAAAGAAAAATTTGGATTTTGGTGTTAAAATGATGAGAGTGAACCTAAGCCACCACTTGTTGTTGTTGTGTGTACGGCGGTCTCCCGTGAAGATCGCCCTCTTGCAGGTGTTCGGGATCGGAAAAGCTCTCTAAGTATGTGGCATCCCACATCCCCGCTTAGCCCCTGCGTGCTTTGTTTTCTCTTCTCCCCTCCTTTTCTTTACATTTTGGTCTTCGGTGATGAAACCGGCCTACACCTTTGGGCGGTCCTTCCCTTGCGATGTTTTAGCCACCCTACTCAATGTTCTTTTTCCATAATGTTCTTTTTAATGCGACTCATGTAAATTTCAACGTTTACCATTTTTTTTCACCGCCTTTGGCTTGCATTAATGATTCTGGTTCCCTGGAATAGTGTTTTGCATTGTTTATGGTTTAAGAGATCAATTTGGTTTTCACCTTTGGGTAAATGGGAATTCTATAAATAGTTGGCTTGTGCTCAAGCAAATGGCCCCTCAAATTTGCCTCTGAATTTCTCATTGCAATAGATTAGTCTTTCATTTTGCTTAGAATTCTTAGTTTCATTCATTGCATGCCTAGTTAGTGTTGTTTTGTTGTTAGGAAGCCACATATCCACCTTGTGCAAAGTGTTGTTATCACTTCATCCAAATCAATTGGAATAGGATAGTTTGATTTCAATAGGAAGCCATTAAAGTTGTAGGTTTTGTTCTTCAAACAGGATAGTTTCAGGTTCTGGATGTTTTATGTTGCATGACTCATAATAAATCCCACTAGGAATTGCATAAGCCAAGCTCTGTACTCTTGCGCTATCTCTCTCCTACTCGCATTGTATTTATCGTATCTAAGCTTCCTTTGTCCCAATATCTACTTCTATTGATGCTAGCATTACACGCTTTTCTGGATCCACGTGAGCATGAAGGAATGAGGAGATCACACTGAGGGGACAAAACCACACACACCATCGGATTCGCCACTATTATGCAAAATCCAGGTTCTAGCTTTCAAAGTTCTAGTTAGAAGCATATCAAATAGAGTAGCCAATCACTTTATTTCAGTCAATTTTACTTTTGATATTGCCAGGGAAGCTATGGGGATTGATAGTTTCTGAGAAACTATGATTCATTCCTCACTTCTGAGGTAGGATCGAGAGTCTTTCAAATAGATTAGATCAGTTATTTCATTATTTAGAATAGATTTACAACTGCACAGGCAAGTAGCTATACTCGGTTGCTTTGTTTGTTTTAAATTCGTTATTAGATTAGTTGTCAAATTCTAGATATATTAAAATAGTTGCTCCTTCAATTTCATTCATATAAATTCATCAGAAAAATACAAAAATAGAGAAGTTATATATCTATAAATACACTTCACATAGTTAATTTTACTTTCTTTACACAATTGGATTTACATTGTTGTTTTTGTATGACAATCACGGGACCTAGAGCCCTAGAGAATACGTATTCGAGCCAATCGTGCCCTAACCCAATCTCGTCATAGCAATAACTGATATAGATCAGAATCTTAGGATCCAAGTCTTCCAAACAATGACAAATTTACAATAGATCAACCTCCAGTTAAGTGGGTTAAACATAGAAGATGACAAAGCACACACGTTTTGGTCAAATCAACCAAACTACAGATTACCCTAGATATATATCCACATGACTGTAGAAGGGCTTGAAAGAGAGAAAACATTCGGTTGTGATCCTTTGGTCCCATAGCCAGATGCACGGGAGACACTCTCACAGATATAGATACCAGCTTAAGAATTTAGGTTGCACGAACACCTGTGAGATACTTTGAAAAGATCACACAACATTAATTCTGAATATAGAGGCTGAGAAAGCATATGACTATTGGATATTAGGGATTAGGGACTGAGTCCACATGACCATAACAGGACCACAACAAACACGAATCTATGGTTGTGACCCACAAATCCCACAACCCAACGAATCCATAGGTGAATCAGACATAGATGCTGGCCTACGCACATTAGTATTCAGATCTACTCCACTTCCACCTATCATCATCGAACAGTTATCCTTGTTAGACGTAGCAGCTAATAAAGCTAAGGAATTCGGACTAGGCTAGATAATCGCCCATAGAGTCCACTATATCCATCATCCACCCTATGACCCTATCTGGAAATATACACGAGACTATCCCAGGTCATTTTCCACGTATTCCACAACCCATAGACCGAATCACGCCAGAGCTCGATATTGATTGGAGCCTTCGAGCAGTCATCCTCACCGATCGATCTATCACACCAGTTTAGGTTAGGAGGGCCTTCTTTGCCTTAGATTCACAATTTCCACTAGTGCGTGTCGAAGACATCAGATTACCTAACTAGTTTGTCTACATCCCACGTATTCCATCCCCACCGGTTGTCTCGGCACGACCTCGAGAGGTCGGGTGCGAGGAAGAGTTACTTGTAGATTCCCATGCTCACTTGTCACTTTTCCATCATACAAAATTGGTGAACCCGACGTGAACAAGCAAGCATTTTCATCTTTTCCACCTCATCAGTCTTTGCATCAACTTCACCAACAAAATTGGTGAACTTGGAACAATTGCATCACTCTCGACCTTCCTCTTTTAGTGTTTCACCTTCTTTCATCCACCTTCACTCTTTCCCATTATTCTGCGGGTATTCATATACCCCAAATATGTCGGATTCGATGCGTATGGTAGGCCTCTCTTAGGTCTTGAGGCATACTACGCTCAACTGAATAGACAATCATCACCCTCACTCTCAGTATGGGGTGACAACTACTCAACTAACCAGTTGTCAACACAAACTCCATCTCCAAGGGTCAGATATAGCTCATCTTTCCAAACAGAGGAGTTGGATCAGCTCACTCAAACACAACACAGAGCCTTCAGGCTCGAACAATATGACGTTCACAGGAGAATCTGGTTCGTCTCCTCAGGTATTGCTTAGACCACAAATTAGTAGACAAACAGACCCATACCTAGTTTTAGATGATGAACATTTGGTACATTATGCGAGAATGAACAACACTCGAGTATGTACCCACCTATGGAGGGAGTTTACAAACACACCCGAGGGTCTCTTTTCAAGAAAATACCTCCATGCCACGTCATATAGAAATGCCCTCGGGAAACTTGGTAGGACAATGATCAGTTCATAGCGGGATATCACATGCCTATACAACACCAAGATATACAACAAATGCCACTAAGGCAAAATACTGTGACTTCACCAAATGAAGTCATTTCAACGTTAGTAGAAAAAGTGAGGGGGTTAGAACTTGCTCAAGCAAATCACCATTCTCAATTCATGCAAGCAGAAAATTCTAATCCTCCACACCATCCTAGCCAAGTAGACCTCCTCACAGGAATAGGCACGTTAGGCATGACTCCTCAGTATTCACAACAAACACCAACAAGAACCGCCATTTCTAACACCACTCCGATACCTCCCAGTCTAGTACAGAATAATCCATTCCTAGACAATACCCCTTCATACTTAAACATATACTCCAAATCACCACAAGGGGACATGTTCTCCTCTCCGGCATGTTTTCTCAAACACAGGGGCTACCTTATGCTCCTACCAATGCATACGCTGTGCCATATCAACAACCTATTCCACCACCACCCCCTCAGCAGGCACCATCGATGGTCGAAACCTACGCAATAGGGACATATTCAGAATACTTGAAGGAGCCCTTAGATTTCACCATACGAAGCATCATGCTTCCAAGACCTCTTCCTGATTTACCCAAATACAAAGGTGAGGGAGATCCGAATGCACATATCAAGGCTTACGCCACAGCCATTCGAGAACTACTCCCTTGGGATGGGGTTGTTGCTAAAATATTTCCCAAAACCTTGGAAGGTATCGCTCTCGATTGGTATTATAGAATACCTGAGGCTTCCATCCATTCATTTAAACAACTCGTTTCAGAGTTCATCAAGGCATTTGACATGAACAAACTATTAAGAACAGGAATCAGGGAATTCTTGCACATTAAGCAGGAACACAATGAATATGTTGCTCATTTCATCCAGAGGTGGCATACAGTTCTTTATTCTTCAGCCAGTGCTCCAAATATGGACCAAATGGAACTATGTGATTTATTCCTTCATTCTCTCAGCAGAGAAGTGAAGGAAGAAGTCCAAAAGTTCCCACTAAGGACTTACGATGAAGTACTTGAGAGCGCTCTCTGAATAGATCAAGCGGCAATAGATAGCGGTCGTAAGACATATGGAACAAACGGGAGGTTAATCACCTCCAACCAGAATGCTACGGCTTATCCTACTACCACAAGCGTCAATCAAGGACCTAAAATCCTTAATAGAAATCACGGAGTGACAACAGATGGAGTAACTGATCAGGCCAAAAGGGTAAATGTTATGAATACTCCACCACTAACAAACAACCAACGAAACAACAACTTTACCCCAACAATCAATACAGTGGATTTTAATCATCCACAACAACAACAACAACGGAAACCCTACACAGGGTCCAAGCCAAAACTCAACTGGATATCAAAACCAAAGCCAAAACCAAAAACAACAAATGCAAAACTTTAATCCTAATAGGCAACGGTTTGATCAGAGTTTTGGGCCACAATATACACCAAGTCAACAAACTAGGAATTACAATCCTAACTCGTATTGTGGTTTTCACAAAATCTGAGGCCATGACACTAGAACGTGCCATGACTACAATAAGTTCATGCAACGTTTGCCAGAGGAACAAAGACAACTTTTCATAGATATGTTCTTGGCAGATCCTACGTCACCGACACCAAATACTTTTACAGGGGCAGTTTCCCCACAAAATGCACCCCTCAAGATCTTCAATGATCCGCTCCCAAATCACAATAACAACAAGTTAAATTCAAATGGGACAAACAAGGGTGTAATGACAGGAAACCACGATCATGAAGCCTCGACTTCATTAAATCCATTAGTTGCGCCACAATTAGGAAGTCAGCCATGACCTAAGATAGTCGGCTTAGTTGAGTTAGACGCCGAACTACCCATGGAAGCTATAACAAGGACACGAGAGTATTCCTCTCAGCCAAATCCAAGTTACCTACCAGAGACAGATAACATCCAACAAATGTTAGTAAGACCCGTAGGTACCTACGATTTAATTAGTGATCTAACAAAAACCTTCTCGCACATTTCTTTTTTGGACTTACTAAAGAATTCTCCTACCCACAGGGCTGCTCTTTTAGAGGCATTAGGTTTAGGCCATCTAATTAACATCACTCCACCTCCCGAAACACAGGTAAACCATATAGACTTTGATATCCACCCTCCGGGGCAGCCGGATAGGGATATCGAATTCATATTCGAAATAAACAAAATGCCAACAGACGCTGAGATTGCACGCCGAGGTGATCCAGCCTTACATTTGCAAGTATGGGTTTATAACAATTATGTAAAATGTGCGATGGTTGACGATGGGGCAGAAGTTAACATAGTCCCCTTTTCTTTCCTTCAAAAGTTAGGGTATGGAGAAATGAATTGTTCCACGACTCGAAATACATTAAGAGGCTATGATAGCCTTAAAGCCACCTCGATCAGAACTATAATACTACCGGTCACCTTAGGACCCAAAACAATCCTGACTGAGTTTTATATTATAGATCGGAAACCAACTATAATATGATCCTTGGCCGACCATGGATACACCGTATGAAGGCAATTCCTTCTACATTATTTCAAGAAGTAAGATTCTTGCATTTAGGAAAGGTGTTCATAGCCAAAGGTGATCCAAAACCATTCGATGTACACCTGGCTGACCTAAAGAAAAGACCAGGCATGCACTCGGAGTTTGAACTCCCAACAAACCAACTTAATAAACCGGAAGAAAAGTTGGTACCTACGACAGATCTTGAAACTATGAGCCTAGCCAAGACAATCCCAGCCCTCAAAGATGAGGTTAAGATTATAGAAACAATATCATTAGGAACTACTGCAAAAATTGTTGACTTGCTAGAACAGGATCTACCAATGTTCCTACCATTTGATTCTGTAGGCATGGGATACACCCTAGGTGTCGGTTCTCTCCCAGTAGTAGATCTCTGCATGGTAGAGGTAGAAGATGTTAACACAACAAATATCCCAATGCCCATATTCCCAGCTAAGTATTGGACTCTCCATTTCGATGGAGCTAAATGTCGTTACGGAGCTGGGGCGGTATAATTGTTACTTCTCCCAAGGGAAGAATCCTACCATTCACCTTTAAACTGAATTTTGAATGTACGAACAACGGTGCTGAGTATGAAGCCCTCCTCCTTGGCCTCATCTTAGCTAAGAGGATCGGTGTCGATAACATCAGGGTGTTAGGAGACTCATAATTGGTAGCAAACCAAGTCTCTGAGGTGTATGAAACTAGAGCCGAGCACTTACAGCTCTACAAAATAGCTGTACTGAATTTAAGCAAGGAGTTTGACTTCATATCAATTGAAGCAATCCCATGAGAACAAAATCTTCTCGCCGATTCAATAGCAACCTCAGCATCACGTTTTACTCCAAACAGTAAGTTAGAGGATACCCATTTCATGGTATCCCTTCATACTGAACCACTGATAAAAACAATGTCAAATCCTCTTTTAAATAGAAATGAGGACAAATCTACTATCCTAGACTACATTGATGATGATACAACCACTCTTGATTTCTTAAACGCCTATGCAGCGTTACATCTCACCCATCACGTGATAGATTTGTCTTTAATCCCACATTCATCTTCCTACTTTGGGAATCCCATGATAGATCTTCCCCCACAAAAGGAACTCAACATATACACAGTAGAAAATGGAGACGATCTGGAATTACCTCCAGCCCCGCCTGAGTTTGAAGAAGGTAACACTTCTCTAATCGAAGAAACAATCGATATTAACATCGGAACAGAGGATGAACCAAGGATATTGAAGTTAGGATCCTCGTTAACTCCATCGGAAGTAGAAATACACACTCAAATCCTCAAAGAACATTAGAAGGATTTTGCATTTAATTATAAGGAAATGATAGGGGTTGCACCACATGTTGCGGTACATAACCTCGTCACTAAATCAGATGCAAAGCCGATTAAACAAAAATCGAGACCAATGAAACCAAAGGTAGCTCTCATGGTAAAGAGGAGGTAATGAAACTCCTCCAAGTAGGATTCATCAAGCCAGTCGATTACTCTCAGTGGGTATCTAATATCATTCCCGTTCTCAAAAAGAATGGGAAGATACGCATCTGCATAGACTTTCGAGACATTAACAAGGCATGTCCTAAGGATGACTTCCCGTTACCATCCATAGACGTCATTGTTGATCTGACAAGCTGGATTTGAGCTTTTTGTCTCTCATGGATGGATTCTCGGGATACAATCAAATCAGAATATCCAACAAGATCAAGCTAAAACCATGTTTATAACTCCTTGGGGAACCTATTGCTATGTTGTTATGCCATTCGGTCTCAAGAACGCTGGCGCTACATACCAGCGGGCTATGACGTATATATTTCATGATCTTATTCATAAAATTGTGGAATCCTACGTAGATGACTTGTTGGCCAAAGCCAAGAAGCGTTGTGACCATCATGGAAGTACTTCACATCATTCTTTCACGTCTAATAGAGTACGAGTCACGCTAAATCCAGAAAAATGTGTCTTTGGTGTAACAGGAGGAGAAGCTCCTAGGTTACATTATATCGTCACGAGGGATTGATGTTGACCCAACCAAAATTAAGGTTGTTCTCGAAATGGTCCCACCTTCGGATGAATATGGAATCAGGTCATTTCTCGGAAAGCTTGGTGCAATCCGGAGATTCATCCCGGACTTAAGTTTCGCCATTCATCCAATCAATAATTTACTAAAAAAAGATTATAGTATTGATTGGACCGAAGATTGCAATGAAGCTTTCGACGCAGTTAAGTGTTTCTTGTTATCACCACCTACGCTAATGCCACCTAAGCCAAACCACCGTTAATTTTATATTCGCGAGCTACCAATGTCTCGCTAGCCTGTATGCTGGCTCAAGAAGATGATGACAAGAGAGAACGTGCGATCTATTTCATTAGCCAAATGTTGCTCGACTATGAAACACATTATACACAGGCAGAACGAGAATGCCTTGCCATAGTCTTTGCTACCAAATGCTTAAGACATTATATGCTAAATCAAAACAAAGGTCATTGTAAAGACAGAGCATTTACGAACTTTCCTCACGCAAGGGTCCTTGTCTAAAAAGGTTGGACACTTTATAACCTTAATGGGGAGTTTGAATTAACATTTGTAAATCAAAAGTCCGTTAAAGGAAAAATCATCGTGGATTGGTTAGCTGATAACCCACTAAATGGAGGCAATCTAGTAGATCTGGACTTTCCTGATGAATGCGTATACTACATCAAAACCAGACCTCCCATCTCTGAGTGTCCTTGGTATGCTGATATTATTAATTATATCATGGATCATACATATCCGGAAGGTGCTACACCACAACAAAGAAGGCGGTTACATTATCGTAGCTAAATACGTCATTATAGAGCAAGTGCTCTATCGAAAAGCATTCGATGGAATGCTTCTAAGATGTGTCGACATAGAAGAATCCAAGAAGATTCTCCATGAATCTCACAGTGGAATGTGTGGAGGCCACTTCGGTGGCCATGCCACCACTCGTAAAATACATCGAATGGGCTATTTTTGGCCTACTCTAGAACACGACGTAGTAGAGTTTGTACGAAGGTGTCATAAGTGCCAAGAATTCTCTCATGAGATCCATATGCCGGCACAAGCTCTACAACCAATCACTACTCCATGGCCCTTTTCTACATGGGGCCTTGATTTGATAGGGAAATTCTCTCCCTCGTCTACAGGCTGGCCATAACTTCATAATCACGGCCACTGAATATTTTGCAGTGGGTAGAGGCTATGCCTCTTACTCTTATCTTAGGGTTACTGTAATCACCAAGTTCATTTTGAACCAAATCATTTACAGGTATGGTGTCCCACAAATCATTATCTCGAGATAATGGGACTTCTTTTAAGAATGATGAAGTTTGCGAATTGTGCTGATAAATTCAAAATAAGCCATTATACGGCCTCCTTGTATTACCCCGAAGCCAACGGACAAGTGAAGCGACAAAAGCAAAACATTAAAATCCATTCTTCTTAAAGCGGTGAAATAAAACAAAAGCGAGATTGGCATTTGAAGTTATATCGGCCTTATGGGCCCACCGAACCTCAATAAGAACACCATAGGGGTGACTCCTTTCTCGCTAGTATTCGGGGCGTACGTTCTCCGCTTGAGGTTGAAATACCCGGTCTCACGTATCTCATTCAAGGGATTACGGATGAAGATGCTTCTGAGAAGCACGTCTCTCCCAACTAGAAAGCCTAGATGAAGCTAGGTTAGATCTTTGAACAATGGCACTTGAGAGTCTATGCTAACCGGATGTGCCGGCGATATAACAAGAAGGTCATGAATGTGACATATATGAAGGTGATCTAGTTCTAAGGCTAGGCAGTAGGATCGATAAAAAGACCGGTGAAGGAAGGAAGTTTCGGCCCAAATGGTTGGGCCCATACCCGAGTCATGAAGGACTATGGAAATGGTGCATATCTCTTATGCACACTAGAAGGTGAGAATTTGGTGAAACTTGCAGTCAATTCTGGACCTTAAATGATTACATGCATAAGCAACCCACTATTTATAATTATAGCTACATTGCATCTTCATATAGTTAGGATCATTTTGTCTGCTTGTTTTGTACAAATTTGTGATCGAGGAATTTATTCTTAAGAGTAATTCATTACAAAATTTTGATGGTATTGGCATAAACGCTCTAATCATACTTCTCCATTTCCATGATATCGTCAATTATTTGGAATCATTTCATCAAATAAAGCTAGATATGACAAAGTCTTAACGGTAACCATACCAAGGTCTGCATGCTTGTTCTCACTTTTGGTTTCTTCTTAGGATAGGTGTCTTGCCTATGGTCTATTCTAGAAGCTTCATCGTGTCACATCTATCCCATATGTATATCTCTTTGGAAGTAAGAGCATGCTGACATTTTGCTCAAGTAAACGAATCGAATGTTGATCAAACAGAAAATTTTAATTTTACACATTTCCTTGCCCCACCAACCTTTGGTGATGAGCTTGCATCTCTTACTAGTGACGTAGGGTTGGGAAAGGATGGAAATGCCCTTACTCGCCTATGCCTTGCCCATGGTGATAAACCCACACTTCTTACTAGTAGCATGGGGCAAGGTATAGGGGGTCCTCTTGACAAACAAATGTAAAGGTCATAAACAAACAATTCAAATCTTGAAGTCTTGAGTCAAAAACAAATGAATCGGATGTCCAAAATTCCAAGAGAATTAAAAATCCTAAAACCCATATTTTGTCTACCATGTGGCCATCTACGGATCTAAGTCTAGATAAACCATGAAAGCAAGTTGCATCCCAAACTATGGAGTCACTCGAGTAGAGTAGGCTTGTAGCATCCTAATTTGGTTCCACCAAAGCTTTGTCTATCTCTCATCGCTATCATTTCAACACATTTCATAACTTGTGCCCTTTCCAGCTCTCGGTGATGAGCCCTCGCATCTTACTAGTTGCATGGAGTTAGGAGTGGGGTAGGTTTATCTGCTCATCATACCGGCTTATCTTCACCACTTTGCCAAAACAAATATGAAGTATCAAAAAATTGCTTAAAGAAACTGAAAATTCAAAATCACATTGTATCTACATTATCATATATCGGCATCACGAAATACAAAAAGAAAGTAGACACTTGTATCATTTGTTCTCCATTGCATACATTCTAAAAAGCATATAAGCATAACATCATAGTTTACATGTGGAAATGGAAATGGAAGCAAGTCATAGATGCCAAAAGAATCGATCCAAATAAATATATATATATAAATGGTCAAAATTCTGTCTGATGCCATCATGCGCTAAGCATGGTCAAAATGCTCAAAGAGCTCGGGAAAGTACAAAAAATGTCATGCAAAAATCTAAGAGATCTAAGTGGCTTCTCAAGCCCTATGACATCCCTCTGAAGGTGCATGCCCACACCTAGGACTTCGGCTATCGCCGCGCTTTGACAGATGCACGGAGGGCTCACGATCCCGAGGGTAGGCACTGCGGTCTCGCCATGAGAATGACTCCTCATCGGGCGCTCTGTTGTCCTATACCATACCCGGTTCGGTGCTAGAGGATAGATACCATCTTAGCCACATGCTTCAGGCGAAGGGAAAGATGTCGGTATATGCACCGGCTGCACGAGGCTCCCTGCATCCACGAGAGACTCTGCTGCGGGTCCTCTCCATGGGGATCATCGGGAGTATCGGTGCATACCATGTGACTCGACTCTACTTGCACTCACTCATCGGCGGTCTTTAAGCAACAGGAGAAAATGAATTAGAAATAAAACAAAGAGATGAACATAAGTGTAAACAAAAGGAGAGATGGCAATTAAATCAATCCTAACTTTCTGAGCAAAAGGAAGATAACTTACTTGGGTCACCGAGGCCTCTAGGATGGATCTCTAGGGTCGGCCACCGCACACGGATGCTCGCGGGTGGCAGTGAGGTGCTCCTCCGTCCCAATGGGTGCTTAACGTGGCATCTGCAGTGGACTCATCCTCCCCACCATGGCCTGGGAGAGTGGCTCCTACGAAACCAAAAGTCACCCTCTCTGCGCTCTGCTTTCTTCCCTCTCTGCACACTGCGTGATATCACTAGTATCCTTGCCACCAGGGATCAACTTTGTCCTCTATCCCCACGACTCGTCGGCCTCGGCATCCAGGTCTCCTCCTCTGTCTCTCCTGAACTCCTCCCAAACTTCGAGTCTATGTGATGAGGTCATTGCTGGTATGGGTAGAACCCATAGCGATACGGAAATAAGGGTGCAGGGAGCACCCGGCTCTCCTCGGGGCATGTCTTTACCCACCCCTGGGCATACTTGCATTAGGAACGCTAGGGGAGGTAGCAGTCATTGTCCAACCCCAGACCCTAGGACCCCCTCTGGCCTCT